>OZ018330.1:43657227-44260693 GCA_963969495.1 Ceratothoa steindachneri | reverse complement strand
ATTTGATAGATCCACCGACCGTCCATTTGTGGAGTTCCTCACTGGGCCTATTAAATCCTGCAATTTGGGTGCCACAAGCCTACCTATTTTACAACATGAGCCTCACAGATGGGCACTTGAATGATGTTCTCTTGCTGAGTGTTAGTTTCATTACCCCTGATTTTGATAAGCTTGGTGCTGAGAAAGGTCACCAGGTGTCTCATTAATAAATTCTTTTAAATTTTTTGTTCTGTATAATATGCAGTTTTCAGAGGGTTTTTTTATTGGTGTGTCCTTCTCAGACTTGTTGATACAGCCCCTGGTACTCTGCAGGTTGGACACCCCTGCTTTAAAGGTATATTTAAGTATATAAATGCAGAGGTAGGCGCGATTAAGAAAAATTGAAGTCCGATTAGCGATTACCGAGTTGCCAGCTTGTCAAGCAGGATTCAATTATCTGATTCTGGTGCCAAAAATCTAAGTCCAATTAGCAATTATTCAATTTGCTTAAATTTTTTAAATCCGATTCGATATTTTTAAAAGCAATTCAATATCTTTAAAGCAATTTTCAATGTTTCTAAAGGGAATTTAATGCTTTTTTTGCCCTAAATAAGCCATTTCTAACTAATACAAAGAGAAACCAAGCTTTTAAGATCAAAAATATATATTTTTTTAATTAAAATATAATATAACAAAAAATTACGCGATAAAGTATATATTACACAAAATACACACAGTAATACTAATATATTCTCTCAGAAGAAAACGATAGGGTCAACTAATAACATTGTTCCATATATACCTCATAATAAAGAATCCATTAGGATTGGGCAGCTGCCACCTTGTTTTTCCTTAAACTTAGTCCTCATCTTCCTCCTCCACCTTGTGGGCCTTCTTGAGATAGTGGAGGTTACCCTTCATGAAGACGAGGGCCTCGAAGTTCGGTGCGATGAGGGCCACCCTCTTAGGCCTGAGGATGTCCGACCCATAGCTGAACACGCGCTCGGGAGCGGCGTGTTATACTTGAGGAAGAGTGTTACCCAAGCATCACGGAACTCGAGTGGGAAGAGATTGGGCGAGAGCACTGGGTTCCTCAACCATTTGTTGACCTCCTCTTGCTGCCCATCCACCATGGCGAACAGGTCGTCCATGCTGCTGTAGCCTGGATGGGGTTCCTGCTAGGGGGCAGGGTCCAGGTGCTCGTCAGGCCGGATGAGGGCGAGAAAGTCCCTGATGATCTTGTCCCTCAGCAAATTGCAGTAGACCTCATTGTCCTGTCTCATGCAGATTTCCCTGACCATGGCGAGCTTGTGGTGGGGGTGCAGCGCCGTAGCTATCAACAGGTCCATGTCCACAAAAAGGTGGCTGAACCTGCAGTAGAAGAAAAGTTTTAAAACAAATTTTAAAATATATCATTTGTCAATTGAAAAAATTAAATCTCATTACACTGATTTTTTAGTTCATTTCAAATGAATCATTTATCCTGCAAGGATTATAATCATTTAATAATAATATAATATAAGAAGAAAAAAGCACTTATTAAGTTTTAACTCACTTAATAAAAAATAATAATAAATAATATAATATGACTAACCTGCCATCAAAGCCCTTTGTTCCAAGCTGGTGGAGGAGGTGGGCCACCGGGTTCTGGGCATGGACAATGCTGTTGTCGCCTGACAGCGCCTCCAGCGAGTCTTTGAGCACCTGGAGGTGGGGGAGAAGGCACCCCATGTATACCATCTCACCCTGGAGTACATCTAGGCAGGTGGTGAGGGGGGGCAGTCATTTTGACGTACTCTGACGAGATCTGCATGTCATTCTGCGTGATGTCCGGCAGTAGGTGGGGGTGCTGCCACTGACAGATCTGGTTCAGCTTGTTCCTCTTGTCCAAGTCAAACACCTCAGTCAGCAGGCACTTGTAGGCGTCGCGGCTAGAATCCCACCTGGTGATGCCAGGGGTAACAAGCTTCTTGCCCAGAGCGGATTTAATGTAATTGGCGGCCACTGTCTTTCTGTTCTGGGCATTCCACATGCTCTGGGCTTTGGTGGCTGGCCTGGACTGGGTGGTCCAGTCGGGCATGTTCTCCACATCCCTGGGGGACAGCAAGTTCACTGTGTGTGCTGCACAGCGGCGATGGTTGGGGAGCTGCACCACCTCTTCCTGCTGGTTCACCTCCTCCAGGGCATCTGCCACAAGGATGGTGCTGGTGTGCACCACATCTTGTCCTTGCTGCTCAGCATCCCACTCAATATTGCGGTTAAAGGTGCTGATATAGTTCGCGCCATTGTCAGTGGTGGTGCTGATAACATGAAAAGTAAAATAATGTTTTTAAAAAAAGTTTAATTTCATTTATCAGTATGAACTTGAAGTATGATTCCAAAGTCAATACGATAATAGTCATCACTTTGTTATTTTTACAGACTTCCTCAGTTCTATTCAAAGTATTAACGACAAACATACATAACATTTCACGCAGACTACAGCATCAAATTCATACAGTATTACAAAGTAAAAATGTAGAATTTTACTGGATACCTGGGCAAATACAAAGACAAATATGCAAAAATTCTTAGAGTTTACGCATCTTTCTTTTGATGCCAAATTCATCATGCAGCTTGGAGATCACCTCTGCCAGGTCGGTTCCCATCTGGCTCACGGTGATCTCCTTGATTCCAAGGATGGCAGAGTGCCTCTTGAAGGTGACCTTGTCCAGCCATGTCACCATCATCACCAGGAAGGCCCTGTTGCTTGCCGACCAGCTGTCGGCGGTGGTGGCGAGGAGGTCCGTCAGGTCGGCCTTGGCCTGGTCTCCTATCACCCTGATATCGCAGGTGAGCTTCCACCTAGAGTGGACCTTGAACTGTGGACAGGTGTACGCCCACAGGGCCTTATTGTGTTCATTGTCCGTCTCTGAGGCAGGCTTCATGCAGCCAATGAAGGACCTGAAAACAGAAAACTGTTAACAGTTTAAACCATCTATATTCAATTTAATGAATTTATTAATATTATTCAATCATTCAGTGTCTAAACTGAGTTTCACAGTTTTAAAATTAAAACACTTAAAAATATATTGATACTTTAACTTTAAAAATGAAAATTACTCACCTATAGTACAGGTTGAGGCACTTCTTCTTGAAACTCTCCTCGATGCTGACTTGCATTCTGGGAGGACTTGTAGTAGCCGC
Organism: Ceratothoa steindachneri; assembly: GCA_963969495.1. Lineage (NCBI taxonomy): Eukaryota > Metazoa > Arthropoda > Malacostraca > Isopoda > Cymothoidae > Ceratothoa > Ceratothoa steindachneri. The sequence continues at coordinate 44,257,528 of OZ018330.1, read as the reverse complement.
ATTTGCTGGCGCCCTCGAGCTGCCTTGAGGTCATGGACTTTACTAGGGTGGTACCTCTGGTAGTGTATCTAAAAAGTAAAAACAAAAATAAATTAAAATTCATATAGTAAAAACTAAAAATAAATGCCTAACTTTTAGCCCGTTTAGTCTTTGTCAAATAATTATGAATCCTGGTAAAAGGTCTTTAAATAAATTATTAAATAATATAAATTTAAAGTCACCTTCAGGTTTGAAGTTGTTCCCTGCTGAATTTTGAGTGTCTTTGAGCACTTGGTGCAGGTAGCCTTGTTGTTGTCCATGACCATGAAGAACAGGGCGATGTGCCTCCAACTGTTCTCCTGGCTGAGGCTGGAGCTGTCTGTCTCCATTGCGGCTTTGCTCTCAGTCCACTCGTTCGAGTCCATCGAGAGCGGAAGGGTCAGGGTGTCCTCCATGCCCTCCAATGATATTGTCATTGACCGCTGCTGCCTGGTTGCTGTGCTGGGAGCCCAGGGACTTCTGGTTTGCGCCTCTGGCATTCCTGTTCCTGGGCTAGGGAGTCAGAAATCTCTCCATACTGGATGTAATGGACACATCTTTGTCCGCTATCAAAGGTGTGAATAAAACTCCGTCTTTGACAAGGCTACTTTTGCACACGCTATACAAAATGCACAAATAAATGCTAACTAGCAACACACAAGTAAGAATCGGGTGTGCACAAATACATGATGAAACCTATATGAAATGGGTAATTCACAAACTTTAAGCTTGATTTATAGTTACTTTATGAAACTAATAGTCTAGATATGATCATATGAATACCATTAGAACGAAATAGAAATACTAAATGCAAATATTAATGGTGTAACCTACTGCCATTGGGGTCCGCAATAGCAGGATTACTTCAAAGCGTTCACAAGTGGTGGCAAGGGAGCAGTGCAGTAGCAGTTTGCTCTCACAATGACTAGCTCTAAACTGGTGTGGCACGTCACTTAGCCGATATGAGACGCATATGAAAAACCAAAACTAAATATGTATTATACCTACTTTATACTTGTAAAATATAACCTTTTTATTATATATGATTTAATAATTAATCATGATATTTTATGCATTATATTATAGAGAAAATACAAAAGTATGAATAGAATAAAATAAAATGAAAAATATTTACTTGAGAAAATATAGAAAAATTTATTAAGAAACTGCTATTGCGAAAAACCAAAGACGATGTCAACCTGGATTAATTGCAAATCACTTTCAATTTTTGGCAGTTCAATTGCGATTATCCGATTTGAAAATGCCACTCCAATTAATTGGACCACCTACCTTTGTATAAATGTTAATTCCTGATGCTGCTCTTGCATGCTTTCATTTTTGACATTTATATTATAGATAAAATATGAAAGTGTGAATAGAATAGGATAAAATGAAAAAATATTTACTTAAGAAAAATCTAGAAAAATTTATTAAGAAACTGCTATTGCGGAAAAACAAAGATGACGTTGACCTGGATTAATCGCAAATTGCTTTAAATTTTCGTCAGTCCGATTGCGATTATCTGATTCATTTGCTGGGGGTTAGCCTGATTAAAAAATGTGAGTCCAATTAATCGGACTGCCCACCTGTGTATAAATGTTAATTCCTGATGCTGCTTTCATTTTTGACAGCTTAAGGGTTATACTATAACTGGTCGACTCAGGTTTCAATATTCGTGATACCACTCAGAATGATATACTGTCCACCTACCTTTGCATTACAGGTTGACTAAAAATGTTTTTGGTAGGTTATTTAATATATATATATATATTCTTTTTTAGGAAAAATTTGGACATCAGCATATCCGATTTCAAGTTTATTTGGTGGATGGAATATTCACATAGGCAGTGGGGAAGATTCATCGGTACCTTCTATCTTTTTCCAGCAACATACTTCTGGTACAAAGGGTGGTTTACAAAACCATTAAAAAAAAGAGTAGTGGCATGTGGAGTCTTAATTTTACTGCAGGTGAGACCTAGCTTAATTTTTGGAAAGGACAATTTTCTTTAACCAAGCTATTTTTTCCCAATTTAGTTTCTGTCATCAATTTCTCATCAAATACATCATAAGGCAGTTCAAATTTGCATTTTTATTTTTAGTTCCTATGCTCTTTGCACTAATTATTCTCAAAGGCATTGAATATATCGATCTAACCCCATAATTTTGGTTTGACATGGTTGGGCAGTTGTTTTCTTGATTTTTTTCAATATTTGTGTTCTCTTTCCTCATTCTCCATTTAATTGTTTTTCTATTCTCATCTTTTTTTTCACCTTGCACCTCACTAATTTACAAAATTCAATCAAGCTTTTAAAAAATATTTACAGTTTTTTCTTTTGTGTGTGTGTGTGCGGGAGGTTATTACAAATAAATCATACTACTATTATTTATTTGAGGTGAAAATCACATCATTTGTTATGCTTTCTCTCTTTGGAGAATTTACTTCCAAACTGGTATTTTTCTGTTATTTTAGCAGTGGATGATATTGGTATTGTGCCCATTCTAGCTCCAGCACACCTTTTTATATGGCATTGATGCAAATTAACAGCCAGTCATTAGGCTGCATGATTATAGTGATGGAGGATCACACAAAACATCTAGGAATTTGTAATTTTATTGGTGTTCCTGAACTGCAGGCAAGGGAGGATCCAGTTATGTACCTTTTTTAAAGTTCATTCTTTTTCTTCTGAGTAAAAAGGTATTTGCTGATTATGCCAATTCCCTTTCTTTGATTCCCTGCAATTAAATAATCATATGGATTAGTAACCATAAACAAAGATAAATAAGAGTAGTAGTAGGGAGGGAAGTAACAAAGGGGATTTTAACAAGTCTATGCTGAAATCGATAGACTGCACTTTACTCACCACTGGATTCAAGAGTTATGCTTCTTCTGGCAGGTCTAACATGCAGCAGCATACGTTCTTTTATATTCACTGTAGGAGGATGGGTGTTTGTTTTCCCGATCATATCAGGCTTTGACCCTCAAATTGTATTTTATTTCAGGGCCTTATGGGTTGGTATATGGTGAAATCTGGTCTTGATGAAAGGAACTTTAAGGAACCAAGTGATGTTCCTAGGGTATCGCAGTACAGACTTATGTCTCACCTTGGTGCTGCCTTCATACTCTATTCATTGTTTCTGTGGAATGCCCTCGATAATTCATATCCTGCTCAGAAACTTAAGTCGGTAAGAATTCATCAGGCAAGACCAATTTGTGTCACCTCCTAAACCATTTATTCATTTTTAAGACTAATAACAAGCAAATTGAAAATGAAGTCAGATGATATTGTTAGAGATAAGGTCCTGGAATATCTGGATTTAAATAACCTAATAAATGACACACAATATAGCTCTTCATGCAGATAGTCTTACTTAAGTAATTTGCTTGATTTTTTTTCACAAAATGATAACATTGTTTGACTAAGATATACCTATAGATGTAGTTGATCTCAAGTTGCATATAGATCATAATCTCAGAAAAGATTATAATATGGGTGGTTAAATTTTAAGCACAGTCAACATCAAAAAAGATTTAGGTATTAATCTCAAGTGATCTAAAAATTTTGAAACAATGCACTGTATTATCGCAAAAGGCCAATAAGTTCTAAGATACGTGGCTAGCAATTTTTCATTTAAACTGAAAGATATTATTTAGACCTTATATAGAGCACTTCTAAAATTTTATTCAAAGTATGTGGTACACTTCTTGTCTCAATACATACGAAGGAACATTGTAATATTGCAATGTATCCAGCAATGAGAAGTTAAATTATTTCCTGGACTTAAAAATAGATCATACAATGGAAGGCTGTGGCACCTCAATTTACCCACATTGAAAGATTGGCATTTCCATGGCAAACCTATTGAAGTATTTAAAATGCTAATTAGGTTTACTGAAATAAATTTACTCATTTGGCTAGATAACCCAGTATCAACTAGAAATAATGGTTTCAAACTAGTAAACAAAAGATTGAATACTGATAGCACAATTTTTTCTTTTTAGAAAATAACACAGACTTGGAATGATGCCTATACTCTCCGTGAAAGCACTTCAGTAAATATGTTTAAAAATAGAATTGACATATATTACTTTTAAATATGACCTTGTGAAAGAGTTGTGAAAGATTCTTTGTTCATCTCCTATCTTCCTTTACCTATCCTTTGCCTTGCTTTTTGAGCTGGCCTCAAATGGATCTTGGACTCCTAACTGGTTCATAAGTTTGTAAAATATATTAAATCAAAATGTATGTGTGAGCTTTTCAAGTGAGTAAGTAAAATGGATAGTAAAGTCATATCAGAAGTTCAATAAAAGTGTGGAAACAAGCCTGTAACTTATTATTTCTTGTATTTTAATAAAATTGAAGTGTAGGTTACTATTAATGTTTCTTAAATGCTAGAGATTGGGCATCCAAATACACAACAGATGCTCTTATGATCAAGTGATAAGTTGTGCCATCCTTCCTTCGCATTCTCAATAAGACTCCACAACCGGATAATGAAATGCATAGAAGAGGCTCGTCCTTTGGGGAGGGAATGTATAGGTGGTATTGTGTGATTTTCACTCAAACCAGCAATCTTGGAAACCATTTATGATCCGATGCTGGGTGGGGGCACCCATTTAACATGAGGGATTTATGAATATAAGTACCTACCTCCATAGGGGAGACTAGTACTTCACATGAGTGGTATGTTTGCATGAGTACCCCAATAGGGATACTTATACTCCATTGGTAAGCGCCTGAAGAGAGGAGAGAGTGGGTTTGTTGTGCTATGAAAATGGAGATGGAATGTGTTGTGATTGGCTCTGTGCCATAAAAATGGGAGGGAATAATAGCACTGTTGTGAGTGGCTGCGTGTCTGATGATGTGTGTAGATCTATTTACTCCTACAGGGGTAACTTTAGTGTACTTGTTAATTGGTGGCCAGCTCATGCTACAAAGTTTTGTGTCCACTCACTGGGATTGAACCTTATCCCTTGGCCCTATAAATCAACAGAAAAATAAGACGAGTATCCCCCAAATTCTGAAGAATACTATATTGTCGCATACCTGTTTTAGAGTGAGGAGTGGCCTTATGTACCAGTATGACTGAGAATTATGTGGATAAAGGCAAGGTTTCCAAGGCTAAATCTGTGGGTGGCTGTGTAGTCTATGGTCCTTGCTATGATAGAAGTGGGGGTGAGAAAAGGAAGTTTTAGAATCGCTTGTTTTGAGTGATGGTTGTAGGGTATATTAATGGATGAATAGGTAGATAGTGTGAAATTGAATAAAAGATATTGATACCTCTAGTGAGGATGAAAATGGAGAGATTGAGGGAATGTTGTGACCTAAGAGAAATATGTATGCACCAAAGACTTTCTTTAAACAAAGATGTGCATAAGTATGCCTTAGTTGGGCAAAGAAATGAAGATGGATGTAATAAAAGTATAATTGGTTTGTTCCTGGTAGGAAGGAATCTACTAGAGAAGTTTCTTGATGTGAAAGCAATGTCAGGCATGAGTATGTGCAAAGTTAAATTGGTTGGTGTGTGTATGAGAAGGCAAGAAAGCTGTCAGGAAGAGAGGATCACAAGTAAAGCCTGTTGTATCAGTGAGAAAGGTAAGAGTGTATGAACTTTCTTTGAAGCAAATAATGAACAAGTTTCATGAAACGATAGTAAGTACTTCAAAGGCTGTATGTAGGTGTACACAAACTGGATAAAAGTATAATGGTGAGATGTTAAACAAGCAAAGTATAGGATGTGAGAGGTATAGTTTTAAACCCTTCATAGTCCAAATGAACATGTCAAAAATTCTTATGATTCTACACAATGATGAGTGACGCAAATATTTAGACTAAATGAGCAGCAAGTTAATCATTCAAATTTTGTAAGGAAGTGAGAAATAAAAAACCCAAAATAGCTATAATAATATAATAGATAAGTGTGAGAGTAATATTGAAATCTGGCGTGTGCTTCTTGCCCAAGTGCAATGTTTTTTGTATCCTTGGTATTTAAGGTGCATTATGAAGGATGCAGCAGACAGCAAATACCAAGGGGAGGAATGGTAAATAAGTCTTTAGAGCAATTCAAATGGAAGTGAAAAATGCCAAGGATTTGAGTGGAATGTGCAATAAAATTGCATAAGTATGCTAGTTTCCACATTTGTCTATTGGAGTTAGTCAATAGTATGATACATATTCTCATCTGGGCATTCCAATGAATCCATCACCTTAACCAACCAGTAAACATACCCCACACTTGCCTATGGCTTGGGTACCTAATCTTTCACCCACACACTTTAACACACTACAAGATAGAGAGCAAAGCACCACCACTCCATGCCATGATATCACTCTTTAGTACCTCAATAGCAGTAGACTTCGCAAACAGAATCATAAACATTTACACTCACCTGTAAGAGTTCACAACATACTTCCACTATTCACCACAAATATGTCTGGGGTAAATAGCAAGCAAAATCTTTTCCTGCATATCACATTGACACTTGAAATACTTTGGTCCAACAGGAAATCACTCACTCGCATAAATCTTTAATCTCCCACATTCTTTTAAGTTTGGAAATCTGCCTACATAATACCCATTCTCCCGCCAAACAAACCACTGACAGGACCCTTTCACACCACCCTATCTTCCTACTTTGCACTCCCTCCAAAATCATGGAGGTTGTAATACCGAACAAAATAAGCAAAACACACCAATAAATGTTTCCTAAATGCAATTCGCTCACTGCACTCAACAAGCACCATATTCATCAACATCATTTAGCTGATATAATAAGATTTCAACCAACTCACACCACCATACATGAGAAAAATAATGGTGACAATAAACATGGTAAAATCTTTGACACTAACTCAGATATATTCTCATCTTAACCAAAACACTTCACACCACAATTATTGATTCCAACTACAAATAATGAGTTACCAACTTTCTCACTGGTCAACATGCCCAAACACATCATATCCACAGGGTGGAAGCCTCGACAAACTTCACCCCCTGGATAGATCTCGCAGTCTGTTTATTTATAGGTGTTGTCTCAGTTTAGCCTCTATGTGAGGCAAGAAGAATACCCATACTATTTTCTGGCACACTGTAAAAAGTTGGCTAAGCCTAGTTAGGGGCCACTGGCCTAAGGACCCACACCCTTGAAAGTTGTACAGTAGTAGCAACAGGTATGGCTATTGCAGACTCTTCCCAATTAGTTAATTATGCCATTTATCACTTATCAATGTTGGTGAGATTATACAATGATAATGAAAGCCACATAAAGATCAGAATGAAATTTGCTGGCAAGTCTGACTGCCTTCATGACCTGAGGGAGGGCCGCCCATTTCATGTTAGGAGTGTGTGGATATGGAGACCTTGAGCACTTTCCAAGACAGAAACGTAGTATGTTGTAGATACGAAGATGGGGGAGAGGGGCAATAGTATTTAGATTGGCTCTACATGTGAATGGAGCTGCTTACACCCATGCAAGCTCAGGGCATCCCCCAATTGGTGTCGAGCTAACTCTGTATTCCTTTTTTCCCTCTCACTGTGATTGAACCCGGTGCCCAGGCTTGGAAGTCCACTAAGATAATTAGAGCTCTATCCCATCCAGTCATGCTGCCAAATGATGTTAATGCACACCAATCTCACCTGATGGAAAAGCAGTTTATGATGTTTTTTGTATTGGATTTGTGAATGTGTGTGGTTTTGGTGGTAACTGGAGCATCAGATGTCTGTAGTATCGGCCAGGACATTTCAGTATTTGTATATTTTAAATTTGGGGACGCCCGATTCAACGTCACTTTCACGGCAGCTGCCACCAGAAAATACTTGTGGTTCGGATTCCACATTAATCAGTAGTTCCCCACTGAGAAATAAAAGGCATCTTGAATGAGTGGTAAGGGCCTTAGTTCAAACTGGTATAATAGTAAGGAAAACTCCACTGTACGCAGTGTTGGTATGCGGCTACTATTGGATGCAGTCACTTGCTTGGCATGGATGAAGAGCATTCCCCAGGTGTGCCTGATGCATTGTGAAGGTGGATATTTATTGCTCTACTGACTGCAGGTTGGTTGGTTTCATTTCAGGTTACTCAGACTGCCTTAAAATTTCGAAAGTTGGCTCACTTCACCAAAGGTTTTGTTTTCCTTACAGCACTCTCAGGTTTGTATCCTCTCGCTCTTTTGACCCATCTTATTATAGTGTTACTAGGGCTCAAATAGAGTATGTAACTTTGATGCCTTTACTTTTCATCTTCACTACGATGCAGTAAATATATATTTACATATGACAATATTATAAAGTATCAACAAGAGTAAGAGTAATGAAGAAAATTTGGAAAAAGGAGTAAGAATATGGCAGCAAAAGTTAGAATCCTGGTAATGGCTGGGGCTATATAAATGGCTCATTTGCACCTTTTTTGTGTATAGATTAATGGAGAATATCCACTTGCAAGGGCAGTGAACTCAATTGCTCCAGTAAACATAGAAAATGGCTAGGCCAGCATCAAAGTTAAAGAACAATTTCACCTAAATGGCAGGTCAGGTTGGTAAAGCCCATCAACGTTGGACAGGGACCGATTGTATGTGTAAATGATCATATTCTGAAATTTCTGATCCTATGGAGACTTATTCTCTTAACCCCTAGACTCATAAGGAGGTCATAGTATCTACTTTCCATGAGGCCCCCCTTTTTTCTTTGAAAATGGTGACAACTGAAAGCAATAGTAGGCCACCGCAGGTGCATGGAGATCCGCTTCAAAGCGCGGCCCCATCCTCCCTAGGTACCTAGTCTTGAGAGGATGAGGGAAATCGAGGCCTCCCCCTTGACCAAATACTTAAATGAGAAGGAGAGTACCTCAAATGGGATCTGTGAGGATGGTCATGATCCCGGAGGTGACCTAGCCCCTGACGGCAGGATCTTCCATTGGGTCGAACCCGGGTTCTATGCCAAATACCGAACCCGACTCCATCCCTGTGTAATCTTCTCAGACGGCTGAGCCACCCAATGACTCATAAAGAGAGAAGGGACCTCCTCCCCCAGCTGGTGCCTCTCTGACAGCTAAGACCTTTTCCATCTTAGAGAAGGATTTTGATAAAACTGGTCCATCCAGCGCCGTGCTAACGGGACTCAGCGCCCCGTCCGGCCCCAGCTTAGCCTCTTCTCCTTCTTTCAGACAGCTTGCACTTCTACCCGACTTCCTCACTTACCCTACAACCTCTTCCTCAACTCTCTCTGGTCAGCCTCTAATTTTACTGGGTAGACGCCGACTAGCTTCCTCTCACCCATCCATCCCGGATCGGGGCTGAGGAGGACAATAACTCCTTACCCCTGAGCTCCGGTTGGGGATGGTGGGCTTTTAACAACCTGCTTCAGCGCAACCCATACCTTCTTCACATACCCCTTTGTTTCTCCTTTCAATCTCTATCTATTTTACGCTCAGCCCAAGATGGAGACGCCATACTGAAGGGCTGCCTGTCCACTGGGCGGAAAGGTGTGGTTCTGCCGGCCCCGTGTTCACCCCTCGCAGAGCGAGCTACTGCGGGTGGTGATTAGCGTTTGCTTCCCGTATAACGATGATGAGAATCTAAAAACTCAAACTTTCCCTTCACCACCGACGGAGCCGCCTTCAGGCAGCTCCACTGAAAAAAATCGAGGTCCCCCCCCCTTTTGCTCTCACAGGGGACCCTCCAAAACTCTTTAACCGGAGAGGAAGGTTACTCCTCTCCTTTGCCTACGGGTGTAGGGGACTCCCCATCGCCCCTTTTCTTGGAGGTGCCCTCGAGTGCCTCCCCTTTTCCAGTGGCAGTCTCCCATTTACTTTCCAAGGGGACGGCCAAGAAAGGCAGGCGGCCCATAATTGACCGGCACGATAGGGCCAACCCCATTAGGGGAAGGAGGGAAGACAGGGCCCGTCGGTCTCTTTCCTCAAAAGACCTGCCGGCTCGAATTTTAAGCTTAGAGGGGGTCACCCTACGTGACCCGACCAAAGACTGTCCGGCGAGGGGATGGCCACATGGAGCCCCCCTCCCCCCCTGAGATGGACATGGTCCCTGAGGCAACCCAGCCCCATACGCTAGGACCTTCCATGGGGGCGAACTTGGGCTCGGTGCCAAGCACCGAACCCGAGCCCACCCCTGTGCAAGGTCCTTAGACCGCTCGGGTCTCCAAGGATGTACAAGGATAGGAGGGATCTCCTCCGGCTGGTGCCCCTGTGAAAGCCAAGACCTTATTTATCTCGGAGGAAGATCTTGCTGAGGCCGGTCAATCTGGCCTTAGGGCTCCTTCCGGCGGAGGAGAGAAGGTTCATTCCCCGCCCTCCTCTCGTAAAAATAAAAACAAAAAGACTCGGGTCTCCTCTCTATCTGCGGGGGCTACGGGGACGGATGGGTGTGCTGCCACTTAAGTAAACAACCAAGCCAAGATAAGCTCGTCTGGCCCCGTTGCTCCCCTTGGTGTGGAGTCCCTGACAAAGACCAAAAGTGTAAGTGTGCAGAGTGGTGCCTCGATTACGTCAAGGCCCCTTCATTCAGACACTACCTGGGCTTTTTCGAGCCCGCTAGCTTCAAACGCTTCCTTGTTATTCGCTCCACTAATGGCTGCATGTTGGTTAAGGGCAACATGATCCATCAGAGGTGAGGTTTAGCTAGTGTGATTGGTAGAGAGCCGAAGGTGACCCGTTTCTCGGACGGTAGCCTTTTGACGAATGCATCGAATCCCTCCGAGGCGGCCATGATGATTGCCCTTCGGAAACTTGATGGCACGCCGGTGAGTGTAACGCCGCACTCTACCATGAACTTTGTGAAAGGAGTAGTTTATGCGAGGGAACTCGTGGACTACTACATAGATGACATCACCTTAGAGCTGGCCAATCATGGGGCAGTCAAGGTTGAGCGTGTGATGAGAAAATAGGGAGGGGCCTCGAAACCCACCCCTACACTCTTCGACTGTGACAAGCTCCCTGAATTGGTGCGTGCTGGTTGGTATCGCTACCGCGTGAAGGCATTCGTTCCACTGCCGCGGAGGTGCTATTACTGTCACCGCTTCGGCCATGTTAATCGCTCGTGTAGACGTGCAAAGTCTGGTTTACCCGAAATCTGTGTAAGTTGTTCCAAGGCCGCGCATGATAAATCCAAATCGTCCGTGCCCAAGTGTGTCAATTGCGGAGAGCCGCACCCCGCTTCTTCGAAGCAATGTGGTGCGTATCTCCTTTAGAAGGAAATTCTGGCCGTTCAGACTGAGGATCATCTCTCATTTCGCGAGGCTAAGGACTTGGTCCGTGCGTGCCCTACGCTGCCTGGTACATCCTATTCCTCAATATTAAGAAATACACCCTCTGCTACTGGCCCCTCCAGGTCTACGAGCACGGTCGTTCCCACGCCCATTCGGAACCCTTCTGCGGGTTCTATCCACCCCGGGCGCTCCCCTGGTAAAGCTGGTGGCACAAAGGGTTCACACCCAGCCCCGGCTAAAACCAGGGGCCCCCTCTCCCTTCGCCCAGCGCGTCCACCGATTCGCTAGACTCTCAGAGGTAACACCCCTAAAGTTGGACGTGAGGCCATCTTGCAGGGTTCCTAAAGCTGCCCCCCCGGAAGGAGGATAGCACTAAAGGAGCTTCAGCTCCTTCGCCCACATCCAGCGGTCGGCTGGGTGGCTTGGAGACGGTGAGTCCTTCAAAAGAGCGACCCCCGCCTCCGAAGCCGCCCCGCTCACATAAGGTTTCGAGGCGGAGGAAGGAAAAGACTTGCATAGCGAGCACAACCTCACCCAATAAGTCATCGAAGGCGACAGTACCTTCAGCCCTTTGGTCGGCCAACAGCGCCCGGAGTTATGCAACTATTCCTAGAACGTCTGGCTGTTTCGCACGCTGACCACTCCCGTGGTGGTCGGCCGAGTGTGAGACGGCCCTCTAAAAGAAGCGTTTTGCCTATATGTACTATAAGCGCCGCCCGAACGATTTCACTGAGGGTAAATATCGTCGGGCTAGAGCTAGGTTCCGGTATATTTCTAAGCACGCCCGTCGCTCTTCTTGGCGGGCATACGTGTCTTCACTTAACGATAAAGACCCCTCTAGCCAGTCAAAAGGATTCGGGGCAAGTTCTCGCAGAACCCCGCTCCCGTTCTCCAGGAGAATGAGACAACAATCTGGACCCCTCGTCCGTGACGGAATCAATGCGCGTCGTGATGTCGCGGAAGGCGGTCGACTGGACTTTACCTCCAGAAGCAGAGAACCATTCAACGACAGGTTTACTCTGAGTGAGTTGCGTTCTGTTCTCGCTTTTTGCGCGGACACCGCCCCTGGTCCGGACGATGTCCCGTACGCCGTGCTTCGACACCTAGGTGAGCGAGGCATGGCTTTTCTGTTAGATTTGTTCACCCCATAATGGGCCTGGCGATTTGCCATCCTGGCCGCCGTGCTGATGGGACTCAGCACCCCGTCCGACCCCAGCTTAGCCTGTTCTCCTTCCTTCAAAACACTTGTTTCCTCGCTTTTCATACAACTTCTCTCACAACTTTCAATGGTCAGCCTCTAATTTCACAGGGTAGATACGGACCTTCTTCTTAAGTCAACCGTCCCGGATCGGGGCTGAGGGGGGAGGGGACAATGTTCCCTAACCCCTAAGCTCCAGTATGGGGTTGTTTGTTTTTAACAACCTGCTTTATCCCCACCCATACCTTCCTCACATCCCTTTTCCTCTCCTCTTCACAATCTATATATTTTTTACGCCGTGTTCAAGGTGGAGCCGCCATGCCGATGGACTGCCAGGCCACCAGGCGGAAGGGGTGGTCTTAAATGGCGGCGCCTGGCTCTGCCAGGCTTGTAAGCACCTCTCGTAGTGCAGGCTACTGCGAGAGGTGATGCGCGATTGCATCCCGTGTCAAAAAGAGGGTCACCAGGCCCAATGATGAGTTTAAAAAAAAAAAAACAACCCCCAACTTCCCCTATAACATCAACGGAGCCGCCCTTGGGCAGCTCCAGAAAAAAAATGGAGGTCCTTTCCCCTGTGCTTGCTCAGGGGACCCTCCATATATCTCTAACCGGAGAGGAGGCTTACTCCTCTCCTTCGTTTACGGGTGTAAGGGACTCCCCCTCACCCCCTTCTCTGGAGGTGCTTTCGGGCGCCTCCCTTTTACCAGCGGCAGTCCCCTCTGTTCTTTCCAAGGGGACTGCCAAGAAAGCCAGCAGGCAGCCCTTAGCCAGCCGCTCCACATCGAAGCGGCTCGGTAGGGCAAACCCCTTTAGGGGGGAAAGGGAAGCCAGGCCCCTTCGGTCGCTTCCCTCAAAAGACCTGCTGGCAAGAATACTGAACCTTGCCGGGGTCAAGGCCAAAGCCTCCCCAAAGAAGACTAGTGACCATACTGCCAATGGGACCTGCGATGTCTTGGGGGGGGATGGCCAACTGGAGGCCCCCCCCCTGAGATAGACATGGTCCTTGAGGAAATCCAGCCTCAGACGGTAGGGCCTTCCATGGGGGGGAATCCTGGCTCGGCGCCAAGCACTGAACCCGAATCCGCCTCAAACGGCTGGGGATTCTCAGGCAGTACAAGGAGGGGAGGGATCTCCTCCGGATGATGCCCCTGCGACCACCAGGACCTTCTCCATCCATTTCGGGGAAGGACCTGGCTGAGGCCGGTCCATCTGGCCTGGGGGCTTCTACCGGCAGGGGTGAGAAGCGGGTTCATTCCCTGCCCTCCTCTCCAAAAAAGAAAAGGACCAAAAAGATGAAGAAGACTCGGGGCTCCTCTCCATCCGCGGGGGCTACGGGGACGGATGGTTCTGCTGCCACTTTGGCAAGCGACCAAGCTAAGATCGGCACATCCGGCCCCTCTGCCCCCCCGGGTACGGAGCTCCTGACCATGACAAAGACCAAAAGTGCACAGTGCGGAGCCTCGATGACATCGGGGTCCCTCATTCAGAGGTTACCTGGCGTTTTCGAGCCCGCTGGCTTCAAACCCTTCCTCGTTATTCGTTCCACTGGTGGCACCATGTTGTCCCAGGGCAACATGATCCATCAGAGGAGAGGATTAGCTAGTGCAATTGGTAGAGAGCCGAAGGTAACCCGTTTCTCGGACGGGAGCCTTCTGGCGAATCCCGCCGAGGCGGCCAAGATAAGTGCTCTTCGGACACTTCATGGCACCCCGTTGAGTGTGACGCCGCACTCTACCATGAACTTTGTGAAAGGAGTAGTTTATGCGAGGGAACTCGTTGACTACTCCATTGAGGACATCACCCTAGAGCTGGCCGACCATGGGGCGGTCAAGGTCGAACGTGTGATGAGAAAACAGGAAGGGGCCTCGAGACCCACCCCTACACTCTTCGTCACGTTCGACTGTGACAAGCTCCCTGAGTCGGTGCGTGCCGGTTGGTACCGCTACCGCGTGAAGGCATTCGTGCCACTGCCGCGGCGGTGCTATTACTGTCACCGCTTCGGCCATACGAATCGCTCATGTAGACGTGCAAAGTCGGGGTCACCCGAAGTCTGTGTAAATTGCTCCAAGGTCGCACACGATAAGTCCAAATCATGTGTGGCCAAGTGTGTCAATTGCGGAGAGCCGCACCCTGCTGCTTCTAAGCAATGTGATGCATATCTCCTTGAGAAAGAAATCCTGGCCGTTCAGGCCCAGGATCGACTCTCATTCCGCGAGGCTAAGGACTTGGTCGTGGCGCGCTCGTCTCTGCCTGGGACGTCATATGCCTCAATAGTTAGAAAGGCACCCTCTGCTCCTGGCCCATCCAGGCCAACGAGCACGGTTGTTTCCGCGCCCATTCGGAGCCCTTCTGCGGGCTCTACCCACCCCGGGCGCTTCCCTGGTAAAGCTGGCGGCAAAAAGGGTTCATACCCTGCCCCAGCTAAAACCAGGGCTTTTCCCTCTTCCCCCAGCGTGACCGTTTCCCGTAAGGCGAAACGGCCAAGCGCCTCCACCGAGTCGTTAGACTCACAGGAGGCAACACCCCTGAAGATGGTCGCTAGGCCATCTTCCGGGGTTCCTAAAGCTGTTCCCCGAAAGGAGGACAGCAACAAAGGAGCTTCGGCCCCTTCGCCCACGCCCCGAGGTTGAGCGAGTGGCTCGGAGACGGTGGTTCCTCGAAAAGAGGGCCCCTCCGCCTCCGAAGCCGCAACGCCCGCCTAAGGTTTCGAGGAAGAGGGAGGAAAAGACTCGCATGGCGAGCCCAACCTCCCACAATAAGTCCTCGAAGGCGACAGCGCCTTCAGCGCCCGGCGTTCTGCCCCCGGGAAGCGTACCGCCATTCCCGTGAGGGTCTTCAGTTCGAGGAGGGCCCCCGTGTCTCCGAGCTAGGCCTGGAGTGCATATTCCTTCAATGGAATTGCCGTGGACTCCGGGCCCACTCGGAGGAGCTGCGGAGGCTCGTCTCATCCCGTTCCCCGTTAGCTATCGTTTTGCAGGAGACCATGCTAGGCGCGTGTCCCCTGCCCGCCCTTCCGGGGTATAAGGGTCTTGCGACCCCACCACCGCGGGATGGCGTGGCTGGGTAATGCGCGGTTTACACCTAGCATGATGTCTCCGTTCTTCCTTTCTCTTTAGATACCTCCTTTCAGGCAGTGGCTGTGCAGCTGCACCTGGATAGGAGGTATACTCTAATTTCTGCGTACATTCCACCGTCAGCTGACTTCGACGCGGGGGACTTCCGCCGCGTCGTGGCACGGTTGCCGAGGCCCTATCTCTTGCTTGGAGATCTGAACGGCAGGCATCCCTTTCTGGGGAGATTACTCCATAAATCCCAGGGGACAAGTCCTTGCCGATCTGATCGAAGAGCTTGAAATGGGTGTCCCTAAACATTTTCTTGCCTCGACCTATCTTTGAGTTCTTCTCCGGCAACCTCATCGCCGTGGGCCTGACTACTATTCCTAGGACGTCTGACCGTTTTGCACGCCGACCACTCCCATGGTGGTCGGCCGAGTGTGAGACGGCCCTCAAACAGAAGCGTTATGCCTACATGCGCTATAAGCGCCGCCCGAACGATTTCACTGTCGCTGAATTTCGTCGGGCTAGGGCTAGGTTCCGGTATATTTCGAAGCACGCCCGCCGCTCTTCTTGGCGGGCATACGTGTCTTCACTTAACGGGAAGACCCCTTTTGCTGAGGTGTGGAAGCGAGTCAAAGGATTCGGGGCAAGTTCTCGCAGGACTTCCCTCCCGTTCTCCAGGAGAATGGGACCGCAATCTCGGACCCCGCGTCTGTGGCGGAATCCTTAACGACCGCTTTTTCCGCATTATCTAGCCGTGATGCTGCTCCGCCAGCATTCAATGCACGTCGTAATGTCGCGGAAGGCCGCCGGCTGGACTTTACCTCCAGAGGCGGATAACCCTTCAATGACAAGTTTACTGTGAGTGAGTTGCGCTCCGCTCTCGCTTCGTGCGCGGACACTGCTAATGGTCCGGACGATGTCCCGTACGCCATGTTTCGACACCTGGGGGAGCGAGGCATGTCCTTTCTGTTAGATTTGTTCAACAGGATCTGGGTGGAAGGTCTTCTCCCAGACTCCTGGCGAATCGCTACTGTGCTCGCCTTTCGCAAGCCGGGGAGAGATCACTCTACTCCGACCGGTTTCCGCCCAATCTCTCTAACCTCTTGCGTGTGCAAGTTGATGGAGAAATTGGTAAATGTTAGATTAGCCTATTTCCTGGACAGCGGAGGCCATCTGTCTTCTGCACAGTGCGGCTTCCGTAAGTTCCACTCCACGTCGGATGCTCTGCTCCCACTGGAAAATGCCGTCTGCGAGGCTTTCCTTCGTAGACAGCACTACGCCACGGTGTTTTTTGATCTGGAGAAGGCCTATGATACCGCATGGTGATATGGTATCACGGATACTCTCCACACGATGGTTGCGAGGGGACGCCTCCCAATGTTTATATCTGAATTTTTGCGAGATCGTCGATTCCGCGTACGGGTGGGGGGGAGCCCTCTCCGGCCCAAAGGAGCATGAAGTGGGTGTCCCGCAGGGAAGTGTCCTCAGTGTCACACTCTTTGCCCTGAGCATCAACGGCATCACCTCGGTGCTGTCAGAAGATGTTCTCGCTACGCTCTACGTGGACGACCTTTCGATCTCTTTTGGCGCGGCCCAGATGCCAACTCTGGAGCGTCGACTCTAACAGGCATTGAACCGCGTCTCTCGCTATGCCGAAGCGCACAGGTTTCGGTTTTCTTTGGCCAAGACTAAGGTGGTGCACTTCTGCCGCCATCCACGACTCCACCCCGACTCAGATTTGTTTCTTAATGAGGTGCGCCTGGATGTGGTTGAGTCGCACCGTTTCATTAGTCTTGTATTCGACCGACGCCTCACCTGGGAGGCTCATATTCGCAGCCTTAGGGTCTCTTGTACCCGCGCCATGGATATTCTCCGTTCCGTGACGTTCAGCGCTTGGGGCGCTGATAGGGCTACTGCCTTACTTTTTTATCGATCCTTTGTTCGCTCGAAGCTCGACTACGGATGCGAGTTTTATGCATCCGCAGCCGAGCGTTTATTGCGGAAGGTGGATTCGATCCACCACACCGGCCTTCGCCTTGCGACCGGTGCCTTCCGCACTTCCCCCATTGAGAGCCTGTTGGTCGATGCTGGGGAGATGCCACTCGCTCTGCGCCACGTGCAGTACATCACTTGCCTGTACGCGCGAGCCCGGCGCCTCCCTCAGTCGCCAACAGCTCTCACTGCATCCGCAGCTGATCTCGATGGTGCCTATGCCGCCGAGAGACGCCAGTCATACCCTAAGCCCTTTGGGTTTAGGGCCAGGAAACTCCGAGAGGTAGATATAGCTCTCGGGCCGGTGGCGCCCCTGGTTCTGCCCAGGACGCCACCCTGGAGGGTACCACATTTGGCTATTTGTCGCCACGCCTCTGCTCCCAAAGCTTGTACTGCGCCGGGAGTATTGCGTTCGACCTTTTTGGAGCACACATCGTGTCACGCTGGTACCGTGCCAGTGTATACGGATGGCTCCTAGTCCCAAGAGGGGGTCGGCTTCCACGCCGTATCCCCTCTGTTTGAAGTCAGCGGGGCTCTACCAGGCGCTGCGTCTGTCTTCACGGCCGAGCTGGTGGCAATACACCACTCGGTACGGGAGATTACGCGACGTGTCCGTTTCGGAGACCGGATTGTGATCTATAGCGACTCACAAAGCGCCCTGAGTTCTCTCGGGGCATTGGAATCTCCGCATCCCCTGGTTCGCGAAATCCGTGACGCCACTGTTTTGGCGAGCCGGGCAGATGTCGAGATTATCTTCTGCTGGGTTCCTGGACATGTAGGAATTGCGGTGAATGAGGGCGCCAAAGAGTCCGCGAGGACTCTGCGACCGGACCAGCGTTTCGCTCTTCCTCACACTGACTACATGGCAGGAATACGGGCAGCTCTTCGGACTGCTTGGCAAAGAAGATGGGAGACGGTCGAAGTGAACTTAAAGTTGCGTGCCATTGCGCCGCGACTGTTCCCATGGACCTATCCCCCAATGCCGCGGCGGCTTCAGGCTGCTTTCTGTCCGTCTCCGAATCGGGCACACTCGTGTGACGCATCGCTATTTGATGGAGCGCTCGCCTGCGCCCTATTGCAACGACTGCGTCGTCCCCCAGACTGTTCGGCACATTCTTGTCGAATGTCCCAGTCTGGGTGATCTTCGCGCACGACACCTGTCCCGGTACAGGGATGGGCGGGGTCGCTACCGCCTGTCCCTTGTACTCGGGACGAGTGCGTGCACTTTGTCTGGTGGACTTGTTGACTTTTTGGGGGAGGCCGGCCTTCTCCCTTTCATTTAACCAGGATCAATTGTTGTTGTTGTTGTTATTGTTATTGTTTTCTTTTTATTGTTGTTTCCTGTTCATTTTTTTAAAGTAGCTTAGAACTAGGCTGTTTGTTTACGGCGACTTGTGCCTAAGTCGGCAGTCGCCAGATAGCCCCTTAATTAAAAAAAAAAAAAATCTTAGATTTGTTCAACAGGATCTGGGTGGAGAGTATCCTCCCAGATTCCTGGCGAATCGCTAGTGTGTTCGCTTTTCTCAAACAGGGGAGAGATCACTCTACCCCGAACGATTTCAGCCCAATCTCTCTAACTTCCTGCGTGTGCAAGTTGATGGAGAAATTGGTAAATATTAGATTAGTCTTTTTTTTTGGACAGCGGGGGCCATCTGTCTTCTGCACACTGCGGCTTCCGCCACGGTGTTTTTCGATCTGGAGAAGGCCTCTGATACCGCATGGCGATACAGTATCATGGAGACTCTCCACACGATGGGGGCGAAGGGACGCCTCCCAGTCTTTATATCTGAATTTTTGCGAGATCGTCGATTTCGCCTACGGGTGGGGGGAGCCATCTCCGCCCCAATGGAGCAGGAAGAGGGTGCCCTGTAGGAAGGTGTCCTCAGTGTCACACTCTTTCCCCTAAGCATCAACGGCATCACATCGGTGCTGCACGAAGATGTTCTCGCTACGTTCTACGTGGACGACCTTTCGATCTCTGGAGCGTCGACTCCAACAGTCATTAAACCGCGTTTCTCGCTATGCCGAAGCGCACAGGTTCTGCACTTCTGCCGCCATCCACGGCATCACCATCACCTAGACTTATTTCTCAATGGGGTACGCCTGGAAGTGGTTGAATCGCACCGTTTCCTTGGTCTTGTATTTGACCGACGCCTTACCTGGGACGCTCATATTCGCAGCCTTAGGATCTCTTGTACCCGCGCCATGGATATTCTTCGTTCCGTGACGTTCAGCCCTTGTCGCAGATCCTTTGTTCGTTCGAAGCTCGACTACGGATGCGAGTTGTATGCATCCGCAGCTGAGCGTGTATTGCGGAAGGTGGACTCTATCCACCACACCGGCCTTCGCCTGGCGACCCGTTACTTCCGCACTTCCCCCATTGAGAGCCTACTTGTCGATGCTGGGGAGATGCCACTCGCTCTACGCCCTGCACAGTGCATTATTCGCCTGTAAGCGCGAGCCTGGCGCCTCCCTCAGTCGCCAACAACTCACTGCATCCGCAGCTGATTTCGACGGTTCCTATGCCGCCGAGAGACGACAGGTATACCCTAAGCCCTTTGGGTTTAGGGCTGGTTCTACCCAGGACCCCACCTTTGGCTATTTGTCGCCACCCCCTTTGCTCCCAAAGCCTGTAAGGCGCTGGGAGTATTGTGTTCGACCTTTTTGGGGCACACCTCGTGTCACGCTGGAACCGTGCCAGTGTATACGGATGGCTCCAAGTCCCAAGAGGGGGGCGGCTTCAACGCCGTACCCCCTCTATTTGAAGTCAGCGGGGCTCTGCCAGGCGCTGCGTCTGACTTCACGGCCGAGCTGGTGGCAATATACCACTCTACAGGAGATTACGTGACGTGCCCGGTTCGGAGACCTGATTGTCATCTATAGCGACTGTAAAGCGCTCAGAGTGCTCTCGGGGCATTGAAATCTCCGCATCCCCTGGTTCGCGATATCCGTGACGCCACGGTTTTGGCAAGCCGGGCGGATGTTGAGATTATCTTCTGCTGGGTTCCTGGACATGTAGGAATTGCGGGGAATGAGGGCGCCAAAGAGTCCATGAGGCTTGGGCGACCAGACCAGCGTTTCGCTCTTCCTCACACCGATTACATGGCAGGAATACAGGCTGCTTGGCCAAGAAGATGGGAGACGGTCGAGGGGAACCTAAAGTTGCGTGCCATTGTTCCCATGGACGGCTTCAAGTTGCTTTCTGTCGTCTCCGAATTCTACACACGCACGAGACACGCCGCCATTTCATGGAGCGCTCGCATACGCCCTACTGTGAAGAATGCCTTGTCCTCCCCGACTGTTTAACACATTCTCGTTGAATGTCGCAATCTGGGTGATCGCGTACGCTACCTGTCCCGGTCCCGGGATGAGCAGGGTCGCTACCGCTTGTCTCTTTTACTCGGGACGTGTTCGTTCACACCGACTTTTGGACTTTGAAATTTTGGAGGAGGCCGGCCTCCTCCACTTTATTTATTTGGATATTTATATATATATATATATATATATATATATATATATATATATATATATATATATATATATATATATATATATATATTCGTAGGTTGCACGTTCCCGCGTCGGGGGTGGGTGGGCCTTTTCCCTACGTCGGAGCGTGCTTCCTGCCCTTTTCTTTTTTTTTGGGGGGGGTACATGTTATTTTAATGTAGCTTAGTACTAGGCTGTCGTGAGTACTGCGACTTATGCCCAAGTAGGCAGGCGCCAGATGGGCCTTTAAAAAAAACCCGGTCCCTCCGTCCTAAGAGCTGCTTCCGGCGGTGGAGAGAAGCGGTTTCACCCCGCACTTCCTCTTCTCCCCAAAAGAAAAGAAGCAAGAAGACTAAACGTTCTTTTCACTCCGGAGACTGACGGGTCCGCTGTCGTTTCAGCATGTGACAAGGCCAAGGCGAGATCGATTCTGTGGGGGAGGCGGGGTGCCCTCTCTGGCCCAATTGACCACGAAGAGGGTGTCCCGCACGGGTATCCTTATTGTCGCACTCTTTGTCCTGAGCATCAACGGGATCACCTTGGTGCTGTCGGAAGATGTTCTTGCTACACTCTACGTGGACGACCTTTTGATCTCTCTTTGTTGCCCAGATATCAACTCTAGAGCGTCGACTCCAACAGGCATTGAACCGCATATCTGTATATGCAGAAGCGCACAGGTTTCTGTTTTACTTGGCCAAGACTAAGGCAGTGCATTTCGGTCATCAACCACGACTCTATCCCGACCCGGACTTGTTCCTAACCAGGGCTCGGCTGGAAGTGGTGTATTCACACCATTTCCTTGGTCTTGTTTTCGCCTGATGCCTCACCTCGGAAGCTCATATTCGCAGCCTTAGGGTCTCTTGTACCCGCGCTATGGACATTCTTTGTTATGTGACGTTTAGCACCCCGGAAGCTGATAGTCATTACTGCATTGCTTTTCTATCGATCCTTTATTTGTTCGAAGCTTGACTACGGATGAGAGTTTTATGCATCCGCAGCCGAGCGTATATTGCAGAAGGTGGACTCGATCCACCACTCCGGTCTCCGCGTGGCGACTGGTACCTTTCGCACGTCCCCCATTGAGAGTACTTGTCGATGCTGGAGAGATGCCACTCGCTCTGCGCCGTGCACAGTGCATTATGCACCTGTACGCGCGAGCCCGGCCCCCTCCCTTAGCCCCCACTGCAGCGACAGCTTCAGGTCGCTTTCTCTCATCTTCGAACTGAGTTACACTCTCGGAACGCTCGGCCGCACCTCATTGCCACGACTGCTTTGTGCCCCAGACTGTTCGGCACATTCTTGTTGTTTGTTCCCGTCTGGGTGATCTTCGCGCACGTTACCTGTCTCGCTATAAGGACGAGCAGGCTTCCTACCGCTTGTCCCTTGTACTCCGGACGGGTTCGTGTACACAGACTTGTGAACTATATGACCTTTTGTAGGAGGCTGCCCTCATTTTATTTAACTCTTTGTTTTAGGTCGTATGTTCCTGTGCCAGGGTGAAGCGAGCTTACCTTACCCCCGAGGCCGGAGCGCGCTTCTTTTTTTTTGCTTGTTTCTTTGCCTTTGTTTTTTTATCTTTGTGATTTGTGTTCTTTCTTTTCAATCTAGCCTTGTATTAGGCTGTAACGTGATTAAGGCGACTTTTGCCCCAGTAGGCAGTCGCCAGATGGGCTCCTAAAATTAAAAAAAAAATACTGCGAGAGTCCCTTTGCCCTATTATCGACTCTAGATCTGTATGCACTACCTCTGTTGTGTCCGGCTGGCCCCTGCGTCAGAGGTTTACAGATTCCTTTATGCCGCTGAATTAATGGCAGCATTCGATAGCCTGTCCTCTTTACTCGGCCCCTTGCTCATCTCTCCAACCTGGGTGCTTTAAGGGTCTTTGCCCTTCCGTCGTCGCCGACTCATACTTCACGTGCTCTACCTCCCACAGTTTTCACAAGCATGTGGAGCTTGGACAAGTCCTCCGTGGACCCTTGCTCCCTTAAGTGCCTGGTACTCGACATGCTACCTCATATACACAGATAGTTCCAAGTCAGACTGAGGCGTGAGTGCTGCAACCGTTTACTCAGGAGTTTTTAACTTTGTCTTTGTCGGTGAACTTTTGGCCATTCTTTTATCTTTTAGACTGACCAGAATTTTTCCTATTTTAAGATTTCAGTATTTTCTCCGACTCTAGGAGAATTTTACAAACGATTCGCTCTTTTCCCTCCCCTTAATTGCAGAAATTTTCAACGGCTGGTCCAGAATACGTCGCGTTATCGGACTCTATTTTACAATGTTACAATGAAAGAAAGTACCCTAGGAGACCTTACGGTCCATTCAAAGAGGGTACCTTTGGACTAGCAATCGAGTGGGCACATTATTGCTCAATTGTTTTGCGTCCCTAAACGGCCACTTTTCAAGACTTTGTCTAATCTTGACTTGAACTGGTCAACAGATTCACTATTGACAACTTCCACTGGAAGTGCGTTCCACATACCGCAGATACTGTAGGTGAAAAAATTTCCACACAGATTGCGGTTGTAACGCTTCAGTTCAAGTTTGAAGCCGTGATTGCGCGTTCTGTTCTCACTCAGTGTGAAAATATCCCGGTAGTCAACATTGTCGAACCCTCGAAGTATTTTGAAGACTTCGATGAGCTGACCACGCAGTCTACGGGTTTCCAGCGAGAACAGATCTAATTTCCTTAGTCTATCCTCATAACTTTTATGTCGGATAGAGGGAATCAGCTTGGTTGCCCTGGCTTGTACGCGTTCCAATCTCGCGATGTCCTTCCGCAATGAAGGACTCCAAAATTGTACGGCATACTCCAGGTGCGGTCGGACAAGTGAGTTGTACAGGCACAGTACAATCTCCTGGTTCCGATTACCAAACTGGCGCTTAATATAGCCTAGCATCCTTTGGGCCTTTTTCTCCGCCTCAATGCACTGTTTCGAGAACTTGAGGTCACTAGTGATTGTTACACCCAAGTCCTTCTCAGTGTCGGTGGATTCAATAACAGTGCCCTTAAGGATATACTGAGATTGGGGGTTTCTGTGGCCGATATGCATCACTTTGCATTTGTTCTCGTTAAAAGGCATTTGCCACGTGTCCGACCACTACCCAATCTTCCTGCAGGCGGGCAGTATTTCCATCCTTTGCAACGTTCATACCAAGCTTGGTATCGTCGGCAAATTTGGAAATCTTGGCAACCATGTCACCCTCCATGTCGTTGACGTAGATGATGAATAGTAGTGGTCCCAGGACAGAACCTTGAGGCACCCCGCTAGTAACGGGCACCCACTCACAAGACTGTCCATTCACCACCACCCGTTGCCGTCTGCCACTTAGCCAGTTCTCGATCCAGCTGGCTACCTTTCCGTCTATGCCCAGCGCTCGCACTTTCCGGAGAAGGCGTCGGTGTGGTACCTTATCAAAGGCTTTCTGAAAGTCTAGGTAGACCACATCCACCGCCTTGTCCCGATCGTGCTCACTGAAAACGAAGTGGAAGAATTCCACAAGGTTCGTCAGGCATGACCGTTGCCTTCAGAAGCCGTGCTGGGAACTCCTCAGTAGCAGGTTTGACTCTAAATACGACGTCACTTTGTCCACCATCATGCTTTCCATGAGTTTACCGACTATCGTAGTCAGACTGATAGGTCGGTAGTTCGACGGTTGGTTACGGTCTCCTTTCTTGAAGATAGGAGTCACCTCCGCCTGACGCCAGTCTCTAGGAACACATCCGGTCCGGATTGACATGTTGAAGATTGCGCTCAGGTGTCGTGACACTTGATCGCGCACTTCTTTCAACACTTTAGGTAGAAACCCATCCGGGCCAGGTGACTTATTCGTCATTAGGTCAGTGATCTTCTTTTTGATTTGTCCTTCGGTGGAGTCCATATCCTCCAGCTTTTCCCCCGAGTAGGAATCCGTCGGCTGGGGGATGGGATCACACTCTTCAGTAAACACTGAAGAGAATTAGTCGTTGAGGAGGTTAGCATTTTCTGCATCTGAGTGCTTTAATTTCCCCTCCTCGTTCCTCAAAGGGCCAATCGTTCGACGGATTGGTTTACGGCTGTTTACATATCCAAAGAACTCCTTGGGATTCTCTTTACAGAGTCTCGCCACTCGGAGTTCCTCAGACCGCTTAGCCGCCCTTATGCTGGACTTCACTCTCCTGGCTAGACTCCGGTATTCGTCAAAGTCACCCGAGATCTTCGATTGCCGGTACACAGTTCTCTTCTCCCTAAGCAGTTGGCCGATTTTGCTGGGTTCTCGTGCAACAAGGGCTGATCACCTGCCCCGTTCAACCTATCCTGGAGCCCAGAATAACTTCTTTGCGATTGGTTTCACCCTTTAAATTACAGAATATCAGTCTGTTCGATCTTTGCCCTCGAGCCTTCAGAGACTACGGTCCCTAAAGGCCGCCCTTTGACGCATTCGCATCGGCCACACGAGACTTACTCACGGCCATTTTATTTCAGCTGGTGCTCGAATCACCCCTTGCTACCATTTTTTTTTGTAGTGGGGGGGGATTCTGTCGCTGTACTGGAATGTCCTCATTTTTCCACTCCGGTCGTTCCATTTCCCTACCCTTTCAAGTACATAATACCTAGCCTGTACCGCCTTCGTTCTCCCAACTTCCCAAGATGTAACGACAACACACCACCGAATGGGGCCTAACCTTCGAACCCTTTCCACAAATATAGTTTCATCAATCAGAGGCTTCTGTGGTCAGCCCACCTGGGCGCCAGTTTTCCTGGTGCACACAGTCTGTACTAAAATCGAATAAAAAAAAGAAAGTTATGAGATTCAAAGGCAATTAATTCCTTATAAAAGTTTGTACTATCTGAGTTATATGTTTTGCTTATTCAGGTTTTTTGTAGTTTTAAAGTTTTTAACACTTTAGTTTATATCCACAGGTGCCTTAGTTGCTGGATTGGATGCGGGTCTTGTTTACAATTCCTTCCCAATGATGGCTGACAAATGGCTTCCTTCCGATTTGTTCGCTTTCTCGCCCACTTTGAAGAACTTCACCGAAAATCCGACGACTGTTCAGTTTGATCATAGAATCCTAGTTTGTATCCCGAACTTATTTTTTTGCATATATTGACTACTCCGTTTCTATGATTACTATATGTAATATTGCCCTATAACGACCTAGTAGTTTCCTTTACTTTCCACATATTTTGCCTTCTAACTTCACCATTTTCTTATCGAATTTAAGAGTATTCTGGCGGAGTTTCTTCCATTGGTTTTGCATAAAAAAAAACCCAACTTAATTCTATAGCTCTTTTTCTGTTCAAGTATATATATCTGGTAGATTTCTTAGGCGCTGTTCTACATTTGTTATATTGAATCTCACAATTTTGGCTTTCCTGTTTTATCTAATTTCTCTTATTTTTTTAGGGAACGACGTCTCTAGTCCTTGCCTCTGTTGTTGGCCTTTGGTCCCGTAGGTTGCCATTACCCCCTAAAGCTCACACGGCAGCTGCTGCTCTCATGGGAATGGCTTGGATGCAGGTATGATCAAATAAATTATTTTCCTAATAAGGATGTAGCAGTAGTTTCAGGTCTAGAAATGAAATAATAAGG
The DNA here is from genome assembly GCA_963969495.1 of Ceratothoa steindachneri. Classification (NCBI taxonomy): domain Eukaryota; kingdom Metazoa; phylum Arthropoda; class Malacostraca; order Isopoda; family Cymothoidae; genus Ceratothoa; species Ceratothoa steindachneri. The sequence continues at coordinate 44,230,975 of OZ018330.1, read as the reverse complement.
CATTTAATTGCTTGCATTGGGAGGGGGATGGGGATTAATGGTTTTGAATGAACATATATATTGGGTGAAGTGATGTAGTTTGCAGAAGGTTTTTTGAATATTCATGTGTACCCCTTCAAAATGTGAAGAAATTGCTAACCTATTCCAAAAAGGGTATATTCGCCCTGTTTCCACTGAGGGGGACAAATATGAAAGGAATTGGAGATTATATGGAGCGATGTACGTATGTTTTGTATGGGAAGAAATGAATTTATAGAACAAAGCAGGTCCTTAGTCGAGTAGCAGTGTGCACCGCAAGGTGCACACTGCACCTGCTGCGAGGGCGGAAAGCTCGCTTGCTAAGGGTGTGTGGCCATCGACTCTGCTCGCCTTCTTCCAAGGTATGATTATTTATGGTTGAAGCTAGAGGACAATTTCGCCAGAATGGCGGGGCCGGGCTTTCAAATCCCATCTTAGCTAGACCCTTGGGCCGAGTATGTGTAAATGCTCACATTCTAGAATTACTGATCGTATGGAGACTTTTCTCTTAACCTCCCAAGTCATTGGGAGATCATAGTATCTACTTTCCATGTCTTTTTTTTCTAACAAAATGGTTACGACAGAACGCAATAATCAGAGATCCGCCTCCAAGCGCGCCCTCTCTAGGTTTCGGGGGGACGAAAAAAATCGAGGCACTTCTTCAGCGGTGGCAGGGCTCCCCTCTTGTAATCGCCATGCGGCAAAGGGGCTTCACCTTTGCTTCATGGAGCCACTCCACCTCTGAAAAGGAGGAGCCTCCCTGTTTTGTTTTGTTTTGTTTCTCAGGGGCCCCTCCAATCCCCTTGCACCGGAAACGATGTCCGCTTTTACGCCTAACGGTCAGGTGGTTTCCATCTCCCCCTTCTTTGGAGGAGTTTTCGGGCAATTCCATCTCCCTACAGACGGCAGTTCCTCCTTTCCTATTACAGAGTAAACTCCTTCGATGCCAAGAGAGAAGGCAGGCGGCCCAAAATTGATTTCTCGGTAGGAGCACCTCGACAGGGCCCAACGGAGAGCAGGGCTCGTCGGTTTGTGCCCCCTAACGTCCTACACTATAAACATGCAGGAGTCGACAAAAAAGTCCTTGATTAGACCTCGTGGGAGAATAGCCGCCACATGGAGGGAGCTAAGAGATAGAAATGGTACCAGCGAGGTAGGGAGGGGCCAGCCCGCTATAGAAGGATCTTCCATGGGGCGAACCTGTGCTCGTGTAGGCGATTTGTTAATTGGAGTTGCACACCGCGCCATCGAAGCAATGTGGCGCGCATCGCCTGGAATAGGTCCTGGCTGATGACAGACGCTTTTAACGAGGCTAAGGACTTTCTGGCCCAAAAGTCTTAGAAGCACGGTCGCCTCCGCGCCCATTAGGAAGCATTATGAGAGTTGTAACAACCGAAGCATTCATCCCGCACGTGAACAACGGCCTCAGTAGTTACACCTACACAATGCAAACCCTCGAAGGTGGGTTTGCCTCCGCGATTCGTGAAAGGTGGTCAGCACCAAAGGATCCTCTGTTCCGACTGAAAGGTTTCGAGGGTAAGGGAGGAAACCTTACCCCAACTAAGTCCCTGTGCCTTATTTCTCTAACCTGCTCTGTGTGTAATTTGGAGAAATTTGCCATTTGCCTCCGCTGTCAAGGACACAGTCTCTATTTATACGGAAAATGCATCCTAGCCCTTCCTTCGTAGACAGCCATCATGAGGCATGATACTCCATTTCGAGTATTGAAACCTCCTCTTCCTAAACAGGGGGCAGTTTAGTTTTTTTTTTTTTCACCTGGGTTCCTGGACATCTAGGGGCTCAGACCTAAAATGCATCATTTGCGACAAGATTAATAGCTAAACTTTCATATAAATGGCTTTCAATTAGTGCTAGATTCTGAGTTCTAATTCGAAATTGGTTGCCTGGGTCGGAAGTATTATTGCAGGTTCACACTTGTAGATGAGTTTGTGAAATAATTGTTCCATCGTGGCGTCCCAAAAAGATTTGTTGCAAATGTGCCAGGAACTTAATTGCCTACTCTTCCAAAATGTTGCTTTCTTTGAGTTGATGCTAGTTTGCTTCAGGTCTAAATAAGATTCCTTCTATTTAATTGCAGGTTGGCTTGGGAATTTCTACTCTTCTATTATACGTACCAACATGGTTGGCAGCCATGCACCAATCTGGATCCCTGTTGACTTTGTCGTTCGCAATTTGGTTAACGCACGAGCTTAAACACCTCAAGAGAGTTCTAAAGTAAAGGCACGCAGTTCCAGAAGAATACTGGACGATTTTACTTTATACACTTTAATGTGCTCCCAACCCCACACGAATGAAAAGGGTTGCACATACTTTAGTTGATTCAGGGGCTTTTTTTTTTTTTAAGTTCTGTTGCCTTTGACACAGTCCGGCTGGCGGAGTCAAGTTATATTATCAGAGTAGGCTAATTGAAAAATTTACTGTGATATGACTACTAATAAAAGGTTAATATATAGATCCTGCTTTAGATGCTATTTATTAGTTAAACCTCATCGTCGTCAGCAGCGTTAGCGCCACCACCGCTCTCTAGTTTCTTCAGTTTCCTCCTCTTGACACGACCCGGTCTTCCACCTCCGAATGGTGACTTCAATGAGAAGTCAATGTGCTTCTGAGAGTCCAGGCGGACTATGAACGACGGCACGTTAACCAGTTGCTTTCGCACCCTGAAATAGACAGACATCCTATAAATAAGAGCGCTTCTGCCAAATTTACCCTTTATAGAGAGATCCGGGTGGTACAGTAAGAAGGCGACAGTAATTGCTGGTTACCGACACTATTAAGATTATCTGATGAATCTCTCTCTATAGATTCATACTCCTATGCTAAAGAGGGGGAGAAAAAATGCGTCCACTGGAGAAAAAACAAATTACAAAAAAATTACCGTTAGTCAAGACCCAGATTTTTTGGGGAGAGATGGGTGCTGGAGAGGATCCTAATTCTAACACGCTATGAGGCGTTGTCCAGGATATACCTAAACAAGTGGTCTCATGGAACAAAATATTCGTTCCATCTGAAAATACACAAATGAAAAGGGTTGCACATACTATAGATGTGCTGCTATGCTAGTGTTTTAAATATGCCCAACCCTCAATACCTGATGTGTCTTTGTCTAATGAGGACTCTAGCATGATGGATCGATTTAGCCAAACCGAGTTTAAAAACTTGGGTCTGAAGTCGTCTCTCCAAGAAATCTTCAGGCTTCAAACCCAAAACATAATCGAGTTTCATCTTGGATTCGTCCAGGACACCCGTTCGAACGAGACGACGCAGGAGGGCATTACCTAAAATAAAAATTTAGTTTTATTGGGGGCATGGGAAAGGGGTTAAAATAATGGGGGGGGGGGGCTTTTATTTATATAATATATATATATATATAATCTGGCGCGTGGCACCATAGACATAAGTGGTCGTAATCAATCGGGGCTACAACATAACGGGAACTAGTAAGGTGCGTGAACATCCCCTTGATTGGGACAAGACAATAATGTAACAGTCTGGAAGACGAAGCAGTAGTCCCAAATTCGAAGACGGAAAACGATCTGAAACCGACGAGTAATTGGGGGTGAAACATACGACTACTGGCACGCAACTTAAGCTTCTCGGGGCCGCCACTCATCTTAAAGTAACGTTTGGCTGATTCTTGCTATGTACAAGAACCCAGCCTTTCTCGAGAGCAGCTCGTCAAATAATTCTGACGTATAAAGAGAGCGCGGGCGTCGGGTAGAGCAATACTGAATTCAGACGGATCCAGTGAGATGAAGCTCAACACAGAACCGTTTCCTAGCCTTAAAACCAAAGGGCCAGTTTCTCGGCAACATATGGACCAAGAAAACCGCAGATGCAGTGCGAGGAATTGGCGACAGACTCTTTTGATCGCAGCTACAAGCCCATAAATAAGTGTACCCCCTCAGAACAAGTGGCAGCTTGCCGGCATCGACAACTATGCTCTCCATTTTAGCGCGTGGGGAAGGAACCGCAATTCACGTACGGGTGATGCGTAAAACAACCGTAGTAAAGCTTTGAACGATAAAATATCTGAGCGGTAGCCGTACGATGGAACGAGAAATATCGATGGTGCATGGACAGGAGACCCTAAAGCTGCTGCTGTGTTGGTCAGACAAATTTTAACATGAAACTTGCGCGAATCCACCACTTGCGAACAAAGGGCAGGGCGGACCCGTGGGTGGAAACATAAGTTCAGGCAGTATCTTAAGTCCTGAAAAGTGAAAACAGAAGCCTGTGCGCTTGGACACAGGTTTTGAGCAGCCCTGTAATACCATTGATGCCGAGGGGAGTCAGAAAAAAACAAGAAATGCTTAAGAGATTGATTGGTTAGTTAAGAGGTGCCTTGGTACAACACACTGCACGGTGATCGCGCAGTAAATTTAAAATGGTAGAAGAGTGGTGACTTGTATTTGTGTGGTTTACATGGCAGTGGGAGGCGATATAAATGGTAACAATGCTATAGTGCACGAAGTTAGTAAAAGGTTTTTCTAAATTTCTAAGTAAAGATTCAGTTTATCTTCAGTTTATTTCTATGTAGGGGGCAGGGTTGGCAAAAAAACTAAATTTTTGTGGGTTTTAAAAACCATACTATAAGCATTAGAATATCATGGGAAAAAGAATATCAATCTATTTTTATATAGTATTAATTACTTAGTTTAATAATTATATTATAGTAAGAACAGATCACTGATCGAGAATTGTGGGTACCCATGATAGCCATAACCTGTAGAAGGAGATGTTTATGGGTCAGTATCAGAGAAATAACCTTAATTTAATACATATTTGTTGAAATTATAACAAATATGAATTTTGAATAAAATAATAAGTAGCAATTAATTTCTTGGGGAAAAGAACTTTTCAAATTTCAAATTCGTGTGTGAGGGTCCATCCACCCTCTATGGGTAGGTAGAGGTGTCTTATTTCGCTGAGATTATAAGTTGTCTGATCTTCGGAGGTGGGGGGGGGGGGATGGGGTAGCCCCCTTCCATCAAGTGTCGGCGTGCAAGGCCCTGAGGCTGCCATTTTTATAGGTCCCTCTGTGGACTAATTCCCTAATCTCGAGGACGAATGGGCTGAGGCTGGTCATTTTCTGCAATGCTTGTATGTTCATTTTGAAAATTTCCATAGGCTCAATCCCTAATTTGCACTGACTAAGAGAAAACGGCCCCACTCGTAGCGAGTGCAGGTTTTTATACATGTTAAGGGGGGGTAGGGGGATGCACGAAACGCTTCCCATGCCTGATGAGTGCTTTTTCAACGCAGCGACGCGGGTTCCCTAATTTGCAAGGGCACTGGGACGTACACCTGGCAGGTGCTAAGTGTAACAGGCCTGTGGAGATTGAATACAAGAGCGTCTGTGCATCGTCACCTTCCTCGCCAACGGCAAAACACAGATTGGGCTGGTTTTTTCAATGGCTATAATCGGTTCCTTAAAAAAATTGAATGCCCAAACCTGAGAAGGGAAACCTCTTGCATGTCCCAACCAATACTACTAGATGAGAAGTATACACGTTCTCCGCCACTCATTGGGGAACATAGCGCAAACTAAACATACTAGGCAGATCCGGCTTGGTAGGTTACTACACCAGTGTAATTTTTTTCAGAGCCGATCTGGCCATTAACTAGGGCATACATTGCCGTAACCATCTGGCAGCACACTCAAGCATAGGCCCGACGCCTTCCTCCAGCGCAGGAACATGGAACCATTTTTTTTATTATTATTTTACGAGCCCATCTGGCAACCGCCTACTTGGGCATAAGTCGCCGGACTCAACACAGCCTACTACTAGGCTACATTGAATTAATATGAAAAAAAAGGAGCAGGAAGCAAGCTCCGGCGTCGGGAAGAGGCCCACCTTCCGCCGGGGCAGGAAAGTGCAACCTACAAAAGACAAGTGGAGGAAGCCAGCCTCCTCCAAAAAGTCCATTTGCATGAACCAGTCCCAAGTACAAGGGACAAGTGGTAGCGACCCCACTCATTCCGGTACCGGGACAGTGTCTCAGATCAACCAGTGTAACACCCTCATCTCTAAGATTTGGCTGAAATTATATTCTAAAAAGTGTCATCTAATTGTATCTTAAAATTACAGATTTAGAGAAATTACTTAGTGAAATCTACATATCTGCCATTAGGTCTATTCCCCAAAATACAGTGGTTTGGCACTTGAAATACTGCCAAGACCCTATTAAAGACGTGTGTGAACTGTTGGACACTACGTAATAATGAAAACTCCCACAATACTTAGAACCACTGAAAACAATGACTGAGCAAGATTAAATTGAATCATCTTCAATCAGTGATTTGAGTAACATCTTTAGTTCAACATCTGGACAGTTCTTGCACTTTTGGACCAAAACGCCAGTCAAAAATGGTAAGTACACAGCTAATATATTTTATATGGCCCATTGAATAGAATTTAAGGTGCTGTATAAAACAAAATTAATAATTGGCAAGCTTTTTACTTTGAAGGATTTATTCTTTAATGATGCTCTAGTCTAAACAAAATGCAAATTTTGCTCTGTATAATAATTTAAATATATTCTTTTTTGGTTCTTTTCAGAAGGGTCATCATTGAGCTAGAAAAGGCGCAAAGCTAGTGGTAAGCTATCAGATGCCCAGAAACACTTGAAACGGTCATTCCTGGAGAGCTAGAGGTGCAAAATGTCAAAAAGAATCCCAAAATAGGATTCTCCCATTTGTTAAATATATTGTGCGCTTACCGGTAGTGGTGGGACTCATTCTGCACATATCATCAAAACCCCCAAATTACAGCTGGCTGCATTGGGAGAAAAAGGTCTCTCATAAAAGACCTTATGGATTAGCGTCTGCAGTACAGAGAGAGAGAGAGGCTTGCGCATGATGCAATTTTGCTGCCCAAGAAAAGAGGGGGTTCTGAACTTTTGAGTTGCTTGACAGGTGTAAAATCAGATGCAAATGAAATATCTTGCAAGCAATGGGTGACTGCTGACCAGTGTACAATGGTAGACAAAGTGGAGCCACTTCATGAATACTTATCATTAAGCATGACAATATCCTGCATGGTTCATCATCATTTTGTTGCACGGCAGCAATCACAGTACTTAAAACAGTTGAAAGAAACACCACCTCAGAGCAAGGCAGTTATATTAGGTGATTTCTCTGAAAATTATTCTTTCATTGTCCAAGATGCTGCCCAAGAATTACACTGGGACAATTCAGTGTACAGTCATCTATTATAAATCATCTGCAGACTAGGAGCTTAACCATTTTAGTATTTCTTATCTCCATCACTAAAACAACACAAATGGATAACTCATTTATGAAGCTTATGAACTGAATTCAGATGCCCACAACTGAAGGTGTACTATTTTTTAGATGGGATGTGCTGGCCAATTATAAAAACAGATACAACTTCACAAATCTCGTTACCATGAAGAGGATTTTGGTTGATCTAGTGAATGGCAAAAATGCATGTGATGGGATTGGAAGAACAGTGAAGAAAGAGCTACTGCTCGTGCCAGTTTGCAGAGAACTATGGAGAGGCAAATTCTTACACCAGAAGACATGTTTCAGTTGTGAAGAAAACTTGAACAAGACAATAAAATTTTTATTTGTAACTACATCTGATTTGAAAGATGCAGAACAACTGTTAGAACATAGATTCAAGGACAGTGGGGCTATTCTGGGAATGATGGTGTATCATTTCAAGTGGCATTGGAGAAAACAAAAGAATAAGGAAAAGTCGTATTACTAATGAACCTGCAATGGTTGATAACCTAAAATGCATCAAACCAGGAGAGTATGTTAGCTGCATTTATGATGATTACACAGTGAACTTTTTACATCCATCTGGGTCATCAGGAGCAAGTGCTTATAATTATCCATCAAATAAGGATTCATGTCCAGTGCCAGGACATCATATATTAACTGTCATGAGTTGTCCTACACTAAGAGTCAGCAAATTAAATATATTTTTCCTCAGAAAGAAATAGACGAAAGTATTAAATAAGCCAAAATTGCATTAGGTTAAAAGGTCTACCTATCATTATTGTAATTATTTTGTCAGTGAGGATTATCAGTGAAATATTATATTTTATTCTTGAGATTTAGGTCAAGTCAAACTGATAGCTAAAATAAATTTCTAACTTGACCTGTAATTTATAAATTGTGTCAACATACATACATGTTACATGAAAAGTAATGGCACAAACTGCCTTTTGATGATTGTTTCTAATAGCTAAGACCTTTGACAGTTTTTTAATGCAAAAAGAATTATAATTTCAATAGGACACTTTAAGAGCTTAAGTGTGAGAAATATGTAGAATTGAAGGACAACTTAAAAATATAGTCGTCACTTATGTGTTAATTACTTGAAAAATTCTAGCATAAACAAACTTTTTATTTTACAGATTTTAAGTAGCCAAAGCATATGCCTTCATTTTCTCAGTATAAATTTTGTTCAATTTTGATCCAGAGAGCAAATCTTTACCTCAAATTTTAGCAAATCTGATTTTTTTTTTCAAACTAGTTTAAATATATATACTTTTATATAATTGTGACCATTATTACCCTACTTATGGGTCGCCAAATGTTAGTGACATTGCACATGACCTCAAAATGCCCAAGGTCATATGTCAAACCGTTGATTGGATTGACGTTAAAACTTCAGAAATGAGTTTAGGGCCCCAAAACTTCAAATAAACCAAATTTCAGCAAAGTCTGAGAGATGAGTGTTAATTTGCAATTTTTCTGGTTGATCTCACCCAGAGTGGGACATTCAACAAGAATGTGCCAAACAGTACGGGGGGAGGGGAAAAATGCAGTCATCACAATATTGTGCAGGCGAACCTACATCAAATGACAAGATGACAGAGAGCGATATGAAGCTGTGGTGGCATTTGGGGGTAGGTCCCTGTGAAGAATCGCAGTAAACTAAGTCCCCCTCGACCATTTTCCATCTGCTTTGTCAAGCGGCACAGAGGGGTACCCTAATACCTGCCGTGTAAGGAAGAGGCAAGAGCATCTTGTTGCCTACTCTTTGGCATCCTCATTCTCACATTATCCTTCTCTGAACCTGGCACAATGCGTTATCTCCAGTAACGAACTGTGTATTGCAACTAACTAGGCTGTGAAGGCTAACACAGCCTAGTAGAGCCAGGCTGAGTTCAAGCAGTGAAGAGTGAAAGGATTTGTTAGGAGAATTAAAAAGGGAAATTAGGTAGGATAGGATTTGAATATAAATTTTGTTAAATTTCTTTAAAATGTTAATTTGCAGCATTTGCTATTTAGCTAAAAGACTGTGGGTGCCCAACCCCTAATAATGTCCTTAAAGATCGAAACTTGTAAAGTATGCAAAAAAGAAAAGTAAAAAAAAAGCTGCCTGGGAGCCAAACTCCTCCCCTCAAAGATTGAAGTCAATTTTTTTAAGATCAGCGTAATTGTGGTGTGAAAGCTCGGAAATGAAGTTACACCTTCACTTCCTTTACACATACTGCCTCATTGGTATTTTAAATGATGCCAAAAATCAAATGTAGTAGTGTCTCAATGATATTTTAAGTGATGCCAAAAATCAAATGTAGTCTAGTAATTACCTGGTTCCTAGTCTTTACTCACCTTGAAACAAACGCCGGGGATCTTTTTCATCCAGAGTTAAGAGGATACGGGCAGCTTTACGAATTTTTGCAAGCATCATCTTTGTTATCCATAGTTCTCTCTTGTTTCTCAATCCATATTCTCCAACAAGCTGTAAAAATGACATGTTTAAGTTGGATGCATTTCTAAGACAAAGATATGCAAAATACTGCAAATCCAAATAGCACCTTTACAGATTCATGATCTTTCATTACAACACTTTCAAGGGACAATAAAAAAGTGATTGGAGAGCATTTTTAAAAGCTAGCCATGAATAATTTAGAGTTAAAAGAAGCATGCACAGAATTTAAGTGCTGAAATTAACACATCAATCCCCCAAGGTCTAAAAGTACCAGTAATATGGTGGGCAAATGACAAATTCTAACTTTAAAAGAACCTTGCCTTCAATTCTGAATCAAGTCGGGGCTTTTCATAGGGTCTTCGGGGTGTCGCATATCTTTTGGAGTGAACCCCTGGAATCCTGTGATTAACCATCTATAGGAATAAAAAGAGAATAAATACAAAATGTTAAAGTAAAAAACAAGCATAAACATTTTCATTCAGTTAAGAGAAATTATAGAAAAGGAAGTGCTAGACTATAATAGGAACTTTGAAGATCATTTAATAGACAGCCACAAAAGGGAAAAAAAAAGCAACAATTCTCCTACAGATGGTGCTGTAAATATCAGGTCTCTTATGGAGATTAGGAGAGGTCTGCCTATGAAAAAAGATAGGGCAGAATGGCATGAAACTAGAAATTTCAGCTCCTCATCTACAATCTCTGCCAAGGGAGATTGACATCTAGGTTATTATTAAGCAGCCTAGCAAAACGAGCCTACCCCTCCCTCCCTCCCCACCTGGCAGAAAATAAAGATACTCTAAGGTGTGCACAAACCCATCCTGAGTACAAGGGACAAGTCCACAGAACTTGAATCAGTCACCTAGAATTGCTATCTGCTTGACATCCTTTACTTATTCCCCTTAGCATTAGCTCATCAGTCTGTCCAGATGGTCAGTAAAAACACTTCCAAGTGTAGCATCCTATTTTACCAACCCTAATATCTATCCAGTTACTCAACCTCTTCCAGCTTTATCATAATTTAGATGATGCAATGCTATTTCTTATATAAATAATTATCCCACCACCAATCCTACCTCTCCTTTGACTAATGTACATATAACCCTATAGATGAAATCCATTGCGTCATTAAATTTAATTTCAATGACCCATAATTCTGTTCAATATACTATCTTTACACATATCACTTTATAATTTCAAAGACAGAATTGGTATAGTGACAACTCAACCTTCCTATTCCAGAATCGCCTTTAAGCCTAAATACTTTCATGACATTACCTTTGACTACCTTGCTATCTTTGGTAGACCTAATAACATGATCACACACTTTCCAAAACATCCACCCTACCACTACTAAATGCACTCTATCTATTGCATATTTCCTACCATAAAACCTACTTGAACATCCAGACACCAACCAACCCACCATACCAGTCAAGTCACCTAGGCCAACTATCTTACCACCTAGTTTCATTTAAAATAAGTCACTACTTCCAATCATATCACTTAAGAACAAGGCGTCTTTAAAAGGTTAATCAATGGCCTATGAGGGACCTCCTGTTGCTCTCAAAGATCAGTCATCTAGGAGCCTCATCCATAAATCTATCCAATATATTTTTAAAACTATATGCAAATGCTTATATCACATGTTATTAGGTCTTTAGAGGAGGGAAACTAGATTTTGATAGTGGTCAGGGAAATTTAACAGCTCAAAGTGAGGCAGGGAAAGGAAGCAAACACAGATTTGTAGAAGGTAGGCAGGCTAATGGAAGTGCTTTAGGGTTCAATTACTTGAGTAGTGATAGTTGTCAGGGAAATACAAGAGTAGAGTCGGGGAAGGAGAGAAAGGAGATGCAGAGGAGATAGGCCCTCAGGTGCTTCAGGGATAGATGGCTGAGTTGTCTTTACACAAATGCTTGTAGTCTTAGAAATAAGAGGGATGAATTATTTAGTTATATCATATGTATATTTGAATCATGGGTTAATGAAAATATATTTAATGATAATGTCAGTGAATTTGAAGTAGAAGGTTATAGGAGTGGTGGTGGGTTGATTATTTATATCAGAAATAGCGTTTCTTCAAATCTAAATGGCTTTGTTCTGGAAGGTTGTCTTACAGGAAGCTCTTGATTCTCATTGTAAGATTGGGATATAATACTGATTTGGGTGTATAGTTTTTCTTGTATTTATTTAATACATCAATCACTGTGTAATAAATACATTAGTGATTAAAACTATTGGGGAAGATAACTGGCAGCAATCCTGAGCAAGAATTTTTTTGGTGAGTGTTAACTTTTTCCTTAGTAAATTTCTGAGAGTATGGCTGTTTGTATAGATGGTGAGAGCATGCCGTTTGAAAGTAGTGTGTATGTGGTGTGTGATGCATGTGGAGTTGAAAGGAGAGTGAATGTAACTGAATGCCGTGTGTGTTTTCTGGAAGGGGAGGTTAGGAGGTTGAGTGGGGAATGTAAGAGGTTGAATGATTTGGTGTTTGAGGTGAGAAGAGATGCAAGTGTGCGATTGAAGGGTGAGATTAGTGCTAAGAGGGTGGAAGATAGGGCTAGGACTGGGAACAGTGTGGAAGTTGTGAGTGATGATGAATGGTGGGTGAAAATGGATAGGATAGATAAGTTAGGACAGGTTAGGTGTGTGAATGAGAGGGACATAGAACCTGTTAGGTTGACTAACAGATTCAATGTCCTGAGAGAGGAAGAGTGTGAAAGTGATTTGCCTGGTGTGATTGTGGATGAAAGCAGGATGGGTGGTAGTGTGACTGAGAGCAGGAGGGAGGGTAATGTTAGGCCAAGACAGAATAGGAGAATGACTGAGGTGCTAGTGATGGGTGACTCTCAGATTAGGTATTTAGATAGGAAGTTGAGTGATAGCAAATGGAAGGGAATGAGAGTTTGTCTGCAGGGTGCTGGTGTAAGTGATGTTTGTGAGAGGTATGATAGGCTGGTTTCTGGGTGTGAGAGGGATGCAGTTGTGATTACGCATGTGGGAGTGAATGATGTAAAGAAGGTGGGTACATGTGAGTTACGTGAGCAGTATAAAAGGTTAGTTGAAAGGATGAGTAAAAGCAGGGTAAAAGGTGTTGTTTCTGGTGTGCTTCCGAGATTGGATGTGGGGGTAGAATGGTTGTCGCGTGCAATTGGTTTGAATGAATTTGTGAAAGGACTGTGTGAGGAGTTAGGATTGGTGTTTGTAGATGTCTGGGGTGGGTTTTACGGGAATAGGAGGTTGTATGCGATGGATGGGCTTCATCTTAGTCGGGCAGGTGTTGAGGTTCTATGGGGGGAGCTGGATAGTGTGATTAGGTCCTTACGGGTGGGAAACTAGAAGCTGTTAGAGGTAAGGGAATAACAGGAATAGAGGGCAGGTGTAGGAAATGGAAGGGATGCAGAGATAGAGGAATAGCTAGGGGAGAGGGCATACTGATGCGTTATAGGGGGACTAATGCACAAGTGAATGAGCAGATAACTAGGAATAGAAAAGCACAATGCAATGAAGATGGGAATAATAAAAAAACCTTAAAAATATACTACACAAATGGTCGGAGTATAAGGAATAAGATAGATCTCTTAAGAGCGTTAGCGAGTGAAGAGAATTTTGATATAATTGCGATAACAGAGTCATGGCTTGATTTGGCAGGAAATCACTTTAAACCTGAGGTTGAGATTGAGGGCTTTAACATGTTCCATACAGATAGGAATAGGAAGAGAGGAGGAGGGGTTATTATTTATATTAAAGATAATCTCCAGTGTTGTGTAAACAGTACAATTAAATTAGATGATAACACAGAGTCATTATGGCTAAATGTAAAGGAAGGTAAAAACAAGCTTGTCATAGGATTATTATACAGACCACCAAATCTTAGTAAGGAAGCTTCAAATCTTCTGTGGCAGGAGATTGAACGGGCATGTAGAAGTAAGCATGTGTGTATAATGGGCAATTTTAATTACAGAAATATAGACTGGGAAGCTCTTGTGGGTGATCAGGAGGCTGAGGAATTTTTGAATGTTGTCCAAGATAATTTTCTGAGGCAGATTATTAACGAACCCACTAGAGGTAATAATATACTGGATTTAGTTCTGACAAATAGGGAAGAAGTTATTAAGGATACTGAGATTTGAGGAAATTTGGGTAATAGTGACCATTATGAAATTAGATTCAAGATGAAATGGAATGGTATTGATAGTAGCATGAACAATGTTAAAATTCCTGACTTTAGAAGAGCAAATTATAATGGGCTAAGGACTTACCTGGAGGCAGTTGTACAGAAACCAGGCAATGAAATCAATTCAGGAATAGATTCAATGATATCAGTTAGTGGAGACAATAATCACCAGGGGGAAGAGATTACAATTGAAGAGGAGTATGAGAGAATAATTGAGCAATTAATTACAGGTCAGATGATTAACATTCCTTATAAGGAGATTAGGACTAAAAATAATGACCCAAAATGGATGACAGATAAAATTAAGCATTATATTGGCATTAAAAAGGGCATTTATAGGAAAATAAAAAATGGAGAGGATAACTTAAGGCAGAGATATAATGAACTAGCAAGAGATGTTAAAAAGTTAGTTAGAGTAGCAAGGAAAAATTATGAAATTAAAGTGGCAAATAGGGCAAAGGAAGATCCTAAAAGTTTTTATCAATTATACAAAACTAAGGTTAGAGATAAAATAGGCCCACTTATAGATTCCAGTGGAGAATTAGTGAGTGATAGGGACTCAATGGCTGGAATGCTAAATGACTTTTTTCTCTCAGTATTTACACAGGAGGATACTCTAAATATACCTGAGGTGTCAATGATCTTTCGGGGTAATTATGAAGAGAAATTAAAGGATATCTTGATCACAAAGGAGATAGTGACAAAGGAAATTGATAAAATCAAAAGTAGTAAAGCACCCGGTCCTGATGAGGTCTTTCCTAGAATTTTGAAAGAATGTAAGGATGTGTTAAGTGAGCCCCTAGCATGCATCTTTAGAAAATCATTGGAGAGTGGCATTGTGCCAGTGGCATGGAAGAAAGCCAATGTGATACCTATATTTAAGAAAGGGGATAAAACAAATATGTCTAATTACAGACCAGTAAGTTTGACATCAGTGGTAGGGAAAATGATGGAATCTATTATAGCAAGGAATATTAGGGATCACTTGGATAAGCATAAGTTGATAAAGGAATCACAGCATGGCTTTAGTAAGGGTAAATCCTGTCTGACTAATTTGCTGTCTTTTTATAGTAAGGTGTATGAAGCAGCAGATAATGATGAAAACTATGATATTTTATACTTGGACTTTAGTAAGGCTTTTGATCGAGTGCCACACTTACGGCTTCTGAGCAAAGTTAAAGCACACGGAATCGATGGCAGTATATTTAGGTGGATTCAGTCATGGCTTGGTGACAGACAGCAAAGAGTTAGTATAGATGGAGTTAAATCTGAGTGGGGGTGTGTTAGCAGTGGAGTTCCGCAAGGATCTGTTTTGGGTCCATTGCTATTCTTAATTTATATTAATGATCTTGACATAGGTATAAGTAGTGACCTGAGTAAATTTGCTGATGATACTAAGCTAGGTAGGGCCATTAGGGCTGATTCTGATGCTGTTGTAATGCAGGAGGAATTGACCATTCTGTCCAATTGGGCTGAGAAATGGCAAATGAAGTTTAACATAGACAAATGTAGTGTAGTTAGTATAGGTAGAAATAATCCACTGAATAGTTATAAATTAAATGGGAGAAATTTAGGGAGGACCGATTGTGAGAGGGACTTGGGTATTTTGGTAAGTTCAGACCTTCGTCCTAGAAAGCAATGCCTAAATGCTAAGAATAAAGCTAATAGGATATTGGGATTCATTAGGAGTGTAAGCAATAAGAGTGCTGAAGTCATTCTAAAACTGTATCTGGCGCTAGTTAGGCCTCATCTAGACTATGCAGTACAATTTTGGTCACCATATTATAGGAAGGATATTGATTTGCTTGAGTCTGTGCAGAGAAGGATGACAAAGATGATTGGTGGGCTAAGGAACTTACCTTATGGTGAAAGGCTCAGAAAACTAAATCTACATACATTGGAAAGGAGAAGAGTCAGAGGGGAATTGATTGAAGTCTTCAAATGGGTAAAAGGATATAATAAAGGGGATCTGGGTAAAGTTCTTATACTTAGTGAACATGACAGGACACGTAGCAATGGGTTTAAGCTTGATAAGTATAGGTTTAGGAAGGAGATTGGGAGGAATTGGTTTACAAATCGTGTGGTAGATGAATGGAATAGGCTCACTAGACATGTGATAGAAGCCTCCTCTCTGGGTAGTTTTAAGAATAGATTAGATAAATATATGGATGAAGCTGCTAGATGGGACTGACTTTTTTATGTACATATGTATATATTTTTCTAAGGAGTGGGGAGATTATATTTTGCGGTTGCATGAATGGACATAATCCTCTGGATGCATTTTATGTATATTGTAGATTAGATCTGACGAACTCCTGTAAAGGGTGACAATGTTGATGACTTTTCTCTGGTAAGAAATCTTTTGTGTGTTGACTGGAACAGGAGCTGCCAAGTGTAGGCCATGAATGGTCTTTTGCAGTCTCCTCCTTTTCTTATGTTAAATAACTCTATAAAGCAAAGATAAGGTGAATCATTATGGATAGATATTAAGGTTGGTAAAAATAGGAAAATACACTTGGGAGCTTTTTATAGACCACCAGGACAGACTGATTGTATAGATGAGTTAATGATTCGGGATATAAGTAAAGGATGCAAAGAAGATACAGTTTGTCTTGGTGACTTTAATTTAACTTCTGTAGACTGGGAAAATATGATAGGAAGAGATAGAGCAAGTTGTAAGTTTATGGAGTGTTTTGAGGATAACTTTTTGACCCAATTTGTTAATAAGGCAACAAGGGGTGCCAATATATTAGATCTAATTCTATCAAATGATGATCACTTTCAGTTTAATTTGCAAATAGTTAAGGGTAGAACAACGACAAACTCCACAAAAATTCCAAATTTTTATAGGGGAGATTACGATAAATTACGCAGCATGCTAAATCAGATTAGGTGGGATATAGAATTCCATGGAAAGAATACTTATGAGATGTGGGATATTTTTAGGACTATATTATACATGGATCAGGAACAGTGTATCCCAATGAACTCTATTAGGAAGAAATGTAGGAAACCATTATGGTGGAATCAAAAAATAGCTAATAGTTTCAGAAAAAAAAAGGGCATACCAGAGATTACAAAGTGAGAGTAGTTTAGATAATTTAAACCATTATAGGTCAACCAGAAATGAACTAAATAAGACTATTAAGAAGACCAAAAGGACGGCAGAAATTAATTTAGCTAAAAATAATAATAAAGATCTTAAAAAATCCTTTAGCTATTATAGAATCAATAATAAATCTAAGTGATAAAATAGGACCCATTAAATATGAAGGGGTTTTGAAAGAATCTGATGAGGAAATAGTAGAGGTCCTTAATGATCATTTTGCTTCAGTATTCACAGAAGAGAAACCAGTTAGATTAGTTGATAATTCTAGGTCAAGGGAAGTAGTGATAAATTCTATTAATATAGACAGAAGAAATTAAAGGGCTTATAATGCAGTTAAATACTAGTAAGGCATCTGGCCCTGACAACATTCATTCTAGGATACTCAAAGAAGGTGTAGAAAGTATTGAGGTAGCTCTTGAAAAGATATTTATTAGATCACTAGAGTCTGGAGAAATACCAAATGATTGGAAATTGGCAAATGTAGTGCCAATTTTTAAAAAGGGAAGCAAAGAGGATCAAAATAACTTTAGACCGGTAAGCTTAACTTCTAGTCTGTAAAATTCTTGAGAAGATGGTTAAGAAGGGAATTTCTGATTATCTAGAGAGTAGCAGGTTAATTAATGATGCTCAGCATGGTTTTAGAAAAGGTAGATTGTTTAACTAATTTATTGGATTTTATAGATTATGTAACTAAAGAATTAGATAGGGGTGAGAAAGTTGATGTGATCTACTTAGATTTCAGCAAAGCTTTTGATAAGGTTCCACATAGAAGACTAGTTCATAAATTAAAGCTGCATGGGATATGTGGGAACGTTTTAAATTGGATAACTGAATGGCTGAAAAATAGGAAACAGAGAGTTGTACTGAATGGAGTGAGGTCAGAGTGGAGGAATGTTATTAGTGGCGTACCTCAGGGATCAGTTTTAGGCCCTTTATTATTTATAATCTATGTAAATGATCTTGGGCAAGGTGTAAATAGCAAAGTGTCAATTTTTGCTGATGACACTAAATTGGCAGCTGTAGTCAAAGAGGTTGAGGGTAGCTTTAAAGTGCAAGGTGACTTAAATAAGTTGTTAGCTTGGGCTCACAAGTGGCAGATGACTTTTAACCTTAATAAATGCAAAGTAATTAACATGGGGAGAGATAATAAGGAATTTAGCTATGAGATGGATGGGTATTGGCTTAATTCAGTTGAAGATGAGAAGGACTTAGGAGTAGTAGTAGATAGGTCACTGAAATTTTCAAAGCAGTGTATTGAGGCAAAAAATACAGCAAATAGGGTGCTAGGTTACATTAAAAGAAATGTTAGCTACAAGAGTAAGGAGGTCATCCTTAAACTATACAACTCTTATGTCAGGCCACATTTAGAGTACTGTATATAGGCATGGTCACCACATTTTAGACATGATATAAACTTATTAGTCAGTACAAAGGAGGGCAACAAAAATAATACCATCCCTGAAGCACCTTGAATATGAAGATAGACTGAAGGTATTAAATATGTTTTCATTTGAAAGAAGGTGTGTGAGGGGAGATATGATTGAGCTTTTTAAAATCTTTTCTGGGATGGATAAATTGGATTTCAGCAAGTTATTTGAGTTAGAAGGTAGTAATAGAACTAGAGGCCACCACTTAAAGATTAAAAAAAAAGAGAGGTGCAGACTGGATGTTAGAAAATATTTTTTCACTAACAGAGTGGTGGATTATTGGAATAGTTTGCCACCTGAGACTGTAAACAGCCCAAACTTGAACGTTTTCAAGCGCAGATTGGATGATTATATGGGGATGGAGGGTTAATTTCTTACTTTTTGGTATGTAGATATGTTTCTTGACTCATTCCTGTGGATAGTTTCTTTTTATTGTATATTTTGGGGGACTTTGATTTTGTTTTTGACAGACTCCTATAGAGGCTTTAAATTATATATTCTAGATGCATGGTTGGACATTCCTATAGATTGTTAAATTGTATATTGTAGATGCAAGATTTGACAAAATCCTATGGATGCATTATGTGGGTGGGATTTGATGGATACTGATGACCTTTGATAGGCCCTTGTGGCTTTTGTCATCCATGAAATTATGTTATGTTATGAGAGGAACCCCAGTAAATTCAAGGGGACCACCCTACAATGATCCTGACTTTCAATAAATGGGCTAGCCCCCCAGTATATACTTGTACAAAAAATCTAACACCATAATTGTTCACATCTGATGCTACCATCTGAAGTCATAAGACACATATTGTAGCCTATAAACAGCGCCACCTATCTCGCGCCCCAAAACTGAAGTTACTGAAATCAATGCGGAAGCAAAAAAAAAATGAGTCATTTTTTCATCAGAATTAAGTTCAGACCTTTGTCATAGAAAGCAATGCCTAAATGCTAAGAATAAAGCTAATAGGATATTGTGATTCATTAGGAGAAGTGCAAGCAATAAGGGTGCTGAAGTCATTCTAAAACTGTATCTGGCTCTAGTTAGGCCTCATCTAGACTATGCAGTACAATTTTGGTCACCATATTATAGGAAGGATATTGATTTGCTTGAGTCTGTGCAGAGAAGGATGACAAAGATGATTGGTGGGCTAAGGAACTTACCTTATGGTGAAAGGCTCAGAAAACTAAATCTACATACATTGGAAAGGAGAAGAGTCAGAGGGGAATTGATTGAAGTCTTCAAATGGGTAAAAGGATATAATAAAGGGGATCTGGGTAAGGTTCTTATACTTAGTGAACATGACAGGACACGTAGCAATGGGTTTAAGCTTGATAAGTGTAGGTTTAAGAAGGAGATTGGGAGGAATTGGTTTACAAATCATGTGGTAGATGAATGGAATAGGCTCACTAGACATGTGATAGAAGCCTCCTCTCTGGGTAGTTTTAAGAATAGATTAGATAAATATATGGATGAAGCTGCTAGATGGGACTGACTTTTTTTTTATGTACATATGTATATTTTTTTAAGGAGTGGGAAGATTATATTTTGCGGTTGCATAAATGGACATAATCCTCTGGATGCATTTAATGTATATTGTAGATTAGATCTGACAAACTCCTGTAAAGGGTGACAATGTTGTGAATTTTCTCTGGTAAGAAATCTTTTGTGTTGACTGGAACAGGAGCTGCCAAGTGTAGGCCATGAATGGTCTTTTGCAGTCTTGGTAAATATGTAGATTAGCGGCCCGGCCAGAAAAAAAATTTGTGTGTAAATATTATCGTTCACTTGTGTCGGAATATTCATGCGCATTTGAGTCCTTTTCAAATTATTATTCTATAAACAATTAGGATTATATACTGGAGGGCTGTGCTCCCCAACCCCCCCCTCAATTTAATGAAACTCAGGATCATCGTAGTGTAATCTCCCCATTGTGTTTACCCCCACACAAGCAGTCAACTTAAAGGTAAACATGTAGATTATCGGCTCGGCCTGAAAAAAAAAATTGGTGTAAATATTATCGTTCACCCGTGTTTGAATCTTCGTTCGCGTTATCGTTCACCTGTGTTTGAATATTCATGCGCGTTTGAGTTTTGTTCGAATGCTAGGTGCCATTTTTTTTTTTAAATCTCGAAATTAAACCCACCGAAAATGCTGTTAATGTAGGCCATTTTAGTTATCAAATTGCCCGAAAATAACCAAACGAAACACTGTTTCCCATACTTAAATGCAAAATGCAGTGGTTATACTTCCAAAATAGCAAAGAGGAAAGCCTATTTATTTTGCGCGTCTGCGCCCTATTCGAAATCTAGCTGACTTGAATCACATTTTATTTTCGATCATCTAAATTTGAAGTTAGGGTTCCCATCTAATGCTTGGCCACAAATGTCGCATTCACTTTTAATTCACACTAAATTATACACATCCAAAAAGGTGTTTAATTTATCTTTATCAGAAACTAGGGTTAATAATTCTGCAATAGCCGACGGAAAAAATTCAGAATTCTATGATTATTTTCAAACTGCTAAAAAACAAGTAGTTCCTTGAAATGATCTAGCCAATTACATTTAAATGTACAAAAGAAGGTAATAAAAATAGTAAAATGGGGAAAAAAATATTGAAAAATAAAAGACTGAATGAGGATAATAAAAAGCTATTTAGTAGGAAAGAAAGGTAATTGTGTAGACTATGGGCCGATGCGACTAGTTCCTTTTTGGGCTATTTTCATTGTTTTTCTGGTATCGCACTGGCCAATCACAGATCTGGATTCATTTTCATAAATGACCAATCAGAAAGCTCTATTTGTTTCAAGGCTTTTTGTGTTTTTTATAATAATCAAAAATTGGTTTATCTTATATTTTAATGTTTTTTTCCCCCTCATTTCTTTTCTATATATCCTACCTACCCTATGCCTGACATTCTTTAGTGTTTTTATTTAATTTCCCATTGTTTAATGTTCAATTAAACCATATTTCGGTGTTGTTAATCAAGTGTCACGTCTTAATTCTGACGAAAACACAATTTTTTCATATTTTCTGTTCCGTATTGATTTCTCTGCTTTGATTTGTTTAAAAGGTTATTTTAAGACCTTCATTTTGCTTATTGTTTCCAATTGATGCGTGCAGTATTAGTGTTTTTATTACTATATATGTGTAGTTCAAGAAACACAAATGGTCAATTCCAGTAAAAAAAAAAGTCACGAAATTTCCGGGAACAATGCTCTACTTTTCCATCCGCATCTCTCATATTTAAACAACCACCCACGCCGTTTCCCGCTCATTTGTCAAATTTTCATTTTCGTGTTAAGTTTGTTTGTTACCTATTCAACGTTTCGGTGCTATTTTAACCGACGAGAAATATGTTGCGTTTCTCGAAGCCCATGGGCCGTGTAGTGGAAGGGCAGTGGGTTTTGGGAGGGTTCGAATGTGAAACAAAGAGAATTTTCATTGTTTCGGTGGCAAATCGAAATCGAGAAACCCTCCTCGCAGCGATAAAAAAGTGGATTTTGCCGGGCATGACAGTCGTATCTGACGGATGGGCAGCCTATTCAAATTTGTCATCTGAAGGATACGAACATCTTACCGAATTCTGGCTTGCTGCCGGTAAACTCTACCCACCCATCTGGCGTATTAACCATTATTTTGAGCGTCGGCTCGTTGTTGGGTACGGCTCGCCGCGGGGATAACACTGCGATGACCCTGAGTTTCAATCCTTTGGGGGGGTCTGGGGGCACAGCCCCCCAGTATAAAAACGAAAATCGCCATAAAATTCTTCGATTTCATCTCTAAAAAACTAACAACGAAAAGTAGCCCAAAATAGCAAAAAAAAAACTAGGCCTACGATCGGCCCATAGTCTACACAATTACCGAAAGAAAAATTAATATCAAGCATTTCTGACGTCATACCCCCCCACCCCACCCCTATTATAATTTGCAAGACGATTACAGACGCTGACATGATGTAGTTAAAGCATTCACCTAGGTAAACGGCAGAACATTATTCTATAAACAATTAGGATTATATACTGGGGGGGCTATGCCCCCCAGACCCCCCCCAATTTAATGAAACTCAGGATCATCGTAGTGTGGTCCCCTTAAATGTACTCCAAAAACGTGAAAAATTTTGGAACACGGACGAAAAAACTACGGTTTATCGGCCGGGCCGATAATCTACATATTTACCAACTTAAATGTACTCCAAAAACGTGAAAAATTTTGGAACACGGACGAAATAGTACGTCCCATCGTTTGCGCCGATAATCTACATATTTACCGCAGTCTCCTTTTCTTATGTTCTTAGGTACATATTTACCCAAAATAATATGGGAACGCAAGCGGGGGAAGATGGTGGGGTAGGCCAGAAACTAAACCGGTCACCAAAAATCGTACGCCACTAATCTTAACCAGTCAAAATCTAAATGAACTACAATACATCAAAGTGTAGTCACATCCAGAAACAAGACTAATCCCCTGGTCTAAACTCAAAATTAAACTATACGGATTATCTTCAGAAAATATCCCTACTTTAACCCATTAGTCGCGGAGCGAATTGCTTTGAAATCGCACTCAAACAATTTATCCTCGCTGACGCGTTATGAAAAATATATTTAAATCCTTTATTATATATCATTTAAAATCAAACTTCTTAAGAGAAATTAAAAATTAACTTACGATGGCAAATCACAAAATTAGTCAAATAAAGATGTAAAAGCAAATATGGAGAAAAAGGGACACGCTAGAAAAATAAACCCAAAGGATTGATTTAAAATTTCCAACCTGACGATCAGGTTGTACCAGTGTTGCCACTACACCGAATTTTATTTCTTTCCGCAATATACATAAGAAAGTCGATTTATAGAACATACGATATTACATTGATTAGATAATGGAGGATAGCAATCATAATATTGTAGAGAAATTCCCATTTGATACAAAAAATGGTGAGAATAACAAAAAAGAAGTATAAAATATAGCTGAATGTAGAAAAGAAATGTAAAGATCATATGGGATTGAGGCTAAGTAGATAGCAGATTTTTAGATGTGTATTCATACCTATTTTTTCAAGGCCCAATTTTATATATATATATATATATATATATATATATATATATATATATATATATATATATATATATATGAGTGAGATCACAGTCTTTGGGGCCGAATTATTGCAAAACCAGGTTTCGACGGAGACATCCGATATCTTCAATCGTTGGCATTATTTTACCGGTAATTGAAAAATTTTACCTGTAACCATTAACCTAAATTAACCTGTATTAAATGCAGGATTGTTTGTTATGTTTAATGTGCACGAACAGATAGGGTTTAAGCATGGAAGCCACACTGACGTAGTTTGGCCCCCTGATTATTCTGAAATTTGTTCATAATTAAATAAAAAGTGAACTGAACTAAGGTCATAGGCACACAAATTCAGAATTAATACCGTACTTTTTGCTGCTGATGATTTTCAATTCTCGACGGACATAAATGAAGTAAAGTGCAACTTACGGAACTTTTTGAAATATCTAATTACTATGGATTGGACAAAATTATATGAAAAAGGAAATTCATAATATTTAATAGGAACGGGAATCAGTTGCGGTCTTATGACATGGGCAATCTCAGGGAGGCATTCTCTAGGGTGAGCCACGAAAATAATAAAAAAATATAATTCCTATTTATTTGTGCTAATCCCCCATTTGTGCATCAGATCATGTTATGCGTGGCAATGAGCGCCTTCACTGCCCACATGAAAACCAATAAGGAGGAGTGAGCAGAGGTGGGCACTAAATATATTTAAAGTATTTAAATACTAAATACATTAAATGTATTTAGATACATTTTAAAATACATTTCAAATACATGATATATAATGACAATGGATAAGTACTATTGGTATCACAACAAAAAAAATATCCATTAAAATGAAATTGTATATTATAATTACTAATGTAGGATTTGGTGACAATTGAACTTGGGTACTACAAAAAAATAGAAAATTTGGAGATAAGGTCAATCCTCCTAAATGAAAGATCCATTCCACAGGAGCTGACGACCGAAGGGTGGTGTTGTATTGAATAAATAACGTTTTTATGTTTGGATATCTATCTAAACTTTGAACTGTTTTATTTAAATCCTGAAGGTAACCCGACAATTCTAAATCTGCGGTTGATTGTGTTTGAGTTGGGTTTGTAAAGCCCAAATAATCGTCACTGTCCGATACACCACTGGATGATTCAGCTTCGGGTCCCTCTGATAAATTTTCAATCACTTGAATCATAATATTTTTAACAGAGTCTTAGTGGCTTAAACTGTCCCATAAAATACTAATATCTAACCAGCGGAGTTTGAAGAATGGTTGGCTTGTTGGTGCATAAATGGCATTTGTAACGCTGGCTTCATTTGCAAAGGTCAAATAAGATAGGTAGCGTTTTTCAAAGCCCTTAGTGACTGCACTTAGAAGAAGTTGGCAAAATTTCAGAGAATATGAGTGAATGCTCTTCAGCTTTTTCTCCACAGTGAGCAAAGTAAAAAGCAATTCTCCATAAAAACAGTTTTGTTCTCCCTGTAGGCGATCAATTGTCACTGCAATAGGAACCAAAGCTGAGCCATACTCCCCAAGAAATTCAATTTCATGACTTCTGAACATTGGAAGTTTAAAGGACGTCATGAGTTGATGTTATTTGTCCTTGTGTTTTAAAAGTAATAGGAATGCATCAAACAGAGAGTTTCACCTTGTGACGCAAGGTGTAGCAGCTGACATCTTTGCAAGCTCCTACAAAGTTCGTAAAGAGGCAGTTGGCAATTTCCCGTCTGATAAAATTATGCATCTCGCCCAAAATCCATAATTGTACAAAGGTTTTGATTAGTTGGTGGTTGGGAGGGGTCGTACTTTGATTTTGAGGTAACCGTATTGGTATTAAAGGTCGTACAAAAATGGATTTTGGGCGAGATGCATAATTTTTTCAGACTGGAAATTGCCAACTGCCTCTTTACGAACTTTGTAGGAGCTTGCAAAGATGTCAGCTGCTACACAAGGCACCTTTATTGAGCAGTTAATAACAGTTTTGATAATCTCTGCTGATTTTGGACGACTGATTTTGTTCCATAATGCTGAGCGTTTTCTCATCGCAGCATGAGTGATATTTGCAAAAGAAGATATTTTCAGTGCCTGTTTTGCATCAGTTGTGGCGACGAGACTGAGTGTGTGTGTGTGT
This sequence comes from Ceratothoa steindachneri, assembly GCA_963969495.1. Classification (NCBI taxonomy): domain Eukaryota; kingdom Metazoa; phylum Arthropoda; class Malacostraca; order Isopoda; family Cymothoidae; genus Ceratothoa; species Ceratothoa steindachneri. Next base: position 44,205,311 of record OZ018330.1, on the reverse strand, counting down.
GTGTGTGTGTGTGTGTGTGTGTGTGTGTGTGTGAAGCACAGCGCACATGCTTAGGTAGGCTGAAGCTGCAGAGTCAGACGAAAGGTCTTCTTCCTGATCTAATGCACTTCTCATTAAGAAACTATCCTCCAGCTCGTGCTCACCCTGATCTTCTTCACCTACCTGGATTACATCTTCTGAATATGTTGACACATTTGCAGCAGTGACTGCAAATTCCTTAAATGCTTTAACAAAAATAGATCCGTTAACAGTGACGGTGCTCGTGAAATTCTGCAGGGGGATATCGTATTCATTGATGATACCCACCATATGTTCTACAATCTTGATGTAGTTATGTTCTCCTTTGAAGCGACAGCATGCCAATACTCTACTGTGGCGGACAAAAGCAGCTTCCTCAAGCTGAAAAAAATTAAATAACAGTCCATGTTTGTATCATAAATATTTCCATAAATTTTGCACATAAATTTAATCGAGATAAATTCCACCATCAAATAGGTCTGCTTTCAGCCAAGCGCTGATAACTCTCCAACTGTGAAGACATTTTCAATTTCATATTTCATAAAGAGCAAAATCCTAACATACCCAATGAACTGTAACGCTAAAAAACCCTATGGTGACGAGTTGACCAAATATTTGCAGTAAGACATAAGTAAGAGGTGCTTTCTAGTTTATTCTTCAGTAGAGATCTTGTCACTTTCTCTTCTTCTGTCAGATTTCAGCCTAACGTCCGCCTTGAAATGACGTCAACTGAAGAATTTAGACCTGCGGTAGTGGAATGTATGATTATTGTGAGTCAAATTTATTTTCACAGTGAATTGAGAATATATGGTATGCATATAAAATTTTATATATAAAATGTAGCCATATGAATATCCTATAGATATATAGGACTGGTACATTAATTCCTAAATAAATTATTAGTTCTTCATATTAAAAATTACATAGTAAAATATTGACTCTCATTATTGTTAGGAATATATACATTATCAAGCTTTATTTTCTACATTTTTGACGGGCGGACATGCTTGTTTTGACATAATGATATACAGGTATTCTACTATAGCGAAATACATCGTTATAAGAATTCATCTAATAAGTACATATAATCGATTAATAATTGTACTAATTATTCCTGAAAAAAATTATTCAATGATATCTTCAAGTAAATGATAGCGCGCTCTAAGAATATATGTATGTGGATTCTCATGAAATTATTGCAATATATCAACCTCTGTTATTTGTATTTAACTTTGTTATATAGCCTACGTAGTGACCAATGAACCGAACGTTTTAGTATTCGGTCGTTATAAGAGCTTAACCTGTACTACTAATATTATAATTGTAACTCAGAACTCATCTTTAATTAATATCACACAAGTTGGTTGCTCCATGGTTGATAGGAGATGCATACCTTGTATGATAAAATCGGCAATCAGCTTATCAAAAACAGATTGTTTGAACTTCTTAGTATTCACCACAAAACACTCCAGTAATGTCTTTAATTTAACACCGCTGCATAAAGGAACATTGTCTAATACTGAACATTTTCTTTTTGAATCTTTTCTTTAAGCTGTTACATAGTTATCGGCTTTTTGCACCAAAGCAGGGTGCTTTCTCTGTTGATAAATGTACATGATCAGATGAGTGAAGGACATTTGTTTAACGTTGCCATAATTCATGTTAAATTCAGTCAGGATATACTATAAATAAAGGTGTTGCAAAAGGAAGCAGGTATGTTCGTGCATGGTAAACCTACGCAAACTTAACATTATCGTTAGCTACTAGCAATTTTGACATTTTTAAAAAAATAATAAATAGTGAAACTTGTCAATTCAATTAAGTATTATATAATTAGCTTTAATAATTTTTTACCTTCAAATGAATGCGTAGATTGGAAGTAGCATAGCTCGCCGCAGAGATTTCGCCATTGCATGATGTACATACACACTTCACTTTTTTTTTCAGTCGGAAAATTTCACTCTAAAAAAATTACCATATAGTAAAGGATGACTATAATTACATGATTCTTTATCTTCCTCGTTTTTATTATTGTGTAATCGCTCCATTTCCGATTCTTTCAAAGAAGCTGAAGGTGCAATACAGCAGTTGAAATAACGCTGAGCGCTCTCACTATACAACCGAACACAACTGTGACCATCTGTGAACTAAATTTGAACTGATGCACCAATCTTCTCTCACCGGCTCACGCAGTCAACTGTTTGTGTCATACGAGTTTCGACAAGCTAAGACATGCATTACACGTTCTTAACAGCTATATAAACCTATTAACAGTAAAAATTTGCAAAAAAAGTATTTTAATACATTGTATTTAAATACTTTAAAGAGTATTTAAATACATGATTTCAAATGTATTTACAAATACAATTTTAAATACATAAATGTATTTAAATACAAAGTATTTGAATACTGCCCAGCTTAGAAGTGTGTTCACTGGCCTAAATCTCAGGTTAATTAGAAGGTTAAAAGTCAATTACAACAAATTGCTTACAAATAACCCACATTTCATTTATAATAATGAATATATCATAGGCCAAGAGTCTCACATATATATCATTTCACTGTGAAAATGTTAAATAATAAAAACAAGCAAATCTGCAAACTAAGATGAATTTGTTTAGATCCTGAATGCTAGTTGAGGTGTCGGAGAATGACGGCAATGTTAATAGTTGATTGTCAAGTACCAAATATGGAAAAGAAAAGGTCAAAGCCATCAGGTTCACAATTTCGAAAGAGGGGGAGAAACGGGCAAAAGATAAAGGTTTGAAGATATGTCATATCCTTATGTGGACCATATTATGGAGGGGATCTGGTGAAATAAGCTAACGTTTTTGTGCTTTGTTTTTTTATTTATTCTTATTAAAATTTATTCATATTCAATTAGCTTGTTTTTTTAATTTGGACTTTATATACCTTTAGTATACGTCTTTAATATATTTTTTTTTACAAATTGTACAAAAGTTACAAACGTGAATTTGTTAACACAATTTTGTGTTCACTCACCACTATACCACAAGGCACAGTTCTAACTCTATCTTTAAGTTTGCTTACAACACAACTATCATAGGCCTCATCACAAATAACAATAAAGCCGTCTATAGAGATGAGGTGGAAACACTGGTCGGCGGTGCCTGAACAATAACCTCTCGCTAAACGACTACAAAACCAAAGAGATTACAGTGGACGTCCGAGACAGCAGAGAGACAGACATCGCCCCATTCATATCGACAACGTTGAGGTTATAGCTATTGTGATGGGATTCAATGATAAGCTTGCCTAGATAGCAGCCATGAAACCTTGCTATATGAATTTATAGATAAAAATGAGTTGAAAGAGAGAAAACATGAGGGAGGATAACTAATTCAACCGGGAAGGTTTCAAAATCACTGACTCATAAATTTAACAAGATTTATTGAACAATAAATAATGGAATATGACTAATTTGATGTGATAATACGGTTAATGAATATAATGTGTATTTATATATATTGAATATAATGAATATATATATATATATATATATATATATATATATATATATATATATATATATATATATATATATATATTGAATAGAATATAAGGAAATGGCCGATGATTATAATGTTAAGAGGAATAATCTATATAAGGTGGATATTATAGTGAATAAGATATCAGATATGGCGAAATTATATAAAATATAGTATAGTACTGCCATGACGTTTTTGAAGTTATAAATCAGGGGAACTGGAATTCAAAGGAAGGAATTACACTTTTAATATTTTTAGAATATTTTTAGACCTTTGTATACACTGATGATTAATTAGGGAGCTAATTCTTACTGACCTTGTCTGGAGCGCTGATTCAATAAAAGTGTTCGTTAAAATGCGCTCCTAACCTGGGAAACGGGAAAGTCTATTCTGTTTAATTTAGAATTAGGCTGTACAAAGGTTTTGATTGGTTGGTGATTGGGAGGACCCGTAATTTGATTTTGAGGTAACCGTATTGGTATCAAAGGTCGTACAAATTGGATTTGGGGGCAAGATGCATAATTTTCTCAGACGGGAAATTGCCAACTGCTTCTTTACGAACTTTGTAGGAGCTTGCAAAGATGTCAGCTGCTACAAGGTAAAAAGAGTCGACAGTTTCAAGTTCTTCAGCACCCACATCACGGAGGATTTGTCATGGTCACTACCCTAATACACTGTGGTCAGGACAGCTCACCAGCTGTATATTTCTTGAGGAGATTAGGAAGGTTGGTATGAACACCAGCATCCTCACCAACTTCTACAGGTGTATCATAGAGAGCCTGCTGACAGGCTGCTCTTGCTCTTGATCTTACAGGTACACTAGGTAGGTCGTCCCAGGGTTGGCCTTCGTATTGGTAGATCCTGTAAATGAAACAAACAGACAATACTATACAAAGTTATTCCACTTTACTTCTTACATCCCACATTTTTCCAGAAATTCTTTCACAGCATTTATCATCTCATCTGTTGTTTAATTGCACAATCCTAGTAGCAAGATCATCCATTCCTTCCCAGTTTTTTCAATCACTTCATGTAGTTCACAGCCCAATTCAATCAGGATAACATGCATCATCTCCATTCTATCTCTATCATACTTCTCACATTCCAGTGTCACATGTTCCACAGTTTCATCCTCATCTAATTCCGCATCTGACATACCTTGCTTTGAGTTGCAGACCATCTATAGTTTCTGGCATTCACATCCATACATTGGTTCCTCGCTCGGAAGAGTAGGTCACCACCCAGGCTTCCATCACACCACCTCACGTATTCTGGGGATTCTTTCTCCTTGTACCGTTCCAGGGTTTTCTTTTGTTCCATTTCATTCTCCCACTTTCTTAGTCCCATGCGTTTCACTTCTTTATCAATCTCACACTGCCATTTTCTTGCATACTACCCTAAACTATCTCTATTTCTGCTCATCATTCTCCATTCATGCACATTTTCTCTAACTATCATACCATTCGTGTATGACATTTTCTTACACTTCTTTTCCCATTTACTATATCTTTCATTCCACAGATATACTTCCCTTGCCAGTCTTGCATCTTTTATTCGTTCAAGTCTTATTTTGTACATAAGGGTCGCTTTCACAAGTCTTTCTCTAAATGTACTCCAACCCATATCACCTCTCAGAGCTGCTGCCACTGCAGACTTTGGTACATTTATTGCCATTCTCGTCACCCAGTTTTGTCCCCCTTCCAACTTTTTTATATCACTCTCCTTCCATACAACCACATCCATATCATACATAATGCTTGGTACAGCTAGACTCTTTCATACTTCTCTTACCACATCATACCTACTCGTCCTCAATCTCGCTGCACTTCCCAGTCGCCAGCCCACTGGTTAGTTACACTAATCTTTTCATTCTTCATCTTATCACATCCCTTCGGGCTTAGTCACACCCCTAGATATCTATACGCATCTAACTGTGTCACCACATTCTCTCCCACTCTCCATGAGCTGTTGCTCTCATCCTCTGCCTTATTCACAATTATTACTTTGCTCTTTCACTGCTAAGCTTCACTCCAAAATCTCCTCCATGTACATCGACAACGTCTACTATATATACTCTGGAATTCCTCCGCTGTTTCACTCATAATTATCACATCGTCTGCATATAGCAATATGCATATCTTGTCATCTCCAACTCTCACTCCAGCATTCATTACTATAACTCTAACAGCTAATTCTTCTGCGTATAAGCTAAATATGATTGGAGAGAGAATACATCCTTGCCTAACTCCTTTCTCACTTTTAATCCACTCTGTTTTTAGGTCTCCTAGTCTATACATTGCTCTTGTATCATCATACATACTTCTAATAATATTCACTTATTTATCACTAAGACCACTCCATTCTAAGACTCTGGCTAACATTTTTCTGTCAACCCTATCATATGCTTTTTCTATATCTAAGAAACATAGGCATAATTTACATACATCACGCTTCTTTATTTCCATTATTTCATTCACCTCAAACATATTGCCTACAACTCTCCTATCTGCACGAAAACCATTCTGCTCCTCACCCAGTAAGGGAACTGCTCCAGTCACAACTGGAAAACACTACAGAGAGTGGTGCAGATGGCACAACACATCACTGGAAGTAGTCTGCCTTCCACCCAGGACATTTAACGCAGCCGGTGTCTGCAGAAGACAAGCAGCATCATTAAAGATCACAGCCATCCAGCACACATACTTTTCTGCTTGCTACAATTTGGCAGACGGTATAGGAGTGTGCCGGACTGCACACACCAAAAGACTGAACGACAGCTTTTATCATAGGCCATCAGGATCCTTAACTGAATATAAACTGTTTGAGATATTGTACTATCTCATATTTGACACACATTTTAGCCTGTCATTCTTACAATGGATACTGCACATGTATATAGAATTTTTTTTATCTAATCGTTTATGTTTCTTCTACATGTTGATACTTATGTTTACATTTATACTCATTGTTTTTTAGTGTTGTGAGTAGTGAGTTGATTGGCTCTTCTTGTCCAAAGCATTTCGTTGCGTTGTTGACGTGCATATGACGCCTAAGGGCGTCATATAACCCAAGACCGCCAATGACAGAAAGCCAAAAATATGGCAGACAAAGAAGGCAACAGAACAAAAATGACCAATGAAAATGGTTTGATAACCAGAAAAAATGAAGTAGGGATTCTAAATGATGTCAAATATGACTTACTCTATAGAAGCGAAAAGTTTTAAGAATTTGAAAATGGGGAAAACATACAGGAAAAATCTAGTCCTATCAGGCACTTTAATAGACATTGATATAAAGGTATAAAAAGGTACTGGTCTGAAAACGGAGTGTATATTGCAGTAAATTACAATCCATCCTATAATCCCTAAAAACATAAAATCCCATTTTTATCAGAATTCCATCCCTAAATGTCTACAATTTTTCCGATAATCTAGCAACACATTTCCTTATAGCGGCCGTTTCAAAAATCCCATTTCTCACTCCGGTACAAAATCGGTATAAAAAAACATTTCAGCCTCAGTCCATAATGTATTGTACATATCCTAGCCTTATTACACATATACATATTTTTACAAATCTCTACACTGTTAAATAGCTCATTCTCACATTTACGTGCATCCATGCCACAATTATAACAATCCTCAATAGGACTATAATAGGACTATATTGAAGCAAGTAAATGGGCAGCAGTGAATTGTAAAAGGGGCGAAATCGGAAAATCATTAGCTAAACAAATATCACGATGAAGAAATTAACCTAACTAAAAGGAAACTCGAGAATTTCTTACAACTTTTCACTTCTATAGAGTAAGTCATATATATCATCTTTTCGAATCTATACATCAATTTTGTTTTTTGATTATCAAACAATTTTCTTTGCTCAGTTATTATCACACCAGACCAGAAAAATATTTGGGTATATATATATATATATATATATATATATATATATATATATATATATATATATATATATATATATATAGTGCAGATACCAAAATTTAGAACCTTGATTACCACTGTAAACTCATTCGAGAAAGGTGGTTTGTGAGTGTTTTATGAGAGAAGAAAAATGAAAAATAATTATTGCTGTGACCAGCGATGACGAATATTCAGTGGCTGGAAAATATTGTGGATCGATAATATAATTTAGATAAATAAAGAGAGAAAGGGTATGTGTGTGTGTGTGTGTGTGTGTGTGTGTGTGTGTGTGTGTGTGTTGGGTTAAACTTACATAAAATGAGTTTGAGTATAAGGAACTTCACTTTGACCTTTCTTATCTTAGAGAAAGATCTTGTCTTCTTGGAGATTCCCTTTTGTACATTATTTCCGAAATTAGTAAAGTATTAATAGATAATTATTTTGTCATCTTTTGTCAAATTTTCGTGTTCGCCAAACTATGGAGAGCCACATACCTCGTATGCTAATGGAAAATTTATTTATCCTTTCTTATATATATCTGATCAATTAGACCATTAGATAATTTTAATATTTTTGATGATTTAATTGCAAATGCCAATCAACCCTGATTGCCCTAAAAACCCTTACATGTGGGTCTATCAGTGATTTTAATTTTTGTGAACCCATTAATTCATTTGTTGAAAGAAATAGTAATTAGTATTTCACATTTGAATACTTCGGGTAGTGTAATTGTCTATTTATTTTTTGTATTGTTGCATTTCTCTGTTGTATTTTTTCTCAATTTATTTGCCGTATAACAATTTATTGTCAGTGCGTCTGTTAGCTTGTTAAGGAGGTCGAGCAAAAATAAAATTATCCAAGTTGCCACATATATTGAAATCGAGGTTCCGAAATCTTGTAGCAAAGAACAGATGTAAAACGTTATGTATAAGTACTTTTAGTCCTGGGGAGGAGTTTAGCCTGGTGCACGCGCCTCGAACTAACTCAGAAAAGGTAAAACTTCCGACCCATATCGGTATTTCAAAACCTTTGAAAAGAAAGCCGCATTTTTTAAATGGCTAAAAGAATTGTTGCTTAGTCTGTTAGACTAGGGATTAAGGGGGAAAGCCGAGGTGGTGTTTATTGTTCTCTCTCTGAAACTCCCATAAATTTAGTAAGATTAAGTCGGTTGTTTCAAGTCAATTTGAAGAAATTGCAGGGTATATAAGCTTAGGTTTAGATATGGTAGAAAGAATGTTAACGATTTATGCGTTACCTAGGTACTCAGTCTAGAAAGAAGCTCGGAAAGGTGGTTGAAATCTTTATTAGCTAATTCATTAAAGGCTGTCAAAAAGACTTTTTTATTAGAGTCATTTTTTGAAAATAGAACCAGATATACGAACGTATTTGCAAAGACGTAGGATAACTGATCTAATGGAAACGTCAGAGATGGCAGATTTGTTTAAAATTAGTTCTAATAACATAAGTGAAAGCAAGGTTTACAATGGTGAGGATTCTCAACAGAGAGTTGCCAAATGTCAGAAATTTAAATCCAATTTCTACCGAGAGGATAACAAGGTTTTCAATGATTAGTACGCAAAGGAACCAGTTAAGTTTGTTACCCGTGTATTAAATGGGACCATATAAAAAAGTGTCCCTTAGGTAAGCAAAAGGGCAGTATTCGAGAAGAGGAGGGCGACTGAAATCTAATTTAGTTGGTCGAGGGAAGTCCAATGTAGCTTTAGGTCAATTAGAACTAAATAAAGGCACCTCTCCTGATAATGTTTTTGTTTTAAAGGTAGTGTATCAGGGAAGAAAGGTATCGTCGCTTGCCGGTTCAGATCCCCAGGGATACAGGAGATGAAGTTAGTTTAGTTTCGAGAAGTTCATGTGGGATTCCCGATAGAATGCTCACGAGAGAGTATGTTTTGATTAAAGAGATCCATGAACTTAAAAAGGCCCCCTTAGCCAAATTATCCTTGCAGTCTTATTTTGGAAATGGACATGTGGTATGTATGATACATTGTTAGATCAAAAGTTTGATATTATTTTGGTTAAGAATATTGCAGAGAAAACAGTTGTGCTGTGTCGTGTGTTCGCGGATGAGCCATTATCGAAGGATTGCACAGAGATGAATTAAGATGTGGTCGATATTGTTCCTTCTTGTGTGGTAATGAGTTAGATGGAACGGGTGGGGATTTTAATAGAGCTCCAAATAATTGCGACAAAAATACGGGAGGAAGTTTTGATCCAGTCGAGGTAGATCCTCGCCGGGAAGAAACAAGTGTCACGATGGGTCTCTGCAAGCTGACGGAAATTAATTGTACTTTGAAAATCTGTCTGAAGCGACTGGGAAAGGTTATATGGTAAATAGCCGGGAGGAAAGAGATATTCTTATGCATGAGATATCACTGCAGCGATATCTGATGAAAGAATGATGAAATGGATCCAGAAAACCACAAGAAGCACAAAAACAGGATAATTTTTCTTCGGACTTTTGCGAATTAGGAAATAACATTTCCGAAAAATAATTATCCTGTTTTCCTGTTTCTTGCGATTTGTTGGATACATTTCATCATTCCTTCGCGTTGATGAGAGATTTATACATTGTATTATTCGCCGCGTGTTTACCTCAACTCTCCTTTGTCCTGTGAATTCCCTATTAATTTCTTTCTTTTTCATAGTCCCAATCGACCTTGCGAAGCGTACCTTAAAAGCTTGTTTATTCGGAAGATCTTTGTCTTCCGCGTAGCCGAGTGGTCTGAGGGACGGGTTAATTGAGATCAAAGCGCTTGCTCGCTGCCTCAGTGGCACGGTTCGAATCACACCCCTGGATTCATATGATATTATTATATATAAGAAAAATATAGAAAACTTCACTAGAGCATACTACATTGTATACTAAGTCTGGCATTATGAGGGGCGGTCAATAAGTTTTGCAATTCGGATATAAGGAAACGAGATATGAGGAAAAGTGTTTTATTATTTTTCAATATAACTACCCTCGACTTGAATGCACTTGCACCACTTGTCCCTGAGGCTTCGAATTCCCGACAACCAGAAATCTCCCGACTGCTGTTTAATCCACTCCTGGACGGCGAGCTGAACATCTTCATCGTCCCCAAACCGGCGTCCACGCAGTGCAGCCTTGAGCTGGCGGAATAAAAAGTAGTCGCTAGGGGCCAGATCTGGACTGTAGTGGAGATGGTTGAGCTCCTCGAATCAGCACTCGCGCAGGGCAGCTTGTGCAACTCTGGCCTTGTGGACTTTGACGACGTTGAAGTCGATCATGGGGCGTGAGGTTACTAGGGACCCAACGGGCATGGTCAAATTGTCGTGAAGATGTTGATAACACTTCCATGTGATATTTAAAGTTTTCGCTCGATTTCTTCGACCTTTACCAGTTGATTTTCGAGGAGCATCCTCTCCACACGGGTCACATTGTCCTCGTTGGTCACGTCTGACGGGCGTCCTAGACGGGGGTCATCTTCAAGGGACTCACGACCATGGCAGAACTCCCTATTCCAGCGAGCAATGGGTGGTGTCGGTGTACACTGCAACCATGCGTTCATGGATCTCTTTTGCATTCTTGCCTTCCTTGGTCAAAAATTTGATCACTCCGCGGTGCTCAACCTTCTCCATTTTTTAACAATTTGTGACTGACGATCTGCGATCAGCTACTGCTTCTTAAATGGACGAGGCAGGAGCGTGCGGCTGCAGGTCCTGACTTGTCATAACTTGTCCTAACACCCCCCACAAACAGCCATCCCCCTTCCTCTGTTTTGCCCTACCGATTCGCAAAACTTATTGACCCCCCCTCGTATGTTATAGTATTACAGCGTATAGTCTAGGGCTACTCAACTGGCGGCCCGCGGGCCAAATCCGGATCTTCTGGATGCAGCAGAAATAAAAATATATACATTGAATAGCGTGAAGGTCCTGGCGATGGATTCTTAAATGTCTATTTCCTTCACTGACTGTAGGCTAAGTTAGGGGTGTATTACACATAATGTACTTAACTTATTAATGCAGATGAAATTTTATTATAGTTTATATTAAATATCAATAACAGAAGATGGGACAAATCACCTGGGTGGTGATAGTGATGATAAATATTGAGATCGTGGCTCAGTGAAGAGTCCCGTGTTGCCAGATATACCGAAATATGATGAGATTTACTGAAATTTTGATGAATCTCAGAAATCATTTATCAATCTCATGAATAAATTGCATATTGTTTTCCCAAACCTTCACCAAATAGTTCTAAAAAAATACTGGTATAATGCTTTTTAACTTAATTTTATCTACATACATAACATATAACACAAGAATTACTACATATATATTAAAGAGCGTCTGCCGAATTTTTACCTACCTACTGATTTTTCTCGCAATAATCTACTGATATTTCTTCTGCACTGCACCATCTGGCAACACTGGACTGAAGACACGGTTTAATGGCGGTCGAGTCACAGCTGAATCTTAGCGTGAGTTTTGTTGTTTCGATATGTCAAATGATAGTTTTAGGCCTCTTATCAATAGTATCCGTATTCGTGAATAAGCCAGGAGTACGTTGGTAGGGTATTGAGGATAATAATAATATATCGTGATGCGATGAGCCAAAGGGCTAAAATAGTTTTCCGTTTTCAGAAGTAATCACTCTGCTGGTGTATAGGTCACGTGTATGTCAAGTTGCGGCGTTGCCAACACACTTACAGACTAACATTCGAGGGGTTATCATAACATTAAAGTTCAATCTGCAGTGAATGTTGGCCTGTGAATATACTGCAAACTTAGCGTACCTTATAATGTTTTGGGAAATAATGAATCAATGATGTTGCGGTCTGGCGCCACGTATTACCATTACTATCAATATTATAGCTACTATCATTATTAAAAACAAGGTAAAATATATTTTGTTTATGTTAATAATATTGTTACAATGTTCCTGTTATACTGAGTAAACAGCCGCACTTTCTTTAACAATGTATGCGTTAACGAAGTATGTGTCAACATGAGAAAACTGTATTTTTTTTATTTGGAAATGATATACAGTGTCAGTGGAAATTAGTAATTTTGCATGGTTTTTTTTCAGAAAGATCAATGGCGAATCGTGAGCGAGATTTTGAGTGCAGTTACCCGTCTGGCAGAGATAAAAGGAAAGTTAAGGAGGAACAAATGAAGAAGGAGAGAGTGGCTATGTCCAAATTCAAAGCTTACGACTTTCTTTAAAATACAACCTAGTGGCGCTGACACATTTCAACCTCAAGGTGGACCTTCCCATCCTTCAACATAAGCTGATGAAGTTTTAGTTAAACTTAAAGCTGAGATCAAAAAACAACCTAAATATTACAAGTATAGATATACGGCCATCGTGGTATGAACGTATATCTATAAGTTTTTGAGGAGAGTTATTGAATCGTAACAAGGCTCGAGCGGCTGAGCTTATAGTGAAGTCAGGCTTAATGGCTGACCACGAATTCGTTAAGGAATGGATGGAATACAACGAGGATAGAACAAAATATATATTATTATAGATTGACAAGAATGAAACATAGTTGAAATATATTGATTTAATTTGAATTTAATTATACAAAATGAACATGAGTTTAATACTGAATTTTCGTCGTGACTAAGCTTGGTGTAAGGTAGATAGATAATGTAAATAGGTAACAAGGTAAATAGGTAACACGGTAAGTAGGTAATAATAAATAGATAATAAGGTAATGGTAAATATTAACAAGGTAAATAGGTAACAAGGTAGCAACTAGTGTGTATGGGGGTCTGGATGAGAGGACAAGGAATTAAACTAAGTATGATTTGTTTAGAGTTAAATTAAATAATTAAATGGGGAAGAAATATTTACTGACCTTTACGCTGAGAATGACGAGACACGAGTGAGGAATATTTGTGTTCAATGTGGAAGAGCTGAAAGCGTGTTAGTTTGTGTGTTTGACTAAAGGTAGTGTTGCCAAAGAAATGCATCTTAGCCACGATTTTTGGATGTAATTATTTAAACAAAAATATATTGAAAATACATATTCTTTAAAATTGAGATGATTTTTGATTGCTAAATTAATATAGGATTATTGTAGATGATTGATAATTTATATAAAAGATTGATTAGAAATGGTTGAAATTAAATGGGAAAATAATTAGATATTTTAATATTGGATTTAAAAAGGAAAGTTAATATTTTGTAGGAATGCTAGAGGTCATTGAAAGTTACCCCCCATTTTTAATTTAAGACCCGTTGTCTGAGTAACGCCGTGGCCTTCTGACGATTCGACCAGAGGGTGTGACACCAGTGTCATTGGTTTGGGTGCGAGTGCGGGGACACGGATTCGCTGTGGGAGTGCCAGTAGCGTTGAACGAGGCACTGGCACAAGAGAAGATTGATGGAGTGAAGGTGATCCGCTTGTTGGTTCCTTCCGAGATGGCGTCAAGCCGGATGTAGGAGTCTTGAAGCCCGTCGTCCACTGACGGAGTGACCAATGGGGGAGAGATTTGCTCCTGACTGACCACTTCTGCCGACGAGGGTTCCTGCAACAAAGAGGAGGAGGCAGCAAAACTGAAGGTGGTGTCTGAGTAGTAGGGGTGGTTGGAAGGGTAGGATTGGGTTTATTTTGTGGTATTACTGTACCATAAAGGGGTATAGTGGAAGAAAAAGTAGAAGGCGATAGTGGCTCTAGATGAGCATTTTCGGTATAGGCGGGTTTCAGGTGGTCGATAGAGACAGTATCCTGCCTGGTGCGGAGCTTTAGGACGAATAATTTCGGCTTCCTGTAGATAACGAGAAAGGGTCCGTCATAGACTGGTTGCAATGAAAAGCGAGTTAAATCGCGATTGACGAAAACATGGCAGCATGTTGTCATCTCCTTCGGCACGAAAGTTTTATAATTAGCAGGCACCCAAGGGGCAGTTAGCTTAACTCCAGCCATCACCCGTACAAAATTATGTACGTATGAAGAAGGATCAAGGTGAGATGGTAGAAGTCGGTCAGAGGAAGAAAGGAATTGACCGGGTAGACGAAGTTAAGTAGCGTAAACTAACTCCGCTGCAGAGCAAGCCAAATTCCCCTTTCATGGACGAGCGAATGTCAAGGAGAATCAAAGGTAGCTTATTCACCCAAGTCATGTTTGGATCGGTGGAGCGTAAGCTTGCAGAGTTACTCTGGGGATGGTAGCTTGTGGCACGAAGGCGAAAGGAGCCAAGCACTGACATGAGTGCATCCCACTGGTGGGATTCAAATTGGCTGCCACGATCAGTCATGATCGTTGAGTGTACATCAAAACGAGCAACCCATGCTGAGACGAAGGCTCAAGTGACAGTTGAAGCTCTGATGTCTGAGATAGGAACCGCCTCTGGCCAGCGAGTAAAACGATTGATCATTGTGAGAAGATAATTTCAACCACAGGAGTAAGGAATAGGACCTACTAGATCGACGTGAATGGCGTCAAAACGTGACGAGGGAAGAGGAAAAGGGACCAGAGGAGCTTTTGTGTGGCGATGGACTTTGGCGCGCTGGCCTGGCAGGCATGAGCAAATCCATTTTGTTACGGCGGCATTCATACCTGGCCAAACGAAGCGTTGGGAAACGAGCTTGCGTGTGGCATTGACAGCAGGATGAGAGAGACCGTGAATTTGTTCGAAAATGTGCCGGCGGTAAGCGAGAGGAATGAGAGGACGGGGACAGTCAGGTAATGAATAATCAACCAGGATTCGCCTGGAAGGACTGTCCGGCAAGTCGATCTCACGAACGACGAGTTGATAAGAGTGACGCAGTGTTTGCGTGTCTTCATCTTGTTCCTGGGCAAGCGCTATTGCTGCCTGATCAATGGGCGCAGTGTGGGGGAGTTGTGTGCCCGCAATCGATGAAATGCGAAAGAGCGCGTCCGGTACGATGTTTGAAGAACCAGCATCTGCAGGATGAAGTCAAGATGACGAGTGTCAACTGCAGTGTGTATTGACGAAGTACTACGAGACGAACATGCGCCAACCAAGGACTTATGGTCAGTAAAAATGGTAAATTCACGCCCTTCCAAATGATGGCGGAAGTGGCGAACAGCGAGATATATTCTGAGGAGTTCTCAAGAGAACGTTCAATATCTCTTTTGAAAGTCTGTAAGAACGCGAAGGAAGAATGCAAGAGGTGGCCATTGGTCACCAATCTTTTTTTGTAAGGTTGCACCTACATGAGTTGAGGATGCATCGGAGAAGACGCTGATGGGGGCTCCTGAAGAAGGATGAGCCAATTCCACAGCGCGGGCAATAGCCTCTTTGGTGCGAGAGAATGAATCACACGCCTCAGTAGACCATTCAAGAGGAGAATTCTCTTTGGTCTTGGTGAGCATCGAATTGATAGGTTGCATAACCTGGGCACATTTAGGAATGAATCTCTAGTAGAAATTTACTATGCCACACAAACGATTGAGTTGCTTGCGTGATGTAGGACGAGAAAAGTTTCGCATCGTGATAACTTTATCTTCGAGTGGGCTAATCCCTGCACTCGAGACATGGTGACCCAAGAAGGATAGTTGCGGGACACCAAAAATGCACTTGGAATTGTTGAGTATGATACCATACTCTTGAAGACGAGAAAAAACTTGGCGAAGGTGAGAGAGGTATTCCTCCAACGAGGAAGACGATATTAGAAGGTCATCGATGTAAGAAAATACGAAGGGAAGAACCCTAAGGATTTGATCCATAAAGCGCTGGAAAGTTTGACCAGAGTTACGCAATCCATATGGCATTTTGACCATTTCAAAAGAACCAAACGGAGTGGTGATGCTAGTCTTTGCAACATCATCTGGGTGAATAGGGATCTGGTTGAAAGCACGATTCAGATCCAGACGAGAAAAGATCGTACAACCACGGGGAGAAGAGGTAAAATCGGCTAAGTACGGCAAAGAATAGGGATCAGGAATTGTTACCGCGCTAAGAGTTCTGTAATCCCCGACTGCTCTGAATTCCCCCGTCGTGGATTTGGGTACAATGTGGAGTGGAGAGGCCCAAGGAGAAGAGGAAGGCCTACAAATTCCAGCATCCATCATGAATTGGAATTCATCACGCATAGCAGATAGTTTATCAAGTGCTAGACGGCGTGGCCGTGAGAATACAGGACCTCCTGTTTTCTCGATCCGATGCACCACACTATGTTTAATGGGCCTGTCCTTCGAAGTTGGAAGGGTGAGCTCAGGAAACTCCCGAAGAAAGCTTCGAAATGGTGGCTCGGAAGGTGGGAGACGAATAGAGAGGAGGGAACTCTGAGAAGGCGAGTACCAACCCGAAACAGTGAGGAAAGTTTTGCGGTCGACAAATTTGCGGTGACGAGAATCGACCAAGAGGTCGTGAGCCGAAAGAAACTTTAGTCCCAATATTGGACACTCTACCTCGGCAATGACGAAAGTCCATCAGAAAACACGACGAAGACCGAGTGAGACTTGAAGTTTACGCCTTCCATAGGTCCTAATATTGGTCGAATTAGCTGCCTTCAGAACTAAATCTGAGGGGGCAGAAGCTTTTTCGGCATGATAAATTGGTAAGACACTGTAATCAGCTCCAGTGTCCACCAGGAATGAAAAGCCAGAAAATGGGTAAAAAATGTGAAAAGGAGGACCTGCCCGATGGAATGAAGTGTAGGCATGGGATGTAGACCCGTTTATCCCTTGCCTTGTTAGTTTAAAATATGTGATTGAGAGGCTGGAGTGAGAGGAATGCGAGAATTTGAAGATTGGGAAATTGAAATTTGAGGATTTGGAGAAAGTGGTTGAAGGGGGTGAAGTGAGAAAACTGGAGAATTTGAGGAATGAAGATTTGATTGAGGATTTGGAGAGTTTGGTGATGAAAAGTGAAGATTAGAGGAGTTCTGAGATGAAGAATAATGTGTGAGGAGTGGAAAGTTGAGATTTAGTGGAGGTGGAGTTACTGGTTGTAAATATGTCAAGGCTGTAAACATTTTACGGCTTGTGCACCTTATTTGTTATGATACCAGCACCACTAAGTTGGTTGAGAGGGAAAGGAAACGTTATGTTTCGGGAGACTACTTGTCGCAATATGTGAAGGAGCATAACGGTAGTTACAAGGCTGTGCACAGTGTACAGTGTTGTGACCGTATCTTTGATGGTACCAGCATATCCCTGATTGTGTGGAAGGTGATGAGGATAGGCGGAAGAAGATTGAGAAATTTGTTGACTCTCACCTCTCGCATTGAGATGCCATCGTTGATTTCTCTTCCGTGAACCTAAACGGGACCTTTGCCTCTGATTGTCAACTCCGTACCTGTACTCGCTCCGTGATCCCTGTTGCAGCATTAATCTCTGGATGTCGTCCTCCACCCTCCGTATTGAGGCCACGAGGTCCCTTGATAAAGATCATAGAACCTCTAACGCTCGGCCTAGTCGTCAGAGGAGCTCGTCGTTCCCCTAACCTGGGATATTGATGGATTAAATAAATTATTAGATGGGCCGCTGTCCCATTGAACATAAGGGTTGTTATATAACTTGTCAGCGGCCGATGTGAGCTGCTCGATCGATGAATCCGACTCGTTAATAATTAAAGGCCTGATCTCCTCTGGGACCCCCCCTCATGAAGATCTCAGTGAGGCGGGGGGGGGGGAGTTAAGATGCTTGATTTGTGCACCTTTCACCCTGATAAGAGCCTTTAGATGTTTTAGAAATTCCGAAGTGCTCCTATCTCTCTGGTTGTCAACCTGGCACCTGCCGAACTTGGAATTAAATGCACTCCTGAGGCTTTTCAGAATGCCCGCCTGCCCCCCATCTAGTTAAAGCTCTCTAAATTCTTTAAAAATACTCATGAGGAAGCGATGGGCGATGGCAGCTATCTTCTCTTCTTTCGCCATATGCTGAGGCTTAAGGATGAGGGCTGACGCCTCTAGCCATGTGGTGGGTGTTGCGGGATCGTACACGGGAAGAGAGATGTAGGCGTGGGCGTGCCTCTGGATGAGTTGGGGATTTGGGGCAGGGGCTTCGCTAATTTGCTCGATTGGGCCGTTGTCTGAGGTCATCTGATGTTCCATGCTAGTCGCTACCGAGTGTGTGTACATGTTTAGATATGATTGATGTGCGTGTATGTGTATAAGTGTGCAAAACTCAGTCACGAGAATGAACGTAAAATTTTTAAAATATCGGAAAAATAAATATTATTCACTCGTTGTATTTATCTAGATATAATAGATTTAATTTAATAATGATATTATTAATTCAATAAAGGATGCAATTTGATTTTATGATTAAAAATGAATGAACGTACAGGAGATAAACAAATTTTGGGCACCAATTTATAGATATAGGGCCATCGTGGTATGAACCTAGATAAATACTTTACAACAAAACCATATCTATAAGTTTTTGAAGAGAGTTATTGAATCGTAACAAGGTTCGAGCGGCTGAGCTTATAGCGAAGACAGGCTTAATGGCTGACCACAAAATCGTTGAGAAATGGATGGAATACAACGAGGATAGAACAAAATATATATTATTATAGATTAGCAAGAATGAAACATAGTTGAGATATATTGATTGAATTTGAATTTAATTATACAAAATAAATAGGAGTTTAATACTGAATTTTCGTCGTGACTAAGCTTGGTGTAAGGTAGATAGGTAATAGGTAACAAAGTAAATAGGTAATGTAAATAGGTAATGGTAAATAGGTAGCAACTAGTGTGTATGGGGATCTAAAATGAGAGGACGAGGAATTAAGCTAGGTATGATTTGTTTAGAGTTGAATGATTAAATGGAGAAGGAATATTTACTGACCTTTACGATGAGAATGACGAGACACGAGTGAGGAATATTTGTGTTCAATGTGGAAGTGTTGAAAGCGTGTTAGTTTGTGTGTTTGACTAAAGGAAGTGTTGCCAAAAAAAAAATGTATCTTAGCCACGATTTTTGGATGTAATTAGTTAAACAAAAATATATTGAAAATACATATACCTAAAAATTGAGATTTTTGATTGATAAATTAATATAGGGTTATTTGAGATGATTGATAATTTATACATAAGATTGATTAGAAATGGTTGAAATTAAAGGGGAAAATAATTGGATATTTTAACATTGGATTTAAAAAGGAAAGTATGCTAATATTTTATAGGAATGCCAGAGGGCATTGCTATACAAGTATAACAGTCTCAAAGCTGATAATTTGGAAGGGACCAAAGCAATGGTACACAGTAGATCAAAATATAGATACAATTGATACAACACCAGTGTCAAAAGATGTGGATGTCGAGAACAAAAACAGCTTTTCCACTGATCTAGGAAAGTGGTCACCAAAATTTGATGAGGTTTTGAAAGAATACTGGATGGCTAAGGGAAGCCAGTGCTGTCAAAAAAAACCGCTCTGCGTTTACTTCCTCCCAAAGACACTATAAAATTGAAAATAAAACAAGATTTTGTCAGAAATCTTACTTTAACAAGGTTCACAACTTACAAATTGTAAACAAGAAAGAAGTTGGCTCTGCTACTCACCAAGCCAAAGCTGCCTATTTTTCTTCCCTTGCAAAGTTATGAGCCCAGAGTTCCCTTCTAACTTTGCCGAGGGAGGTTTTAATGATTGAAAGAATGCTAACACTGGACTGATTCTACACGAAGAAAGTACTGTGTATAGTATATGGTTATTAATAGATTTATTTTTGCGGAGAATGGCGAGAGTCAAATAGGCTATCTAGTGTTCAATTTGGTTGAGCTGAAAGCTTGTGTTTGTTTTGTGTGTGTGTGAAATTTTAAGAGATGATGTTTGAATCAATAGTACGTTAAATGAATTCAGTTTTTCGTCACAGGATATTTGAATTATTGGGTATTTGAATTATTAAAGGTTACATAAAATAATTGAATTGTAAAAAGTTCTGGATAAATTAATTGAGTTGACAAGTTAAGTAAAATGAATGAATGAATGAATTATTAAGTTGTACATAAAATATGATTTAATTTACAAAAGTTAAGTAAAATAATTGCATGATATGAATTTTATACATAATAAATGATATATATATATATATATATATATATATATATATATATATATATATAAATATATATATATATATATATATATATATATATATATATATATATATATATATATATATATATATATATATATATATATATATATATTTTAAAGTTTCCCATGAGGATTTTATTATAGGAATGCCCACATGGCATTGTTATATATGCATAAGAAAGCTATTATTGCCTTGTTATCTCGGAATAAGGGTGAACGTGTTGATTTTGTACCTGTCAAACAGATGGAAAATCAACAACAATACAGGCGAAAAGTGCTTGAGCGTGTAGTAGAAGTTATACAGTTTTTAGAAGAACGAGGCCTCCCTTTCCATGGAAGTGCTGATACTGTTGGCTCTTCAAAGAATGGTAATTACCTTAGACCGTTAGAACTGCTGGCCAAGTTTGACTCATTTCTATCTGAGCATATAAATCCTCATGGGGACTTAGGAGGTGTGTGAAGAGTTTATTGGTCTGATCGAGGCCAGGATGCTTGATCAAATAATCAGTGAAATTAAAAAGTCCAAGTAATATTCAATTTCACTGGATTCAAACCAGATTTAGTACACATTGACTAACTTACTTTAATTGTGTGATATGTGTTGCCTTCTAGACCTGTAGAAAGATTAATCAAGTTTTTAGAGATGGAAGGGCATAGTTTTGAAAAACTTGCTGACAGCTTTCTGGATTTCTTTAAAGAAAGGGAAATCAACATCAAAGATTGTAGAGGCCAGAGTTATGACAATGCTAATAACACGAGTGCAAAATACAATAGGCTACAGGACATTATCAAAGGGAAGTGTAATTTTTGCGGAATATATTCCATACTTTGCTCATCCCATCAAATTGGTAGGGAAATTTGATGCAGAAGGTTGTCCAGCAGCCGTCAATTTCTTTGCTTTTGTTGAAAATATATACACATTCTTTTCTGCTTCCACTCATCGATGGGCACTCCTCGCAAGGCATTGTCAAATAGTAAATCTCCACTTCATCTGTCCAAACGAATGTCTAATACTAGATGGTCTGCTCGAGCAGATGTGATTTCAGCTATCCATAAAGGCTATTTTTCGAAAGCTGCCAAAGCTTTCTCTAAATGAAGTCAAGGCTGGTGCAACAAAACTGATTCATGTTTACCATGAAAATTTGGAAAAGGAGTTCGAAGCGGATTTTATTCAGTTTAGTTTACTTTTGAAAACTGACTTAGCTGATATTTTTGCTGGATCTCAATGCGACCTTTACGAACTGACATTGTGTCGTCTGATATTTGATAATTCTTTGGGGTATTATTTTTGAAGATTTAATTAACTCTAATGGTTATCAACTTCAGTGGTGAACGCTCCTTTTCAAAATTAAAGAGAATCAAGAACGAAGTGATTCAGTATGGGTCAAACAAGATAGAACTATCTTTCTCTAATGAGTATTGAGCACGAGTTACTGAGGGAAATTAACACGTCAAGGATAATTAAGGAGTTTTTTTGTTGCCAAGTCTGGTAAATGTTCACGTGAGCCAGTAACTAGTTGGTGCCCACTCAGTTCAGCAAATGATCCCAAGATTCTCCAAGGCAGCACAATAATCTACTAAAACCGGCCCTGCATTTACGTTGCCAGAAAGTTCTAGAAATTCTTCCAACATATAAAAAATTCTCGAAAGTTCTAAAAAGCTCTACAGTTTATTTTTCACCCAATTAGTGCTGAATTTATGTGAAATGTAAGAGGATTGCCATTTAGGTCCAGGTCAATATATATATATATATAAGGGAAATAATAGCTATTACTACTGCATTACTGTTTCTATAACCTTTTAAATACAGCATATCATGTTTATACTATAACTAAAAAAAACATAACCCTTGAAACTTTTTATATATTTTCACTATTTGCATCAAAATTATGTTATTTACCATAAATGGGCTAATTTAAAAATTCATTCTCCTAGCCACAAAAGCAAAGTTTTGGGATTAAAATTAACTTTTTTCTTATTTAATAGAGCCACAAAACAATTGGGAAATAACACTTTTAACCCAAGGACAAGACAAAAAGGAAATTTTGTTACAGTGTTATTAAACATAAGCAATTTAATAAGATTCGGTAAATTTTCTTAAAATATTTCTTCGATAGAGGTGAGCTAAATATAAAGCGTTTTAAAATATTAAAAAAAGAAGTTCTGGAGATTGGTTTATAGTAAAATTGTTTTTATTTTAATCACATATATTTTAATCTTACAGAAGCAAACAGATCCATTATATTAGTTGTTTTCTAAAGTCATGCCTTGCATGTTTGCCAAATGTCACCATTCCTCTTATTTAAGTGCTCTAAACAAATATCCTAATTTTATCGACGATTAAGCCCGAATTATATTAAATATATTCCAGTCTTTCGTTTCTTTTTTAAGGTCCTTTAAAGTTTCTTCAAATAACGGAAAGAAAAAAATATTTAGTTATTGGTAAAGATAAGGAAATGATTGAGAGAATGACAATAATGTGAAGAAATATGATTACGCTGTTTAATATAGATAATAATGCAAAATAGAGGTATTTAAGAATGGAGACTAGTAGTCCTTCCAGAGCACCCATCATTCGGTTTCCCCATCATGGAAAATTATTTTTGATTCAATGTGAACCCATTTTAAGATTTAATAAACCTCCAGAGTGTTAATTTGTGAGGTTTCTTTGGTTGTCTCATTCAACCTTGCATTTCGAGCACTACATATTTTTCACCTTTGTTCATTTGTGAGGAGACACCACCGCTTTTTGGACATGCTAACAAAAATTATGGTAGGTTCGAGGTTATTAGAAGTAATCCTCCCGCAATCAAAATATAGAGTATAAAATATTCCATCGGCGATTTCAGCATTTCAGATACCGTCCGTGATTTTGACATCATAACTAGCAGGGAGATATGATCCGGTAAGACTCTCATGAATACATCTGGCAATAACAACTCACATACCTCAGATGTATTATTGTCTCTTTGTGCCAGTTTTTGCAGGTGAACAGTTAATTTTGTTTTCCGCCTGTCCTCTAGTATTTGTGATGACAGTAACTCACGGATTTTCTCTACTTTTGTCTTTCCATACTCTTAAAAAAAAAACTTTACTTAATTCAGAGAAAATCCCCTCCCGTCGGAATAAAACAAAAACTTTAAAATTATCGAAGATAGCAATGAAGACCGCCTTCTGATGTTCGTTCACGACAAGCGCTTTCATTAAAATTTCGACCGAGTCCAGCCAGCCATGCGATAAGCTGTGATTATTCAAACGAAGGCAGGTGGATAGATCACTAGTTGCCCGGGGCTGGCGATGATAGGCTATTCCAAGTGGCGGACATCGAGACGCTGATTGCTTTAAATGTAGTTTTCGTGGTATAGCAAGGACCGAGTGATGGTGTTCGTACGTATAGGTTTGTTACGTACTTCAAAACTCTGTCATTAAGTTTTCTCTCTAAGAGTGCTATATTTAATTATGATTATTACGTTATTTTAATCTTTAAGGGGTTTATGGTGTCATGTTCAGCGTTTCGAGGATTGAATAAAAAAATGTTTCTAAGAAAACTAGACCTTTAATTAAAAACATGAATCAAAATTGAAATTTAACAAACAAACTACACAGTAATGAATTAAACAAATTTAAGTGAGGCTTGCTAAATTACACAATTGAATATACAGTAATAGTTGACCCAAAACTCACTTTAATATTGAACGCAAATTGACCTTCAACGAAACAGATACGGGTTTTAGATACCTTTCAAGATTCCCACGAGAATCGAGTTTGAGCATGACCTTCGTCTCAATTTTTATGTCGCCTCAAGAATGTTGTTTCCGGGCCGGCGCGTGGACAGGCCTTTCCAGATATTTTTTTTTTAGGGGGAATGCTTTAAAGCCCCAGAGGAATTCGGAGCGTGTAGCAGATGGAGTTAAGCAAGTATTCTGGATGAAATAATTTCAGCACGAGACAGGGATAGTATGTTTCTTCTAATATTCGGGTTACTCTGGGAATAATTCCTACTGGCGAGTGATGAGCCAAAGAGTGAATCATTTGACGAAAGGTGAGTGCTTGAGGAAGTTAACTTTGGGGTATTCCTCAATGACGATGATTATCTCTGGGTTTGGGGATACACCAGGATAGGGGGGCTTCTCTGACGAGAGTTAGTTAAACTTGCTTTTCAATCCAAGTCAACTAAAAGTTCGTTGTGACCACCAGGAACTGGCTCTGGATGAGCTTCTTCTGTGTCCCTTTCGTTGGTAGCCGGGCCTCTAGCCGGACTTAGTTGTCTCGAGGACTAACACGATCTACCTCGTTTTTCCAAGGTTATTTGGTTATATACTTCGCCACCCCACTGGGGGTGGGTAAAGGAGGGGAGGGGGAATGAGAACGGCTGCATTAAGTCTCCTCATCTAACGGTTTTTCTCATAGCGTCTTTCAGCTAGCCCTAAAGAGGACCTTCTGGCTTTAGGCCGACGCTTCTCTAATTTCGCATATGAGGCGAAATTGAATATCAACTCTTAGGGGAAATCTTGCTGTTTTAACAATTTTAGGCTCAACAGGGTCCGACATGTGATGATTAGTGCATTATGTGGTATTGGGCGGCCTTTCTGCTTCTCCTTGAGGCGGAGGGAGAGAGGGGGGAGGTTAAATGATTGGGCTACGCCGCCACAAAATGCCAGGACGTTATGGTTAATGACCACGGACTCAGTTGTGAGGGTGGGGTATCGATTTCCCTACAGTAGTTGTTAGCCAGACGCATGAGGGAAACTGATCAGGTTCATTTTTGTTTTAAAAAATATGAAGAAATTGGGAAATACTACAAATTTTGGTTATTGTAATTCGTTAACTCGAATTAAAGAATATTATGGGGTAATTGATTCGTTGAGGGAGCGATAGTGAAAATATACCAGGATGTAAACTTG
Source organism: Ceratothoa steindachneri (assembly GCA_963969495.1). Lineage (NCBI taxonomy): Eukaryota > Metazoa > Arthropoda > Malacostraca > Isopoda > Cymothoidae > Ceratothoa > Ceratothoa steindachneri. The sequence goes on along the minus strand of OZ018330.1, from coordinate 44,179,952 downwards.
TTAGGATTATAATTTAGACCACCAAACCTTAGTAAGGAAGTTCGTGTCCTCTGTGGCAGGAGATAAAACATCCATATATAAGTAAACGTGTGCATAATGGGCTATTTTAATTATATAACTTTAGACGGAAGCTCTTGTAGGTGGATCATGTATGTACGTATGTGCTTGCACGAACGTGATTAAGGTAGTCCATCGGATTCGATGATGACTTTCTCTCTTTGATCCCGTCTATGTCTTCTCCGGTGACTGGACAGGCCAATCTGGACAAGCATCGCCACAGGTAGGACATTGAAAATTTGAGGAAGGTTGGGGTAGTAGCTCTTGCTATCTCGCACACCGTCGAGCACGCTTCTCATGTTGATGGTGTCGTCGGTTGTCTTCAATATGATTCACTCCCTCATGGATGAGTCGTCTCCAATTCACCCTGTTGGAAGCCGATTCCTCCAGATTTGAAGGGTCAAATCTGGAGCGTTTTCTTGATGTTATCTTTAAATTTGAGCTTAGGACCACCCGATGCCCTCCTTATATCATGGAGCTAACCATATAGCACTCCGCGGGGAATTTTTTCTTCAGGCATGCGTATGACGTGACCCAGCCATCGCAGCTGGTGCTTAGCAATGATTGCCTTGATGCTGGTGCTTTTGGTTCTCTCCAGTATTGGGACGTGTGGTATTCTGTCTTGCCATTTGTGCCAAGGAACCTTTGTAGGCATCTTATATGGAACGACTCTAGAGGCTTTAGAGGGGGGGGGGGCTCTTTATTATAATTTTATTTAATTATTCTTGATCATCTTGCTTTTTCAATTGATTTTCTCTTTTATCGAATCTATTTACTTCTTTCTTGACTGAAATTCCTTTTTTCTTTAAGTTGCCCCTTCAAACATTTGTCTTCACTTTTCTTGCCTTCCGTATTCTTCTTGGCTGGGTTGGTTCTTAATCTTCGATTTCTTTCTAGATGCATTTTCATATTTCGTCCATTTTATCTTGAGTTGATTTCTTGGTCTTTCTTGATGAGTTGTTCCTTGAAGCGTTTTCTTCCGTTTTCCTTGACTTCCGTTTTCTTCTTGAGATTTCTTCATAAAAGTTTTTTGGGATTGAGTTTCGAACGCGGTACCGTTGGATTTAAACGCCAACACTCTAGCCTTCACGCCAAGGCTTAGTCCGTTTTGAGTTCGTAATTTTAATCGGCTATTTATATTATCGAGTTGGAAGGAATTTTTATCTGATACATTTTCGCACCTCTACAGCTTAACGTTTCTCCTGCGTGTCTTCCATGTTTCACAGACAAATAAGAGAGATGATAGACATACCGCATTGTAGACCGTCATCTTAGTGCTTAGATTAAAGTCTTTATTTTGCTAGACTCTTGTAGATACTTGACCGAAGGATGTTGCTGCTTGTCTAATGCGGTGCTGTATTTCAACATCTAAATGCGTGTCATTGAACAGGTAGCTGACGAAGTACTTAAAAGATGGAACGTTTGCGAGATTCTCACCAGCAATTTGAAACACTGGAGGATTAGGAGGCGCTTCATCAGACCACTGTATGAGTATTCTGTTTTCTTTATATTCACAATAAGGCCTAATATGGTGTACATATCAGTAACAGTTGTTAATACATATATATCGCAGTGCCTCTTTGTTTTTGTCTCTAAACTTTTCTTGCAGTTTCCGGGCTATGAAAGTCATCTCAACTGCACCTCAATCTTTGCGAATTCCGTATTGCGATTCGGGGAGTATATCTTCTGTGATCTAGGATGTTAGTCTCGGCAACATAATTTTAGAAAGAAGTTTCCCGGCAACAGAAAATAGTGATATACCTCTGATGTTGCCACCAAATGTTTTTGCTGCCCTTGTTTTTATATTTTGTTATGATATTAGCATCCCTCCACTGTCGGGGCACTTTCTCCCTGTCCCAGACTTCCAGGATGAATTTGTAGAGGTTATGTTTAAGTAAGTATCCCCCTATCCCTCCTTTAAAATCTGTGACGGCATTTGTCAGGGCCTGAGGATTTGTTGTCATTCAGGTGACTTAATTGCCCACAGCAATTCAGTGAAAGTAGGAGGAAGATCCATCTCGCGTGTTAATGGACGCTCATGTAATTCAAGTATGACAGTGTTATCAGTTATGTTTGCTTGATTTAGTAGGTCTTGAAAGTGTTCGACATATCTTTGGATTATTTGACTTTGTTCTGTAAGTAGTGTAGTGCCATCAGCTGTTTTCACTGGAGTAAATGAACAATTTTGTGGACCATAAAGTCTTTTCAAAGTATCGGAGAACTGTGGCACCCAAATTGCAAGGTGGAGTAGACCCAAAGAGGAATCTCAAAAATGAGCACCCTGTTGACCCTATGTAATCTTGAATTTGGGTATACATATTGAACATTGAAATAATATGCCCTGTAGTACCAATGGACTAATGTAGAATAAATAAAAATACTTGTAAATAATGTTAAACCACAATTTAATATGTACTAAGAAACCTCATTAGAGAATATTGTAAGGATGCAAGCGAAATCGTTGGGATTCACACACGAATGTACAAACATACATACATGAAGAAACATATGTGAGCTGAAAGGTCTGGAAACAGATAACACAGGCAGCTGGGCAAATTAAGGACGGAATCTGATCCCACCTGCTAGATTTTACATGAACCTGTGAAACGACGAAATCAACATTGCTATGAATGCCGGTTTGATAAAGCCACGATCAGGCGGCCAAATGCAAATACACTCTTAATACACACGTGTGTACACTGAATACGGACACACCCTTTGACTCCACCCAGCAGTCTTAACAAAAAACGCACGAACACACTTTGCCCCGATAGGCTTTTCCTCGCTTTCAGATTAAAGGAAGAGAAATCAAGCTCCCCCTCATTTGAAGTTGGTATAAATAAGAAGGACACAAACACTGTATGCTTCTTGATTCTCGTTTCTGACTTGTACATTAGTAGCATTATTACTATTCGCGTCACGAGGCCGTTCCTCATGCTCGATTCATCCGTCCATAGCCCCAACAATCTGACGCAGAAGGAGACTTACACGAAACACTGAAACTTAACACTGATGGCCAAGACTCGACTATTTCGCTTACCCAAATTGAAGTAGTTCCAAGCCGAGATTAAAGCCTACAAAAACCGCCATTTTTTCCGAGTCCTTTCTTCTTCCAAGCGATAACCAAGTTACCATTCGAACCCAACCTACGAGCGGATTATCTGTTAAGAACATTTGGAGTTATGCAAAACTTGACGGTAAGACCTTAAGCTCCTTCACCCAACACCCACACTCTGGTAACCCATCGTCACCCTAAAGGTGGTGACTATCTTCTGTAAACAAGTAATGAATCAGCATACTACCATAAACTGGTAACTGATAAACTCACCCCTATAAACAAGTGACGAACAACCATAAACTGGTAGCCCCTTCGATAGGACAGTAAGCTAACAAAAGAAGAAAATATGGACGCATTGACCATCACCAAGCAGGACAAGGAGAGACGGAAATTGTGAACGCCATCACCATCAAGCCACCATATTTAATGAGACGGCAGTTCCAAGTTGGTTTAAGATTGTTTAAAATTGTAGAAGCCCAGTTTCAAATATCGAGACAAAACATGTAGGACACATTTTTTTTTCACGTCCTAGCTGCATTACCCCCCGAGCTCCAAAGGACTGAAGTAATCGGGCTCTTCGAGAGAACCAAACTGGACCTCTTCGAGAAACTCATTGCCTCCTCCACACTCACTGGTCGACCTTCAATCAACCTGGAGGAACTGCGGAGAACTGCTCTACAGGTAAGAGTTGGGGAAGAACTCGTGAGGCACAAATTTATTCAATCACTGCCATCAAACATCGCACCCGTAATCGCCACCCAGAAGGACCTAACCCTGGCATAGCTAGGAAAGCTTGCAGACGAACTAATGCCATTTTATAGCGTACAGTGCCTTAGTGTTGATAATAAAAGTGATACGATAGAGCATAGTGCCACTTCTTTTCCCGATATGAGTGTTCTCGATTTAAATAAGTGTGATAATCATATAAATTCTGCGCAAAATACGGGAAGTGCGCGCTCAGCACCTATAGGTGCGTACCCTAATGGAAACGGTTCTAACTTTGTACAGCGTAATAACGAATATAATATAGTGTCAATAGTATACAGATAAGACTGCGACCTCTTCACATAATCCAAAGACCTGTAGTATGCCGATCCTATTTGTATTTTGGTGAAAGTGTGAAATTCTGCAAGCCATGGTGCAGATGACCGAAAGGAGTGGAACACGTTCAAATGCAACCGTCCTCCAGGCAATCTTTGCTAGCCTCATCGGAAAACTAGCACGGCCTGCCATTGCAAGTGCGACCGCTGGTATGCCGTCAGTATTCACCGTCGCTGCGAAAGTAGATAAAATAAAGTGCGAATTTTTAATTGATACGGAGCTAGTGTGTCGATAATTCCGATTAAATTGGTGCGAACAGATGATTGCGTAAATCTAGTGTAAACATTACGACGGCTAAGGGTGGAAAAATATAAGTGCACGGCGAACACATGGATATAGTTATCCCTATTCTTCGCCGATCATTTAGGTGGTCATTTGTGGTCGCGGATACTACATCGCCGCTATTAGGGATTGACTTTCTGGGACACTTTAATCTTTTGGTGGATTATGCGCGTGGCATCCTTATCGATGATCAAACTAAGCTCAAATCAAAAGTGAAACAACCCGAGGAGCCTGCGGTAGCACTAATCATTAATGACTTCAGAACCTACCGCCCAGTTGCAAGGCCGTATTGGAGAAGTATGAAGCCTTGTACAGCCCCGTGCCCACCAATCCCGCCCCACCATCGCCTAACTCCATGACACATACAATTGAGACAGCCAGCGCACCACCAACATTCGCGCGACCAAGACCTCTTTCACTAGAGAAGATACAAATTGACAAATCAACGTTAGAAACACTATTGAAGGAGGGGGCCGTGCGCCCGTCAAAATCATCATGAGCTTCGCCAATTCACATTTTCTAAAAGCATTTTATGATCTATTTCACACCTTCATGGGTTTAAACAAGCACGGTATTTTATAGTGATTAAATATTTAACAGCGTGAATAATAGTCATGAGTGTGCGAATGGTGATGTGATAGATGAACTGAATTGAAATGAATGGGTGGTAGTAATGAAATAGTGCCTGAATTAAAAGGTTTTTAAAATTGCAAGAACCGAAGCTTCATAATTTATCGGGTTTTGCTTCTTTTCTTTTTCCAGATTTTAGTATATAATTTACTTTTCTTTAAGTATGCTATTAGTGCCGTACTTGTTTTGGGTTCATCGGCGAAGACTTCCTTCAGTGTTGGGCTGTTATCCAAGTATTTTTTCCGGTGTCAATGGAATCTAGTGCAGGTTAGTAGTATGTGTGGGATATACAACTAGGCATTGCAGGTAGTGTATTGTGGTGGGGAAGAATTTGCGAAGCGGCAGCCGTGGGTAAACTTTGTGTGTCCTAGTCGTAAGCGTCATAAGACGACTTCATCTCTTCGAGAATTTCAGGAAGAGCTCTTCCATTAGTTGACGTCATCCTTTACTTGTTGCAGATGTTTATGGCCGTGTGCATACAATTCAGACTTTCAATGGTTTATAACTGCTTCAACGAAGAGGTTGTAATACTCTTTGTGGTATGTGGTATGCGACTGCTGATTTTGCGGCTCTATCAGCCTCTTCATTGCCTTTTATCCCTACATGGGAGGGGCACCATCATAGGGTTACGTTACCCGAAAGAGTAGTTATCTTTCTTTGAATTTCAATGGCTAGGGGGTGAGTTTTGTTGCGTGATTTTATCATTGTCAGGGTACAGTTTTAATCTGAAAATATTGGGGTTTTGTTGTTATCTGTTTTGACCGACTTGAGACCCATGTAGATGGCAATGAGTTCTGCTGAGAGGACGGAAGCGCAATCGGAAAGTCGGGCTGTTCGTATGAGGTGCGGTAGAATTGCTGCACATGCTACGCCATCCGCCGACTTCGGTCCATCTGTGAAGATGGACTGACATGGTTGATGGGACCTTTGGTGTTCCTGGTAAATGTTGGATAGCAATACGTTCCTCATTGTCGACTTCGAAGATGGGAGAGTTATTTGACATATTAATGAAGGTTGAGTAATCCACGGGGGAATAGTATAATAGTTGTCAACGAAGATTTTTGGCTCTGGCAGGATTAAACGTTGTAAGAGTTTTTTTAATCCTTACCATGTAGGCGATCTAGCTGCGGGTCCTTGGGTTGTCTCCCCTGCACCCGTATGCAAAGGAAAGGAGTAAGCATCCTCTCCGGTTGAACAGATTTGGAGGGTTCCCTGTGAAAGCATAGGGGTGACCTCCGTATTATTGGTGGGGTTGCCCGAAGGCGGCTCCGACGATGTATACTGGGGAAGGTAGAGGGAAAATGTTAGATTTTTAATTGATATCATCATTGGGCATGGTGACCCTGTAATGGTCACGAGATACAAACGATCATCACTTCATGCAGTAGCTCGCTCTGCGAGGAGTGAACATGGGGCCGGCAGAACCGGCTGCCGCTATTTGATACCACTCCTCCCGCCTAGTGGCCTGGCAGCCCATCAGCATAGCGGCTCCACCTTGGGCACGGCGTAAAAATTGATAGAGATAGAAGATAGAAGGGAGAACGAAAGTGGATATGAGGAACGTGTGGGTGGGGATGAAGCAGGTTGTTAAAACCCACCACCCCAGGCCGAAGCTCAGGGGTGAGTGAACGTTGCCCCCCCCCCCCTCAACCACGATCCGGGATAGTTGAGTGGAAGGAAGTTGGTCGGCGTCTACCCTGTGAAATTAGAAGCCAACCAGAGAAAGTTGTGGGAGAGGTTGTAGGGAGAGTTAGGAAGTAGGGTAAAAACGTGGCTGTCAGAAAGAAGGAGAAGAGGCTAAGCTGGGGCCGGACAGGGCGCTGAGTCCCGTCAGCACGGCGGCAAGGAATGCAAATCGCCGCTCCCCTTACATGGGGTTTAGGGGTGAGGTCAGGTCAGCTGACAAGTACATAGGACACACTGTTATGAGCTCTGGGCAATGTAGCTGAACGGCGTTGGCATTTAGGGGTGTGTTTAAATAGTATTGAGTGTGTGGGATATTTGGTCGCGTGTAAATGGCGTTGCCTTTGGTCGAGTCGGTTGTAATGAAATGGCAGCCATATTTGTTATTCAGATGCTGCTGCAGGTTTGATTGCATAGTCTCGTTGAGACAAATGCACACTGGGTCTTTTTCTGTGATTAATTTGGGAATGATTCGAAGTTGGCCCGAAGGCCACGAATGTTCAATTACAAGATTTGAGTTTGTTTGTCATATTTTTCGGTCTGTAGATCTATATTGGAGGCTTGGAGGCTCCGTATTAAGTGAAGCTACCATACTTTGTATAGAGTTTATAATTAGGTTGAGGAATAAGTTCTTGCGTTTTTTTTTTAATGTTGTGTTGATTTAAGTTTTGTTGACGTGATTTGTGCACATATTAAGAAACAATAGTAAATAATAAGAGCAAAATTTGCAAAGGTTAGGCTACGTCTCTTAACAGCGTAGACTATTAGGCTTTTGCTTAGGCTACGTCTTGAAGTTGAGTAATAAGTCATTGCGGTTTATTTCAAAGTTGTGTTAATTTAATGGAATGTCAAGTTGAAAGAAAGGCGCATTTTCGACATTTGTTGTTATTCATTTCCAATCAAGACGGGAACAATGCCAAAGCTCGTCGCGATATTTGTGTTGTGTACGGAGAAAATGCTTTATCAGAAAGGAGAGCTCAATGGTGGTTTTCACGTTTCAAAAACGGTCATTTCAATCTTAATGACGAAGAACGTTCTGGTCGCCCCATTAAGTTGGATGAAGATCGATTGAACGACCTTCTTCATGAAAATCCTCGTCAATCGACTAGAGAATTGGCTGTACAATTAGCGTGTGATCAGAAAACTGTAGTGAATTACCTTCATTCGATGGGGAAAGTTCAAAAACTCGGTGCATGGGTTCTGCACGCTTTGAGCGAAAGCAACAAACTTCAACGCTCCACAATTGCCGCAGGTTTGCTTGCTCGTCACAAGGCTACTCGTGGATATAAGGACAGATTTCTTCACTGCATCATCACTGGCGACGAAAAGTGATTTGTTTATGTCAACATGAACCATCGAAAACAATGGCTTAGCCCCAATAAAAAAAAAACACTTCCGCGATTAAAGCAAGGACTTCATCCACGGAGGACGATGCTGTGTGTGTGGTGGGATTGTGAAGGCATCATTCTTCATGAGCTCCTGACGAACAACGAGATAGTCAATGCAGAACTCTACGTTCAACAAATGTATCGACTCAACGAAGCTATTCGTGAAAAGCGACCCCATTGGTGTTATGGAGTCCTTTTGCAACAAGACAATGCTCGTCCTCACATTGCCAACATGACAAAAGACGCCATCCAAACGCTTAATTGGTAAATCCTGCCGCGTCCTCCATATTCGCCAGACTTGGCTCCATCGGATTTCCATCTGTTCCGATCGCTCTCCAACAATTTGCTCAGCGTTTCGTTCAATACTGATGTGGAATTAAGAACCTGGTTAGACGAATTCTTCGAGTCAAAATCCAAAGATTTTTATTGCAGAGGCATCGAAAAACTAGTTGAACTTTGGGAAGAAGTCGTAAATAAATTGCATATTGTTATTAATTAAGTTTTTCTAAAATTGTTAATGGTAATGACTAAATTTTATAAAACCGTAAGAACTTATTCCTCAACCCAATATATTTTGTTTCGACGTGCCTAGTATTATCGGGTTCTGTATGTTTTTCTTCGCATTGTTAGTTTTCTTAGCGAGAGGTTGCTGGTATGTTTCCTGTGGGCGCTGCAGCTTTGGTTTTGTGTGTGCCAGGTGCTTGATAGAAGTATTTCTCCTTGGCTAGCGGGCGAGAGTGTTTGTTGTGGACTCTGTATTGACAGTGGGGCTGTATGTCTGGAGGCATTCTTGTTGGTATCGAGTTTCTTGTTTATAGCCGATTCTTCTATATTTGTAGTTAAATGTATGGACCTTGGTGGAGAAGTTGGTAATCTATGTGGGGGATATTTGTGAAAGGGAAATGTATTTTTGGCGCTCTGTACTTTTATTTTGTGTTGGTGTGTTTGAGTCAGACGGTGTTGTTTTCTCGGCTTTAGTTGTCGGGCAATTGGTGTCTGGGGTCAAGGGTTTTCGGTTTATGGCTTTCTTGTGGAGGGATAAGAGTAGCTCGCTCTCGTAGAATATAGTTTATGTGCTGGATGAGCTGTTTCTTCGGGTTGTTTTGACTTCTTGGCTTTTAGTTGGTGAGGAGGAGGAAGTGATAGATTTGGGGGCTTCTTGGTAGCTTCTTTTTTGTGAGTGCGCTTTTGGTAGTTCTCTTTCGTGGTGCTTAGTGGTTGATGGTTCTGTTTGGTCGTGGTGCGGTTTTAATTTTGTGCTCTCTATGGACCGTAGGCTGTTTTCCTTGGATTTAGTTTTGTTAAAGGGTGTTGGATCCAATGTTGGTTTGGAAGCTAATTCCGTGGTTGGAGCTTTGGTAGTGGAGGCAACGGTAGCATAAGTTGGCGTACTCAATATTCTCCCTTCCTCGGCCATATCTTGTAAGGATGTTTGGCGCCTTCGGGCGACAAAACGGACAGTTCCAATCCGTACCTCCTGATGAAATTGAAGTGTGGACATGTTCGCTTGAATGCGTGGTGGTTATCTAGACAGTTGATGCATCTTTCCTTTGCTTTGCATTGTTCACTATTTTGTCCTTTTTCGCTGCATTTGAAGCATAATTATGGATCTGTTTTACAATATTTGGCAGGGTGACCAAACAGCAGGCATGATCGACATTGAATTGGAGTGGGCAGCTCTTCCTGTATTCGAATTCTTGTTCCTGCGAATCTGATTGTTTGTGGGATGGTTTGCTGTTTGATTGTTACTTTAGCGATTTTCAATGGAGTTGAGCGTGTCGGCGATTTTTTCTCGAAGATGGACACAGAGTCTATCTGATTGCCGTCATCTTCGAATAGCCTTTGTATCCCTTTGCATATGAAGGCCTCTGTACTTTTGGGTCCAGGCATAAATCTATTGAGCAGAACCGTGCCTACTCTTATGTTGTGATTATTTTTATCCGTTGGTTTTATTTAATTGTCACCCAAGGCGGTGAAGGCAAGTAGTTTTTTGATATTTTTTCTGACTTGGCTTTAACTGTAGCCTTAATTCGGTGGGAATTGATTGAGAATTCTGGCTGTAACTGTTCTATGACGACTTGTAGTTGTTCTCGCAGTTCGAGTGCACAAAACGGTTCATTTCTTGTGGTTTTTGAGCGATATGTATCTGGACCAGCAAGATGGTCCGAATAATTTTCTGTCGTCATTTATTTTTTGTTTGTTGTTTTTTGGGGGGTTTTTGTTTGTTCATTTTGTAGAGTTGGTGAGTCAATAAATGAAATTCCACACCCCCTGCCCGTGGCGGCCCACACTACTGGGGGCCTTTTAGATGGCCGCGGCCGGTACCACTAGGCAACGCCTTCAACAGCACCCCTTGGGACACCCGAACCAAACCTATGTACACATAGCATGGTAGGCTGATAAGAGTAGCGGATCCAGCTTAGTGACAGACTTCAGAGCGGTTAGAGTCACCAGGCCTAACATCTGGTCGTGAGAGTGTTCAACTTCGTGGTTTAGGATAGCGTTGGGTCGTGATAGAGAAGGTCCATGGGCAGGAGAAGGAGGGGTTGATGAAAGGGTAGAGAAAGTGTATAAGTAAAAAGGATGGATTAAAGGACGATGCAGGGTGAGAGAGAAATGGTACAGAAGACGAGGTAGTGTTTAGCGAAAGAAGAAGAAGCATAACAAGCTGGGACCAGACGGGGTGCTGAGTCCCGCCAGCACGGCGGCAGGAAAGCAAATCGCCGTGCCCACGGGGCGAATTCATATGGTCTCGAAGTTGCCGGGCGAGTACAGGGTGGTCGGAGATTTCCGCGCAATTAATGCGGTCACGAAGCATGATAGATATCCATTATCAAGAATACAAATTGTAGCAAACCATCTCCATGGTAAAACAATTTTCTCTAGTTTGGATCTGATTCGTGCTTACCATCAGACCCCGATGAACCCGGCCGAAATAGAAACGACTGCGGTGGTAACTCCGTTTGGATTATAGGAGTATTTGAAATGTAAGCTGCACATTCCAACGTCACGTATATAACCTGTTTCGGGGATTAGAGTTTGTTATATATATATATATATATATATATATATATATATATATATATATATATATATATATATATATATATATATATATATATATATTGGTTAGGGCTTCTCCTATGGAGCTTCAATTGTAAGGACAGAATCCCGTCTGAAGCGAAGTGCTCCGTTGTGTATGAGTTTACTCGCCCCAATTGTAAACTGGGGAGATACATCGGTAGTACGGTGCGCTCGCTGAGGGCGATGTTCTGTTCACATTCGGGTGTTAGCCACAAGACAGGAAAGGTTCTCTCTACGAAAGAATTCTCACCTGTTAGGCTTCACTCTATTAATTGTAAAACCGAAATTACAACGGACGATTTTAAAATCTTGAAAACCACCCCTGATCCCATATCACTAAGGATTATTGAATCCATGTATATTAAATACCTTTCTCCTTCCTTAAATTCCGATTCCGATTCACCCACTACTTCTACTCTGAATAAAAATATTACCCACCTCCTAACCTTCTTTTTCTTCTTACGCTCCTCGCCCTTTCTCCCCAGTTATCCTCTAACGGCTGATTGTTTAAGGTTGATTTATCCTGATGTGTTTCCTGTGTTTCCCCAATCGTTAATTTTTAACTCTTAACATAATAATCCAGAAATTATCAATTGCCTGTTGTAAATTTATCGCTAACATTAACATTAAATACGTTCCATAAATTCGTCATTTTGATTATCTGTTTGGTTTTTAACTTAAATTATTTTACATAAATTGTATTTCCAGTACCCGAAGATGGGTGAAACGTTCACCCGAAACGTTGTAATAAGAAAATGAAATGAATTTCCCTTTATGCGACCTTTCGTTCATCCTTCAAATTATATATATATATATATATATATATATATATATATATATATATATATATATATATATATATATATATATATATATACAACATCCTGATACTTTCGGACAATCTGGACGACCATTTTGGATAATTTAGATCAAGTTTTCAAAATCCTGATCGAAAACAGTTTACGGATATCCCTGGAGAAATGCGAATTAGCAAAGGAAGAGATTGATTTTCTAGGGCATCATATTTCGCCCACGGGCAATTACCCACCGGCTAAGAAAATAAAGGAAATTGGGGACACGCCATTACCAAAAGACTATAGGAAACTGCGACGATACTTGGGCATATTGGGATACTATCAAAGGATGATTTCAAATTTTGCCCCGATTGCAGCCCCGCTGACCGAGCTTGCACGCCTGCAACCCGAGGCTCGTGAGCTCGAATGGAACGATGATGCACGATAAGCATTCAATAATATTAAATCAGCTTTAATCAACTCCCTCAAGCTCTGTTCCTGCTGCCCAATGACTCACTATATCAACTGGTGATGGACTGCTCCCAATCCGCGACAGTTGCTGCCCTCCACCAGATGGTGAATGGATCACTTAAACCAGTGGTATTCTTCTCAAGCAAACTAAGCCAGATACAACAAGCGTACTCCACATACGACAGGGGTTTAAGGTAAGGAACCACTTGGGTAGTTGCCCAATTCAAGTAGATTCTAAGTGGCAACGGAAATAAAAAGAAGCAAATTAGTTACAAAAGAGAGAGAAGACCACTATGTGATAAAACATTTAAATATGAGGGTTTAAAAGATTCTACTTCCCGAATGAAACGAAGGCGGGAAGGCGAGGGGTAGTTAAAAGAGTCGAAAAACCTTCAGCTAAAAGAATGGCTGAAAGTTCAGCGGTAAAAATAGAAGTTACCAGCGGCAAAGACAAAGTTAAAAACTCTTCTGAGTGGGTTGCTGCGGCACCCACGCCACGGTCTGACTTGGAACCATCTGTGTATATCGGGCAGTGTTGTATATGTGAGGTCGCATGCTCTAAGAACAGGCTCTTAAGGGAGCAAGGGACGACTTGTCCAGGCTCCACATGCTGGTACAAACTGTGGCAGGTGTAGCACGCCAACTAGGGTTCAGCGACGACGGAAGGGAAAGGATCCTTAGAGCATCCAAGTTGGAGATAATATTTCCTATCCTGAGGTTCAGGGGGCGGGGTAGGCACAGCAACCTATCGAATGCCGCTGTTGACTCGGTAGCATACAGGCATCTGTAAACCTCCGATACAGGGGCCTGCTGTATACAGCAGAGGTATCCCATGCAGATCTGGAGTCGATGTTAGGGCAAGGGAAGCACTCCACTCTCACAGTAAAGGCTTTTGAAGGAAGTGCGGAAGGCTCCACTGGAGAGACGAATTCCGTGGTTGCTAATGGAGTTCCGCATTTTAAGGGCTGATTAGGAAGCTGAGTAGTAAATTTGGTATCCATATTCCAATTTGGATTGGACGAAGGGCACTGCCCCACGACGTGTGAGAGACGACCTTCAAAATATCTAGAGCCCGCAGAGAGTCCATTCGAAGACGGCGTAGGTGTGGTAACGAGGATAACTTGGGATCAAGAGTTACGCCCACAAACCGAAACTCAGAGATGGATCGGTCCAGATCTAAAAAAGGACAATGCAAAATCGGGCATTATACGAAAGGTTAGATTTTGTTGTAAAATTGATATGAGAGTCATCGTTTGACTTATAGGCTAAAGCAGCCTTATTGTAATGGCTGACACTGCTGACGGCACGGAAATGGTCGGCCAAGGTATTGCTGACCACTAGGCTGTCATTCACTAGGGATCCCTGAAGGTTGGGTGTGGAAATATTATCGTCGGCATAACAACCACGGATATTGTTAATCCTCTTCCAGATCTTTGCGGTAAGGGTCATAGCGGAAATTTATAAAACCTAGCGACGCCATGAAGTTCGGCGAGCCGGATGAAGGATTCTTTGGCAAAGCGCCCGAGCCCTGTTTCAGCCAACCTTATTGAACAAGGTTGGGTTCCGCCGGAATCGGGCATGAGCTTACTTCTAGTTTTTGACAGCTCTCGCACACTCCAAAGTCCAGCAGTACACGGCTGAGTGACTCGTTACATGTCGCCTCCGTGGAATGGTATGTGTGGCCGCGTTGTAGATAATTAATCGATGTGAAGTACGCTACTGCCGCGTCGATAGCATTGGAGTTCCCGAAGGAGGTACTTGTGAAGGACGCCTCTAGGAAGCCATCCCACTTGATAGGCATGGTTGTATAATGGCTAGGATGAACGGCCGACAAGACAATAGGGAAGTGGTCACTCCCATGGAGGTGAGGTCATCAAAGGCTGACCATCAAAAATCAGTGATGCAATCCGAGGAACAGATAGACAGGTTATGGTATTTGGTTATTGAAGGGATTGATTTTAGTTATTAATCAGCCTAAATAGCTATTTGAAAACCATTACCATAAATTTGTTGAGTTTGGATGGAAATCGTCGTCTGCTAATAATTAGGCCCAACGACTCACGTGAAATGAATTTAGAAAACTTCTGAACTAGGTTTGTAAGAAAAACAGAAATAAACAAAATAAATATATTTACAAATTCAACCAATGCACAATAAGAGAATTGAATTAGAAATACAACGTAAGATATGGTAAAATAAATATGATTTAAAGTAACAAGATGTAAAGTAACTAATATATGAAATGACTATGTTGTAAAGTATAATGTGAAGTAAAGTAAAAGTGACTATGATGGTATGTGAATTAGGATCTGCAATGAGAAAAGTAACGAGAATTAGGACCTACTCTCGTATGGCAGTTTGCAGAAAATAAGTGTGAGAAGATTTATAACTGACTTTAATTGGAATTAGAGTCGAGCACAAAGAGGCGAACACAAATGAGGCCAAATTCGCGTTATTTCTCAAGTGGTGAAATGCATG
Organism: Ceratothoa steindachneri; assembly: GCA_963969495.1. NCBI lineage: Eukaryota > Metazoa > Arthropoda > Malacostraca > Isopoda > Cymothoidae > Ceratothoa > Ceratothoa steindachneri. The sequence continues at coordinate 44,164,926 of OZ018330.1, read as the reverse complement.
TGTTTGTATTTGCGTGAAATTCTAAGAGATGTTGATTGCACCAGTGCGTTAATTGAAATCAGTTTCTCGTCACGAGATATTTGAATTATTAAGGGTTACATAAAATAAATGAATTGTAAAAAGTTATGCATAAAATAATTAAATGATTGATTTGAAAAAAATTAAATAAAATAAATGAATGAATTATTAAGTTGTACATAAATTATAGGAATGCCCAGAGGGCATTGCTATAAGGTCAACACAACTAAAAGAATCCGCCTGGACATGTTAAGAGGTTAAATCGTCAGTGTTTGAAACTCGAAGAGAGTCAGATAATAAAAGAGATTCTAAAACAGTGCCTCTGGCATTCCGAGTGATTTCACCCCAATATGGGTGACGGCATTAAAATCTCCGAGTAATAAAAAATGGTCAGGGCAACTGATCTACAAGTTCTAAAAGGTCAGGTCTTGACAATGGTGAATAAGGGGAAGGTAAATAGAGCAAACAGTAAAAACCCTTGTAAGAAAAACCTTCACGGCAACAGCTTAGAGGGTAGTGTGAATGGAGAGGGGATGACGAAACCATAACTGACACCCCCCCTGAGATGAGCCCCCGACAAGGGCCAATAGACTTGAAAATACGAAAAGCGAGTTCTGACGGAAAAGGTCGTGAGCCTAGTTTGTTCTCTTGAAGACAAATAACAGTGGGGTGGAGAGTCGTCAAAAGAACTTGTAAGAATGCCTTGAAAATTCCATTGTAAAATCCATGATATTATGTGTGACGGTTAGATACCACAGTAGATATCTTTTTTCCTTTGTGTTAATGTTATGTTTGAAGTGTATCCAAACGAACTTGGAGGACGAATAGCAGATTTTGAAGAACCTGCTATTGCAGGGGAAGAGATCCTGGAAGGAGCAGTGAAGGGGATATGTACGATGGTTTCGAGGAACCAACCGAGGCTCCTGCCTGTAAATGGGGCGCACAACCAGGCGGAAACGGAAAATCAAGAAGAGATTTTCGGAAGGTAGATCCGGATTGATGGGCCGAGGGCGCTTTCGATGACTGAGGAGTTGATCCAACAACCAGAGATGGTGATTTTGGAATATCATCTGCTTCCATCGGATCATGAGCAAAAGGTTGAGTGGATGAGGCAGGCGATCTGGACAAAGTACAAGGAACTGGATCGATTTCTGCTACCGTTTGGACCAGTAAGGGGCCCCAAGTGTTGTGAAGGGCGGGACAGGCTTGAGGAAAGAGAATATTCTGCAACAAGAGAAGAGGCCATTCAAAATTCTTGAAGCTCGGCAGAGTCAGCTCCAGAGGCTGCCAGCTTAATGGTGGCCGATGACCCAGGTGAGGATTCCTTCTTCTTACAACGCGGTTTTGCGTCCCGGGGCCAGATAGAAGATTCTTTCAAATAACGTCTGCTGACTTCAAGTGTCTAACCCTGAGCGTCGGTCCCGGCTAGAGCTGCTGGAGAGAGAGAGGCTACATTAGGTATCTCGGTGTGAGATAATTGCTTCTGACACTAACGGTAGAGGGGCGAATAGATGCTTCAGGCGTCTCGGAATTCAAATGTGATGGTCAGTTTCGTCCATCGTCACGCAAAACATCTGAGAAGATACGGCCAAGAGATGAAGTTTGTGCTCAAGCACGTTAGCGAGCCTCTCTCACGTCCAGACGCAGAAAGTTGTGCAAAGCGACCACCTCCCTTTCATATAAGAATATTGGGCAGATTTTTGACGAGGCACTGTAGGTACCACCGCAGTGGGCGCACCACTGTTTTAGTACATTCAGGGCCATGGGAATCAGAACTGCAATTCATGCAGGAACGAGAGTGCCGACAAGCACGACCGACATGTCCAAATTGATTACAATTGAAGCAGCGTCTGGGTCGATGGACGTGGGGTTACCGGGACACGAAAGTACCTAGCTGTAATAAACTGCGGCTGTTCCTGACGTTCAAACGTTAAAATAAATGTGACAGTTGGGACTCTAGTAGAGCCTACAGTTTTAGTCACCCTGTGTAAATGTGTGACGCGTTAGGTACAAAGCTTGCTCTGAAGATGGGTGAGGTTGTAGTCCCTTAATTCGTTTGAACGGACGACACATTTGACAAAATTCAGACGTGGATGGGGAGAAATGTTTACTGGAACTTTGGCTATCGAAGACAGATTTCGCACAAGATTATGTTGAGTGAGATGAAACCTTGACTACGATATCACCACTACCTCTTGACCACATTGGGCGGGGTTAATGTCAAACACATCTACTTTTGAAAGGGGGGTGTCAGATGACGAACTCATGATCAGAAAGCGGGGATATTTTAAATCTGTGTCTACTTTGTTCGCATAGGGATCCAACGAGCGAGGGAGGGCTGAAAAGGGAGGGGGGGGGGTAAGAACGTTTGGCACGAGAACCCTTAAGAGAAGGGGAAGTTTTATGGTTAATGGCTAGCCACTGCAAGTAGAAATAACTTCACATTCTCAAACTGGACTATCCACCACGGAGGCTTACACGGACCAGGCGCTACTGCAACTCTAGATTCGGTTACGTCCTGTATCTCCTCTTGGATAATGTATACGGATCCACCACCACACCATTTTAATAAACCGAAGAGGCTGCCCGAGTTCTCTTGCGCGTGGAGAAAAGGGGCCAATGATGGGTGTTTCCTTGGGCATCGTCAGACGAAGGCGGTGCAGATGCCCAACCTTCTTCAACCTTCCTAAAAGAACAATTCAGAATCAGTCCGAAAAAAAAAACAAGTAGAGGTCATGTAACCGTCAGGGACACTAGATAGGAGAAAAAAGAGGGGGAAATAAATGACAGTAAAGAAATTAATAGGGGGAGGGGTATATTAAAAGTCTAGTTAGCAGCACCAGGGGACCCCTAAGGACCAGGCGCTACTGCAACTCTAGATTCGGTTACGTCCTGTATCTCCTCTTGGAGAATGTATACGGATCCACTATGACACCATTTTAATAGACCGAAGAGGCTGCCTGAGTTCTCTTGCGCGTGGAGCAAAGGGGCCAATGATGGGTTTCTCCTTGGGCATCGTCAGACGAAGGCGGTGGAGATGCCCAACCTTCTAAGGCCTTCATAAAAGAACAATTCAGAATCAGTCCGAAAAAAGCAAGTAGAGGTCATATAACCATCAGGGCCACTAGATAGGAGAAAAAGGGGGAAATAAATGACAGTAAAATAAAGTAATAGGGGGAGGGGTATATTAAAAGTCTAGTTAGCAGCACCAGGGGACCCCTAATGGCCCCGGGGCTGACACCTTTACCACAAGAAGGCCAGAGCCTCTCTAGGACCAACCCCCGAAGAAAAAAAAGGTCCCAAAGAGGGAGGGGGACATGTGACAGAGAGCTTTCGGCTTCGTTATTTTGCTGTAATCCACTTCAGGCACATGATTGAGGGTCGCCATGTTACCTTATGCACAGACCACAAACCGTTAGCATCGGCTTTCTCATCACCATTGAATGCCAAAACGGACAGGCATCAACGCTATTGGACGGCGATTTTGGAATACACCAGCGACATCACCTACGTGCGTGGTCAAGACAACGTCGTTGTTGACTGCCTATCGAGGAAAGTCAATTTGTTCCAAAGTGACTTATTTGACCTCCGAGCTTTGGCAGCAGCGCAGGTTAACGATGAAGAAACAGAATAACTACGGTCGCGATTAAAATCTTTCTCTTTTCCCGGAAAAGCTCAACTATGGTGTGAAGTAACATCAAGATACCCACGACCGTTTGTCTCTACAGCATGCAGAAGGACTATCTTCAGTCAATTACACAATTTGTCCCACCCTGGCATTAAATCATCTCTCCATCTAATTAAGTCTCGATATTTTTGGCCTAATATGGACAGGGACATTCGCTGCTGGACACGGCGGGAATGCCTCTCATGTTAGTCCTCCAAGATCGATCGCCACACGAAATCGCCAATCCTGCTCATTAATATTCCCTTAAGATTCGAAACCCTTCACAATGACATCGTCGCACCACTTCCGCCGTGCACGTTGCCTGAGCTATTCTAACCCTCGCATAACGGCTATATCATATCGTGCATTGACCGGGCTACAAGATGGATTGAAGCATTACCGATTCCGGACATAAGTGCTTTGGCCTTCCTAGACAGATGGATTTGAAGAATGGAGTCCCGCTATACGTGGTAACCGACAGAGGAGCTTAATTTAAGTCCGAAATTTTTAAAGAATTATCAGCCCCGTTGGTTTTCGCCGTCGCCGCACCACGGTGTATCGCCCATCTACGAACGGGATGGCGGAAAGGGCACACATAACTCTGAAGTGCTCAATAATGGCCCATCGACGAGTTTGGCTGGTGGCCCTTCCGATTATTCTTTTGGGCATTCGCTCCCTACCTAATTACAGGTTTTTTGCCTTTCACAGCAGTTACAGGGACTACACTACTGTATCCAAGCCCTTGGTTTCATCCTCATCGTCGAAAACCGAATCAAAATTCATTAAGGAGTTAGCCACAACCATGGCACAAGTCCTTCACACTGGCATCCGAAGGACACCTTCAGACGGTGCCCAAACCTTTTGTACCCGAAGCTCTTCGTGAGGCAACGCCTGTGTGAGTCCGAATCGATCGTGTTCGCGAACCATTACAAGCGTCATATACTGGGCCTTTCCCGGTGGTCGAGCGCGAGGACAAGGTCCACAAGTTGGAATTCCTTAATGTCAAACAAGATACTGTCTCAGTAGATAGGTTGAAACGGGTAATGGCAATGTACTGAGTAATCAGCGACACCCAAAGACTTATGCAAGAGATAGGAAAAAGACCTTTTACACTTCACGTCACGAAGAAGATGAAACAGAAAACGATAACGTCGAAGGAAATCTAAAAAAAAATCTCTCCAAGCACCGGAGAGAACAACGATAAGCCGGACATTTTTGCACGCTCTGGGAGATGGGTTACGTTTGCTAAAGTTCGTCATTCTTTTATTTTTAGAACCGGTTGCATGGTAAAATTAAGTGATAAAAAAATAGGTACACGTTGATTTCATCGCTACGGCTTATTATAATGAAAGAGAAAGAGGCAAATTGTCCGCACAGGTCATTTTGTACCCAATACTTATGTGAGACAAAAAGTATATACCATGTATTGTAATTGTAACATATAGCATAATCATAGTGTAAAGGCTATCGCGGAACCCGGTTCACACGGCCCAAATAAAATACACACAAAAAATTTATAGAAGAGCAGGGATCTAAAGGCCTACCAGAAATTCACCAGAATTTATCAGGACGGTGCTAAATTACGAGGTATCCGCAAGGGATTAAATAAATACACACATAAAATTATTTACAGTATTATTTACAACAAAATTAAATGAAGTAAATCAACTGTTAACAACTTATACGGGGGTCATCAAACAATAAGAAAAGTCACAAATGCTTACCACCATCGAACGAACACAAGTCGTTTTAACCAAAAAGATATTCGCGCATACAAAATTGGGTTCTATGAATAAGTTGTTTAAAACCGAAACGACACGTGCCGTTGAAGATGAAAATAGGCTTCGCTACTCTAATGACAGGTGTTCCCGGAATAACCTCCTTGTCTTACGTCCCTTACCCGAAGGCCCAAAGTTACACGATAACACTAATAAGACTTAATTAATTTAAAGGGGACGTAAGAAGAAAGAGATACTCAAAAATACTTGATACCAGAGCAGTGAAGCAATAACCCACGTCGGAAACCCAAGCAAAAGAGGCTCGGCAACGATGATGAAATTCGATCCAAGTCGACAGGGGTGAAGGCGATGACGGTCTTCGGCGAGGAGAAACACACAGACGGCGATATCGTGGCGAAAGGTGAGACCACCGGGAACAATGATTTGAAGACCTAACGATCAGAGAGAAGGAATTCGGATGACAGAATTCTTCAAAGAGGAGATGGCGAGGTGACTGGGGAGATCTTTCACGTGGCCAGTGTGAACGGCTTCCCAAAGGATAACACTTGCAAACGTAACTGGAAGAGCACAAATCGATGCAGCTGAAAGAGTGGCAGCGACAACGCTGGCAGGAATCAATGGCAGAATATCCTCACTGCACGAAGGAATCCAGTACGAGTCTCCAAAATGAACGTCAAAGTAAGTGACGAACAACGATTTAGCGGAGCAATCAGGCAGAATTCTTGCAACAGAATGCATTAAAAGGTCTCACGGCCCCATTTATATCCTTCAGTCCGAAAGGGGAAAAGGGAAGTAGGGCACAAAGGGAGGGGGGGGGGGTAATGATCGCTTCCCCCACGCAAACTAGGCTGGTAAGTAACAGAAGTTTAGGCCAAAAATGGTAGCCTGGAAGTGGGTCGACCTGCGGTAAACACTGTAAGCTATGATGAGAAAGGAAAAGCATGGGAATCCGAGGGCCTACCTTTTACACCTAGGGACTATTTAAAAGACTTCGAAATGTTAAGTATATATGTATATATTGTTTACCCCGAGACGATGTATGTTAGCACTTCATCTGTAATACTCCGTAATTTCGAGGGGAAGTCTTGTGACGCCAAAATTGCAAAGTGGAGTAGACACAATGATGAAACTCACAAATGAGAACCCTGTTGGCCCTATGAAATCTTGAATTTGGGCACACATATTGAACACTGAAATAATATGCCATGTAGTAGCAATGGACTCATGTAGAATAAGCAAAAATACTTGTAAATAATGTTAAACCACAATTTAATATGTACTAAGAATCCCCCCTCCCCCGCCTGCGAGAATATTGTAAAGATGCAAGCGAAATCTTTGGGATTCACACACGAATGTACAAACATACATACATGACAAAAAAGATGTGAACTGAAAGGTCTTGAAACAGATAACACAGGCAGTGGGCAAATTAAGGACGGAATCTGAACTCCCCAGCTAGATTTTACATGAACCTGTGAAACGGCGGAATTAATCAACCTTGCTATGAATGCCGGGTTGATAAAGCCATGATCAGGAGGCCAAATGCAAATACACTCTTAATACACACGTGTGTACACTGAACACGGACACATCTTTTGACTCCACCCAGCAGTCTTAACAAAGAACGCACGAACACACTTTGCCCGGATATGATCCGCCTCGCGTTCAGATTAATGGAAGAGAAGTCACGCCCCCCCCACCTCTTAATTGACGTTGGCATAAATAAGACGGACATAAACACTGAATGATTATTGATTCTCGTTTCTGACTTGTATGTACATTATTAGCATTATTATTATTCGCGTCACGAGTCCGTTCATAGTCCTCGATCCATCCGCCCATAGCCCTAACAATCTGACGCAAAGAAAACTTACACGAAACACTGAAACTTAACACTAATAGCCAAATACTCGACTATTTCGCTTTCCCGAACTGTAGTAGTCCTAAGCCGAGATTAAAGCCTACAAAAACTGTCATTTTCTTTCTATTCTTCCTTCTACCAAGCGATAACCAAGTTATCTTTCGAACCCAGCCTACGAGCGGATTATCCGTTAAGAACATTTGGACTCAGACAAAACTCGACGGTGAGACCTAGAGCGCCTTCGCCCAACACCCGCACTCTGGTAACCCATCATCACACTAAAGGTGGTGACCATCTTCCGTAAACAAAAAAACAATCAGCATACCACCATAAAATGGTAACCAATAAACTCATCCCTATAAACAGGTGACGAGTAACCAGAGAACTGGTGCATATCATGAGAATCTGCATATGCCTGAATTTCTTGTCCCCTTTATGTCCACCAGTTATTCTGTGGATTACTCAATGTTCTTTGCACTTCTCTCCTTGTGTTCTGCCCGTGTATTTTCAGGGCTTGAGAGTTTAAGTGTTTTAGAGAGATATTGTGAGTTTTATGCATACTATCAAGTAGAGGAAGGATTGCTTCAGTATTCTCCTCAAACCAATCTTTGTGCTTTTTAGTTTGGGTCCCAAGTGACTTTTCTGCTACTTCTAAGACCGTAGCACTAAAAGCATCCCAGATGGTTTGTAATAGGATTGTCATATCACTTAAAGGTTTCTTCTAAGTCAGTGCTACATACAACTATGGCACTACGGAAATTATTTTTAAGTTCTCCCTTTTAAGATTGTTGGTGTTAAGCCTCTTTTTATTTGATTTTTGTCGATGCATAGGAGGGCAGATGGAGAGTTTTAGAGTAGATCTAATTAGCCTATGGTCTGTCCAGCAGAATGCGCCCCTCCTCGCGTGCAAAGGACATATTGAAGATCTTTTCTCTTACCTATAACATAATCGATGATATACCAATGTTTTGAGCGTGGGTGCATTCAGGAAGTCTTGTATTTACTTTTTGTTGGAATATATTGTTTGTGATGGTTAGCTGATGTGTAGCACAGTGTCAGCAACCTGAGCCCATTGTCATTCATTTTGTCCACTCCATGACTCCCAATAACATTGTCCCATACATTACTGTCTTTGCCAACTCTTGCATTGAAGTCTCCCAGCAGTATTATTTTATCTTTCTTGTTGATTTTGTTTAAGGTTTCATCTAGAGCGGAGTAGAAACAGCCTTTGTCTTCTTCAGGTGCATTTAGGGTTGGTGCATATTCACTTATTATGATGGCGTAAGTATTAGTGATAAGCGTCACTCTGAGCGACATCAGCCTTTTATATATTCCAAACGGCGAATTTGTTAGGGATTTTTTTTAAGATTTCATTCTTTTTTATGGCGAATCCAACTCAATGCAAGCGCTGACCTTCTTGAGGGCAATCCTTCCAGAAAAATGTGTATCTTCCACCTATTTTACATAGAGATCCTTCATCTAACAGGCGTGTCTCACCGAGTGCTGCTATTTCAATGTTAGACCTTTAAGTTCAGATGCAACAAAAGCTGTTCTTCTCTGTGGTCTGTCCGATTGGTCTGAGTCTAGCAGGTTTCTGACATTCCAAGTGGCTACTTTAAGGGGCAATAATTTTTCTTGATATTGCGACCGCTATATGGGATGTCCCGGTAGGAGCGGCTATGTATTCGAGAGAAGAGTGGAGCGGGCGATGTTTAGACCACCTTTTCTTGGTCCTTCTCCGTTCTGGGGTGAGCAGCGTGGATCCTAAATAGGTCTGCTCAAGCACACAGGGGTCTGTCGAATGTGGCTGCCACTCCAGTCCCAGCCACCAGCGACCATAATAGCCCGTGCCACTGACATGCAGGGGCTAGGATAAGAGCACCCAGAACCATCTAGTTCCTGCTCTCGTCAACCATCCCCCCATCGCGGTCAGGCATTGAACAAGTCAGGAAATAATGGTGGCATAGCAAGAGAAATAAAAACAACACAAAGAGGAGCTTAGAGTGCCCCAGAGGGCGCGCAAGTCCTGGAGCACACCCTTGGTGCTGTGCAGAGGTAGCTGATGGCAAGGGGAAGGCCCAGGACGATCAACAACTTCACAACATTGCAGGGGCTTCCGGTACACCAGTCTGTTGAGGCCCACCTAGACGTGCCCTCCACACAACTTTTCTATGAGGATGTGTTCCCCTAGCCTTCTTTACTACCAGACTAACCCACAAAGCAGTCGGGTTGGATGCAGTGGTTGGTAGCTGCCAGGGCATCTCCACACGCCGATAGACCTGCACAACGTACCTCTGAGGCTCACTGCTGCTCCGCAATCCCCTGCTGGTTCAGCCGGGGGCCGCTAAGCACCCTGTTACTATGTGTGGCCGAGAGGAGGCAAAATAGGAGTCTTGGTTTTGGAGAGCTGTGAGTGTCACTAACTCTATAATTTAAGAAGAGGATTTTTGGGAGTATTTGAATAATAATTTCATCTTAGTTTGGTTATGACTTAAGTATATTTTAAATTTTTATCAAAGTAATTTATAAGAATTTCTTTAGAGTTTGAAAAAACAAAATAGTTTAGTTCAGAAAAAATAAATATGATTAGCCAATGCTTTAAAAGAAAATGAATTACAATTGGTGAAGTTCAGAATATTTATTAAAATTTAAGTAAGGCTGCTTTTTTATTTTATTTATAACTATATTTTAGCAACGTGATTTTTTGAAAGTTCCTTTTTAAAATTATTATAATTGGTGAAGTTCAGAAAATTTAGAAAAAATTAACCATAATTTAACCATGGCTGCTTTTTTTTAGATTTTAAATTTTAATCTTAGTAGGAGGGAGTGGCGAAGCCATTGCCTGGTGGTTTTGTAATTTTGAGAGCCCATCTGGCGTCTGGCGAAGGCCTAATTGAGCAAAAGTCGCCGTACTCACGCTAAAGCCTACTACTAGGCTAGATTAAATAGTAAATAATATGTAAATAATAAATAAAAAGATAAAAGGAATGAGAAGGGCTAATCACAGGCTAAAAAACAAACAAAGAAAAAACAAAACAACAAATAAAAAAAAAGAAAGCGAAAAAAGAGGCCACAAGAAGGAAGCACGCTCCGGCGTCGAAGGTCGCCCGCATGCCCCCGACGGTAGCCTCCTCCAAAAAATCGTATAATCCACAAGACTGTGTGCACGAATCAGTCCCGAGTACAAGGGACAAGCGGTAGCGACCCCGCTCATCCCGGTACCGGGACAGGTAACGTGCACGAAGATCATCCAGACTGGGACATTCAACAAGAATGTGCCGAACAGTCTGGGGGACAACGCAGTCGTGGCAATAAGGAGCAGGCGAGCGCTTCATCAAATGAAGGTGGGTCCCGCGAGTGTCCAATTCGGAAACGGCAGAAAACAACCTGAACCCGTCGCATCATTGGGGGGAGGGGGTAGATCAATGGGAACAGTCGCGGGACAATGCCAGATACCTTTAAGTTCCCCTCGACGGTCTCCCATGCCATGCAATCGGTGTGAGGAAGAACGAAACGCTGGTCTGTCGGGTCGCCTATTCCTCGCGGACTTTGGGGGTGGCCTCATCGGCGTGATCATTCTCCGCAATACCACCATTTCCAGGAATCCAGCAAAAGATAATCTCGACATCCACCTGGTTCACCAAAACCGTGGCGTCACGGATATCACCAACCAGCAGATGCGGAGATTCCAATGCTTCGAGAGCACTCAGGGCGCTTTGTGAGTCGCTATAAATCACAATTGGGTCTCTGAACCGGGCACATCGCGTTATCTCCCGTACCGAGAGGTGTATTGCAACCGCTCGGCCGTGAAGATAGACGCAGCGCCTAGCAGAGTCCCGCTGACTTCAAACAGAGGGGATACGGCTTAGAAACCGACCCCCTCTTGGGACTTAGAGCCATCTGTATAAACTGGCAGGGTTCTAGCGTGAGGGGAAGCATTCTCCAAAAAGGTTGAACGCGATACTCCCGGCACTGTAGAAGCTTTGGGAAGCAGAGGCGTGAGGACAAATAGTCAAAGGGGGTACCTTCGAGGGTGGTGTCCTGGGCAGAACCAGAGTCGACACCGGCCCGATGGCTATACCGAACTTTCGAAGGAGTTTCTTATCCCTAAACACAAAGGGCTTAGGTTTTGAGTGGAGTCTCTCGGTGATAGAGGTACCGTCGAGATCAGCTGCGGATGCAGGGAGAGCTGTTGGCGACTGAGGGATGCGCCGGGCTCAGGTGTAGAGGCGAATAATGCAGTGTGCACGGAGCAGAGTGTTTGACATTTCCCTAGCATCGACAAGTAGTCTCTCAACGGGCGGCGTGTGGAAGGCACCGGTCTCCAGGCGAAGGCCGGTCTGGTGGATCGAGTCCACTTTCCGTAATAGACGTTCGGCTGCGGATGCATAAAACTTGCATCCGTAGTCGAGCTTCGAATGAACAAAAGATCGATAAAAAAGTAAGGTAGTAGCCCTATCAGCGCCCCATGCGATAAACGTCACGGAACGAAGAATATCCGTGGCGCGGGTACAAGGGACCATAAGGCTGCGAATATGAGCTTTCCAGGTGAGGCGTCGGTCAAATACAAGACCAAGGAAACGGTGTGAGACCAGGATTTCCAGGCGAACCCCATTTAGAAATAAGTATATGTCAGGGTGGAGCAATGGATGGCGGCAGAAGTGCACCACCTTAGTGTTAGCCAAGGATAACTAAAGTATATGCTCTTTGGCATAGCAAGAGACTTGCTTCAATGCCTGTTGGAGTTCACGCTCCATATTTGAAATCTGCGCCGCGACAAAAAAAATTGAACATCTTCAGGTAGCATCGAGTTGATGCCGTTGTTGCTCAGGGCAAAGAATGTGACACTGAGGACACTTTCCTTCGGGACCCCTCTTTCTGCTCTATTGGGCTGGAGAGGGCTCACCCCACCCGTAGGCGGAATCGATGATCTCGCAAAACTTCAGATATAAAGATTGAGAGGCGTCCCCTCGGCTCCATCGTGTGGAGAGTCTCCATGATACCGTATCGCCATGCGGTATCATAGGCCTTCTCCAGATCGCAAAAGGTCACGCTAGGGAAAGGAGGGGAGGGGGGAGTCTGGTTTTAGCCGGGAATGGGTGTGGACCCTTTGTGCCGCCAACTTTACCAGGGGAGTGCCCAGGGTGGGTAGAATCGAACGTAGGGTTCCGAATGGTCGCGGAAACCACCGTACTCGTAGGCCTTGAGGCGCCAGGAGCAGAAGATGTCTTTTCAACATTGAAGCATAGGACGTCCTGGGTAGCGCCAGCCGTGCCAGGACCAAGTCTTTATCCTCGCGAAATGAGAGAGGATCCTGAGCCTGAACGTCCAGGATTTCCTTCTCAAGGAGATACGCACCACATTGCTTCGGAGAAGCGGGGTGCGGCTCTCCGCAATTGACACACTTGGCCACACACGATTTGGACTTATCGTGTGTGGCCTTGGAGCAACTTACACAGGTTTCGGGTAACCTCTACTTTGCACATCGATAGGAGCGATTAGTATGGCCGAAGCGGTGGCAGCAATAGCACCTCCGCGGCATGGCACGAATGCCTTCACGCGGTAGTGATACCAACCGGCACGTACCGACTCAGGGAGCTTGTTACAGTCGAACGTGACGAAGAGTATAGGGGTGGGTCTCAAGACCTTTTCCTGTTTTCTCATCACATGTTCGACGTTGACTGCCCCATGGTCGGCCAGCTCTAAGGTGATATCCTCTATGGAGTAGTCTACGAGTTCCTTCTCATAAACTACTCCTTTCACGAAGTTCGTGGGAGAGTGCGGCGTCACACTCACAGGCGTGACATAAAGTGTCCAAAGGGCACTGATCATGGCCACCTCGGAGGGATTCGACGCATTCGCCAAAAGGCTTTCGTCTGAGAAACGTGTTGCTTTCGCCTCTCTACCAATCACACTAGTTAAAGCTCTCCTTTGATGGATCATGTTGCCCTTAGCCAACATGCTAGCATCAGTGGAGCTTACCGAAGTGCCAGCAGACTCATCCATCACTGCAACCCCTGCGGATGGAGAGGAGCCCCGAGTCTTCTTATGATTTTTCTTGTTTTTCTTCTTTTTAGGAGAGGAGGGCGGGGAATGAACCCGCTTCTTCCCCGCGCCAGTTGGAGCCCTCAGGCTAGATGTACCAGGCTCAGCAAGGTCCTTCTCTGAGAAGAAGGTCCTGGCGGTCGTAGGGGCACCAGCTGGAGGAGCAGATCCCTCCCCTCCTTGTACTACCTTGGAGACCCGAGCCGTTTGAGGAGGACCTTGCATAGGGGTGAACTCGAGTTCGGTGCTTGCCACCGAGCCCGGATTCGCCCTCATGGAAGGCCTTACCGTCTGAGGCTGGTCTGTCTCAAGGACCATGTCTATTTCAGGGGGGGGGGATCTCCAGTTTCTCCCCCCCCCAGGAAATCACAGGTCCTATTGGCAGCAGTGTCATGAGTCGAGTCTGGGGAGGCACAGACCTTGTCCCCTGATAGGTTTAATATTCTAGCCAGCAGGTCTTTTGAGGGAAGCAACCGATGGAGCCTGGCTTTCCTTTTCCCCCTAAGGGGGTTAGCCCTACCGAGCCGCTTCAATGGGAGCGGTCGGCTATGGGCTGCCTGCTGGCTTTCTCAGCAGTCCCCTTGGAAAGTGAAGGGGGGACTGCTCTAGAAAGAGGGAGGCACCCGAAGGCACCTCCAGACAAGAGACTGAGGGGGAGTCCCCTACACCTGTAGGCGAAGGAGAGGAGTAAGCCTCCTCTCCGGTTAGAAAGATTTGGAGAGTCCCCTACGAGAGCACAGGGATGGAACTTCCATTTTTTTCTGTGTAGCTGCCCGAGGGTGGCTCCGACGATGGACGAAGGGAAATTGAGTGGAGATTTTTAGTTTTGTCATCATTGGGCATGGTGACCCTAATTTTTTTTACGGGATGCAGATGCTCATCACCCCTCGCAGTAGCCCGCTTATCAAAGGGTGTGTACGGGGCTGGTGGAGCCAGGTGCCACCATTTAAGGCCACCCGTCCCACCTGGTGACCTGGCAGCCCTTCAGCATGGCGGCTCCACCTTGGTCACGGCGTAAAATTGTTAGAGTGTGAAGTGAAAAGGAAAGGGGATCTGAGGAAGGTATGGGTGGGAATGAACATGGTTGTTAAAAACCCACCATCCCATACCGGAGCTCAGGGGTTAGGGCGCATTGACGCCTTTTCCCTCAGCCCCGGTCCGGGATAGTTGGCTAAGAAGAAGGTCAGCATCTACCCTGTGAAAATAGAGGCCGACCAGAGAAAGTTATTGGAGAGGTTGTAATGGAAGTAGGGAAGAAATACAGGCTGTCTGAAAGAAGAAGAGGCTTGCTGGGGCCAGACGGGGCGCTGAGTCCCGTCAGCACGGCGGCCAGGAAGGCAAATCACCCCGCCCATTACGGGGCTGACCACGGTGAAACACCTATTTATACCGACAGGTGGAAAACTGATGCAGGGACTGGAATAACCGCGGTCCTTCCCTCTAATGCCTTAAGCCCCAAAGATACCAAAAAGGAATAAGAGAACACCTGGATATGGCTTAAAATGTCGAAAAGGAAATCTCATATATGAAATACCCAGAAATCTCAGAGGAACAAGTAAAGAAAGCTATAAAGAAACTGAAGATAGGAAAGGCAGCGGGCCCAGATGGAATGAAACTAGAAGTTTATAAAGCCCTTGAAGATAGTACACCCTTTATAGGGTCAATTAAGGAAGCAGTAAACAAAATAACAAGGGATAAAGAAAAGCCACAGGATTAGAGTGAGTCAAACACAGCAATGGTAGCGAAGAAACCCAAACCAAAGGTGCAAGAAATGAGACCCATAGCTGTTACAAAGGTATCCTATAAACTTTACATGAACATGACAGTAAAAGATAAAATAGAATAACACAGATAAAGCTAGAATTGAAAACAATCTCGTCATGCTAAAATATTGCCTAGACCAAGTCTTTAAGAACAAAACTCCGCTAATTCTAATATCCATAGACTGACTCACTAAAGAGAGAAAATTGGAGTTTGAATACTCAAAAAGTATAAGATTCATGCAGATACCAGAAACAATAAAAAAATGTATATACTGGAGATGTCACAGCATCAACAACTCTTTAAACTGGTCGCATATGAAATATTAGAAAAATTAGAAGGAATAGGTTTTGAAGATATCAGGAAATCAAGTGAAATATTCTTTGCAGACCATGGACTTATACTGACTAACAAGGGATACAGAAAAGCCACAGGATTGGAGTGAGTCAAACACAGCAATGGTAGCAAAGAAACCCAACCCAAAGGTGCAGGAAATAAGACTCGTAGCTGTTACAAAGGTATCCTATAAACTTTACATGAACATGGCTAATTAGGGTATTGTTGAACAGGGCTACACTGGTGGACTAAAAATTAACAAAGAAAGACTAGACTCGGTTACTAGTATAAAAGTGACAACAAATGAAATTAAATATTTAGGAGTAACAATCTCAAATAAGAAAAACTGTTTCAAGCTACACAAAGATAGAGTGATATAAAAAGCAAGGAGGTTTGTAAACACTGCATACTCAGTAATAAGACAAAGCTGCAACAAGATACTTATTGGGAAGACCTATTGGAAAGAGATTTGTCTTGCATCCATAATATATGCTTCTGGAATTCTGGGATACACCAAGACTGAAACAGAAACTCTACAAATGATTGAAAATTATGTGTATAGACAGATTAGAGCAGCACCAAAATATGCCCAAATAACAACCGTTTTGAGGCGAAATTGGATCAAGTACTATGGAATTACTTGAAATATGTAGAAGAAAATCATAGAAGCGAACTCATGAAATGGATAAGAAACAAGAGATAAAAAAAAGATGACTGGTCGATGTCAACAAAGGAATTTATGGAAAAAGTTGATATAAAATATGGTGAACTGAAAACTCTTAAAACAAGAAATTAAAAAGAAAATAAGGATATGGGACGGTAACAACTGGAGAAAGGAATTAGATGAGAAATCAAGTTTTAAGAATCTACTGTAAATGGAAAACTGAAATTAAAGGAGAAGTAAAGCTGTATGATAATAGACCAGAATCGAATATTTTCTACCGGGCAAGAACAAACAACCTACCATTGAGTGAGAGAAACAGACAGGAAAATGGAGATACAAAGTGATTAATGTGTGATAGTGAATTAGAAGAATTTAATTCTGTGGTGCTCTGCCTACAATAAATTTAAAACAAAAGAACCAATATTCCAACAGCCAAATATTGAAAACGAAGAACACCTGTTAGGACAATTACTATTTGAGGAAGAGAAGAGATAGAACAAAGGACATTTTATAAAAGTGCTGGAGAAAAAGAGAAACTAAAGGACAGCAATATAAAAGGATAAAGAGAAGCGCCGTTGAAAAGGCATGGCTTCTCGACCTCCCTACAGCATCTGCCTTCACGGTAGAGCTCGTGACCATCGAAATAGGCGTGCGCGCCCTCGCTCTCTGTTCCCCATTTATATACCATATTTTCGGACTATGAGCGCGCTGACTTCCCTTTGGCGATTGTTCTCTCGCCACCCTGTAGCTATGGAGATATTGGAAACCATACACCTCTCGACCGGACTCTCTTACTCCATATCGTTCTGCTGGCTGCCCGGCTGCTCAAACATCCAGGGAAATAAAATGGCTGACCTAGAAGTACGGTGGTTAAGCAGAGGTGCCCTACTCAAGCGTTCCTTTGAATTACCAGAGGGAATTGGACTGCTCCTCTCGTGGTATGGTAGGTAGCCGAAATGTCATTATTATTGAGAAAACAGTCAAACTGACTGTAACTCAGACTAGCGCTCTGATGAAATTTACAGTTTGCACAGCCACACTCATAACTTGATCCATCTTTAGTGTTTTGCAACACCGCTTCCTGATGTAAAATAGTGAAATGCCCCCAAATCTTGTCCATTTGCAGCCTAACCTTTCTCTGAATTTTGCCGCAACGCTTTCCTTCGTCCCGAACATTGATAGGCTGGCATCTCTAGCCAAGCTGATATCACTGTACCAATCCACTCCGAGCTTGTCCAGCCATTTAACGAGAGAACTGACGATTTCATTCACTGTTGTATCATTCAGAGGCTCCAACTCAAGGAACTCCTCCGTGACGGTCAAAGTAGTTAAGCAGAGGTGCCATACTCAAGCGTTTCTTTGAACTACGAGAGGAAATTGGACAGCTCATGGAGAAAAGGGGGAGCCGTGTAGAGGGACTTGAATGCCCGGTATGGGTGCATCTGAATAATCTTAACAAAAAGGTTGTTACTCAGTATTACGACAGCATACGCGCATTAAAGTTGAAACTGTCACTCTGCGAGACGGCTATCTAACTGTGACACCTCTCATTTCCCATTTCTCACAGCTATGCGTGCAACCGGACTAAATGCTGATTTAGGTCAATACAAATAAATATCACGGATCAAGTGATATTTATGGGGGATCTAAATGCCCGTAGCAGAGCCTCTGGCTATAAAAGGCAATTCAATAATGCAGGAAAGAATCTCGATACGCTACTGAAAAGAGTAGTCGTGAAAATCGGGCCAGATTTCCACCAAACCAGATATAGTACTAGCGACCCCAGTCCTTCAGTTTAATAGAAAAAGGGCCACCATCAACAAACGAGCACGAGATGGTCATGTTAAACTATCGTTAGACCCTATCCAGGTGAAATGCCTCCTAAGGATACAGTAAAAAAGCGCAAACTTGGAAGCATATAGAGAAGAATTTGCCAGACACCAACAGAATGAATTGTCCGAAACTTCACTGGAGGAGATTGACCTCGCACTGGAAAATCTAATGGAGGCAATGGTCAAGGTGGATAAAAAGCATGTCGTGAGAATCGGGCCAGATTTTCCGACATTTTTCGGATCCACCAAACCAGATATAGTACTGGCGACCCCAGACCTCCAGTTTAATAGAAAAGGGGCCACCATCAACAAACGAGCACGAAATGGTCTTCTTAAACTATCGTTAGACCCTATCAAGGTGAAATGCCTCCTAAGGTTACAGTACAAAAGCGCAAACTTGGAAGCATATAAAGAAGAATTAGCTAGACACCAACAGAATGACTTGTCCGAAACTTCACTGGATGAGATTGACCTCGCACTGGAAAATCTAATGGAAACAATGGTCAAGGTGGATAAAAAGCATGTCCCGATAGCAACACACAGAACTCTTCCAGGTAAATATGTAGATTGGCGGCTCGAACGATGGGAGGTACTATTTCGTCCGTGTTCTAAAATGTTTCACGTTTTTGGAGTAAATTTAAGGGGACGGCTCGTGTGGGGGTAAACACAATGGGGGGACCACCCTACGATGATCCTGAGTTTCAATTAATTGAGGGGGTCTGAGGGGCATAGCCCCCCCAGTTAATAATCCTAATTGTTTATAGAATAATGTTCTAACGTTTACAGAAGTGAATAATTTAACCCAAAATTGGCTAAGTAAACAGCGTTTTTCGTTTGTTTAGTTTCGGGCATTTTTTTACAAAAAAAATGGCGTCGGTTATATTTCGAATAGGACTCATGAATATTCAGGCGAGACTGAACGAAATATAAACACACAAAAATCCACTTTTTTGGCCGAGCCACTAATCTACATATTTACCCTCTTCCGCACCCTATTAGGAAGGCCCAGATCGCGAACCTAGAAAACCAAGACAATATGCTAAGAGATTCCATCGAGCAGATCGGGCCCCAAAGGGGCGATAGGGCCCAACTACGACAAATCAAGGCTGATCTTATCATCGCCATGGCATCGAAAAGGAACACAAGATGGGATCGATTGGTAACGGCGCTAAACTCAGATCCCATCCAAATTCTGGAATAAAGTAAATGTTACCAGAGGAGAAAGGCGCACAAAAAATAACTAAGAGGTTCGCACTAAAACATAATGGAATAGAGATAAAAGAGCCCCAGGAAATAGAGGCAGCGTTCAGGGATCACTGGAGGGGTGTATTCTATATCTCCCTTAACAAAAATGAAGATTTCGACAGGGATCATGAGTTAAGGGTCAATGCAAACTCGAAGAAAACCACCTCGATATCGTCCCCAACCATTGCGTGTCACCTCGGATTTTAGAATGGCAGGGTTTGGAACCAGTGATCCTACAAGAGTTTAAAAGCATTCTTTGCCACACAAAACAGAAGGCCCCCGGATAATCTGGTACGTTCAACAGACTCATTCCTTGAAAAAAGTCTTTATTTTCAATGCTACCGTAAGTGCGGGATACTTTCCAGACTTGAACAAGGAGAAAATTATATTTTTACCAAAGTTCAGCACCCCCTCCGCCTCCCCGATCACCCTGTTAGAAACAATCGTGAAGTTGCTGGAAAGGGTAATCAATAATAGACGGACGAAGCTTCTGGAAGAGAGATCCCTAATTCCGCAACACCAGCACGGTTTTCGGGAATAAAGAAGCACAGAACCAGCGCTGGCTGTCCAAGTCGAGACCATTGAAAGAGCTAAATACGAGAAAATTACACAGACGTTATACTTAGGGATGTCCAAAAGGCCTTTGATAAGGTCTGGAGGATTAGACTTAAGTATAAAATTAGAAGGCTGGAGCTACCCCTGAGACTTACAAAGTGCCTTTGTGATTACGTCACGGATAGAACAGCGTACCTATCGATAGAGGGTCAAAACGGGCCGACCTTCGAAGGTCCACGGGGGGGGGGATGGAGATATAAGTCTGTAGATAGAGGGGAGTAGGAAAAGGGGCAAAGGAAAAATAATAGCATAGGTGAGTTGCGAACAGCTTCCCGTGTCGCTGGACCACTGTTAGCCAGCGCGAATCCACTCGGCCATCCTGAGTCTCAAAAAAGACTCATTCAAACGAAGCTTTTAAGCCGCTCGCATGCACTTCTCGTACGCTATAAGTCCCACCCTGTACAGCATCTACACAATGGATCTACCCAGCCCGGTATACGAATCGACGAGGTATATTCAGTAGGCGGACATCACCATAATCGCGAAGAGCCCTTACAGGCATGCTTGACATATGGCCAGAATAACTGCTAAGGAAATAGCTAACATTTTATTTTATTTATTAAGGAAAAACAAGTGGCAGCTGCTCAATCCTAATGGATTCTCAATGACAGCACTGTTTAAACGGGGTCGCCCGAAAAAAAGTTATAAGGGCCGTGAGAAACAATAATTATGGGAAAAAGCAAAGGATTAAAAGAAAACAGCACAACATACACTTAAATTGTAAGCATACATCACACATTCTAAAAATAAGCGCTGCTGGGGCAATAAACAAATGACATGCGCCAGCCACACGTAAGGGCGCAAGACAAAAGATAAAACAATAAACCTAAACACAAAAATGGAAAAGGATAAAACGCCACTTCGTGATAGAAATGTAAGAAGGGAGGACGGCCGAAGGGAGTCTTCTGTTAAAAGAAAATGAAATCGAGCGGGGGGGGGGAGCGACGCCAAAAAGGGTAGGAAAGCAAGAATTTTGAAGAGAAGCAAGGCGGGGACAAACTATTAAGATGTGAGCCACAAACAGTTCGCTACCGCAAAAGGGACAACCAGGTACAACTCGGCCTCCACCCGAAACTAAATAGTCATGGGTGAGTCGCGTGTGCCCAATTCGCAACCGGCAAAGAGCAACCTTCCAAACCGGAGTCGCTGAGAGCTAGAGGACCAGGGACGGACAAAGCGTTTAATAAGGGACAGCTTAGAGGGGGGGGGGGCGAATCCTACTCTCTCTGCCACAAACGAAAGACATACGCCCTGATTACGGGGTAGGAATCCCTAAAGGGCAGAGGGGCGGCATCCGGCACCTCGAGGGCGGCCGACTGGCTGCCTCGTTGCCCGGGACCCCAACAGAACGCTACCCTGTAACGGGAGGCATTTCTAACTAGCCAGGAACGAATCCATAAAACCAAAGGGTGAGGGAAGTAAAAAAACGGACCGCCTCCAGAGAAGCCCGGGAATCTCTAAAAACAATAAAATCCGAATAATTGAGGGATAAAATCAAATTAAAAAACAAAATAATGACCGTCACCTCTGCGGTAAAAACGGATGCTACAGGAGGGAGAGCAGAGTGAAGGGATTCCATAAAGGACACCGCGGCCGCCCCGACACCGAGGTCCGACTTCGAGCCGTCAGTATAGATGGAACACTGGTGCGAATGAGAACACGCATATTCAAGAAACACGTACGGCGGGAATGGGAGGGCCAACACCCCAGGAGGCGAGATGGTCCTCAACCGGGAGCCCCAGAGGCCAGGATATAGATGGTCATCTATCAAAAGATGCTGAAGCGGACGGGGCAAAAAGGAACTCATGGACTGGGGATAAAGGAGGGTGCTGAACACGATACATGGATAGTAGGCACACCTGCAGCCGGTGATATCGTGTGTCCCCGTGCCCGCAACCAAACCAATGGCACTGTAACACGCTCCGGTTGATGCGTCAGGAGGCCTCGTCGGTACTCGGACTTGTAATCTCAAAATAGAAAAGGGGGTGGTAACCTTCTTAGGGGGGAGTGTTATAGCAATGCCCTCTGGGCATTCCTATAATAAAATCCTCCTGGGAAACTTAAATATATATATATATATATATATATATATATATATATATATATATATATATATATATATCATTTATTATGTATTTAAGTCAATTCTTTTGTCATTTAAATAATTCATGCAAATTTATGTACAATTTAATAATTAATTAATTCATATCATGCAATTCTTTTACTTAACTTTGTCAATTAATTCATTCATTTATCTTACTTAACTTGTCAATTCTATTAATTTATCCATAACTTTTTACAATTCAATTATATTATGTAATCTTCAATAATTCAAATATCATGTGACGAAAAACTGAATTCATTTAACGTACTACTGGTTCAAACAACATCTCTTAAAATTTCACGCACACAGAAACAAACACACGCTTTCAGCCCAACCAAATTGAACACGACTATAGCCCATTCGACTCTCGCCATTCTCCACATAAAGGTCAGTAATCATTCCTTCTACAATTAGTCATTTACCCCCAAACAAATCATACTTAGTTTAATTCCACATCCTATCACAATTCTCTGCAAACGGCCATACGAGAGTAGGTCCTAATTCTATTTACTTCTCGAATAGAAGCCCCCAATTCACAGTACATCGTAGTCATCTTTTATTTCATATTTATTTCACTCTTCATTTCACTTCACATCTTGTTACTTTAAATCATATTTTACCATATCATACATTGTATACCTATTCCAATTTATCTCATTGTGCATTCGTTGATTTTGTGAATATATTTATATTTGTTTAATTGTTTTTCTTAAAACCTAGTTCAGAATTTACATCTAAACTCCAAATTTATTTGACTTTAGTCGTAGACCTAAAAACTAGCAGACGACTAACTTTCATCAAACAAATTTATGGTAACGGTTTTCGAGACGCTATTTAGGCTGATTTATTAACTCCCGGACCTGGGCACCACTTTATAGTATTGTTTATTAATGGGATTTATTTTTGGTTAATAAATCAGCCTAAATAGCGTTTCGAAAAACATTACCATAAATTTGTTTGATGAAAGTTAATCGAAGGTTCCCGACGACTAGAATACCCAGAGGAGACAAGGGACAAATCGCGATGAGCCGGGGACTCACCCGGCACGGATTTGGCAGCGTGGACGGCGGGAGATGACAGCTGAGAGCCAGACTGAACCCCCAACGTGGACGGCTCATCGACAGAGGGAAAGGAAGATTGAGCAGAGACGGACGAGAACTATGATGCGAAGAAGATCGAACGGATGGCGGAACATGTACAGAGGGTGAGAAAAGAACAGGGTCAGAGGGTAAGGAGGGAATTGGGTCAGATGGAGAGGAGGGAATTGGGTCAGATGGAGAGGAAGTAACAGGGCCAGAGAGTGAGGATGGAACAGGGTCAGAAGAAAATGAAGGAACAGGGATAGGAGGCAAGGAAGACGGAACTGGGCTAAGAGGCATCGAAGACTGAACAGAGGTATGTGGCAAGGAAGAAGGAACCTGGGTAGGAGGCAAGGAAGACGGAACCGGGTGAACCTCCGCCCTCACAAAAACATCACTGATGCAAACGTGGGAGGCAAGCGAAGACCGGGGAGAGGAGAAGGCATCAAAACGGAGGGCGCCTCAACAACCGAGTCAGGGACCAAACAAGCCTCATCAGAGGCAGCGCGCTTGGACTCCGAACGAGGTGAGGAAGAACCCTTCCGTTTGCGCTGAGGCAAAGGAACGGAAGGAACAGCGGGGGCAGACGCCTGGAGGAACTGCGGTCGGTCTCACGGTCCGCGACAGAGTGAAGAACATGAGAAGAGACCCAAGGCAAAGGAGAGGGTGCAACGGAGGAACCGCAGGCAAATGAGAGGGAGCAACAGAGGGACCGCGATGAGAAGACAAAAAAGGAGTGGGACGATCGGGAGGAGGACGGCAGGAACCCGCCTCCTGGAGAACGTCAGAGAAGAGACGGCTGGAGGGGGCGAGCTTCCCAAACCCTACGACAGGCCTCACTGAAATCCAGCCTGAGGGAGTCCCGAAGAGCCAGGAATACGGTACAAGAACGCGAAGCCACGCTATGGTAACCTCCACAATTGGCGCAACATTTATGATTCCCAGAAGAGGAGCCATGGTACGCCAACGCACAGGTCATACAGCGACGAGCCTGCCTACAATTGCTGCTCATATGGCCAAACTGGAGACAATTAAAACAACTCTGGGGAGCTCGACATAACGGGACACGAAGATAACCACCACAAATAAACTGGGGCAGATCCTGACGCTCGAAGGTGACGATGAACCTACTCGTAGGAACCTTAGCGGGACCAACAGTCTTATACACCCTATAAACGTCCGTAACCCTCTGGGACGAAAGTTTATCCTTTAGTCTCGAGACATCATATTGCAGTAATTCGTTGGAGCGAATCACTCCCTTAACAAAATTAAGACAATGGTGGAGCACAACCGAAAACAGGACCCCTAAAAGGGAGCATAAATCCTGCACGGCGCCACACTGCCTTCGCAAAGATAGCTCAACCACTAAATCGCCACTACCACGGGCTTGCATACGGTAGGGTGCACCACAGCGGGACTCAAACTCCTCATTCAAATTAAACACGTCCAATTTAGTAAGTGGAGACCCGGAACTGAAATTCAGCACCAGAAAACGAGGATAATTTAAATCAGGATCTATCTTTTTTGCGAAGGAATCTAACAAGCGCGAAAAAGAGGACTTATTGACAGGCGTAGTACGAGAACCACGGACTTCTGGGAGAGGATTATTTTATTATTATCAATATAAAGTAAAGTATAAAAGAGGGTGCGAACTCGCGAGCGCAGTTACTGTCTATCGTCGCGACACCTACTCGGAGCGCCGGCCCAACCAGGAGGGTAAGCCCATCGACCCGTGACCCAACCATCGTTTTAAAAATGGCCGGCCAGCCTTGGAAATTTACCGGTTGGGAAAACAAAGATCCCCAAGAGCGCCACTCGAAGGACAGCTCTGATACACCGAGATCGCCAAACAAACGTAGGTGGAAGACGATGCAGGTTGAAAGAGAATTCGTACAGAAGACGAAGTAGAAGGTTAGCAGAAGAAGAAAAAGAATGCCAAACTGGAGCAGGACGGGACGCAGAGTCCTGTCAGCACTGCGGCCAGGAGAGTAAATCTCCGTGCCCGTTACAGGGATAGCCAACATTAATAACTTTGAACGGAAGTGGAAGATCAGAACGAATACCGAGAAGTTCTCGATCGTTCTCATAGCAAAAGGAAGACATCCGAAGTCCGGGTGGAGGGAGAGATATATAGATATCATCACTAGGAAATGTGTTTGGCTTAAAAATGACTAGATATGTTTATGGTAAGCATGTTAAGGACAATCAACATGGCAAAAGGGCATCTCAAAAATTTACAATGCTATCTGCAGAGCCACGTTATTATATCCAGGTGTTCCACTGAATAGACTTCTTAAGACAAACGCTGTATACATTATTATCAACACAAGACGACGCGAACGTAAAAGAATAAGGGGCCTACACCAGGAGATCATCCTTCCGGCTACCAATGTGTCCCTACAAAAGAGGGCAAGCCAGGTGTGGGACAAATTGAGCAACGTATTAAACGAAGAGGATAGAAGATCCCTAGAAATCCCACAAGATTACAGAGATAACAACAAAGGCAGCTTCGGGAGTGGGAAACCTGGCTTCCATATTGAGAACTAATTTGCCTCTTTTTTCGCTCGCCATTTACAGTCTGATATGAAGCAGAAATTTGCATCGGTGGGCTTGGACACGTTTTAAAAATATCTCTTGCCAAGGTACACCAAATTAACATCCACGGCTGCAAAGGTTTTATCATGTTTAGAACTACTATCTTTGTGAACAGGAGTTCTCTGTGGTGAACCTTAGTAAAACAAAGCACCGTTCAAGGTTAACACACACTTGAATGACATTGTGAAATGTGCTGCTACTACTCAGGATTTTGAACCTGATATTGATGGCCTTCTGAAAGCTAAAAGATGCCAAGTGTCAGGAGCCAGCAGCAGTCGATAGATTCGGTGAAAGAAAGCGAGAAGGAAGGCAAACTCGACATAATGTGATTCCGATATGAAGCAGAAATTTGCATCGGTGGGCTTGGACACGTTTTATCAATATCTCTTGCCAAGGTACCCAAAATTAACATCCCCGACTGCAAAGGTTTTATCCATGTTTGGGACTAGTATCTTTGTGAACAGGCGTTCTCTGTGATGAACCTAGTAAAACAAAACACCTTTCAAGGTTAACACACACTACTTGAATGACATTGTGAAATGTGCTGCTACTCAGGATTTGAAACCTGATATTGATGCCTTTGTGAAGGTTAAAAGATGCCAAGTGTCAGGAGCCAGCAGCAGCAGCCGATAGAATTCGGCAAAGGAAAGCGAGGAGGGAGGTTAATCACCATGAAGGTTTGGACCTAATTCTTGTAATGTTCAGAAAGGTTTGCAGTCTCAAGAATACAGTACTTTGAAAATTAGATAATCTGGTTTCACATTAAAAGACGATGAATATTGTGCAGTACAGGGTGACCACAAAAACACAATTTCAAATATATATTATAGCAAAAGTTAAATGAATATTCTTACCATTGTGGTGCCTACAGTTGCATAAACTAATAAAGTTTCATCTGGTATTGGTTGATATCATAGACAGTGTGCCCCTCTTGTTTCTCGGCAAATATCAAGGCGATAATCAATCTTGGTCCACTTTTTGCAGCATATCCAGCATAGAGCTTCAGTGATGCGTTCCTGCAGTTCATCTATGGTCGCGGGTAATGGAGGTACATAAACTTTGTCCTTAACATCCCCCCAAAGAAAAAAGTCGAACAGTTAGGTCTGGTGATCTCGGGGGTCATTTGCAAAACACCTGATCATATTGTTCAGCACGGCCAATCCATCTGTTTGGTAGGTTCGCGTTGAGAAATGTGCTGACAGCGAGAGACCAGTGCGGTGGTGTGCCGTCCTGCTGAAAAATGTAGTCACCACCTTCAGCAGCTAGTCTTTGAATCAACCAGTTGGTCAGCATTTCCAGGTAGGTTTGCCCAGTCATGGATGGTCCTTCAAAAAAAAACAGTCCGTACACAAACCGCTCTGTTACTACACAAAACAACTTTTGGGGAGTTTCGTTCCCCATATTCTCATATTGTGCCTATTGACCTTTCCACTTAAATGGAAGGTTGCTTCATCACTCAAAATGATCTTTGATAGCTGATCATGATCATTTTCCATTAATGCCTGGATATTGCTGCAAATTCAAAGCGCATTTGTCTTGTGGGCATAACTTTTGCACCAGCTGCAGCTTGTAAGGGGTAAACCTCAAGCGTTTGCCGACGATCTTGTTTACTGTGCCTTGCGCGTCCTCTTCTTGGGGATGCGAAGTTTCTGACCGTATCGACTTCCTCCGACACCGACGGACGGCCTGAATGTCAGTTTATCTGGTCACATATTCACCCTTTCTCACTGAAATCACTATAACACTTCAAAATGGACTTGTTAGTAGATAGATTCACGTGATGAATGCGTCAGAAAGCACGCTGCATATTTGTAACACTTTGTTTTGGCAAATTCCAACACGCACTAGCTATGTTGTTGTGGAGTGAACGCCATCTTGGATTACACTGCTATCTAGCGAATCAAGTAGAATCTGCATATGAAGGAAACTTTATTAGTTTATACAACTGTAGTCACCAACATTGTAAGAATATTCAGTTAACTTTTGCTATAATATATATTTGAAATTAAGGCGTTTTTTGTCATCACCCTTTATATCATTCTCAGCTTCAGTAGGCCTAGTCTACAAAATAGTTTGATCTGATGTAGCCTAATCTTAGTGCTCATGCACTGTTTATAACATTTATGTTTGTTAATTTTATTTTACATAAATGTGCACATTTACATTTTTAAGGCAGGATGTTAACTTTTTTTCATAGCTCCAAATTGAGTATTATGGTGAATTGGTTCAGGTTGTCAGAGGTAAAAATGTATACACTCAACTGTATAAAAATAAACCACTTAATAAAAGGGAAATGCATTTTATTTCAATTTCAGTTGCTTCACTATGAATAAATCTGTAATAATCTAATCTAGATTCCCTGTGATCAGTGTTTATGTAGGCTACAAACGTAGTCCGAATGATAAAGCATAGTAGCCTACGAGAAATGGACGATTGTATGTGACAAGCATCGTGAGCAGGTGTTCCCCCACTTCTGCCATATCTGCATAGATCAGCTGCTCGCCTTCCTTTCAAACCCCGTTTTCCCACTTTACTATCTCTCTCCGTCTTTTGTTCTCTCGCTTTCTCTATTTCTATCGAAATTGGTGTATTTCTGAAATTATTTTAACGTTTGTTACACAGCATCATTGAGGTAAAAATCTAGGCGCGTTTTTTGTATAAGGCTTTCCCCATTACACGTGGCATATCAGCGGGGAAGTGCGATGTTGCCGTTACCATTGACCTTACCGGGTCTCCTCCGTTGACCTGCCCGCTGAGCTGATATTCCAAGCAAAAAAATGATGGATATTACTACAACCAGATGGATGCGGCAGGTTTTGAAGAACGGTTTCGTATGCAGTTGCTACCAAGCTGCCATTGTAATAGAAAACTCATCGTACCATAGTATACAAGTGGAAAAATTGCCAACCTCATCATGGAGAAAAGCAGACATAAAGAACTGGCTGATACATAAGGGAGTTGCATTCAGTGAGGATTTGTCAAAAGCAGAGCTATATGAACTGGCAAAGAATTTCCGTATGGACAGCAAAGGGTATCTGATAGATGCAATTGCTACAGAAGCAAGCCATAGGGTTGTGAGGTTATCCCTGCACCCCTGCCGATACAACTTCATTGAGCTGATTTGGGCTCAAGTGAATTCCTACATAGCCAAAAGGAACAACTTCAAATGATTGACCTCAAAAGTTTTATTATTATTATTTTAGCAGCACATCTGGCGACTGCCTACTTGGACATAAGTCGCCGAACTTACGACAGCCTAGTACTAGGCTAAATTAAAATAATATGCAAGAAAAAACAATAAAAAAGGAAGTAAGAAGGCTTGGGCGTCGAGGGAAGGCCCCAGCGCAGGAACGTACGACCTACAAAAAAACAAAAACAAAACAGTTAGATAAGGTGGAGGAGGCCAGCCTCATCGAAAAAGTTCACGAACCCGTCCCGAGAACAAGGGACAAGCGGTAGCGACCCCGCTCATCCCGGTTCGGGAACAGGTAACGTGCGCGAAGATTACCCAGACTGGGACATTAAACGAACAGTCTGAGGGAGACAAAGCAATCATCACAATAAGTGGCAGGCGAGTGCTCCATCAAATTGCGGTGCGTCCAGCCAGTGTGTCCAATTCAGAGACAACATAAAGGAACCCGAAGCCCCCGCGGCATTAGGGGGGTAGTTCCATGGGAACAGTCGCGGCGCAATGGCATGCAACTTTGGGTACCATCTTCTTTGCCATCAACCCGTAATCCTGCCATGTAATCGGTGTGAGGTAGAGCGAAACGCTGGTCTGGTCGCCCAGTCTTCGCGGACTCTTTGACGCCTTCATTCCCCGCAATTCCTAAATGTCAGGAACCCAGCAGAAAATCTAGACATCCGCCCGGCTTGCCAAAACCGTGGCGTGACAGATATCGTGAACCAGGGGATGCGGAGATTCCAATGTTTCGAGAGCACTCAGGGCATTTTGTGAGTGGCTGTAAATCACAATCTGGTCTTTGAACCGGAAACGTCGCGTAATCTTCCGTACTAAGCGGTGTATTGCAGGTCAGCCCCGCTGACTTGGAAGCCGCGCTGTCCAGACAAAAGGCAAATCTAACATTTACCAATTTCTCCATCAACTTGCACAAAGACGAGCTTAGAGAGATTAGGCGGTTACCTGTCCCCGGTTTGCCAAAAGCGAGCACAGTAGCGATTCGCCAGGAATCTGGGAGGATACCCTCTACCCAGGTCCTGTTCAACGAATCTAACAAAGTCCATGCCTCGCTCACCCAGGTTGTCGAATCATGGTGTAGGGTATATCGTCCGGACCAGGGGCCTTCCGCAAAATCACAACACGCATTGAATGCTGGCAGAGGAGCATCCAGGCTAGAGAATGCTGTCGCGAAGGATCCCTCCACGGACGCGGGGTTTGAGATTGCGGTCCCATTCTCCTGGAGAACTTGCACAGAATCCTTTTGACTCGCTTGATCTTCTCTGCTAGAGGGGTCTTCCTATTAAGTGAAGACACGTATGCCACTCAAGAAGAGCGGCGGGCGTGTTTCGAAATATACCGGATCCTAGCCCGACGAAATTCACAGACATTGTAATAGTTCGGGCAACACTTATAGCGCATGTAGGCATAACGCTTTTGTTCGAGGGCCGTCTCAAACCCTGCTGAGCACCACGGGAGTGGTCGGCGTGCAAAATGGCCAGACGTTCTAGGAATAGTAGTCAGGCACACGGCAATGAGGTTACCGGAGAACTCAACGGGCTTATTAACCGACCTAAACTCCTCGACTGAAACAGAGAAAGCAGTTATTTCCTGAAATGCGGATCACCGTACCCGCCCCAAGCAGCACCGGGGCAAGCTCTCTGTCGGCAGCAACCCAGATGATATTTCAATGGGAAAGTGATGACTACAATGGAGGTCATAACAGTATACCTCCTATCTAGGAGCAGCTACACTGATACTGCACGAAAGGAGGTATCTAAAGCAATGAGAAGAACTGAGACATCATGCAGGGTGTAAATGGCGCATCCCCGCTGCCCATCCCCCATCCGGTGGTGGTGGTGTGACAAAAACAATATATCCCGCGGTGGTGGGGTGGCAAAAACCTTTATCCCATGGTGGTGGGGTGGCAAAAACCTTATATCCCGTGGTGGTGGGGTGGCAAAACACTTATATCCCGAGAGAGTGAGCAGGATGCACGCGCCCAGCATGGTCTCCTGAAAAAACATACCTAACGGTGTACGTGAGGAGATGAGCATCTGTAGCTTCTCCCAGTTGGCCCAGAGTCCGCGGAAATTTCATTGAAGAAATATGCCCTCCAGGCGTAGCTCGGAGTATGTAGATGCGGGGCCCCTCTTCGAAGAGACGACCCTCATTGGCGCTGTCGCCTTTAAGGACTTACCGGGAGAGATTTGGCTCGAAACCATAGGCAGGCGGGGGGAGGGGTCGTAGACAACAGAGGTCCCTTTTTTGGAAGATCCACCGTCTCCGCACCACCCAGTCAACAACTGGGTTTGGGCGAAGAAGCCGAAGGTCCTTTAGTAATGTCTTCCTTTCCGGGGGCAGCTTTTGGAACCCCCCGAAGATGTCCTTAGGACCAACTTCAGGGGTGTTGCCTCCTGCGAGTCTAACGACTCGGTGGAGGAGCGCGGCCGTTTCACATTACGGGAAACAGTCACGTTGGGGAGCACTGGTTTTAGCCGGGGGTGGGTCGGAACCCTTTGTGCCGCCAGCTCTACCAGGGGAGCGTTCGGGGTGGGTTGAACCCGCAGAAGGGTTCTGAATGGGCGTGGAAATTACCGTGCTCGTAGGCCAGGAACAGAGGGTGTCTCTCTTAGCATTGAGGCATAAGACGTTCCAGGCAGAGACGGGCGCGCCAGGACCAAGTCCTTAGCCTCGTGAAATGAGAAAATATCCTGGGCCTGAACGGCCAGGATTTCCTTCTCAATGAGATAGGCACCACATTGCTTCGAAGAAGCGGGGTGCGGCTCCCGGTAATTAACACACTTGGCCACACATGACTTATCGTGTGCGGCCTTGGAACAACTTACAGACTTTGGGTAACCCAGACTTTGCGCGCCTAAAAGAGCGATTAGTATGGCCGAAGCGGTGACACTAATATCACCTCCACGGGAGTGGCACGATACCAACCGGCACGCACTGACTCAGGGAGATTATCACAGACTAACGTGACGTGTGTATGGGTGGGTCTCGAAGAGTCTCAGTTTTCTTATCACACGTTCGACCTTGACCGCCCCATGGTCGGCCAGCTCTCAGGTGATGCCGTCTATGGAGTAGTCCACGAGTTCCCTCTTATAAACTACTCCTTTGACGAAGTCCATGGTGGAGTGTGACGTCACACTCACAGGCGTGCCATCTAGTGTCCACAAGGCACTAATCATGACCGCCTCGAAGGGATTCGACGCATTCACCAAAAGGCTACTGTCCGAGAAACGGGTCACTTTCGGCTCTCTACCAATAACGCTAGCTAAGGCTCTCCTCTGATGGATCATGTTGCTCTTAGCCAACACGGTGCCATCAGTGGAGTTATGAAGCCAGTGGGCTCGAAAACGCCAGCTAGCCTCTGAATGAGCTACAAGGAAAATAAGTACCCTAGAAGACCTTACGGTCCATACAAGGAGGGTACTTTTGGCGCAATCTTCGAAGGTGTCCGTTGGCAACCTCGGAGATCACTCGCGAGGATCTTAGCTGCGATTTCGCAAGACTTTATCTAGTCTTAACTTGAACTGGTCAACAGATTCACTGTTGACAACTTCCGTCGGAAGTGCGTTCCAACTACCGCAGATACTGTAAGTGAAGAATTTCCCACACAGATCATGATGGTATCGCTTCAGTTCAAGTTTAAAACCGTGATTTCTTGTTCTCCCCTTGCTGAGCTGGAAAATATCCCCGTAGTCCAGTCTGTCGAAGCCTCGAAGTATTTTAAATATTTCGATAAGCTGACCACGTAGTCTCCGGGTCTCCAGCGAGAACATATTTAATTCCCTTAATCTATCTTCATAACTTTTATGTCTGATAGAGGGAATCAGTTTGGTTGGCCTGGCTTGCACGCGTTCCAATCTTGTGATGTCCTTTCGGAATGAAGGACTCCAAAATTGTACGGCATACTCTAGGTGCGATTGGACGAGGGAGTTGTACAGACACAGTACTATCTCCTTGTTCCGATATCCAAACTGTCGCTTTATATACTCTAGCATCCTTGGGGCCCGGGTGTAATCTAGGCAATGCCCTAGTCTTCGTCTGGAACTCCCCACACGGGAAAGCAACGGGGCCGGACGTGCCAATGTTGGCCTGGTCGCTTACCGAAACGGCAGCAGACCCATCCTCCACGCGGATGGAGAGGAGCTCCGAGTCTTTTTTTTTCTCTCTCTCTTTTTAGGAGAGGAGGGCGGGGAATGAACCTTGTTCTCACCTCCGTCAGAAGGAACCTCAATGCCAGATGGTGGCTCAGCAAGATCCTTCTCCGAAATGGAGAAGGTCTTGGCTACCACAGAGGGAACAGCTGGAGAAGAAGATCCCTCCTGTCCTTGTAAAGTCTTGGATACCCTAGCAGTCTTAGGACCTCGCACAGGGGCGGAATTTGGCTCGGTGCCAAAGCTAAAAAGTTCAATTTGAACACCTTTTACCTTGATAAGGTCCTTCAGATGAGATAAAAAGGAAGGAGGACTCTTATCTCCCATTTCCTGAGTATTTAGGAGCTCTCTCAGGTCATCTATTTGGGACCTACCATATGTATTGAGAAAAGCCTCATTCAGGCGATCTAAAACATCAGCTTGTTCCACGTTAATCAACACTTCCCTGAATTGAATAAAGGTACTTATGGGTAACCGCTGGATGATTGCTGATACTTTCTCCTCCTCGGTGATGAACTGTGGTTTAAGGAGGAGGGATGAGATTTCCAACCATGCAATTGGGTTTGCAGGATCATACACGGGAAGAGAGAGGTACGTATGTGGTTGTCTATGCGCAGACGGTTTGTCATGATGAGGTTGGGGGCTAACTGATGTCCTTAGTTGGTGTGTCTGGTCCATCATAGACACTGTTTTATGTATATTTGTGCTAGTTGAATGAAGGTGCTTACGTGAGAAGTAGCTGTGGCTGTGTGTGTGTGTGTGTGTGTGTGTGTATGTGTGTGTGTGTGTAAATTGGTCACTAGCACAGGTATATGAAATTAAAAATAACTGAGAAATAAAGGAAATTATCCACTCGTTAAATATAGGGGATAATATTAAATTAAAATTGACATGAATTATGACAAGTGGAAGAATGATGTTAAAGATTACACGCGATATAAAAAAAATGAACATGTGAATGAAAAAAATGTTCGAGCGAGGCTTTGGGACGAAATTGACGCGTGGAGTCAAGAATGATTTTATCGTTTAATCTTATTTATTGATTGACGGAGATTACTAAACTTTGGGCACCAATTTTATAGTATATGTTTATCTATGTGATTTATCTTGTTAATAAATCAGCCTAAATAGCGTTTCGAAAACCATAACCATAAATTTGTTTGATCGAAGTTGTCTGCCGTTAGTTTTAGGCCTAAGGCGACAGCGAAATAAATTTTGGAATAATGACTTGGGCTTTAAGAAAGGCAATTACACAAATATAAATATATTCATAAAGTCAACGAATGTACAATGAGATAAGTAGGTTAGGTATACAATGCAAGATATTTTAACATGATTTACAGTAACAAGATGTGAAGAGAATTGAAGTATATGAAATTAATATGGTGAAGAAAAGTGAAATAATAATATAGTAAATAATAGAGTATCTATGATGGACTGAATTGGGGCTGCAATGAGAATAAATATAATTTGGATCTACTCTTGTATGGTCCTTTGCAAAGAATTGTAAGAGAAAATGCAATTAACTAAATATGATTTGTTTGGAGGTAAATGAATAATTGTAGAAGGAATGATTACCGACCTTTATACGAAGAAAGCTGCGAGTCGAGTGGGCGGAATAGCATGCTATTTTGATCGAGCTGGGAACGTGTGTTTGTTTATTTGTGTGTGAAATTTAAAAGATGTTGTTTGAAACAGTATACGTTAATTGAATTGACAAGTAAAATAAATGAATTAATTAATTATTAAGTTTAAGAGGGAGGGGGGGGGGGTGGAGAAAAAAAGTGAAATTTAGCTCGATAAAATGCAACCTTGAAAATTATTACGTCTTAAAACCAAAAAATTATCAATGCACTTGAACTATTAATCTATACATGTAAACAGCCACTATATCAACAATAAAAAACACGATATGGTCGATCTTCGGCAAATAGCTTAAAATATAAACACAACTTAAGAGAAAGTTAATAAAAAACACCTAACCTTTATTCTGATAAAGCAGAATGATTGTATAAGCAAGAAGGCCAGAATCAGGAGATAAGACTAAAACGCTTGCCAAAAAACACGCCAGTTCTATGGAAGCGGGGCCTCCTAATGGCGGAGCTGCCTGAGGGCGGCTCCGTCGATTTTACAGGGGAAAATAGAGGGAGATTAAGATTTTTTTCGTCTTCATCAATGGGCATGATGACCCTATTTATTCTATGGAATGCATACGCTAATCACCTCAAGCACTAGCCCGCTCTGCGAGCGGTGAGTACCGGGCCGGCAGAACCAACTGCCGCCATTTGAGGCCACTCCTCCCGCCTAGTGGCCTGGCAGCTACCCCTTGGGCACGGAGTAAAATGGATAGAGATTAAAAGGGGAAAGAAAAGGGAAGTGAGGAAGCTGTGGATGAAGCAGTTTGTTAAAAACCCAACGCCCCAGACCGGAGCTCAGGGCTGAGGGAACGTTGTCCCTTCCCGTATCCGGGATAGTTGGGCAAGAGTAAGCTGATCGGCATCTACCTTGTCAAATTAGATGCCGACCAGAGAAAGTTGAAGTAGAGGTTCTATTGAAAGTGAGGAAGTAGGGTAGAAACGTATGATGTCTAAAAGAAAAAGAGGTTAAGCTGGGGCCGGGCTAGGTGCTGAGTCTCGTCAGCACGGCAGCCAGGCAGGCAAATCGCAGCACAGCGGCTTTGGTTAAAGAAGCTATGAGAGCCATCACGCCAGAAAACGAGGCAAGCCGTCAAACATGCCTAAGAACTTCAAGAACACGACACAAAACAGTTGAAATGTATGTAGATTCATGCATTATAAACATTTCAGAATTTTCGGACTAAATATGAGAGCAGATTAGGCCTACAGGAAAAACGTCTATAAAATAAAAAAAAGCCTAGATGAATTTTCGGACTAAATATGAGACAAGATTAGGCCTACAGGAAAAACTTCTATAAACTAAAACTGGCCTAGACTTTTACCTCAATGGTGGTGTGGAAAAAAAGTCAAAATAATTTCGGAAATACACCAATTTTGATAAAAATAGAGAAGAATCGAGTAAAGTGGGAAAACGGGATTGGAAAGGAAGGGGAGCAGCTGATTTTTTTTTTTTTTTTTTTTTAAGAGCTCATCTGGCGACTGCCTACTTGGGCATTAGTCGCCGTATTAAAACTGGCCTAGTTCTAGGCTACTTTAAAATAAAATTAAAGAGAGAAAAAAAAAAACACCCCAAAAGGGGGAAAGGAAGGAAGCTGGTGCGTCGGGGAGAGGTCCCCCCGGCGAGGGAGCATGCAACTAAAGAAAAAAAAAAAAACAAAAAAAAACAAAAAACAAACAAACAAACCTTGCTTAAATAATAGGGAGAAGGCCGGCCTCCCCCAAGAAGTCAACAAGTCAACAAGTCAGTGTGCACGAATCTGTCACGAGCACAAGGGACAGGCGGTAGCGACCCCGCCCATCCCGGTACTGGGACAGGTATCGTGCGCGAAGATCACCCAGACTGGGACATTCGACAAGAATGTGCCGAACAGTCTGGGGGACGACGCAGTCGTTGCAATAGGGCGCAGGTGAGCGCTCCATCAGATAGCGATGCGTCACACGAGTGTGTCCGATTCGGACACGACAGAAAGCAACCTGAAGCCGCCGCGGCATTGGGGGATAGGTCCATGGGAACAGTCGCGGCGCAATGGCACGCAACTTTAAGTTCCCTTCGACCGTCTCACATCTTCTTTGCCAAGCAGTCCGAAGAGCTGCCCGTATTCCTGCCATGTAGTCGGTGTGAGGAAGAGCGAAACGCTGGTCCGGTCGCAGAGTCCTCGCGGACTCTTTAGCGCCCTCATCGGCGCGCTCATTCCCCGCAATTCCTACATGTCCAGGAACCCAGCAGAAGATAATCTCGACATCTGCCCGGCTCGCCAAAACCGTGGCGTCACGGATATCGCGAACCAGGGCATGCGGAGATTCCAATGCCCCGAGAGCACTCAAGGCGCTGTGTGAGTCGCTATAGATCACAATCCGGTCTCCGAACCGGGCACGTCGCGTAATCTCCCGTACCGAGTGGTGTATTGCCACCAGCTCGGCCGTGAAGACAGACGCAGCGCCTGGTAGAGCCCCGCTGACTTCAAACAGAGGGGATACGGCGTGGAAGCCGACCCCCTCTTGGGACTTGGAGCCATCCGTATACACTGGCACGGTACCAGCGTGACACGATGTGTGCTCCAAAAAGGTCGAACGCAATACTCCCGGCGCAGTACAAGCTTTTGGAGCAGAGGCGTGGCGACAAATAGCCAAATATGGTACCCTCCAGGGTGGCGTCCTGGGCAGAACCAGGGGCGCCACCGGCCCGAGAGCTATATCTACCTCTCGAAGGAGTTTCCTGGCCCTAAACCCAAAGGGCTTAGGGTATGACTGGCGTGTCTCGGCGGCATAGGCACTATCGAGATCAGCTGCGGATGCAGTGAGAGCTGTTGGCGACTGAGGGAGGCGCCGGGCTCGCGCGTACAGGCGAGTGATGCACTGCACGCGGCGCAGAGCGAGTAGCATCTCCCCAGCATCGACCAACAGGCTCTCAATGGGGGAAGTGCGGAAAGCACCGGTCGAAAGGCAAAGGCCGGTGTGGTGGATTGAATCCACCTTCCGCAATAAACGCTCGGCTGCGGATGCATAAAACTCGCATCCGTAGTCGAGCTTCGAGCGAACAAAGGATCGATAAAAAAGTAAGGCGGTAGCCCTATCAGCGCCCCAAGCGCTGAACGTCACGGAACGGAGAATGTCCATGGCGCGGGTACAAGAGACCCTAAGGCTGCGAATATGAGCCTCCCAGGTGAGGCGTCGGTCGAATATAAGACCAAGGAAACGGTGCGACTCAACCACATCCAGGCGCACCCCATTAAGAAACAAATGTGGGTCGGGGTGAAGCCGTGGATGGCGGCAGAAGTGCACCACCTTAGTCCTGGCCAAAGAAAACCGAAACCTGTGCGCTTCGGCATAGCGAGAGACGCGGTTCAATGCCTGTTGGAGTCGACGCTCCAGAGTTGGCATCTGGGCCGCGCCAAAAGAGATCGAAAGGTCGTCCACGTAGAGCGTAGCGAGAACATCTTCTGGCAGAACCGAGGTGATGCCGTTGATGCTCAGGGCAAAGAGTGTGACACTGAGGACACTTCCCTGCGGGACACCCTCTTCCTGCTCCTTTAGGGGAGAGAGGGCTCCCCCCACCCGTACGCGGAATCGACGATCTCGCAAAAATTCAGATATAAACATTGGGAGGCGTCCCCTCGCCCCCATCGTGTGGAGAGTGTCCATGATACCGTATCGCCATGCGGTATCATAGGCCTTCTCCAGATCAAAAAACACCGTGGCGTAGTGCTGTCTACGAAGGAAAGCCTCGCAGACGGCATTTTCCAGTTGGAGCAGAGCATCCGACGTGGAGTGAAACTTACGGAAGCCGCACTGTGCAGAAGACAGATGGCCTCCGCTGTCCAGGAAATAGGCTAATCTAACATTTACCAATCTCTCCATCAACTTGCACACGCAAGAGGTTAGAGAGATTGGCCGGAAACCGGTCGGAGTAGAGTGATCTCTCCCCGGCCTGCGAAAGGCGAGCACAGTAGCGATTCGCCAGGAGTCCGGGAGAAGAACCCCCCACCCAGATCCTGCTGAACAGATCCAACAGAAAGGCCACGCCTCGCTCACCCAGGCGTCGAAGCACGGCGCACGGGACATCGTCCGGACCACGGGCGGCGTCCGCGCACGAAGCGAGAGCGGAACGCAACTCACTCACAGTAAACTTGTCGTTGAAGGGTTCTCCGCCTCTGGAGGTAAAGTCCAGCCGGCGGCCTTCCGCGACATCACGACGTGCATTGAATGCTGGCGGAGCAGCATCACGGTTAGAGAATGCGGAGAAAGCGGTCGCTAAGGATTCCACCACGGACGCGGGGTCCGAGATTGCGGTCCCATTCTCCTGGAGAACGGGAGGGGGGTCCTGCGAGAACTTGCCCCGAATCCTTTTGACTCGCTTCCACACCTCAGCTAAAGGGGTCTTCCCGTTAAGTGAAGACACGTATGCCCGCCAAGAAGAGGGGCGGGCGTGCTTCGAAATATACCGGAACCTAGCCCTAGCCTGACGAAATTCAGCGACAGTGAAATCGTTCGGGCGGCGCTTATACCGCATGTAGGCATAACGATTTTGTTTGAGGGCCGTCTCACACTCAGCCGACCACCATGGGAGTGGTCGGCGTGCAAAACGGCCAGACGTCCTAGGAATAGTAGTCAGGCCCACGGCGATGAGGTTGCCGGAGAAGAACTCAACGGCCTCATCTACCGACCTAAACTCCTCTACTGAGATAGAGAATTCAGTCATTTCCTGAAATGCAGGCCACCGCGCCCGCGCCAAGCACCACCGAGGTGGTCTCTCAGGCGGCAGTTGCCCTGAAAATGATATTTGAATGGGAAAGTGATCACTACCATGGAGGTCATCGACCACCCCCCAATCAAAATCAGGCTGTGCATCCGAAGAGCACAAAGATAGGTCAAGGCAAGAAAATGAAGTGGTTCTCGGACAGTGATGCGTAAACTCATCCACGTTTAGGACACCCATCTCAAGCTCTTCGATCAGATCGGCAAGGACTTGTCCCCTGGGATTTATGGAGTAATCTCCCCAGAGAGGATGCCTGCCGTTCAGATCACCAAGCAAGAGATAGGGCCTCGGAAACCGTGCCACGACGCGGCGGAAGTCCCCCGCGTCGAAGTCAGCTGACGGTGGAATGTACGCAGAAATGATAGTATACCTCCTATCCAGGTGCAGCTGCACAGCCACTGCCTGAAAGGAGGTATCTAAAGAGAAAGGAAGAACGGAGACATCATGCCGGGTGTAAACCGCGCATCCCCCAGCCCGGCCATCCCGCGGTGGTGGGGTCGCAAGACCCTTATACCCCGGGAGGGCAGGCAGCGGGCACGCGCCTAGCATGGTCTCCTGCAAAAAAATAGCTAACGGGGAACGGGACGAGACGAGCCTCCGCAGCTCCTCCCAGTTGGCCCGGAGTCCACGGCAATTCCATTGAAGGAATATGCCCTCCAGGCCTAGCTCGGAGGAGACGCGGGGGACCTCCTCGAATTGAAGACCCTCATGGGAATGGCCGTACGCTTCCCGGGGGCAGAACCCCGGGAGCTGTTGGCCGGACAAAGCGCTGGAGGCGCTGTTAGCCGGACAAAGCGCTGGAGGCGCTGTCGCCTTCGAGGACTTATTGGGGGAGGTTGGGCTCGCCATGCGAGTCTTTTCCTCCCTCCGCCTCGAAACCTTAGGCGGGTGCTGCGGCTTCGGAGGCGGGGGGGGGGGCTCTTTTCGAGGAACCACCGTCTCCGAGCCACTCGCTCCACCTCGGGGCGTGGGCGAAGGAGCCGAAGCTCCTTTCGGGGGACAGCTTTAGGAACCCCTGAAGATGGCCTAGCGACCATCTTCAGGGGTGTTGCCTCCTGTGAGTCTAACGACTCGGTGGAGGCGCGTGGCCGTTTCGCCTTGCGGGAAACGGTCACGCTGGGGGAAGAGGGGGGGAGCCCTGGTTTTAGCCGGGGCTGGGTATGAACCCTTTTTGCCTCCAGCTTTACCAGTGGAGCGCCCGGGTTGGGTAGAGCCCGCAGAAGGGCTCCGAATGGGCGCGGAAACAACCGTGCTCGTTGGCCTGGATGGGCCAGGAGCAGAGGGTGCCTTTCGAACTACTGAGGCATATGACGTCCCAGGCAGAGCTGGGCGCGCCAGGACCAAGTCCTTAGCTTCGCGGAATGAGAGTCTATCCTGGGCCTGAACGGCCAGGATTTCTTTCTCCAGGAGATATGCACCACATTGCTTCGAAGAAGCAGGGTGCGGCTCTCCGCAATTGACACACTTGGCCACACACGATTTGGACTTATCGTGTGCGACCTTGGAGCAATTTACACAGACTTCGGGTGACCCCGACTTTGCACGTCTACATGAGCGATTCGTATGGCCGAAGCGGTGACAGTAATAGCACCGCCGCGGCAGTGGCACGAATGCCTTCACGCGGTAGCGGTACCAACCGGCACGCACCGACTCAGGGAGCTTGTCACAGTCGAACGTGACGAAGAGTGTAGGGGTGGGTCTCGAAGCCCCTCCCTGTTTTCTCATCACACGTTCGACCTTGACCGCCCCATGGTCGGCCAGCTCTAGGGTGATGTCCTCAATGGAGTAGTCAACGAGTTCCCTCGCATAAACTACTCCTTTCACAAAGTTCATGGTAGAGTGCGGCGTCACACTCACCGGGGTGCCATGAAGTGTCCGAAGAGCACTTATCTTGGCCGCCTCGGCGGGATTCGCCAGAAGGCTCCCGTCCGAGAAACGGGTCACCTTCGGCTCTCTACCAATTGCACTAGCTAATCCTCTCCTCTGATGGATCATGTTGCCCTTGGACAACATGCTGCCATCAGTGGAGCGAATAACGAGGAAGCGTTTGAAGCCAGCGGGCTCGAAAACGCCAGGTAACCTCTGAATGAGGGGCCCCGATGTCATCGAGGCTCCGCCCTGTGCACTTTTGGTGTTAGTCTTGGTCAGGGGCTCTGCACACGAGGGGGTAGAGGGGCCGGATGTGCCGATCTTGGCTTGGTCGCCTACCAAAGTGGTAGCAGACCCATCCGTCCCCGCAGATGGAGAGGAGCCCCGAGTCTTTTTCTTTTTTGGAGAGGAGGGCGGGGAATAAACCCGCTTTTCACCTCCGCCGGCAGAAGCCCCCAGGCCAGATGGACCGGCCTCAGCCAGGTCCCTCTCCGAAATGGAGAAGGTCCTGGTTGTCGTGGGGGCACCTGTCGGAGGATATCCCTCCCCTCCTTTTACTGCCTCGGAGCCCTCAGCCATTTGAGGAGGACCTTGCATAGGGGCGGATTCGGGTTCGGTGCTTGGCACCGAGCCCGAATTCCCCCCCATGGAAGGCCCTACCGTCTGAGGCTGGGTCTCCTCAAGGACCATGTCTATCATAGGAGGGGCCTCCAGTTGGCCATCCCCTCCCAGGACATCGCAGGTCCCCTTGGCAGTGTCGCCAGTCTTGTGTGGGGAGGCACAGGCCTTGACCCCAGCAAGGTTTAAAATTCTTGCCAGCAGGTCTTTTGAGGAAAGCGACCGAAGGGGCCTGGCTTCCCTCTCCCCCCTAAGGGGGTTTGCCCTACCGAGCCGCTTTGATGGGGAGCGGCTGGCTAAGGGCTGCCTGCTGGCTTTCTTGGCAGTCCCCTTGGAAACAAAAGAGGGGACTGCCGCTGGGAAAAGGGAGGTGCCTGAAAGCACCTCCAGAGAAGGGGGTGAGGGGGAGTCCCCTGCACCCATAGGCGAAGGAGAGGAGTAAGCCTCCTCTCCGGTTAGAGAAATATGGAGGGTCCCCTGTGCAAGCACAGGGGGGGGGACCTCCATTTTTTTGCTGGAGCTTCCCGAGGGCGGCTCCGTCGATGGAACAGGGGAAGTTGAGGGTTGGGTTTGTTTTTTTTTATCTTCATCATTGGGCATGGTGACCCTTTTTTAAACACGGGATGCAATCGCGCACACCTCTCGCAGTAGCCCGCACTGCGAGAGGTTCTTACAAGCCCGGCAGAGCCAGGCGCCGCCATTTGGGACCACCCCTCCCGCCTGGTGGCCTGGCAGTCCATCGGCATGGCGGCTCCACCTTAGACACGGCGTAAAAAATATAGATTGTGAAGAGGAGAGGAAAAGGGATGTGTGGAAGGTATGGGTGGGGATGAAGCAGGTTGTTAAAAACCAGCCACCCTAGACCGGAGCTCAGGGGTTAGGGAACTTTGTCCCCCACCCCCTCAGCCCCGATGCGGGACGGTTGGCTGAAAGGAAGGTCAGCATCTACCCTGTGAAATTAGAGGCTGACCAGAGAAAGTTGTGGGAGAGGTTGTGTGAAAAGAGAGGAAACAAGTATTTTGAAGGAAGGAAGAGAGGCTAAGCTGGGGCCGGACGGAGCGCTGGATCCCGTCAGCACGGCGGCCAGGATGGCAAATCGCCGCGCCCCTTACGGGGGGGGGAGCAGCTGATATGTGGAGAAATGGCAAAGGTTGGGGAACACCTGTTCACGATGCTTGCCACACTCAATCGTCCATTGCTCGCTGCGGCGAGTATTCCGGTCCACTGGGATATATGTGGCCCCTGAACCAAAATGTGTTTTGACACCCCTGATTTAGATGGCCAAGTAATAGCACTTTTTTATAGGTTTACAGAAGGGGGAAGTCCATTTCCAGTTATTTTTTAGATCAGAACATCAGGGATGCAAAAAACGGTAATACAATAATTATGGTAGCTTAGCTTTTTGGATTCGTTTATCACCGCCAGAGTCGTGTGTGAAAAACCAAAACACTCCCCGAAAAGTCCAGAATAACCAGTCATTCTCGTTGTCCGACTGCCCTGCATCAAAATGAGGTTCTAGATCATCCCGTTGTGTCTGGTTACTACAAGTCTGTAACCTGCACATTTCAGACCATTTGACAAGCACGTGCATGAACACATTTGTATGTCAGTAGTTGTGTAGCGTGCGAGAAGTTCAGGCGAGCGGCTTAAATGAGTTTGGGGGAGGGGGGAGACACACGAGTGGTTTAAGGCTCCTGCTAACGGCTGTCCAGCGAAGCGGGAAGCGCGTTCGAAACTTGTTTTGCTACTTTTCTTTCTTTGCCTCACTTTCCTAACACAAAGCTATCTACAGTTTCAAGACCACATTTGGTGGATCGGAGTGCAACCAATCTATTGCCAGCATAGTTTGTCCCAGTAGGGCTCGGCAACACTGGGTTATCCTCTTGATTTGGGGAGCCTGTAGATCTGAGTGAGACAGTTGAGAGATACTTTGGCCTGTCAATTCTCTCTCCTGTCTTGAGGTACATGCTTCTGTACTCAGTCGTTAGATTATTTACTCGCATCTCCTAGTTTCAAGCTGAATCCATCCAGCTGTCTTTGTTCAGTTTCTTCTATTGTTTGGTCAACAGGGATTTGTGGCGCGTAGTTGAACTGAGAAGCTCCCATTCATGAATTCCCTGTACACATCTGGGTGCGCGAGGGGCAGCCGAGACATTTCGGCATACTAATATGCGAGGTACCATGCAGTTCATCCTATCGTATGCAAAACATCAAGGGATCATTGGGCGAATGCTTACGAGGTGTAGCATCCAGTCTTCCTCTCTGGATGCTCGGATGAGCCCCAAGATTTCAACCATGTCCAAATAGGGCATCCAGGAGGGGATGCTGTTTCATTTCCTGAGGAACTGGATGTACAT
Source organism: Ceratothoa steindachneri (assembly GCA_963969495.1). Taxonomy (NCBI): domain Eukaryota; kingdom Metazoa; phylum Arthropoda; class Malacostraca; order Isopoda; family Cymothoidae; genus Ceratothoa; species Ceratothoa steindachneri. Next base: position 44,120,778 of record OZ018330.1, on the reverse strand, counting down.
TTCACAAACAGTTCTAGGAGCCATGTGCAAAAGCTGCTGTAGAAGACCTCCTTCAAAGTGTCTTGGGAGATGGGTTTTCCCAAGTCAATTTTCTTCAGGTCTCTTCCGTCATTCATGCGAGTTGCTTCCAACCAAGACGAACCCTTACATGTCAGCGGAATGAGTGCCTCATACAGATCGTTTAGTCGCACGGCTGTTGTACTCACAACCATCAATGCAACAGGAATGGAGCCTTCTGCAGCCATAACACACAATGCAGAGGTCTCCGAGTTCACGCTCTTGGAAAAGTTTTCCAATGATTTCCATCAGTGTGGAATAAGTAAAAAAATCTCTTTCACGTCTTAAGTCTTGCATGATGCTCAGTGACTGGTTATGCGCCTCAGTCAGTCAGTCAGTCAGGGTACAGTCAGTTAGTCAAATAGATGACTGACTGTTCTTGCCGTGAAAGGGCAGCAAGGAGCCTACATGCGAAATTTTCAGCAGTTTATAGATCTTACAAATAAAATTTTTAATTATTCAGAGATACATAAAATAATAGTAGACAATTAGACGAAATATAGGAGCGTTACAGCTACGGCAACATGACTTCTGACCTGCCACGTTTTGTATTTAGTAGTTTTCCTTTATCTTTATGACCATTTGGAGGCGGCGTGGTATGGAATTGCTTAGGGTCCTGAAGTAATCCAAGGACATACTTTTGTCAGCTCTGTCCGTAAGGTACCCAGGTTAGGAGTATTCTTCTCCGACATGATTTTCTTCATTCGATGCCAGCAGTTCTCGATGGGGTTGAGGTCAGGACTATTATTATGTATTGCAAATGGGATGGGGCTCATGAAACATAAGGTAACCGTGAGTTAGGCGTGTATGACAAAGACGGAGAAGGGTCAAAACTTCTTTATGGCGGGAGCGATGTAAGGAGGATTCCCAATACACAAGAGTGAGTTTGATCTGGTGGAGCTTGCCAGGAGGCAAGACACTGTTTTGACATTAGCTTTTTGAAGTGAGGAAAGAGGTCAGTATGAGGGATAAAAACAGGAAGAGTTCCTATCCCGCGCAGCTCGATAGGCTGCCTCATTGCCAGAACTCCTACGTGCAAGGGAACCCAGCAAAAGGTTAATCAACCTTTACGAGGAAATAGTGGCCTCGTGTAAGAGTTGACGGATCTGGCGGACAATAGGGTGAGAATAGTAGAGGGAATGCGGAAATCACAGTGTCCAAATATATTACGGTTATTGGAGGCTTTAAGACGGGTAATTAGAAGGGCCTCCCTTAGGGCATAGAGCTCTGCAGTATAAGATTAGTGCCCAGAAGGGTGCTAATCTTATACTGTGCTCTGAGTGGACAAATGTACGCAACTTTTCGGTGCAAAGGATTTGCTACGAGACAGCAAGTGGCTGCATATCCAGGCAGGACCCAGCATTTAGTGGATCCCTGGGAAGGATATCCGGCGATTTTGAGGAATGGGGAAGGGTAGTGGAGAGGCAATTTTAGAAAGGTCAACTGTAACTATTGGAAAAGTAGGGGTAGAAGAGTCTCCATGAGCGTCCGAGAGCTTTCGTGGCGTTCCGTCGCTCCCTTAGACGGAGGTTACAATCTGCCCGAATGCTTGCGGCAGGTTTGTATGGGGTTAGAGACGTCGGGAGGGGTAGAAGAGGTAAAGTTTGGCGAGGGCACCGTAAAGGACAGCTATTCACCTTCTTGGCCTTATGACAGGGGACACTATCATGCATAAAAAGCACACTTGTATTATAATCACGTCCTTCAAAACTTCGATATACCCGTTCTTTGGAACGAAGTAAAGGCCTGCCCTTCCCTTCTTAGCAGTAAAAGAAACCCACACCATTACAGAATTAAGGTCTGAATAATGTAATTGGGGTAGAAGCGATCGGAACTAGATGTGCACGGAAACGTGGTAGAACAATCTTTTTTTTTTTATTTGAAAGTTTTCTTGCCTCCAGGTAATACAGTGGGCGCAGGAATTTTTGGATAATTAAGCACAAAAGTACATTTCAAGTTTGTTTTATTGGGTCCTTTTACTTAAATTTCTTTACATTTAGTACTTTGTCATGTTGTCACGCGTGTTCAACACCTCCTCGATTCTCTTGGGCATGGATGTTGCAAGATTCTCGAAGGAGGAGCCGTCCACTGCCACCAACAGCTTAATGAGCGTCTCCTTCAGGGCGGGGATCGAGGTGAGCCAGGACTTAGCAACTTCAATTTTTCATTTGGTTCCGCATTCTCTATGGGGTTTAAGTCGGGTGAGTTGACTGGCCAGTCCAAAACTGCGATGGTGGGCTCATTGAGGAAGTCTTTTACAGCTCGTGCCTTGTGTGCATGGGCGCCATCGTGCATAAAAAAGTCGCAGCCATGGAGCAGATGTTCCTTCATAGTGAACGTTCTTGGAAGGAATATGAGACCACCCCTGAGCTCTGCGAGCACACTTAAGCTGAGCCTGGCGGGAAGTTGCGAGAGCGCCCTGGCTGCAGGTACACGAGTGATACAAAAGCTCCTCCCAATACCTATATGGCTGGAACGCGGTAAAAAAGTTCCTTTGCGCCCACTGTACATACTTTCACATCAGTACAGTACTTGCCAAGCATTTCTAAGGCAGCATAAAATAATGAACACAATGCAAAAACCTTCAACAAAAGGATGAGATATAGAAAACACAACCGTGAACTTATAGCGTGAACCAAGGAATGGAGTCAGCGCTGCCAGATGCATTCAGACAAAAAATTGCACCGTACTGTTCCTGCCTCACAAACTGCAATACACAGCAGGACCAATCAGGAGGTGGAAGGTCCTAGACATTTTGGCAGTAACTGAAAATGCCCTGTTTTACAGCTCTCTGGTGCAGCTAAGACCAGTCATACGACATCTAGCCTTTTAAGAAGTGGCAGCTAGAGCCAGACTAAAATTCGCTCTCCAGACTCTCCAACAGTGGTTAGAAAGAGCGTCTGCCAATGCCCAAGGCAGTAATTCGGAACCTTGGCCCATGATTCTCCAGCGGTCTTCAAGAGCTCGAAACCCGGTCTCTTAGACAGAACAGCATTGGAAAACCCCTTTCCAGAGGTAGTGCAGACCCCCGCCCCCCACTAGCTTCTCGGCATCCTTAGTACGAGGATTCACCCAGTAGATTGTATATTTTGCGGCATTTTTGCGTTGGCCAGTATATCTACATATATATTATTTGTTTATTGGATCCGATATTCCCTTTATTCTTTGCGTTGGCCAATATCTTTTATTTTGTTATTTATACACGCTGTTGGTTAAGGCTGCAATTTGTATTTTTCCACTATTTACTGGGATTTGGTTAATAAAATAAATTTTAGAGTAACCCTTCATTATTCTCGCGCTCATACTGCCACACTTTTAGCAGCCGAGACTGGGTTTACATGGATGAATATTAAATTCTTTATGCAACACCATATGTATTTTGTCTCGTTAGTCCAGCTTCATGAGCTGCTACACTTGTTGATTTTTGCAGACTGCAATTAAACAGTTCCTGCACCATTGAATCATTCTCCCCCGATTAGTATGTGGTTGGTTGCCATTTCTTGCATCATTCAGATCCTTTGGAAATCAGCTGTGTACGAATGTCACTGGACAATGGAATTCTACACTTCATAGTGCTATCTATCATAGCTCGCTCCTGAAGTCAAGCAGATGGCCATCTGGAAAATAAATCCCCATTAGTGTTGTCTGATACTCTAAATTTATAAGATATTTCTAATGACTAGTTACTTTTCACTCACCCTGTGTGAGTGTGTGTATGTATGTATGTATATATTGATATATATATATTATACACACACACAAACATGGTGCCCATACAATTTACAGTGTACATAAAGGGAAGCAGGAAAGGTGGCTCGCATCGACTTGACAAACATAAGATCGATGAGGGGCACTATAAAAGTGGCCCAAGGAGAGAATTTGAGAAACGGAAAATAAAAAATTGAGAAATTTCTCTGACAGGTGATAAAGTAAAACTATTGGTTGGTGAGCTATATCCAGTGTCCAGCTGACTGACTGTCCTATCTCGTCTTTTTTCCCCTTCTCGGGGCTTCAGACTTATTTACTACTTTGGACTTTGACACGCCAATCTCAAGATAACCAGCGGTCAGTTCTTAACTGGGAAGCCTGAGCCAGCTACGGGAATCAATTGATAAAATTCTATTAGGTGTTTATATTCTATGAATATAGATTTATTTACTCCCTCTCACCCCTCCCAGATACAGATTTATAATTGATCAAAGTCAAGTCACAATGCAGCTAACAACATATCAATAAGTATGGGAGCTGCATCTGCTACATTGACCTACGATCCAGACTGCTAATGGATGTCATTCTTTGAAGACCAAAGCAAAAGTAATATTGGGAGCATATTCTTAATATATACAACCAGGCATATACAAAAATGTGAAGATGCTCAAGTTTATCTTGCCTCTAATTATTCCTCTACTACATGGTATAAGAGAGTGGAATAGAGGCAAAGAGCAACCACAAAAAAAGCAATGGAGAGAGCAATAGCTACAGAAAGAAAGAAAAAGATAAGTTTTAAAAAATAATAAACATTGTTCACCACCTTGAGTTTCATGTGTACAATTTCACTTTGTGGGTGATTTTTACATTTAATATATAGGGCACCCCCAGCATCTGCACACAAAGGCATAGTCACATCAAGTTGACTATTCTCTAAATTAAAGCAACACATGACAGACAAAGAAGTCTGAACATTCATAGATGAATCAATGCCACAATTATTTATTTCAAGTAGAATCAAAGTCATGTCAAACAAACAATTTTGTATTTACTAAAAGATCTTGGCAGCAACGAAAAAGCACTAAACACTTCCTGAATTTTTAGTGGATAGTAGAACCACTATATTTAACAAATCAGGAAATATCAAGTAGAGACTGCAAATTGATAACCAACCCCAGAATTAATAAAATAATACAGTATGGCAATATATACAACCGTGTGGGAAAATTAGTAAAAAAAGAAACTTAGTCAACTGAGCTGGGAAACTAGTTCAATAGAAATAAATAGTTGCTAAAAATAAAGTATTATGTGACGCATTTTTTCATCCTAAATAAAACAATAATTTATGTGAATAATGAATACATGCTCAAATTAATATACCTCTAAATTTAGTCCTCTAACACAATCCATATTAGAGGGTGGAGTAGAGGAAAAGGGCGCTAAGGAAGTTAGCAAGATGTGGTGTTACAGCTAGAAGAGCTTCATGAAAGCATGAGGACGGTGAGAATAAGAGCACACAATCATGGACATTTTTGCATTTCTTCTTAAAATTTGATAGGAATAAATTTTTCTAATGAAATGATCTTGGGTGTACTAAAAAGTCAGCACTTGAAAAAAGCCTGCAGTGAGTTTCTTGGCCAAATCAAGATGATTAGGGAACTTGGCCTGTGAATTTGAGAGATTTGAACCCGATTCAGAATTTTGGGGGAATAATCAAGCTGACAGTTGATAAAGAGAAACAACTTACAGGTCTTATTTTACCATCAGATCTAAAGAAGCCAATATTCTATACATTTATATGTAAGACTCGTTCAATACAAACAGCAAGAATTGAATATAATTGAGATAAAGCCAGTTATTCTAGCCTGAAACTGGACCTCAAGCATAGTTAATAAATACAAGAGGGTGGCTAGGGTTAGGCCAGGATGTAAATGGAATAGCAACTATGAATGTCTAACAGTTAAATCTTCAGGAATGCAGCCATTGGAACTCTCCCAGTCATCAAATAACAATTTTAGTAATATTAATCAGAATGGGATGGGATGGGATTTCATCCAGCATACTACCCCCATGTTTGGTTAATTATACATTTTTTTTAACTAATCATGTCTCAATTACAGAACACAATTTTAGAATTACTTACTGCTAAGCCAGAGAATGTATCAGGGAAAATAAATTTTGATACCAGCAGCAATCATGGGTGAAAGTGTCCAATTAGATCTAGGACAGCATCACCTATCATTCCAAGATCTATATACATATATGTAAGGCATATTCCATACAAACAGCAAGTACTGAATAGAAATCAAATAAAACCATTTATTCTAGCCTCTAACTGGCCCTCTAGCATAGTGAATACAAGAGGGTGGCAAGAGGGTCAAGATCTAAAAATAGTACGTCATGGAAAAGATGGCACAATAAAAGAATACAATTAATTTTAGAATTAATTACTGCTAGAAACCTACTTTTCTAATTCATTGGTGAAACAGTGTCCAGCTCACTTAACAATTAGAGGCCAGAATTACCTAACATTCCAAGTACTGAATAGAAATCAAATAAAACCACTTATTCTAGCCTCTGACTGGCCCTCTAGCATAGTTAATACAAGAGGTATTAATAGAAGGCACCCCATAAACTGCACACAAAGGCATAGTCACATTAAGTTGACTATTCTCTAAATTAAAGCAGCACATGACAGAAAGACCAATCAAAGACACTTATTTATTTCAAACAAACACTTTTGTATTTACTAAAAGATCTTGGCAGCAACGAAAAAGCACTAAACACTTCCTGAATTTTTAATGGATAGTAGAACCACTATATTTAACAAAATCAGGAAATATCAAGCAAATGTAAGAAATGAGGACAAGGGTTGCAGTAGAGACTGCAAATTGATATTAGTATCTTAAAGAGAAATCTAATAGCATATCTACAAGCATATAACACACCCCAGAATTAATCAAATAATACAGTATGGCAATATATACAACCGTGGGACAATTAGTAAAAAAAGAAGTCAACTGAGCTAGGAAACTAGTTTAAGAAATAAATAGTTGCTAAAAATAAAGCATGTGAGGCATTTTTTCATCCTATATAAAAAATTCATTTCTTATGTGAATAATGAATATGCCTAAATTAATATACCTCTAAATTTAGTCCTCTTAACACAATCCATATTAGAGGGTGGAGTAGAGGGAAAGGGCGCTATTTTTTTTTAAATTCTTTAAGAGGCCATCTAGCGACTGCACATTTGGGCATAGGAAACACAACAGCCTAGAACTAGGCTACTTTAAAATAAGAATATGAAAACAACAATGAACCAGCAATCTCCGGCGTCGGGGGGAGAAGCGTGTAACCTACAAAGAAAACAATAACAAACAAAAAAAATAGAACCTACTTAAGTAAAGGGGAGAAGACCGGCCTCCCCCCCAAAAGTCAATGTGCATGAAGTCGTCCGAGTACAAGGGACAGGCGGTAGCGACCCCGCCTATCCCGGTACGGGGACAGGTATAGTGCGCGAAGATCCCCCAGACTGGGACATTCGACAAGGATGTGCCGAACAGTATGGGGGGACGAAGCAGTCGTCACAATAGGGCGCTGGCGAGCGCTCCATCAAATAGCGATGCGTCACACGAGTGTGTCCGATTCGGAGACGACAGAAGGCGACCTGAAGCCGTCGCTGCATTGGGGAATAGGTCCATGGCAACAGTCGCAACTTTAAGTTCCCTTCAACAATCTTTTTTGGCAAGCAGTCCGAAGGGCTGCCCATATTCCTGCCATGTAGTCGGTGTGATGAAGAGCGAAACGCTGGTCCGGTCGCAGTCCTCGCGGACTCTTTGGCGCCCTCATCCCCTGCAATTCCTACATGTCCAGGAACCCAGCAGAAGATAATCTCTAAATCCGCCCGGCTCGCCAAAAACGTGGTGTCACGGATATCGCGAACCAGGGGATGCGGAGATTCCAATGCCCCGAGAGAACTCAGGGCGCTTTGTGAGTCGCTATAGATCACAATCCGGTCTCCGAACCGGGCACGTCACGTAATCTCACGTACCGAGTGGTGTATTACCACCAGCTCGGCAGCCAAGCCAGACAGCGCCTGGCAGAGCCACGCTGACTTCAAACAGATGGGAAACGGCGTGGAAGACGACACCCTCTTGGCCATCAGTATACACGAGGTGTGCTGCAAAAAGGTCGAACGCAATGCTCCCGGCGCTGTACAAGCTTTGGGAGCAGAGGCGTGGCAACAAATAGCCAAATGTGGTACCCTCCAGGGTGGCGTCCTAGGCAGAACCAGGGGCGCCACCGGCTCGAGAGCTCCATCTAGCTCTCGAAGTAGTTTCCTGGCCCTAAATCCAAAGGGCTTAGGGTATGACTGGCGTAGCTCGGCGGCATACACTCCGTCGAGATCAGCTGCGGATAGTGAGAGCTGTTGGCGACTGAGGGAGGCGCCGGGCTCGCGCGTACAGGCGAGTAATGCACTGCACGCGGCGCAGAGCGAGTGGCATCTCCCCAGCATCGACCCAACAGGCTCTCAATGGGGAAAGTGCGGAAGGCACCGGTCGCAAGGCGGAGGCGGGTGTGGTGGATCGAATCCACCTTCCGCAATAAACGCTCGGCTGCAGATGCATAAAACTCGCATCCGTAGTCGAGCTTCGAGCGAACAAAAGATCGATAGGAGTAGAGTGATCTCTCCCCCGGTTTGCGAAAAGCAGCACAGTAGCGAATCGCCAGGAATCTTGAAGAAGACCTTCCACCCAGATCCTCTTGAACAAATCTAAGAGAAAGGCCATGCCTCGCTCACCCAGGTGTCGAAGCATAGCGTGCCCGCCAAGAAGAGCGGCGGGCGTGCTTCGAAATATACCAGAACCTAGCCCGACGAAATTCACCTACAGTAAAATCGTTCGGGCGGCGCTTATAGCTCATGTATGCATAACGCTTGTTTGAGGGCCGTCTCACACTCGGCGGACCACAATAGGAGTGGTCAGCGTGCAAAACGGCTAGACGATGAGGTTGCCGGAGGATTACTCTGGGGCCTCATCTACCGACCTAAACTCGTTGACTGAGATAAGAGACTTCAGTCATATCCTGAAATGCAGGCCACCAAAACGCGCCAAGCACCACCGAGGTGGGCTCTCAAGCGGCAGTTGCCCTGAAAATGATCACTACCATGGAGGTCATCGACCACCCCCCCCCCAATCAAAATCAGGCTGCATCCGAAGAGCACAAAGATAGGTCAAGGCAAGAAAATGAAGCGGTTCTCGGAAAGTGATGCGTAAACTCATCCACGTTTAGGACACCTATCTCAAGCTCTTCGATCACCACGTTTAGGACACCTATCTCAAGCTCTTCGATCAGATCGACAAGGAATTGACCCTTGGGATTTATTGAGTAATCTCCCGAGAAAGGATGCCGGCCGTTCAGATTTCCAAGCAAAAGAAAGGGCCTCGGCAACGGTGCCACGACGCGGCGGGAGTTCCCCGCGTCGAAGTCAGCTGACGGTGGAATGTATGCACAAATGATAGCATACCACCTATCCAGGTGCAGCTGCATAGCCACTGCCTGAAAGGAGGTATCTAAAGAGAAAGGAAGAACAGAGACATCATGCCGGGTGTAAACCGCGCATCCCACAGCCCGGCCATCCAGTGGTGGTGGGGTCGCAAGACCCTTATACCCCGGGAGGGCGGGAAGGGGGCACGGGCCTAGCATGATCTCCTGCAGCAAACCTCGGAAGATGGCCTGGTGACCAACTTCAGGGGTGTTGCCACCTGTGACTAACGACTCAGTGGAGGCGAGTGGCCGTTTCGCCTTACGGGAAATGGTCACGCTGGGGGAAGAGGGGGGAGCCCTGGTTTTAGCCGGGGCTGGGTATGAACCCTTTTTGCCGCCAGCTTTACCAGGGGAGCGCCGGGGTTGAGTAGAACCTGCAGAAAGACTGCGAATGGGCGCGGAAACAAATGTGCTCGTTGGCCTGGATGGGCCAGGAGCAGAGGGTGCCTTCCTAACTATTGAGGCATATGACGTCCCAGGCAGAGAGGGCGCGCCTGGACCAAGACCTTAGCCTCGCGGAATTAGAGTCGATCCTGGGCCTGAACGGCCAGGATTTCTTTCTCAAGGTCAAGGAGATCTGCACATTGCTTTGAAGAAGCGGGGTGCGGTTCTCCGCAATTGACACACACGATCGTGTACAGCCTTGGAGCAATTTACAGACTTCGGGTCACCCCAACTTTGCACGTCTACAAGAACTATTCATATGGCCGAAGCGGTGACAGTAATAACACCACCGCGGCAGTGGCACGAATGCCTTCACGCGGTAGCTGTACCAACCAGCACACACCGACTCAGGGAGCTTGTCACAATCGAACGTGACGAAGAGTGTACGGGAGGGTCTCGAGGCCCCTCCGTTTTCTCATCACACGTTCAACCTTGACCGCCCCATGGTCAACCAGCTCTAACGAGTTCCCTGGCATAAGCTACTACTATCGCAAAGTTCATGGTAGAGTGCGGCGTCACACTCACCTGGGTGCCATGAAGTGTCCGAAGAGCACTACTTATCTTGGCCGCCTCGGCGGGATTCGCCAGAAGGCTCCCGTCCGAGAAACGGGTCACCTTCAGCTCTCTACCAATTGCACTAGCTAACCCTCTCCTCTGATTGATCATATTGCCCCTTGGCCAACATGGTGCCATCAGTGGAGCGAATAACGAGGAAGCGTTTGAAGCCAGCGGGCTCGAAAACGCGAGGTAACCTCTGAATGAGGGGCCCTGATGTCATCGAGGCTCACTCCCTGAGCATTTTATCTTGGCTTGGACGATTGCCAAAGTGGAAGCAGACCTATGCATCCCCCGCGGATGGAGAGCCCCCCCGGGTTCAGTGCTTGTTGCCGAGCCAGGATTTTCCCCCCACCAAGGAAGGCCCTACCATCAGAGGCTGGGTTTCCTCAAAGACCATGTCTATCATAGGAGGGGCCTCCAGTTGGCCATCCCCTCCCAGGACATTGTAAGTCCCCTTGGCAGCGTCACCAGTCTTGTGTGGGGAGGCATAGGCCTTGCCCCCGGCAAGGTTTAATATTCTTGCCAGCAGGTCTTTTGAGGGAAGAGACTGAAGGGGCCTGGCTTCCCTTTCACCCCAAAGGGGGGTTTGCCCTACCGAGCCGCTTCAATGGGGAGTGGTTGGCTATGGGCTGCCTGCTGGCTTTCTTGGCAGTCCCCTTAGAAAGAAAAGAGGGGACTACAGGCCGAAAGCACCTCCAGAGAAGGGGGTGAGTCCCCTAGACCCATAGGCGAGGAGTAAGCCTCCTCTCCGGGTAAAGAAATAAGGAGGGTCCCCTGTGCAAGTACAGGGTGGTGGGGACCTCCATTTTTTTTGTGGAGCTGCCCTAAATTTTCTGTAGGACGCAATAGTGCATCACCTCTCTCAGTAGGCCGCAGTGCAAAAGGTGCTTACAGGCCTGGCAGACCCAGGTGCCGCAATTTGAGACCACCCCTCCCGCCTGGTGGCGTGGCGGCTCCATCTTGAACACGGCGCAAAAAGATAGATTGTTAAAAGAAGATAAGGGATGTGAGCAAGGTATGGGTGGGGATGAATCAGGTTTTAAAAACCCACTATCCCATACCGGAGCTCAGGGGTTAGGGAACATTGTCCCCTCCCCCCCAATCGGGACGGTTGCCTAACAAGAAGGTCAGCATCTCCCCTGTGAAATTAGAGGCCAACCAGAGAAAGTTGTGGGAGGGGTTGTATGAAAAGCAACGAACTATGGGAGAAATACAGGCTATCTGAAAGAAGAAAGAGGCTAGGCTGGGGACGGACGGAGCGCTGGATCCCATCAGCACGGCGGCCAGGATCGCAAATCGCTGCACCCGTTACGAGGGGAGGGGATAGCGCTAAGGAAGTTAACAAGATGTGTAGTGTTATAGCTAGAAGAGCTTCATGAAAGCATGAGGACGGTGAGAATAAGAGCACACAATCATGGACATTTTTGCATTTCTTCTCAAAGTGTGATGGGAATAAATTTTTCTAATGAAATGATCTCACGTGTATTAAAAAGTCAGCACTTGAAAAAACCTGCAGTGTGTTTCTTTGCACTTCCATCAGGACTAAAGAGGCCAATATTCTATACATTTATATGTAAGACTCGTTCAATACAAACAGCAAGAATTGAATATAATTGAGATAAAGTCAGTTATTCTAGCCTAAAACTGGACCTCAAGCATAGTTAATAAATACGAGAGGGTGGCTAGGGTTAGGCCAGGATGTAAATGGAATAGCAACTATGAATGTCTAACAGTTAAATCTTCAGGAATGCAGCCATTGGAACTCTCCCAGTCATCAAATAACAATTTTAGTAATATTAATCAGAATGGGATGGGATGAGATTTCATCCAGCATACTACCCCCATGTTTGGTTAATTATACATTTTTTTTAACTAATCATGTCTCAATTACAGAACACAATTTTAGAATTACTTACTGCTAAGCCAGAGAATGTGTCAGGGAAAATAAATTTTGATACCAGAAGCAATCATGGGTGAAAGTGTCCTGCCTAAGTTATATGTAGGACCAATTAGATCTAGGACAGCATCACCTATCATTCCAAGATCTATATACGTATATGTAAGCCATATTCCATACAAACAGCAAGTACTGAATAGAAATCAAATAAAACCATTTATTCTAGCCTCTAACTGGCCCTCTAGCATAGTTAATACAAGAGGGTGGCAAGAGGGTCAAGATTTAAAAATAGTATGTCATGTTCATGTGCACATTAGGTGACCTTGGGGATCTTCTCCAATTCTTGGGAATATATAAAGATTTGACAATATTATGTTGCTGGATTAGGCTCATAAGTCAATGGATAACAAAAGCTGCATCTGCCCCATAAACTGCATTCAAGACAATGCTTTAAAAAAGTAACACCATCATTGTACATGGAAATATGGCACAATAAAAGAATATTACGCAGTAAACAGTCTAGTGAGGCCACAATGTATTCCTGCAAGCTGAATGAGAGCTTTACACTTTAAAGGACGATCAATTAACGGGCGAAAATCAAAACAACTGCATCTTGTCTAATTTTACTCAGATTTGGATAAATACCTATTTTTTTTAAAAAATAATTACTTACAAAATAAAATCTTCAAACCATTTGTACCTAACAAACTTACCATGGGCAAATCAAAAAACCCAGGGGTGGGGTCAAGAAATGAAGGCTACTTAGTATTTTATTCAAAATTCATATTATGTTTATAATTTAAACAAATTACGGTTATTTCTCTGATACTGACTCATAATTCATCTCTCCTAAAGGTTATGGCTATCATGGGTACCCATAATTCTCAATCAGTGATCTGTTCTTACCTTATTATAATTATCAAACTAATTAATCATTATTATAAAAATAGAAATGGCTATTCTTTTTCTATGCTATTCTACTAATGCTTGTAGCATTTACTTTTTGAAGAAATTTTTTTTTTTTGCCCTGCCTGTGGAGATGTGCAAATGACAAAATATACACCTGAAAAACTATTAGTAAAAAAACAAAAAAACAACACTAACTATCAAACCAGTGCAATTCTATTCAAGTTTCCCCAAGAGAAAAATATATTGATAAACAAGCTTGGATTAATTCCTGAGAGCATATTTTCATCATAAAAGCCGTCTTATATGAATAATTGAATTTATGCCCAAATTAATATACCCTAAATTTAGTTCTCTAACACAATCCATATTAGAGGGTGGAATAGAGGGAGGGTGGGGGTGAGGGTGGGTGCTGTTGCTAAGGAAGACAAAAAAATTTACCAAACAAAGTTAAGGAGGTGCAATGCAATGGGAAATGATCCGAGGGCCAGATCATTTTTAGCCATAAATAAGAAATAAAATGCAACCTCCCCCCCTTGAAGTAGAGGCAGTATTGAAAAGACAAAGGCTTCCTCCATGCAGGCATGGGAGGGGGGGGGGGGGCTTACTAGCATGGCCAAGTTGGGAATTAATTTTTTTAATTTACACAATAGGAACAATCTAATAAAATTACCACAGAACATTAAAAAAAGTCCTCACTAAAAGGATGCATACAATATGGACTAAATCTTGCCAAGAACAACTTCATAGGAAATAGAGAGTTGACCGTTGAAAGTCTTATGGAAGAACCCTGGTTAGGAGAAAAGGGGAACACTTTGAGCAGTCCTATCTGATACTCACATTGAAACATACTGACATAGTCCATGTCTGTGGCCGTTTCTTATCTCAGGGAACAGGAGAAGTAGCAATTTTACCCAAGAACCCCAGATAGTACCAAATATTTTCCATCAGCAACTTTTCCCCATCAGACTGCATCAGAGTGAAAATAACAGCTTAGGGACCTTGGCCTGGAAATTAGAGATTTAACCTGTTAAGTGAATTTTGTGGGCAATAATAAAGCTGGAGGGTGATAAACAGAAGCCAACCTAATAGAATATTTGTTATGAACACAAACTTAGCAATTCTTTTATACCATTAGGGATCACAATAACACCATTCTACAGGGTATCCACAAAGTTTGGGTACATAGGGGATAAATACATACCTTTACATGACAACCTCTTTCATTTCATCTGAAGTCTTTGGTCGCCTGGAATGGGGTTTGTCCAAGACACTGCCTGTGGAAAGTTAAATTCATCGGCAATTTTGCGATAAGACCATCCTTCTCATCCACGTAAGAGTACCAACTCGATTCTTTCTTCTTTAGACATCATTCGATCTGGGGAGGAAAAATAACAAATAAAATATTAAAATTCCTATGTACCCAGACTTTGTGGACACCCTGTATTCACAAATGCTTCAAGATCACCTATCATTCCAAGGTCTATACATTATATGTAAGACTTATTTAATACAAACGGCAAGAACTGAATATAAATGAGAAAGCTAGTTATTCTAGATTATAACTGGATATCAAGCATAGTTAGTAAATACAAGAGGGTGGCTAGGGTTAGGCTAAGATGTAAATGTACTTGCAACTTTAGAAACTTACACCCATACAAAAATTAACCAAGATACAATAATGCACCTTGAATATTATGCACAATAGACCAACTTTAAAAATACTAATTTTATAAATTATATTAATCAGAATGAGATGGGATTTCATTCAGATACCTAATCACATTTGGTTTAATATGACCTTTTTTTATAACCCATCATGTCTCAGAATTATGCAACACAGTAACTTGAGAATTATTGCTAGCCCATGGAAAGAATGTGTTGGGGAAAGGATTTGATACCAGCAGCAATCAGGTAGGAAACGGCTTATGTAATTCATGGGAGAAAGTGTGACCTGCTTTATGTTATGTCAGCCACAGGTCATTCACTGATTAGTGGCTAGCGTCACCTATCATTCCAAGATCTATATACGTATATGTAAGGCATATTCCATACAAACAGCAAGTACTGAATATAAATGAAATAAAAAGTTATTCTAGCCTCTAACTGGCCTTCTAGCATAGTTAATACACGAGATGTGATTTCATGCAGATATAGTAATCACATTTGGTTTAATATAACCTTTTTTTATAACCCATCATGTCTTTCAGGATAATGCAACACAACTTGCAAGAATGTGTCAGGGAAATATTTTTGATACCATCAGGTAGGAAACTGCTTATGGAGTCATTGCATGTTTAGTGGTCCACTGCTCCCCACCTCAGACTTTGATGAAATTTGATATACAAGTTAGTACTTGGCCAAAACAGACCTGTGATGCTAGTTTCCAAGATACAATACCCATTTTTGACCCCAAACACCGGAACCAGTACTGGCAGTTTCATGGGGGTGTTTTTAAGGGGCCTTTACTCAGTTGCTATATGCTTTGAGGTGCTGAAAATGAATAGTCTGGCCTTTTTTGCAAGGGTTTAAAAAATCAAAACAGTTTTGATCCAGGTGGATTAGCTTTCTCAGATTTAAAACGAAAAAAAAAAAAAAAACCCTGTAACACCAGTGCTGAACTCATGAGCCTCTATCTCCTGAACAATGCAGTTGTATGATACAATTTTTTTTTTCTTTGAGTGGCATCTAACTTTTTAGTCAGTTGGTACAAACAGAAAAATGTTAAATCAGTTATTTGACCAGCATGCCAGTTTTGTATCCTCTTGTTGGGGGGGAGCACGCGCTGGGGGGGGGGGGTTCTCATAGGAAAAAGCATATCAAATAGCCTTGGAGACCAAAATCTCTTTTTTGAGACGGTTTTAAATCAACCTAACAGGTTCCAAGTCCCTCTTACTCACACACCTAACTTGTCCCTATTCACCTACCCCACCATTCATGTTCATTTACATCAAGTCACTTTTCTCTACAGTCCCTAGTCTAGGCTATCTTCCACCCTCTTAGTCCCAGCCAAATTCATGTGTACACTCACATCCCTTTTCACTTCATGCACCAACTCATTTAATCTCTCTCATTCTCACCTGATAGGGTTCCCAAAACCTAAGCAGTTCAGGTAGGGTCCACAGAAGTCACACACTACTGATGCACCAACCCTCAGGGTTAGGAATTACATGGATAGGCAAATACTTTACAATGGTTGGAGGGTGCATCATTGCAGCTAGTTGTATGGGCAATAAAGTAGTGTTAAAACTACTAGCACTAAATCAGCAATATACAAGTGATCCTGGTAAAAGAGTTCCATACTGGAATGCACCTTACAGTAAAAAATCTTGCATATTTTTAGTTGACATCGGGAATGATCCACCTTAAACTGACGACCTCTAGTGCCGAGGGTGAGGGAATAGGGAGGATTTACACTCTTGCCTTCTATTTAATGGACCACAGATAAGGACAGAAGTAGATTTGGGGTCAAGTGTTGGATTGTTCACCCATAGAAATGGAGAGTCGTCTCTAGACCATCATGAGGTTAGTTTTATCATACATTTTTAAATAAATAACTAATGAATGTTAACCCCAGAGTATGAGAGGAATGGAGGGTTAGAACCAATAATGTAGTAGTCGATTGACAAATCTTATGCTGCTGATTCATTACCAGACACTGGGAACCTATTTCTGAATGGAAATTGCAATAAGAGACCCAAGTTCAACTTTCCTTTTTTTTTTAAATTCTGAAGGTTAAGGTAATGAAATAAGTATATAAATAACCTTTGTTTTTTATGGGGAAAAGTGTTAAAAATAAAGTTAGCATAGAGTAATCACTTATTGTTATTATAAGACAAATGCAAAGTTTTGGTAATAAGGTCTAAGGCTACTATCGTTGTAGAAATACCTTGCTTTTAGCCTCATAATCAGCTGGGGAAAACACCAGCATGCTTCAATTTTTTTTGTGTGTGATTAATTGTTGGGTATCCCAATACCCTAGCGTTTTCCAACGACTACGTAAGGGTAAAATAAATGGTCAAAAAATAAAACCTTAGTTGGCAAGGTTAATATAGCTAGTGGTGCATCGCTTAAAACTATTAAAAGGAGTTATAAAGATGGTATAACAAAAACAAATTGCTCTAGCATTAGTTAAGTGACAACCGCATTTCTTGTAGCTGATCTCGGTTCATTAGCTCTTCAATTTCTCGTCCGCAAGTGTTCGATTGATTTCAATCCAAAGAAGCAAGCCATAAGGTAGGACAGATGCTTGTAAAATGTCAATCTCTACCTTCTATGGTAGAATTTTATTGGATACAGGTATTTATCTTGTGTAAGTATTTTTAAGCAACTGACCACCCTTCCCCACCTTTTAATCTGTTAAATTGAGGGTCGAGTGTACTTAAGGAGTCTGCCTTCAAGAGAGATCCCAAAAATTTAATTTGTCAGAATAGCTCAAATTTTCCACTCAACCTGAGTTGAACCGACTCCAGTAAGTGAAGGACAAATGTGTGATGTGTATAGCAACACCATAAATGAGGGGCCTCTTCACAGTAGACCTGAATATGTTGCAGGAAAGTCCTCCAGCTTTGTGAACAATATTTAGTATGTGATGATGGAATTTTAATGGTGTCAATTAGTCATTCACTGGGATAGGAGTTATTTAACTAGTAAGTACCCAAGAGATTAAGTCTATCCCAAGATATGGACAATGTTGAATGGGAATGGGGAGGGATGTAACTGGGATGGGAAGTGGAAAAATGAAAGTATTGGTAAACATTACGATTGGCAGGGCGAATGATGGGATGTAAAATATTTTGTGTGTTCCAATATTTAACCTTTTGAGTAAATTCAAGGGAAGTTTTTTTACAATAAGTGATGATAGATCAAGATTGACTACCCGAAAGTTCTCCTTTAGTTATGAATAAGCCTGAGAAGGCTGCATGCTCCATTAACAAGAAAACCGTTGGATGCTGCTTAACCAGCTCTGGTGGGGCTGGTAAGTTTATTCCATTCCCTCAGTAGACTTCTTCCCACACATTGTTAAATAATTCTGTCAATCACAACCTCGCCTCCATTCTTGTACATTTCATATGGTCCAGCTGCCTTTCCATTCTTCTGCTTTTTCCAATATTTCTCAACTTCCTCTCTCCTAATTCTTTCATTTAGCTCACTTACATCTTAACTCTCCAGTGTCACACATCCTTCATTCACCTCTGCCCTCTCCCCTACCCAACCTATAATTTCCCAAAACTTTTATAATAATTTTCTCCATCATTCCACCATGGTTTACACACACTACTCCCTGGTCTCACCCTTACATAGCTTCTTCTCCTGTTACTTTTTTATGTAGTCATCATAACTTCTGGAATATATATTAACACTTACTCTACTGCATGTTCTAGTGGTAGGTTCCTTGGATTGACCACTAGGCATCTGGGGGATTGTTTCACTTTGTGGTACTGTGTCACAGTTTCAGGTTGTATAGGTTATTTGTTTATATGAATTAGAGTTGTAGTGTGGCCACTGCAAGGAACATTCAGTGGTTCCATAAGAGGCAAATTCAAGTTGGCAAGCAGATGTAAGCAGACCGTTAAGCCTAACCGGGAGAATAGCTGCTAAGTAGATCACATCAACTTTCTCACCCCTATCTAATTCTTTAGTTACATAATCCATAAAATCCAGTAAATTAGTTAAACACGATCTACCTTTTCTAAAGACCAGGCGAGCATCATTAATTAACCTGCTACTCTCTAGATGATCAGAAATTCCCTTCTTAACCATCTTCTCAAGAATTTTACAGACTATACATTCTCTTGTGTAAATACTTAAAAATATTATTAAAAACCATGGCTGAGGCCTTGGCATTCGAACATTAAGTATATAAAACTAAAAAAAAAAAAAAGCTTAAAACGGTATATAAAAAAAAAAAACCGGCCTAAAATATTGTTTAGCGGTTTACTTGAAAATTACGGGAAAATATCTACAAAAATAAAATAACATTTACTTACGACAAATAAAGATATTAGTAGATTAAAGATCGAGAATCAAATGCGGATATATATGCCATATTATAGAAAGTGAGAGGCATTGGGTCTGATCATAAATTACCAAGTTGGTGATCAGGCTAGACCATTATTGCCACTACTCTAGTGCTAACTTTAGGAATAATCCCTATTTTTTACGCTGATGGTGTACACTTCTCTAGGGGCATAATGAAGAAAAGTGAAACTTGAGAAAGCTACTTGAAATAGCAAATTATTATGGATCGGAAACATAAATGCAAGAGAAATTTCATAATGTTTAATTTAAAAGTACAGACGGAAAAGATAGCAAACATCAATACGGCAAGAGAAAAAAATATTTAGATGTGATAAATGAAAAAAGGAAAATTAATTGATAACCAAAAACACAAGTTAGGCAGGGAATCGAAAAGAATATATATGTGAATTACTCCATGTAAGAGAAATGCTGTAAAAAATTTTATATATGGAAAACATAGAAGAATGGTCTAGTCCTGTCAGGAGAGTATTTTTTATGCTTGCATCATTGGTTCGTGTCATCTATCGAGGTCAGTGGCTGCTTCATGTCATCGGTTATGACTCCTTATTGTCGATACTTCGCCTGCTCAAGTTGATCATTGCGGTCAAATGTTGTTGAGGTGGGCGTCGTGGTTGGGTTACTCGGGGTTCGGTCGTCATCTTTTCTTTCGAGGTTTTCGGTATATTGTATATTGTAGATGCATGATCTGACATAATCTTATGGATTGTTTAAATTGTATATTATGAATGCATGATCTGACGCAATCTTATGGATGCATTTTGTGAGTAGGTTTTGACAGATGCGGATGAGCTTTGATAGGCTCTCGTGGCTTTTGTCATCCGTAAAATTATGTTATGTCATGTGTCATCATTTTCGAGCCTTCGCCATCATCGTGTCTTCGCCGTCATCATACATTTAGGCAAGCAATCTGACGTGTTCTCAGCTAGGTCTCTAGTCAGTAAACCAGGTGAAATTCCGAGACCATCTGCTTGTGACTGCCAACTCACCCGGACTTGCTGTCTTCAATCTACCATTACCTCTAACAGTGGCGTGCGGTGACTTTTGAAGATGAGGAAGCAATTCAAGTTTTACAAAAATAAATATATTAATTGAAGTAAATATGTTGTTTATTAAAAATAACTATAAAATTGTAAGCTACTATGTTTATTTAATTTTTTTATTTTTTAAAACTATATTTAAATTAGGCCAAGATGTTCTATCATATTCGCCTACATTGTATTTGCGAGAGCCTAGGCCTACCTGTTTTAATAATAGTTTCTCTTTCTTTATAAGTCACCGCATTAAACTTCCTTTTTAGTAATTTTTCAATAATGCAATCGCATTTTCTCTCAACTTCATTTAAATACATTTTGTTTAAAAGAGGGTTGTCACTTAAAAAAAGAATAAACAATGCGCCACACTAATTTAAGCACTTATTCAAAGATAAGAAGGGTGAAAAATAACTATAGTAGGCCCGACAGAATCCCGGAAATATTAACAAAATTATTAAGATATTAAAACTTAATCATACTAGAGTTTCTGCTATTTAGCTCCTTTCTTTCCTAGAACTAGTATTTAAATAAGTCATAAAAAATTAAGCTTCTGGTAACTCGGAAAGGTTGCCAGATGCAAGCTAATGACTGCAGATCCAAATTTGCTTCTTTTTCCGTATACAAATAGGTTATCTTTTTCCCAACTCGTATGTCAGGCCACATTTAGAGTACTGTTACAAGCATGGTCACCACATTTTAAACATGACATCAACCTGCTAAAGTCAGTACAAAGGAGGGCACCAAAATAATACCTCCCTTGAAACACCTTGAATATGAAGATAGACTGAGGGTACGAAATATGTTCTCATTTGAGAGAAGATCTGTGAGGGGAGATATGATTGAGCTTTTTAAAACCTGTTCTGGGATGGATACGTTGGATTTTAGCAAGTTATTTGAGTTGGAAGGTAGTAAAAGGCCTAGGGGTTACCATTTAAACATTGAAAGGCAGAGGTGCAGGTTGGATGTTAAAAAATATTTTTTCACCAATAGACTCGTAGATTTCTAGAATATTTGCCATCTGGTAAGAGACAGTCCATGTTTGAATTATTCAAACGCAGATTAGATGATTATATGGGTAGGTAGGGTTAACTTAGGAGGAGGGGGGGGTATTCCTGGATTCATTCCTGTGGATCCAGTTTTTTATTATTGTATATTACGATTCATTTGGATTTTGACGAGTCTTAATAATGATGATTTTTGTTTTTGACACATTCCTGTGTATTGTTCGAATTGTATATTCTAGATGCATGATCGGACACAATCCTATGGATTGTTTAAATTACCTATTGTAGATGCATGATCTGACACAATCATATGGATGCATTTTGTGGGTAGATTTTGACAGATGCAGATGATCTTTAATAGGCCGTTGTGGCTTTTTTCATCCGTGAAATTATATAACATTATGTTAATTATAACATGGCGTTGAAAAATCTAGATAAAAATCACAAAACTATAATGACTATATTATTGCTAGAGAAGCCAAATATCGTTTAAACTATTCATTCCAAAGAATCAAAATGCAGAACTATTATTGAAATTAAGAGAAAAAAAAGTATAAATCTCGACGAAAACGGATGCATTTCTTCAATTGCAGTCGGGCTCATCGGGAACTAACGTCAATTCGAATGAAAGTGAACGATACCGTATGGCATATACAAGTGAAGCGGTTGTGTGTGGCTTATAAAGTGATTAATGATAAGGTGAACGTTTTTTAATGGTAATTAGCCTGATAACGCAGGCACCCCTGCGGGGTGTGGCCTACGGCCTTATTTGCTAATCTTAACCGCCTTTTTTAATCCCCTTTATAGACTCTTTATTTTAACACCCTGAACACCCTTTTCTTCTTCTTCTTCTTCTTCTTCTTCTTCTTCTTCTTCTTCTTCTTCTTCTTCTTATAGAAGGAGCTTGCGCTTCTCTGGCAGACTTTCGGTCTGTGTCCTACGGCCTATCATGATTCTTTTTTCTTTTCTCCATCTAAATATGCTATAATAATTTCCATGCAAAAATTTTAATAAATTTTCTGAACTTCACCATTTGTAATTCTTTTAGTTTTTAAAAAAAGTCACAAACATTCGATACTTATATTTATTTCTGAAATTTACCACTTTATTTATTTTATATTATAAAGGAATTATTAGAAATAACTTTGCTAAAAAAAATTAAATATACTTAGGTGACAACCGAAGTAAAAGAAAAAATGTTATTCAAACACTTTCAAAAAATCTCGTTCTTAAAATATAGAGTTATATATATATATATATATATATATATATATATATATATATATATATATATATATATATATATATATATATATATTGTTTAAGGGGAAATTTATATACAACTTGTAGGGTTGAAGCCACTGCAATACTCTCCCACCGGGGAAAAAACTCGCCCTACACAAAATACGAGGGGCGGTTAACAAGATTTGCGAATCGGTAGGGCTGTTTATGGGGGTGTTAGGGCAGATTATCAAAAGTCAGGCCCTGCAGCCGCACGCTCCTGCCTCGGCTATTTGAGATGCAGTAGCTGATCGCAGATCGTTAGCCACAAATTTTTCAACAAATTTTTTACCAAGGAAGGCAAGAATGCAAAAGAGATCCATGAACGCATGGTTGTAGTGCACACCGACACCGCCCCTTCTTATGCAACCATTGCCGCTGGAATAGGGAGTGCCGCCATGGTCGTGAGTCCTTTGAAGATGAACACCGTCCAGGGCGCCCGTCAGACGTGACCAACGAGGACAATGTGGCCCGTGTGAAAAGGATGATCCTCGAAAATCGACGGGTGAAGGTCGAAGAAATCGAGCGAGAACTTGGAATATCACATGGAAGTGTAATCAACATCATCCGCGACAATTTGGCCATGATCAAATTGTCTCTAGAAACCTCACGCCCTATGATCGACTTCAACGCCATCAAAGTTCGGAGGAGCTGCTGCTCCTGTACAACCAAGAACCGGTGGGATTCGAGTCACGCATAGTTACAGGTGATGAAACGTGGGTCCATCAATGGGATCACGAGACCAAGCTCGAAAGCATGGCCTGGAAGCACAGGGGCTCTCCGACCCCCATCAGGTTCCGGACCCAACCCTTAGCCGGGAAGGTAATGGCCCCTATCTTCTGAGATTCTTGGGTAGTGTTGACGGTGGACTATGCGCGTCGTGGAAGGACCATCACAGGCCAATATCACATCGAGGAATTGGCTGGATTAAAGAAGTGCATCCGTCAGAAGCGGCGTGGTAAGTTTACACACGGTGTCCCGCAACTCTGTCCACTAGGCCAGAGTTGCACAAGCTGCCCTGCGCGAGTGCGGATTCGAGGAACTCAACCATCCCCCCTACAGTCCAGATCTGCCCCCTAACGACTACTTTTTATTCCGCCAGCTCAAGGCTGCACTGCGTCGACGCCGGTTTGAGGACGATGAAGATGTTCAGCTCGCCGTCCAGGAGTGGATTGAACAGCAGTTGGGAGATTTCTGGTTGTCGGGAATTTGAAGCCTCAGGAACAAGTGGCGCAAGTTCATTGAAGTTGGGACGTAGTTATATTGAAAAATAATAGAACACTTTTCCTCATATCTCGTTTCCTTATATCTGAATTGCAAAACTTATTGACCGCCCCTCGTATGTTTACAATGATATTTAGTTCATATATCGACGAGGTCTCCTCACAAGGCGTCCATAACGTGTCACTGTGCCTTGTGGCTGAATCAGATTGCGGGTTGAATGATTGGCAGTGCCACTCGATAAAGGCGAGAGACTGTCGCGAGCGAGGGCAGGTGGGCATTTGACATCCGTTCTGTACCTCCCCGACTGGCATCAGTCAGGGGCTGTGCGTTAGTAGGCTCTCTTCCTGCTGCTACCGAGGGCTCCTGCAACAAAAGGGGAGGCGGCAGCAATTTGGAGGAAAAATCGGGGGGTGCAGAAATGGTTGGAGGAGGTTTTGGAATTAGAATAGGATGGTTGGAAAGGAGAGAGCTTGATGGAGGGTTGAAAGTATTATTTGTAGGAGTGACCACTATATCGCTAATATTTGAAAAAGAAGATAGTGACTGTTCCAGGTGAACGGCCTCTATAAAAGCGGGTTTTTGTCGATCGATGGAAACCATATCCTGCTTGGTGCGAAGCTGAAGTTAAAGAATTTCAGCTTCCTGGAGACGACGAGAAAGGGTCCGTCATAGACAGGTTGCAAGGATGTGCGAGTGGAATCGCGACCGTCAAATACATGAGAGCAAGTTGCCATCTCCTTTTGCACAAAAGGTTTCTGATTAGCGGGCACTCTTATGGCGGTCGGCTTAACCTCAGACATCGCCCCTACTAAATTGTGTACGTAAGCGGTAGGATGTATGTCGGAAGGTCCAGTAATTGTTACCGATATGTTGTCGCTTAAGCCTAATCTGATAAGGGCAAAGGTAGCCAACATACAGCATCGTTTGACTATTCTGACTAATTCTAAGAATTTGGATGGCGCTCAACATTCCAAAATATTCATCAATAAAGACCTTACTTATTAACAGATAATGGAGAGGAGGAGTAGGAGAGGCATAACTGCTACAAGTATTCAGTCAGGTGGTATTCCTACGCTCTCTGGTTTAAAGGCACGTCCATTGGGTCCCTCCCTTCCAGTCCCTGGTGCGGCTGCATGCACCACTCCAGTTAGACATATAGATCAATCCTATTCGACCCCGGGCAGTACAGTTAGAACTCAAATAGCTAATCTTCAAAAAACCTGTAGATAATTTTATTAATTCTTGTGTAGTTGTTTTGTATGTTAATTTTAATTCCCTCGTCAATAAAGTTAATCTTGTTTCTTTGTTTTGTTTTTCTATGGTGTAGATATTGAGGCTCTTACATAATTTTAGCTGTCTTCCTCAGTTTCTTCATCTGTTCACATTTCTGGTTATATCTTTATCCGGAATAACTCCCCTTCAGATTTTCGTAAACATGGAGTTGTTCTGTATAGTAGAAACTCTATTAAGTATAATAATGTGTTTATTGAATTTCCTAATACTCTTGGAGTCTTCCTCCAATCATTTAATATTTATATTTTAGTTTTATACAGGCCTCCTAGTTAACTTCAGATGAGAATATTTGTCTTATTTCTTATATCAACTCGTTTTGTTCCTCCAGAGAGGTCATTCTGCTAGGAGATTTCAACCTATCAGATATTGACTGGAGGCTGCCTGCTCTACAGGCCTTCACACTGCTTGGTCGCTCCTTCTTGGATTTATTTCTATCGCTAGGCCTTATTCAGTGGGTGAATTTTCCTACTTTTGTTACCTCTGGAAATATGGGGAGGGGGGGGCTCTTAAAGATCGTCCCTAATTATGGAGGAACCTTGAAGGTACCTGTGAGGACAACCCAACAGCCTTGGAAGAGGGCCGCTGGTTGCCAGTAATGGTGATAGATTACCGAGTTATCACATAATCTTTTGGCAAGGACTCCGGTTGATACATATGCCCGGTTGGTTTGCGTTGCCTTTCCTTATTTCCCACGAGAGTGATTTGTTGATTGCTATGGGGTGCCCTAAGCCGAGGGGCGGTCTTATTCTAGCGACAGGGTCAAATAGCCCGGGGAATGGGGATAGACCACACCAGGGTAGAACACTGGTATTTCGGAAGTTATGCAATTGCGCGGAATTGCGATTAACGAGAAGAATGCGCAACGGCTGTTTTCCCGATTAATAAGGCTTTGAAGCAAGGAAATTAAGGAACGTCAGGATATTGAAGTCACCAAAGCAAAAATAGAATTATTATTAAACTAGATCTTATACACTTTACAAAAGTTCTTTCATTAAGTTTTAAGTTCTAAGTTATGACATAAATTATGTTTGAGGGCAAATGCGGGCAAAGTCTAAAGGAGACCGGATGAATAGATCCTTTAATAGTTACACTTTAATGTTGCGTTAGGTACACGACTATATACAAAGATGAATTACGTGAATCCGAGAGATCGAACTGAACGATATATTGCTATATAAAACAGTAATCCTAATTCTCTTTGTTCTGGCTTCACACAGTTATATATTTAATTTAAGCCACGCCCTACAAGTTCCTCGTCCAACTAAGCCACACTTCCCCCTTATGTACCGGCCTGTTGATTTGTCGGTATTAACATAACTCGACTTTTGATTGGCTACTGCCGAACATATTGATAAGGAAGGCACTCCGACTATTGGGTAAAATTCTCTGTGGGCGGTGGCATGTTGTCATGGAGATAGCTTCCTGACCTGGCTTCCATTTGTTTAACTGTGATAGCTATCCTTTTTATTCCTGATTCTGCCTTGATTATAATGTTTGCCTAAGATTGCCTCGACCAACTCTAACAGAGATAACTGTGCTCTGATTACTACCGCGTGAGATTCTCGTAAACGGCGCTAACTTTAATTTTCTCTCTGTGTGTACTTTATGTATGTAGCGACTCTCGCGTGTGTCCTATTTTGGACGTACACATCGGTCGCTACAGAAATATAATGGATTTAGTTTTCACCTCTAGTCATGACCGTGTTTTAGAGTTAACTGGCTCAGACCCTCTCCATGGATGTGACCATGTTGGTATTTTATTCACTTGCTCAGTTTGTTCTCTCTCAACGACACTCAATGCACTTAATGATTATTTATTCTTGATTAACTGGGATAACATACTTTTTTGGTTTTGGTATACATAAAAGCTACTCTAAATTTGATAGTATATTGCATAATGCTTTCAAGTTCTATGTACCTCATAAATCACAAAGTCCCTCATGTCCACCATGGGTTAAAAAGTTTCTCGAGCTCTTCAGTCTCAAAAGTAATCTTCTTGGATTCATTTCAAGACTCTAAGATCTAATTATGGGCGAAATTCTCCGATTACTGTTCAAGCATGGTTGGAATTCGGGAATGCAAATATCCGTTTTATGCTTGATGTGCTTAATGCTGTCCCTTCCTATGAAAAATCTTTGGTTGATGACAAGAACCCTAAGAGACTTCATGCCTATTTGAGAAGGAAAAAAGTTGATCGTCCGTCGGTTGGTCCTGTAAGAGTAGATGGCAGGTGGTACAGCGGCTATGAACCAATGGCTAACCTATTGGCTGACCAATTCGTGTCTGTATTTGTTGTCGGAAACTTGCCTGATCCATATCCACACCAAATATATGCAGCTCGAATGATCTTTAATGAAGTCACTGTAGAGGAAATATTAAAGTCCCTTCAAAGATTAGAGCTATCAGCTGGTTGTGGACGTGACCTGATGGCTTTCCTTCCATCATCTTTAGGAAATGTGCATTAGCTTTTTCTTATCTGCTTTATCTTATCTTCAACAAGAGCATTACATCAATGAAGATACAAACTGAATAGAAATCTGCCAACATTATGCCATTATTTAAGGGTGGTATACATTCAGTCACTTCGAATTATAGACCAATTAGCTTGACATCAGTCTGTTGTAAGTCTCTTGAAAGAATTATTGTTTCCCATATTAATATATTTTGTCAAGCAACTCCTCCTCAATTTGCTACCTAAAGCCACTAAATAAATAGAACTGAAGTCTTCTTGTTTTCATCACCATTTTGCTCGAAGGCAAAATCATATCATCATTTCTGCTCATTGCCCAGCCCAAAATATTCATCATTACTTTTTGGAGTCGGGTAATAATTTCCCGGAACGTTATCGTATCACCCCAATTCGGTTTAACGATCAACGTTTTGCAACAATCTTATGGGGAGCGCAATAACGAAGAGGATCACAAAACGAGGTGGAATATAAATATATCTGGATACAAACGAAGAGATCCTTTTATCCCCCCCCCCCGTCCTCTTAGTCCCTTCTCATTATGAACTATCTAACATTATTGAAAATAAGGTAGCCCATAAAAATAGTAACTTAAATAAAGAATATTTCAAAGTTTTTTTCAGGAATAGAAACAATTGGGCATAATTGAATCTATACCTGAACCTGTTATCCCGGATAATCACAAATGGATTCCCCACATACCTATTATTAGATCAGATCTGTTGGTACATAATACTAAAATGAGCCCAGTGTTTAATGCTTCACAAAATGTGGGAGGTTCACCTTTGTTAAATGAAGCAACATATCAGGAAACTAACATGTTAAATGACCTTTTAGGTTTATTATTATATTTTAGGACAAATGAGTATGTTATATTAGCAGATATCGCTAAAGCCTTTCTTAATATTAGACTCAACAAAGAGTCTGATAAAAATTGCTTTAGCTTTATAGTTTATCATAACCATATATATTATTATTTTAGATATAACACCATTATCTTTGGCTTGCTATGTTCCCCCTTCATTCTAAATTATATAATATTCCATCATGCTGAAATCTGTCATAATATGGTCGTGAGAAACATTCTGTTTGATAAATTTTATGTAGATAATATGATCTACGCAGATAATGATAGGGGCCATATTGTTAACATTAGTCACAAAGTGTCAGACACCATGGCAGAAGCTGGCTTTATTCTAAGAGAGTGGATAGAATTGTTCTAAATAATCTTGGTTCAGACAGCAAGATAACCTCTCTAGCTGAAACAAAAGTTTTGGGTTATGTTTTTGAACCATAAAGAGATAGTTTATCTATAAAGGGTCCTGTGCTGAGTGACAATTGCAAAACTAAGAAGGAAATTGTAAGTTCTGTTTCATCAATATTTAAACCTCTTAGAATTATTAGTCCTTTATTTGTGTAGCAGTGTATACCCCTAAAAATGTAAATATTTATTACTAACACACACACACACACACACTCTCTCTCTCTCTCTCTCTCTTTCTCTCTCTCTCTCTCTCTCTCTCTCTCTCTCTCTCTCTCTCTATATATATATATATATATATACCTTCAAGAAGGATTGGCAACCATGATTTGAATCGAGAGATTGGTACACCCGCTCTCCTAAGCGGCTTAAAATCAACCCATGAATGGCAACACTTTGTTAATAAATTAAATGTTTCCATGTCCAATTATTATATGTCCATTCAAAGAAAAATTGCAAATTCAGATAAACAATGTTCCTTATTAGTCTTTACAGATGATTCTTAGGAAGCATATAGATTTATTGTCTACTGTATTCAGAATAATAGTTCTAAATTGTTATTTAGTAAATCTAAACTTTCTCCAATGCCTAGCAAAACCCTGCCTTCTCTAGAATTGCTTGCAATGCAATGTGCTATTAATAATGTCTCAAATAAAAATCTTGAAATACACTAAATCATCTTTCTCACTGAGGCAAGTGGCTCTTTCTTGGGTTGTGACAGGTAAGGCTGTAAAGAAAAATGTCTTTGTCACTAATAGAGTTAAAGATATGAATATTTTGAAAGAGAAGTTTCTTGAGAGGGACATTGTTGTAAAGTTCTCATATGTTCCATCTGAACATAACATTGCTGATGTACTTACTACACCTATTTCCATGACCAAATTTATGAAACAAATAGATACGTGACTTAATGGTCCTGTTTGGATTACTGCTCCCGAGAAAGAGTGTCCCAGGGGACAAATTGGGTACTTACCTGTTCCTCACAGAAAATTTCGATCTTCTGCGAAGGAAGACGAGTCCTCGCCAATTGTGTTACCTGTGGGAGAGAAAGTGGCTAGTGAAGTAGGTGTTATTGATATAAATAAGTATTCCTTATATATTAGATTATTTTCAGTCACTTCTAAAGTCTTTACAACCATTAAATTATATAAGAAAAAAATTGTAGACATGTTACCTATTAAAAAACAAACCTTTGTACATCTTATAAAATGTATGCAGAGTACATCTTTTTCCATTGGAAAATAATTTTTAGAGCAAAAGCCTTCTTCATGTGCTAATGTACCTAAATTAGTGCAAGATTTAAATTTGTTTATAAACACTGATGGTATTTTAAGATCAAGAGGAAGAATGTCTAAAAAAATGGCTTTAAACTATGATGCTGTTAATCCTGTCATGTATCTTGTGTACTAAATACAATACCAGAGCATTTACAGCTCATCAGGCAACAATGTCGAAGAATACTTTTGTTGAAGAATGCTATTTTTTGTTGTTTTAAGAAAGAGCCGGTCTCAAACACGTAAGGATTTAGTGAAACGCCCAGAAATTATCCCCAAATAAACATATATTTTAAATTTAACAATTTACTACAAACACAAACATGAACCACAGAAATAATACGAATTTAAATACATAATAATGACTTCAATAAGTTTTTAAGTAAGGCTTTTTAACTTGACCTTATAATGTTGGTTAACTCGCTACTAACTTCAATATAAAAGAAATAGGTTAATTGTCTCTACTGGAGTTTAAATACCTTGGTTGCTCTGGCGGTGGGTTTGAGTCTGACCTTGAACTCAATGAGCCCAGACATCTCAGGAATCTAGTGGGTTCTTTGACGCGTGCCTCGACCAGATTGTTGGCGATGGATGGGATGACTTGGCAGTAAAAAGGGACTTTGGGCGAGTGTGGCAGATGGGGGGCCAAACGGTATTGGGGGAGGGCATCTTCTTCAAGTGCGAGAACTATCACGGTGCTTTAGGAAGCACCGTGATAGTTGACGAGAGTAAGTTGAACTTGGTTCCGAAACCAAGTTAATTTAGAGTTTGGTGTGATCACCGGGTAATGGGCTCGAGGGGGAGCTTTTTCTTCTTCGTTTCGTAATTCCTCAAGGGCGAGGACTATTCCGGTGCTTTATGCTACACCAGAATAGTTGGGTGAGGGTGGGGGTGGAGGTTCTCTGACGAGAATAAGTTTAACTTGAACAAGTTAATTTAAAGTTCGGTTTGATAATCAGGGACTAGCTCGAGGATGAGCTGATTCTTAGTCCCCTTGGTAGCCCGGCCTCTCTTGCCGGGGACTTCGTAGCCTCGTTGACTCACTGATTCTACCCCGTTTTTCCCAAGTGTTTGGTATTTATACCTCGTCGCCCCACTGGGGTAGGCGTAGGAGGGGGATGGGGCTGGTGGACGGGCCGCAGGAGGGTTCTTACTCCAACGGTTTTTCTCAGCAAGTTTTACCTCTGGTCCAGCTGGCCTTCGAGCTTGAGAGAAACGCGTCTCCAATTTCGTACTTGAGGTGAAATTGAATATACACTTGTAGGGGAGATCTTGCAGTTTAAACCGTTCGGCTTTTCATAGGGACGATTGGCGAGGGGCTGTGGTTACGAGATTTACCCAAGGTGCCTGGCCCGGATGTTTTTGCGGACAACTTCCCGTTTTTCAACTGGGAGAGAAAGGGAGAGGGTCGATTCCCCTACACACCTCCCTTCGAAGAACTTAATGGGGCGGGTGGACTCCAGGTAACTCAAAACATCTTACTCAACCTAGTCGAGTGCAGCAAAGTTGCATGTCTTTGAGCCTTCTCTTACTTTAAGTTTCTTTAAACTTGAGCGCGCACGCGCGTGCGTACACAGGCATGGCGTCGAAATAGACCTCGCGAGCCTACTGGGGCGGGGGGTATGTTACACAGCCTAATTTAACATACTCGCAACACAATTTAACTTTCAAACAAAACAAAAACCTACTTCATCGATTACACGCCACAAAACAAAAACAAAAAAAAAGTTACTTCCTTACATTTCTAAGCTTTTAAGAACTTAAATCCTAACGATAACTACTAACACGAAAAACAAACGAAAACATGGTTTCACGCTTACTAGATGCTGACATACCCTCAATGGTATTTCGTCTCAGCTTATAGAACGGCTGTACTTTATCGGCCCCTTTGATGTAGCTAATATTAAAATGGTGCTCTATGGCCATTACCTTACCGCGCCTGAGCGGCCGTTCGAGTTATTGAGTCTACCCAAGTATGTCACTAAATGGTAGTGGTATTTCAACCTGCTCGAATTACAGCTTCTTATGGTACTTGACTAAGATTAAACTGAACCTTATGGCTAGAGTGCCATGTTGCAGTGGGGCATAATTGTTGGGAGCGGGGGTCCCATAGTCCTCCTTTAACAAGGTACCTTGGGAGATCGAGTTTATGTTCGATCTAATTGGTTCGAAAACAATTTTCTTTGCCGGGGCCTGTTGCAGTGGGACATAATTGATGGGAGCGTGGGTCCCATAGTCGTCCTCCTTTAACAAGGAACCTTGGGAGATCGAGTCTGTGTTCGATCTAATTGGTTCGAAAACAATTTTCCTTACCAGATCGTTAATGGGCGTGGAGCTCACTACGACTTGAAGTTTTAGTGGTAACTCCGTGGATGCTTCGTTCTGGGGAAAGACTACTGGGGTTAGGGGATACTCATCATCTTTGTCTAACATCTGAATCGGTTTACATGGGTGTACCACCTTGACACTTCTATCTTTCTTCATTGTCCCCCCATTTGGCTGGGTTCTACACGTAGGTACTTTCTTAGGTACACTGGCTTGTACCTCTTCCCTAATTACTACTTCCTCGATCATTACCCCATTTGGCTGGGTATTCATCGATCCTTTCCTAGGTGCAGAGCGGGCTAAAGCTGCCTCGATCTCCATATGATGCTCGATAGATGCCCTTACATGTGCGAGCATTTTTTTCTTTTTCTTTCCTCTCTTCTCTTTCAGCTTGAGCAAGTTCTCTTTCCCTCTGTATCTTCTTTCATCTACTTCTTTTTATTTTTATTATTCTTTTTTTTACTCTTTTCCCTTCTTAATTCTTCTTTCCTCGGCTTCTCTTTCCGCTTTCGCTAGTTCGCTTTCCCGTCGTGTTCTTCTTTCTTCATCTTCTATTTTTATCTTTATTCTTCTTTCATTATCTTTTTTCTATCCCTATTCTGAATTCTTTTGCTTCTCTTTTCAAATGTCTTATTCTTCCGTTTGTTTTACTTCCGCTCGGTATTCTTCTTTACTATGTTTCTATTTTCCACTGTATTCTGTCTTCTTCTCCTTTTCTGTCCATCCGTATTTTTATTGCTTTGTATTTTCTTTCCCCCCTTCTCTTCATATATCTTTCATTTTTCTATCAAACTGTATTATTATTTCTTCTTCTTCTTCTTCTTCTTCTCTTTCTAAATCCCTTCTTTCTTCTTCGCATTCATTCTCAGTTCTGCCAGGACGTAGGCATCCATATCTTTCCCTTCAAGTCCCAGACTTTGGGCTTGTTGGTATAATCTTTCGACCGGATCCATTTTGTGTTTGTCCGTCGATATTTCCTTGCTGTACTCTCAGGTACTTATGCCGCCACTCACCAGGTAGCGTGCAGCCTAACTTACCCTTAATCCCACTACTATGCTGATTGTAATACCACTCCGACAACAAATTTACCACTTGGCCTAACAACTACCTTCAGATTGTTTCCACCCCTAAGTTTACCAATTTTCCCCTCGTCAATTATTCTATTACTCCTGGTATTCCTTTAACGTGTTGGCTGTCCCTTAATTAGACGCTGCTATGTTCTTTCTAATAAAAACCTACAGACCTGACACCACTTTTGTCGCGGTATACTTTTGTCGAAGAATGCTATTTTTTGTTGTTTTAAGGAAGAGCCGGTCTCAAACACGTGAGGATTTAGTGAAATGCCCAGGAATTATCCCCAAATAAACATATATTTTAAATTTAACAATTTACTACAAACACAAACATGAACCACAGAAATAGTACGAATTTAAATACACAATAATGACTTCAATAAGTTTTTAAGTAAGGCTTTTTAACTTGACCTTATAATGCTGGTTAACTCGCTAATAACTTCAATATAAAAGAAATAGGCTAATTGACTCTACTGAAATTTAAATACCTTGGTTGATCTGGCGGCGGGTTTGAGACTGACCTTGAACTCAATGAGCCTAGACACCCCAGGAATCCAGTACGTTCTTTGCCGCGTGCCTCGACCAGATTGTTGGCGGTGGATGGGATGACTTGGCAGTCACAAGGGATTTTGGGCAAGTGTGGCAGATGGGGAGGGGGGCACACGGTATTTGGGGGGGTCTTCTTCAAGTACTAGAACTATCACGGTGTTTTTGGATGCACCAGGATAGGCGGGGTATCTCTGACGAGAGTAAGTTGAATCTGGTACTTAAACCAAGTTAACTTAGAGTTTGGTGTGACCACCGGGTAACGGGCTCGAGGAGAAGCTTTTCTTCTTCGTTTCGGAAGTCCTCAAGGTCGTGGACTATTACGGCGCTTTTTTCTACACCAGAATAGTGGGGGGGGGAGGTTCTCTGACGAGAATCAGTTGAACTTGGTTTCTAAATCAAGTTAACTTAGAGTTTGGTGTGACCACCGGGTAACGGGCTCAAGGGGAAGCTTTTTCTTCTTCGTTTCGTAATTTCTCAAGGGCGAGGACTATTACGGTGCTTTGTGCTACCCCAGAGTAGTAGGAGGGGGGGGGGGTCTGACGAGAATAAGTTGAACTTGAACACGTTAACTTAAAGTTCGGTTTGATAACCAGGGACTAGCTCGAGGATGAGCTGATTCTTAGTCCCCTTGGTAGCCTGGCCTCTCTTGCCGGGGACTTCGTAGCCTCGTTGACTCACGGATTCTACCCCTTTTTTCCCAAGTGTTTGGTATTTATACCTCGTCACCCCACTGTGGAAGGGGTAGGAGGGTGGGAGGGGACGGGCCACAGGAGGGTTCTTACTCCAACGGTTTTTCTCAGCAAGTCTTACCTCTGGTCCAGCTGGCCTTCGAGCTTGAGAGGAACGCGTCTCAAATTTTGGAGTTGAGGTGAAATTGAATATACACTCGTAGGGGAGATCTTGCAGTTTAAACCGTTCGGCTTTATTGGGACGATTGGCGAGGGGCTGTGGTTACGAGATTTACCCAAGGTGCCAGGTCCGGATGTTTTTACGGTCAACGTCCCGTGTCCAAACTGGGAGAGAAGGAAGAGGGTCGATTCCCCTACAAACAGTGTTGCCGAAAGAAAGAGTACAGTTTGTGAAACCTTTTGAAAACACAGGAGTAGATTATACTGGTCATTCTTTTCATTAAAACTTCTTCAGATGATAAATGTAAAATTTACATTTTAATATGTACTTGTATGAACACCAAAGCAGTTTATTTAGAGGCTGTAGAAAATATGTCTGCGGAACAATTTCTTATGGCCTTTGTTGGTTTCATAGCAGATATGGTTTACCCAGAGTCTTGTACCCTGATAATGCAAAATCAATTATTTCTAGAGCATCCTTGTTATATAATTTAATAACGTCTGATTTTTTCCAACACAAATTTTATAAATATTATCTAATTCATAAGCCATGGTTTGGTGCTAGCTGGGAAATGCTAATAAAAACAATTAAATAGTGCATCTGCAAAACCTTTGGTAGATCTTGTATTAAAGAATCCAACTTCATTACAGCACTTGCAGACATTCAGTTACCCATAAATAACGCCTATAATATATAGGGACTATTATAATTCTTTAAAGTAATAACCCTTAATCATTTAACATTATCTGGTACTATATTCCCATCTCTCATCATATCTGATGAACATCTTGATGTTGCTGATGAAGAAATTAGAGAAAGTCTCATTAATTCTATTGACTTGAGAGAAGATATAGGGTCTCGGTAACGAATTCTCTCTAGGAGTTTCGTAGGCTGGGTTAGGTGATCAGCGAGCTTCCTTAGAATAATATATATATATATATATATATATATATATATATATATATATATATATATATATATATATATATATATATATATATAGCTGGATTCTTTATTCCTAGGTAAATAGCTGGAATAAGCTTCGAAATGGCGAACAGTAATGACAACTTTTCTTCTTGAATAATAATGATAACTTTTTCTGACTGACTTTTCCACATTTTTTTTTCATTCATGTGTATAGAAGGGACAGAGAGGGATCAATGTGTAACACAGGCGAACAGGCAGACGTAGAGGAAAAAGATGCGGAACTAACTTGAGAGAGGATAGGAAGAGTTGATAAGTCGGTGGCTAAACACCGATGCGTGGTGTGGTTGGGTGGGTCTCGAGGTTTTCGTGACTGGACGACGGTTGAAGGGCGGTCAGAAAGGAGAGCGCGTGTGCTCAGTCGGAAACGCGCTATTCATGATGCTTTAATTTATGCGAAGAACGGTATGGGTTGCGGGTGGTCATGGGCTTCGGGGTATCGCAGTGCCATCGCAACATACCGTCTTGCGTGAAGTGCGGTGTATAGGGGGTCTCTCACGAGTTTTCCGAGTTGTTTTGTGAGTCTGGTGTGAGCATATGTGTTGAGGGGTGCTAATTTACTGTTGTCGTGTAGTGTGGACATTCTCGTGCGTGCGGCTTTTGCATGTGTTATGTTCTGGTGTATATTGAACCTAATGGACTTGTCAAAAGTTACTCCAAGGATTTTTGTATGTTGTGTATAGTCGAGCCTTGTTGGGTTTAGGTGGTTCATGTCTGGTTTTTGTGAGAAGATTTGTAGGTTATGCATGAAGTGATTCCTTGCGCCGAAGAGTGCCATCTGTGTCTTCTGAAGATTCGTGACAATCAGCCATTTATCCTCGTATTCTGTCTTTGCGTCTAGTATTATTTGTGCGTGGAGCGCGATCTCGTCTAGTCCACGGGCGCTGACGAGAATTGTCTCGTCATCGGTGTAGGACACTGTGTATGTGTGACAGCAGTTTTCGGGTGGGCGTGTGGTGTCGTTTGGGTTCATAATGTAAACTGTGGGTGCTAGTACGCTTCCTTGGGGAACACCTGAGTGGGGTGTGAAGGGTTATAAGAGGATATTGTTGTATTTTATGTGGCATCTCCGTTCAGTGAGGTAGTGT
Source organism: Ceratothoa steindachneri (assembly GCA_963969495.1). NCBI lineage: Eukaryota > Metazoa > Arthropoda > Malacostraca > Isopoda > Cymothoidae > Ceratothoa > Ceratothoa steindachneri. The sequence goes on along the minus strand of OZ018330.1, from coordinate 44,083,916 downwards.
GAGAGGAGCCTCTTGGTGCAGAGAGGTAACTCCGTATTGTTGGCGAGTTTCCAACGGAATCCCTCGTGCCACAGCTTATCAAAGGCCTTCTCTACGTCCTTGCTGATGGAGAGTGTTTTTTGGCGTATCTGGCGGGATTTTTTTGTATTCTGTCGTGAATGATGGTCACAGCCGCCTGAGTGGACCGGCCCCTCCTGAACCTATATTGGTGGGGGTAGAACCAGTCCCTCTCTTCCAGGTAATCCCGTAGGCGGCAGTTGATCATATGTTTGAGTATTTTGCCTAGGTGCTCTAATAGAGCAATAGGCCTGTAATTTGGGACGGGGTGTTTGGGTTCTTTGTTCACTTTGTGTAGAAGTATGTTGTGAGAGACTTTGAATATTTTGGGTAAGTGGCCTGAGGCTAGTGAGGCGTTGAATAGGTGTGTAAGTGTAGGGTATATGTTTGCGGGGAGGTGGTGTATTAGTGCGGCTAGTAGTCCGGAGGGGCCGGGTGCACGTTTTGGTGTTGTTTTGATATAGTGTTTTGTTTCCTCGACGGTAATGGGAGTGGTCAATGCAGATGTGTAGTCGAGCAGCTCCATTCGTATCAGGGGGACGGGCCTTAGCTCGTGGCGTGGGCCCGACACCACTCCTGGACTTCCTGGAAGTGCTCTTGCGCGTGTGGTTTGGGTGGGTTGTGTGTGTGTGTGTGTGTGTGTGTGTGTACTGTGTCCCAGTGGGACCTTTAATGCGTTGAGGATGCCGTTGGTGTCTGTGAGTGTTTGGTTATTTACTTGGAGGGTGATGGGTTTGGGTGGATCAGTGCCTAGCAACCTTTTTGCATGCCGCCAGAAGAAGGAAGGGTTAGTGCAAAAGTGTCGTCCGCGATGCGGACGACCTCTCGCCACTGCCGGTTCATATCTAGTTGCACGCACTGTAGGATGCGGGCACGTAAGTGAGTGATATTGTGTTGTCGTGGGCCTCTGGTGTAGTATTGTTGTACTGCGTGATGAGTCTCTGAGTGTGTATGGAAAATGTGAAATGTTTTATGCGTATGTAGGTTTTGTGTGGTGTGTGTAGGTCGTGTGCTGTGGTTATAGTGTTTAAGATTGAGCACCAGTGGTCGTCTAACGTATTTGGATTGGTGTGGTCCAGGTCCAGGTTTTGTGGTGTATTTTCTGTTATGTGTCTCTTGAACTCTTCCCAGTTCGTGTTTGTGTAGTCGAAGAGAGGTGGTGTGGGTATGAGTATAGGAGATGTGGATATGATAATGCATATCGGTACGAGTATGTGGTCAGAGAGTACGTGGGGACCCGGTGAAATGTGCGTGTAGAAGTGTGTAGCGTGGTCGTTGTGGAAGACCACGTCCGGAGACGTGGTACCTCCACGAGGACCAAAGAATGTGGGGAAGGTCGGGCCGATGTGCTCGCAGCGATAGCGCAGCAGGGCACCGGCCAAGTACCTTCCTGCATCATTCATAGTGTAAGAAACGAGTGTTGGGTGAAAGGCGCTGAGGTCCCCCGAAAAGAAGATAGGAAGGTTGTGGTTTGATAGAGCCCGGAGTGGGACTTCTATATTTAATTCTAGGCATGGTGGTCTGTAGTGGCCGGAGCTTGTCTGTACCTTACAGGCTAGAAAAGAGTCATCGTGTATTTGAATGAGGGAGTGGTGTATAGAGCGCTTTATTAGGATCGCTGATCCTAGGTGCAGCGCTTGTGGAGATAGATATGTGTGGTAGCCTGCAATGCGGAGTATGTTGTTGGGAGGATGTAGGTTGGTCGAGTTCAAGATTATTTTGTCAGGTCTTTGTGTGTTTAGGACCCAGTTGGCAAGAGTATTGTAATATAGTGCCAACTGCGTACGTTTATTTGTGTCACGTTGAGGCATCCTATTGTCGTGGGCGGAGTGCGCGTGAGGCTGATTTAGTCGGGACCGTTCCCCTCTCCTTGGTTATTGCCTAGGAGGCGTGGGGAGCGAGTACCTTTACGCGTGTCAGCTGTGGTTTGGAGAGGTTGTCAGTGGTGTTATTGGGTGGGCAGGCTGTGTTGGAGGGGAGAGTGTGTTCTGTGGAGGGAGGGTTAGAAATTGTGGACGTGGAAGTAGGGTTGGAGAGAGTAGAGTCTAGGTGGGGGGAGTTAGGAGCAGAGGTGGAGGGAGTAGAGCTAGTAGAGGGGGGGGCTGGATATAGTAGGGGAGGTGCAGATTATGAGAGGGGAGGGGGGTCGGGAGAGAGAGGAGGTTGGGACGCCGAAAAATGAGGGGTGGGAGGAGGAGAGGAAGGAACAGCAGGGTGGGGGGGGAAGGGAGGCTTTACGCGTGGTTGTGTGTGTGTGTGGAGGGGAGGGGGTTGTGGTGGAGAACATCTGATAAACATCAAGCAGCAATTCGAGGAGAACTCCGTGTTAAATTTCACTTATGAATTGAGCACGGACAATAAACTCCCTTTCTTGGACGTTGAGGTTCAAAACATCAATGACAGCTACATCACTAAAGTACATAGAAAACTAGGGAGTGAATGCCCTGAAAGGTATAAAATAAACGTAATCGGTTCATACATCCGCCTAGCATATAAATGCTGCTCTACGTGGGAACATTTCCACCAAGAGATAGCATAGGTAAAACAAACACTCCTAAATAATGGTTTCTCAAACAGCATGATTGACAAACAACTCTAATCATCTTTAAATAATCATTGCAAAGATACGGATAAAACTGAAAGTAATCAGGAAGAAGTCAACAACATCAAAGTGTATTACAGAAACCAGATGTCCATGGCCTATAAAATAGATGAAAAAAACATTAACGAGATTATTAACCGTAACATCAAGGTTAAAAATCAAACGGATTAAATCCAACTCATCATTTCTTATAAAACAACAAAAGGTAGCAATCTCCTGATGAAAAACAAAACCTGCCTAAACTCCTCGAATCTCAAGTCAACCAACATAGTTTATGAGCTCATCTGCCCCGATAAATACTGTAAGCTTTATAACAACTCAAAATATATTTGCATGACAACCACTACACTTTCGAGATGTTCAGCTAAGCTGAACATCTTAGAAGCCAAAGTAATAAACGAAGATAAGCCGGCCATCAACAGTCAAGCGACAAGCTGGAATCGCACATTAAAATTAAAAAAAAAAATTCCACTCACCGGACTGGCCCAATATATATATATATATATATATATATATATATATATATATATATATATAGATATATATACAGGAAATAATTTTTTATAAAAAAGTCAAAAAGTCATCACCATAATATATATATATATATATATATATATATATATATATATATATATATATATATATATATATATATATTATGGTGATGACTTTTTGACTTTTTTATAAAAAATTATTTCCTGTAGCACGAATGAATGAACTTTTGCCTATTAATGACAAAAATTATTTTTAGCCCATGAAATATTGGAAAAGGTCACGCACAAACCACTTTGAAATGTAATATAGGCCATTTTATATGTGTTAAAAATATTTATATTGAATATATAAGTCATCAAACAGACTTGTGCAATAATTTATGTACCATAAAATTGTATAGAATTTCCCAGAAAATCATCACGTCATCGCTTGGCGATTTCTGTAGAGTTCCAGAATTTTCTTCAGCCATTTCGCGTGCGGTAAATAAGCGGGATGTTTAAAGTTTTAACGGCGTTGATATTATTATTGCCTTATGTTTTTTACATACATTGCTTTTAAACAACCCCCAATCTATTATCATGTATTCTAAACGAATGAGTACCGCGGGTACAAGTGGTGAAAGTCAAAAGAAGAAGAGAAAAGTTATTGGATTAGAAGAAAAGTTGTCAATAATAAGCAAGCATGAAAGCGGAGCCACCAAAGCTAAGATAGGTCGGGATCATAGTATGGCCGAATCTACCATCCGCAATATTATTCAGAATTCGAAACTATATAAAGAACAAGGGCAAAGTGCTACTTCATCATCAAATTTGCAGACAACAAGAAACCGAAGCCCTGCAATGATTAAAATGGAACGTCTTTTGTCTATTTGGATTGAAGATTGCAATCAAAAGCGCATTCCTCTAAGTCAAATGACAATAAAAACGAAGGCTGTGTCTCTGTTTGCCGCCGTCCAAACAAAACGGCAAGAAACCGAAACTGGAAGGGAAACTGAAGAAACATTTTCCGGAAGTTCTGGATGGTTTGACAGATTTAGAAAACGAACTGGAATCCACAACGTTAGAATTGTAGGTGAAAGTGCAAGTGCGGACGTTAATGCAGCAGCCAAATATCCCGCTGAATTGAAAAAAATTATTGAAGATGGTGGCTATGTTGACGAACAAATTATAAATGTTGATGAAACAGGGCTGTTTTGGAAACGAATGCCTACCAAAACGTACTTGGCGAAAAAAGAACAATCACAGCCTGGGTTCAAAGTCTCTAAAGATCGTCTGACACTTTTGCTCGGTGGAAATGCTGCTGGTTATTTAAAATTAAAGCCTATGTTGATCTATCGATCAGAAAACCCACGTGCTCTTAAAGGATTCAACAAGCATTGCTTACCAGTTTTTTGGAAGTCAAATAAAAAAGCGTGGGTGACAAAATCTTTTTCTGAAGATTGGTTCAAAAATTGCTTTTGTCCTGAGGTCGAAAAATATTGCAAGTCCATTAATGTAGACTTTAAAATTCTATTAATTTTGGACAATGCTCCGGGTCACCCAACGGCACTTAGTGACTTATGCGAAAATGTTAAAGTTGTATTTTTACCACCCAACACAACATCTCTGTTGCAACAGAGGGGGTGATAGCAACTTTCAAGGCCTATTATTTGCGAAAAACATTTGTCCAGGCAATTGAAAAAACAACGGGAGAAAATGCTATGAACCTTACGGAATTTTGGAAAAACTTTAACATAAAGAACGCTGTGGAAAACATTAATGATGCATGGCGTGAGGTCACAGCTAGCAATATGAGGGCAGTGTGGAAAAATATAATTCCTCACTGTGCAAATGATTTTGCAAGCTTCGAGGCGGAAGTTACAGGGGCTGTAACGGAAATTATGCAACTTGGGCTAGAAATGAAAATGGCGGATATGGACGATGGCAACGTTAGGGAATTGCTCGACTCGCATAATGGAGATCTCAATGACGACGAACTTCTAGATTTAGAGCAAGAACGTGCATACGATGACGAAGACAATGACGAAACGGAAGAAATGGCAAAAACGAAGGAATTCACGATAAAAGAACTCGATTCTATTTTTTGGACATTTGAAGATGGAAAGCAAATGATAATGGATGCAGACCCGAATGTAGAAAGGGCAATACAAGTAAGAAGACAGATAGAAAATGCGCTAAGTTGTTATCGGGTGATGTACAAAGAGAAGAAGAAGGCATCGAGAACGCAAACAACCCTTTTACAATATTTTCATAAAAAATGACATTTACTGTATCTTTTTTTCATATGCTCATGAAACTTAATAAACAGTAATACTGTACATTATATGGTGTCCAATTCATTTGTTTCCTTATTTATTTACGTCGCATCTATATCGCATTTACACGCATTTTTCAAAAGTCTAGACATCAATCTACGATTTTACATGTATTTATATCTTCGATTAATGCGGTTTCGCTTACTGCGGTGTTTTTACCGCACGAATTAACCGCAGTAACCGGGGTATTGCTGTAATACAATAGTAAGAATATTGGAATACTGTTTCTTAGTTTCTTGGTGAGGCTCTCCTTCATCTCCTCATAGGTTTTGAGGATCTTCCTCCCAGCTCGGACCTACCTATTTCTGCCTCCAAGGCACGCGCGGCTCGCCCCTGTGCTAAACTGAAACCAAAAGCTAAAATTATCGATTATCGCTAGTTTGGGACCAAAAGTATCGGCGATTCCGATGAATCGATAACGCGGGAAAAAATATCGGATAACCGATAACCCGATATTGTTATCGCGCTAAATTATCGCGATAGCGCCCACCTATGCTCATGATAGCCCTGACTCACTACTTCTTGAAGTGCAGAATGGTTCTTGATTACCGAGCCTAAGGCACGTATTCTCACAGTCCATCTGGTTTGGCAAAGCGGTTTAAGTGAGGGTGCATTAGGTGTTCCCATTTGCATCTGTTCAAACAGATGGTACATCTTTGGAGAGAATTTGATGAGTTTGGTAATTTCTGTTACCAAGTCCAAAGCATCACGTACTGGCTTAGACTTTTTGGTTTTGTCTTGCAAACAAAGATTTATGCAGTTAGCTAGGCAATGAATTTTGATGGCAGCCTTGTCCTTTTTTAGCACACGTGTGCCTAATCCTGTCCTTGATCTTGCATATTGCTTGCACCATCATATGCCTGCCACGGCAGTTGTTGATGGGAAGAGAGAACATCATTCAAAGCGGTGAACAGTGTATCACTAGTTATAGATGGTACTTCAAAAAATCCCAGTGGCTCTTCAAACACTTCATACTTATTATTGAAATACCTTACAGAAATGTTGAACTGCTCTTTACAGTTGATATCTGTAACTTCATCAGCAATTAAACCATACCATTTTGCTTTTTGTGTATCGGTAATGACTGATCTTAATACTTGGTTTCCCATCAAGGTAATCAGTTCATTAATGATTACAGGGGACATGTACCTTTTGTCATGCAGCCACTGCTTTAGTTCTGGGACTTCTTTGCTGCGGAGCTTTAACAGCTGCATAAAGTTTCCCTCCAATTCTTCCTGACCTCTGATAGACAAACCCTGTCTTAACAGATACTTCAACGATTAAATTTGTGTCAGGAGTGCTTTGCAATGATCTGCCTGTGCTTTCCTGCTCTGTTCACTTCTAGGCTGTTTCACCTGCACATTATTTATGTATGCATTCAATTTTAATGTTGCTTCCATATGTGCAGAACATTTTTCATGGATTCTGAATCTTTCTTCCAATTGTCAAAGCCATCATTTGTAAATGCACACTGCATTTCTAGAGCACTTGTTCGAGATCAACTCCATTTAGTTCTGTGGATTTTTTGAGGCGCAGCACAAAGTTGTCCATGCCGTCCTTACAAACCGGCCGACTAATGGCTCTGATCTCCTCCTTGATGGCTTCCGTAAGTTCCTTGATGGTCCTGGCTCTCCCTGCGTACACTCTGTTTTTAAGGTAGCCCCAGAGAAAGACATCTGGGGGGCTAAGGTCTGGGCTGTGAAATGCCTATTCAAAATCAGTCTTGAGACTGATCACACGGCCACCAAAGTTCTCTTTCAGCTAATCTCGGGACAGGTTTGAGGTGAGATAACTTGCTCCATCTTGCTGGAACTAGAACCTCCCCATAAGCGACGGGAACAGGGTCTGTAGCTCCCTCTTGAAGGTTTTGAGGACCTCAACATACCGCTCCTTTCTGACTGCCACTGTCGTACCAGATTCCCCGAAGAAGAATGGTCCGATGATTCTTCTTGCTGAGATTGCAGTCCATACCGTGCACTTAGGGGAGTGTAGGGGCTTGGTGGTTAATTGATTTGGTCTGGGGGTCCCCCAGAAGACATTTATCTTCGAGTTTACCTTTCCTTCAAGATGGAAGTGAGCTTCATCTGAGATCCAAAGGAGGTTAAGAAAAGTTGGGGTCTCCTGAATCTTCTCCAGTATCTTGACTGCCATAGCCTTTCTCTGCCCTTTGTCTAGGGCTGTAAGGGTTTGCTTCGTCTGTATTCTGTATGGGTAGGCCTTTACATCCATTACTAGCACTAATCTGCAAGTCTCACGGGATATACTGAGGGACTGACTTCGCTTGCGCACAGAGCGTTTTGGACTCTGCTTAACTGACTCTCTCACGTTCTCGACCAGCTCAGCTGTACGCTTCTCGGGGCGTCCTGAACAGCTTGGACGGTTGTCACTGTCCCATAGTTCTCGAAGTGGTCCACCCAGTCCTGAATTCTGCTCTTGGAGGGGGCTTTTTTACATTCGAACTGATGCACGAAAGTGTCCTGCACTTTCTTGAACGAGCCTGTCTTGTAGTAATGTTTGACGCAGTATATTTTTTGCTGGAGCTCCTATGGAGATCTAGTTGTGTTCACAGGCGTAGCTTCTGTCATGTGTTGCAAAGTAAGGGTGATTAGTGAATGCATGAAGGATATATCACAAAAAGTGTGTGCAGGCCCGTTTTTTAGGGGTGACCCTGTATTAGTTGAAATCACCATAATTAAAAGAAAAGAGGGAAATCAATCTAGGCTGAACATCTTAGAAGCCATCTTAATCAACGGAGAAAGTCCAACGCTCAACACGCAGTCTACGAGTTGGAATCGAACATTAAAATTGTTTTAAAAATTCCACTAGCCTGATTGACCCGTTTCCCTTGATGTTAAGTTCAAGCGAGGAATAAATACCTCCTAAAAACCGTTTTCTTTTCATTCGATTTGATTCCACCATATTTCATCAGTAAAGGAGCGAAAGAATACCTAAAGACATTGAAGATGATCGCATAGATCGAAAACTACAACAAAACTCTACAAGAAAATCGAAGATGAAGAGAACACAAAATGACGATGTGTTGATGCCTCGTCACGTCTTCGCCATGGTCACTGCAAAACAATCTAAATCAAGTTATCACTATCGTCCAGCCTTCGCCATTGTTATGCCTTATCTATCGTCCCGCCTTCATCATCGACACATCTCCAGCATCGTTATTGGACAATCCCTGTGTTTTCGATTTTTTTTACGCGCAACTTTGATTGCCTTTTGGCCTTTTGCGTTCAATATATGTTGTCACCTAATCTAAACCGCGAGGATTGACGATTTTCCTTTCAGTTGTTTAAGTGGTAAACTTAAAACTTATTATTATCATAACTTATTAGCAAAGAAAAAGATTAAATGAGCTACTTATATATATATAAGTAAACATTTTCACTAACTCTATAACTTAAGAACGGGATTTTTAGGAGTATTTGAATAATAATTTCATCTTAGTTTGGTTATGACTTAAGTATATTCTAAATTTTTATCAAGATAATTTCTAAGAATTTCTTTAGAGTTTGAAAAAACAAAATAGTTTAGTTTAGAAAAAATAAATATGATTATCCAATGCTTTATAATGTTTTAAAAGAAAATGAATTACAATTGGTATAGTTCAGAAAATTGATTAAAATTAAAATAAGGCTGCTTTTTTATTTTATCTATAACTATATTTTAGCAACGTGATTATTTGAAATGGGGGAAATAATTTAGAGTTCATTTTAAAAATTATTATAATTGGCGAAGTTCAGAAAATTTATAAAAATTTAACCATGGCTGCTTTTTTTTTAGATTTTACATTTTAATCTTAGTAGCAAAGCCATTCCTAGCTTACATATAATTTAATTTACAGTTTTAATGCAGTACGCAGTTACTGAAAATAGAAGTATAAATACAGCAAGTTAAGAGTTTTAATTTATTGTTCAACCTTTGCAAACGTTTTGCTATATGTTGCACTTATTCATTTATATTTGTTGCATTTATATGTTCCACTTATTCATTTATATTTGTTCATATATATTCATGTTACTAATATTTTGTTTTGTTTCTTTTCTAGATGTATTACACTAGTCAACAATGATTTTGCTACTTGGGTATTAGCTTGTGATTTATACTAAATCGAATATGCTTATTCCAAATCTGTAATCAGAATTGTTCTAGCACGTAAGGTTCCTTAGTTACACATATAGGCAGTGTTGCTACGGCTACCGTAGTGAGAGGATGTGTTGTGTGTGTTTTGTTCCTGCGTTACACTCCTGTTTTATTCCGTCAAATTTAGCCATTATAGTAGTGGTGTTGAAACGGTATTTACATACAGTGATTGATTGCATTTTTCTTTCAGATTTATCGTACAAAAGTATATAACAGGATATATGCAAACTAAGTTAAAAACATGAATCGGAGATATACTCCAAGCAACCAGCGGAAATATTTAGCTAAAAGAGTGAAAACTGCATATAATTATTATTTTGGTTGTAAAGTTGGTGACCAAGACAAACCCTGGCCACCTCACAAATCTTCTACTGTGTATTATACGGGGCTCACGCAGTGGTTAAATTGCAAACGGAAGGGTATGCCTTTTGCTGTACCAATGGCGTGGCGTGAGCCAACAAATCATGTTTTTGATTGCTACTTTTGTATGAAAAATATTGCGGGATTCCAAAATATGAAGAAGTCAAAAATTGTATATCCAAATTGTAAGTCAGCTATAAATCCAGTCCCCCATAATATGGAGATGCCAATCCCAGTTCGTCGATCAGCTAGTGCAGTTAAAGAAAATGATGCATCGCCTGAAGAGGAGGATAACAATGACGATGAAATGTATGAGGATGATTCTAAGGCAAAGAAGATCCAGTTGATAAATCAAGAAAGATTGAATGATTTGGTGAGGGATTTGTCATTGTCAAAGGAGAACGCATAACTGTTGGGTTCCAGACTACAGCAATGGAATCCTCTAGTGGACGGTGCAAAAATATCTACTTTCCGAAAACGCCATGAGGCCTTAGCTGCCTTCTATAAAGAAGAAGATGGTGCTTGTTTCTGTACTGATTTTAATGGCCTCATGAATCAGCTAGAAAACGAGCATTTACCTGATGAATGGAGACTATTCATCAATGCAAGCACTGCTAGCCTCAAAGCTGTGTTGCTACACGATGGTAACAAAAAACCTTCAATTCCTGTCGCACTTATTGTTGGGATGATAGAGACATATGACAATGAAATTTATTTTGGAACGTGCTCATTACCTGCATCATAAGTAGAATATCTGTGGCAATCTAAAGGTACTTTCTTTACTTCTTGGACTGCAGCTAGGATATACAAAGAATATGTACTTCTTATGCCTATGAAACAGCCGTGACGAAAGGAATCATTATATTGTCAAAATGTGGCCCGAAAGAGAAGAACACATAGTTGGCCGATGCAATGTAAAGCACATGCCTTTGGTACATCCACAGAAGATCTACCTTCCACCACTTCATATCAAACTTGGCTTTATCACGAATTTTGTTAAAGCAATGGCCCATGATTCTAATGGATTCCAGTATCTCAAAGAGAAATTTGGTGCAAAGAAAACCGATGCTAAACTTAAAGCTGACATTTTTGTAGGGCCGGAGATCAGAGAATTGATACGTGACAGGGAGTTCAAAAATAAACTAACTCCACTTGAGTTGGCAGCATGGGATTCATTTGTTCATGTAGTGCAGAACTTCTTTGGTAATATAGCGTACGAAAAGTGCAGGCGAGCGGCTAAAAAGCTTCGTTTGAATGAATCTTTTTTAAGACTCAGGATAGCCGAGTGGATTCGCCGCTGGCAACAGTGTTCCAGCGATGTGGGAAGCTGTTCGCAACTCGCCTACGCTATTATTTTTTCTTTGTCCTCTTTCCTACTCTCCTCTATCTACAATGGTGCTCAGACCCGGGAAGGGGAGCGTTAGCCCTTGGATAACATTTCCAAACGGGCTCTCTTCATTTCTTCAAAATACGCTCCGCTTCTAGGAGGGGGTTGTATAGCGTACGAGAAGTGCAGGCGAGCGACTTAAAAGCTTCGTTTGAATGTCTTTTTTGAGACTCAGGATGGCCGAGTGGATTTGCCGCTGGCTAACAGTGGTCCAGCGACGCGGGAAGCTGTTCGCAACTCGCCTACGCTATTATTTTTTCTTTGCCCCCTTTCCTACTCTCCTCTATCTACAGTAATCATAGGGCTGAAAACTATGAAGAACTAGTGGACAACATACTAAAGGCCTATCACCGAATGGGGTGTCGGATGTCTCTTAAGATGCATTTCTTGCATTCGCATCTAGATTTCTTTCCATATAATATGGATGATATTAGTGACGAACATGGGAAAAGGTTCCACCGAGATATCGCAATGATGGAAAGCAGGTATCAAGGCCGCTTCAACGAAAACATGATGGGTAACTACTGCTGGTTCCTACAACGGGAAGATCCTATATCCACGTACACGCGCAAGAGCAAGAGTCTCAAACATTTTTGAAGAAATTTATAGTTAGGTGAGTACTACCTCTTTTATATGTAATACATATCTTGCCTGGGTCTGCAAAATGACGTGCATAATGCCAAAGAAGGTGCCCCGATTCCAAACTTTGCCCATAAACGTCTCATTGTTCTCAAACTCGTAATAATTATATCATTAATTCATCCAAGGTGACAAAGTGAGCCAAATAGCCTAGTTGCATAACTCAGGAACCTTACCTGCTAGGACGAATCTGAGCTCATATTTGGAATCGGTGCACCAAAGTTAGTTAGATACAACAACATTTACTCAAGTAGCAGAGACAAAGTTAAAATTTGTTAGCTAGTGTTATGAATATAGTTGATAAAACCCTATAAAAAGGGACAGTTTGAATATGCCTTACTACTCATTACTACCATTACAATAAAAAGCTTGTAAGACAGCTATGCTCACCACTACTCGTTACTATTATTACAATTTAATCAACTATTTTGGATGAAGTCATACTACTTGAGAAGTTTGATGTACTTACTTCGGATTCTCACGCTGGCAAATTATGGAAGCTTTGGTATAAAGTTTCTGCTACTTCCTTTCTACAATATCTAATCATTCTTCAAACAAGTTAGAAGTGCTCTACTTTATATTGGTCCTCATGTCGCGGATGTAATAGAGGGCTGTGCTGATTATTCGAAGGTTATCGAATTGTTGCAAGCTGCCTATATTAAGGCTTCCAGTGAAATTCATGTCAGACATTTGATTTCTACTCGAATTCAACTGCCAGAAGAATCGATTGACCAGTACCTTCAAGATCTCAATTGTCTTGCTGTGGATTGCAACTTTCAGGATGTTACTGCTGCAGTCTACCGCGATGAGTATCAGGGATTCCTTCATACGAGGATTAAATTCTTCGAATATTCATGCACCACTCCTTGGGAATCAAAAGCTTACATTAACCAATGCTACTCAACAATCTCGATCATTAGAGCAACCATTACTGAGATTTGAATAAGACTTAGTCCCAGTCATATACCTGCTAGTGTGGCGGATGTTACAGGTACATCTATGACTTCTAGTAAAGAAGAAGAATGTGAAGAAGTTAGCCTTTTACTTACAGCAGCTGTTTAAAAAAATATTTAAAACATGAAGCAAACCTGCTACAATTGTTGTGTTCGTCGCCATCCTGAGGATGACCGAACACTTTGTCCAGCTCGCGATGTAATTTGTCGTAACTGTGGGAAGCTTGGACATTTTTCAAAAGTTTGTAAGGCAAAATCCAAACGTCCTGTTTCATTATCTTCTGCCACGCTTGATTCCAGCTGCGCTACCAACGGCTTGCTTTTGCCTACTGTTCCTGTTCAATTGAACAGAGATTCTCAGTTTCTTAAAAGTCTGATTGACAGTGAAAGTTCAAGAAATTTTATAAATGAAGCTGTAGTACAAGCTATGCATCTCCCACTTCATGAAGGATCGTCTGTTGTTTCGATGGCGTCTTCTTTCTCAGTAAATCTTAAATGTTACCGTATTGTTAACGTTTCGATGAATGGGCGCACTTATGAGAATGTCGAAGCTACTGTACTTCCAAACGCTTGTACTGACATTATTCTTTGCTTACCAATTTAAAGAGTGAATAAAAGCGTTATCTTAAATTATGGGGGCACAGAACCTCCTTAACTTTGTGTGAACTGACTAAAATAAAGATTCCTCTAGTTAGACTGTTTAGAAACTTATCCTCGGACTGCACTCCAATTGCTACCAAGTATCGCCATTGAACCTCCGAAGACGCTGATTTCGTCGAAAATGAGTGTCGTGGTATCGTAAGTGTATACCTTAGCAGCTGTGAAGGCAATTACACTTATGTGGCAGGCGACCGAGAGATGGCCGGCTGTACCAAGCTAATGAGGCGGGACAGTGAGTCCTCCTTGGGTTCGGAAAGTTTAAAGCGATTAAATCTATGCGAGTCCGTATTCGTTGACCGGGGGAGTTCTTTAAATGCCTAGCTCCCTTCAAGGTTATTAAATATTAAAACCCCAAATAAAGGTTACAATAACAAAAACAAGATAAATATGTAAACATGTGCATAGGGATAAATTGAAAATTAATTTCGGGCTCAGAAGGGAATAATGACTCAATGACTAAAGCGACAATGAAGGAGCTGGAGCGATTTGACAATACCCCCTAAAAGTCGGGAGAGGGGGGCGGTATTTTTTCGGGATATTTCGTTTTCTATTGCGAAATCGGAGAAAAATTCACACGAACAAAATCGGGGTTTCTTTCAATTCTCAATAAATGTACCAAATTTCAGCAATCTAGTTTTAACAATAAAACGGTTAAAAGGAAAGGAGAACTTGCCTAATGCAAGTTACCAAAAATAGGCTCTCCTGAATTTTTTTTTTCGAAATTTCTGGATTTTTAGGTCGCTAAGGATCCTGAAGAATTGGTTGTAGAACAATGACTCAAAGTGCATTCAATTCGTCTTTTCAAGCTCTACAAACACCTTGAGGTGTTTTACGATATCATTTATAGCTTTGGAGAATTTTTTTTATATAAAAGTAACCATAAATTAATAATCTTTACGAATTTTGTCAAAACGTACGACCAAAATTTAGTTTTTCCCCTTGTGTACATAATCCAACTTTCAAAATAAAAAAAATATGAAAAAAAAACATCATTAGCGATTTCAAAATACCCCCTAAAAGGCCGTTTTTTTCGTGTTTTTTCAAAATATCTTGGTTTCTGTCGGGAAATTGGAAAATTTCACAGGAACAATTTCGATATTCATATTTCAATTCTCATTAAGTAAATTATATCACTCTAGCTTTAATAATAAGACAGTTAGCATTTTTTATCGAAACCATCCCTTTAAAAAAATATCCACACATTCAAAATATAAAAATTGTACTTACATTTTAATTAGTACCCCTACAAATACCACGCTGCATGAATGACTTTTTGGTTTTGAGAGACGTTCAGTCAGTGGTTCAGCCCTACCTTCTTGGCTAATTGAATCTGGAGAAGTACTCCTCAAACGGTTTGGGAATAGCAGTAAATACGAACCAGCTGTGGACGTAGTTGATCTCATTGATGCTAACCCTACACATGCTCGTGTGAAATTCCCTGATGGGAGAGAGAGCACTGTTGCTCTGCGAAATTTAGCTCCATGTCCTAGGAATATTCCACCTAATGATTCCGAATCACGAAATCCAGGTGTCCTTTCCAATCCAGCTTCGCATTCCTGTTTTCCATCTACAACTACTAACTTTCCTCAAGCCAAGGAGAAGATATTGCGAAATGAGCAAGAAAAGATCATACAGACACAATAATACCATGTTCATGATGCTGATAACAATGTGAATAGTCACGACAATACAGTTGCCGGGACCAAGAAGATCTTTACGCGCTCATAAACCTGTAGGTCGTTTAGATTTGTAATATTTTCGATTTCTAATTCATTTTGATCCCTTACTTTAACTTTCTTTATCTCGTGTATTGGATATTTTGTAATTTTGAAAAAGAATTAATTTTGGGGGGTGGGAGTGACTGTTGTATGTTGCACTTATTCATTTATATTTGTTTCATTTATATGTTGCATTTATTCATTTATATTTGTTCATATGTATTCATAATACTAATGTTTTGTTTTGTTTCTTTTCTAGATGTATTATGAATATAGTTAATTAAACCCTATAAAAAGGGACAGTTTGACTATACCTTACTACTCATTACTATTATTACAATAAAAAGCTTGTAAGGCAGCTATGCTCACCTCTACTCATTACTATCATTACAGACAAGATGGACTACGAGATGCTACCAATCAGTCATACGGAGGGCTGGAGGAAGGAGCCGCGTGAGTAGGGAAGGTAGAGGAGTGAGACAATGTGACTCACTGACTATAAAGACTTAGGCTTGGAAACACTTGGATGGATGATGTTGAAAATTTATTGTTTTGATGCAACGTTTTGCAGTTCTATTAAAAAGGGAGTCAAAATGACTCCCTTGAGCATCCGACGTAAAATGATAGTGGCCAGGGAAATATAAGAGAAGACACAATTGTACCGAAGTTAGACTGTCTAGGGTAGAGAAAGGGAAAAGATTTCAGGGTATTTAGGCTAAAAGAGGTACTTCAGGTATAGGAGGGCTGAGTTGTTTCTATACCAATGGTCGTAGTCTTAGAAATAAAAAGGATGAGTTATTTAGTTATGTTATTGATGAAGATATAGAAATAAAATGAGAAACAGAATCATGGGTTAGTGAAATTATATTTAATGACAATGTGGGTGAATTTGTTCTACAGGGTTATGATGTGTGCATTAGTCAAAGGAGAAGTAGGAGTGGTGGATGGATAATTATTGATATTAGAAATTGCATTGCTTTAAATCTAAATAATTCAATAAAGCAGGAAGAAGTTGAGGCAATGTAGATAGATATTAGGGTCAGTAAAAATAGGATTCTACACTTAGCAGCCTTTTACAGACCACCTGATCAGACTGATAATAATGATGAGCTAATGAGAAGGGAAATAAGTAAAGGATGTAAAGCAGATAGAAGTATGCTTGGTGACTTTAATTTAAATTATGTGGATTGGGAAAATATGTATGATTGGGAAGGATACAAAAAGTTGTAAGAGAAAGGAATGTTTTGAGGAATTTTTTTAGTCAATTTGTTAGTATATCAACAAGGGTGTCAATATATTAGATCTAGGACTCTCTAATAATGATTATTTATTTCAGGAATTGACTATCGGGAAAGCATTGGGAAATAGTGATCATCAGATACTTAGCTCGGGAATAGGGAAAGCTAGTACATCAACAAACCCTACTAAAACTCCAGGTTAACTGGGATATAGAATTCAGTAGTAAGAATACTTGCGATATAATACTTGTAAGACTATATTAAATGTAGCCCAAAAGCAGTGCCTCTCAACGAAGGTCATTACGAAGAAATGTAGGAAGCCATTGTGGTGGAATTATAAGATAGCTAGGAAAATCTTCGAGAAGAGATGAGCATACCGAAGATTACAGGGGGAAGGTCCTGCTGAAATTTCGAATAATTTTAGGGCCACTAGGAATGAATTAAATTAACTAATTAACATAGGTCACTGAGGTTTTCTAAGCAGTGTATTGAGGAAAAAATAAAGCAAATAGTGTGTAGGGATTCATTAAGAGGAATGCTAGTTATAAAAGTAAAGAGGCTATCCTTAAAATCCTTAAGCCATACTCCAGTACCCCTGGTATTTTGTTCGAATTCAATTCTGTTGTATCTTCACCCTGGAGGAAGGCTTTGGTAGCTTGATGATAATAATAATAATAATAATAATAATAATAATTCATATGTCAGGCCACATTTAGAATACTGCATACAGCATGGTTCATACACTTTTGACATGATATCAACCTGCAAGATCATTGCAAAGAAGGCAACAGAGATGATACATTCCCTGAAGCACCTTGAATATGTAAATAGGTTTAGGGTGCTAAATATGTGAGAAAGGGTATGATTGAGCTTTTAAAAAATTGTTCTGGGGTAGAAAAGATGGATTTTAGCAAGTTCTTTGAGTTGGACCGTAGTAATAGGACTAGGCGTTACCACTTGAAAATTAAAAAAAAACAACAAAAAAACAAAAAACAGAGGTGTAGGCTGGATGTGAGGAAGACCTTTTTCACCAACAGAGTAGTAGATTACTGGAATGGTTTACCACGGGGCACAAAAGGAGTCCGAATTTGAATGTTTTCAAGCGCAGGTTAGATGAGTATATAAGGAGGGTAGGTTAGGACGGTTTTTAACTTGTATTGGGGCAAATTACTTATTGTAATATCAATTTGTGTATATATTATATTAGTGTCATGTGTATTGCATGATTTAGTTTTTGACAAGCCATGGGTCCTGGTTGACTCGGATGACCTCTGATAGTCCCTTGTGACTTCTCTCATCCGTTGAATTATGTTAGGTTATGTTTAATATTTGAGTCAAACGCATATTATATTGTAAGTTAGTGATTACTTTCTGTAATATAGCAGAAAATCCAATATCTTTCCTTGCCACTCTTCTGAGCAAATAGTATACGTTGAACGTCTTCCAAAATCAGTCTGAGTATTTAATGCCTTCGTTAGTTTCGGAGCCACATCGATGAAAAAGAAACAGGCGATCATAATCTATCGGCCACAGTTTCTTTTCCTCTTCTTTTTTTTATTTGATGACGTTGAGGGGGGCGGAGGTAATCCCTCCCTGCCGAGTGATCTCCGAGGGGCAATTCGGCCTAGTCCTTCGTTGAAATAACGAAGGACTGGTCTGCCCTATTCTATTCTCAAGTTACAAACGCCAAACACCCTCTACCTTATTTAGCTGAAGGAGAATAAATGAGAATTAGTTTGCATAAAAAGTAAGACAAAAAAAACTAAAATTAGGCCCGAGAAGGCACGTGATTTTCCAGATGCCTGTCTACTCGTGCCATTGCCATAATTCCATTCAGCTCCTTCAACATCACACGCGGGCTGATGGTGTAACAAAGGTAAAGCCTCTGCTACAACTAAAACCTGGAGGAGTGGAATGCTCTACCGGACCCAATGCTTCGGTATTCACATACTAACCTAGCTTCATTCTATGAACCTTCCATTTACTCTTTTTTTGTTAATTGTTTCTCAGAGGAACTTTTTTTGGTTAATAAAAACCTAGCCGAGTTCTTGATAAGAGTTGGGAAAATGGCATCAAGTTTTGAAATCTCACATTCAGCTAACTGTAAAGCAGTGATCTCGGAGTAACTCAACACAACTCATCATGTAAAACAACTTTTCAGTTATGGTATGCTAATCCTGTGCAATTTCTTTGCCTCAGTTTCAAGCCTCATCAACCGATCATCCAACTTATGGTTTGCGGAGATAGAATTGCTCTTTTTCACTAGAAAGAGTGACTGTTTATAGTCCTTAAATTAAAGTCTTTAGTATGGTCAGTTCCCTATATGGTCATTGATTGGATTTCATCATTCTTAAACGATCCTGCTCATCTCACCTATCATCAACCCCAAAACCCAATTTTGGAACGATTTTCTCCCTCGAATCAAAGGATGGAGCTTCTAGCCTGATCCACTGAACTATCTCAACTATCCTATGAGGGTCGCCTAAAAAGGCTAGAGGATGGTTTGGAGGAAATGTAAGTCCTGATTTTCTCAGGGAGATATTTGTCAGTCGTCCTTCCCCAACACATCCAAGAAGTGTTGGACATTTTGGTCCTAGAGCCCGCTGGAACAATTCGCTACCGCTGCTGTCAGAGCCCCCAGTTGGAGCTTCCAGACAAGGGTAACCTCCGTCACGAAGAACCCCTTTCAGAAATTTCGTGAATACCTGGAAGCTGCACTTTTCCCCGCAAAGAGGAGCTTGCAACCCTCTCGAAGAGTAGCAAGGATCGAGCCGGCAAAGACTCAATCCAAGAGAGGTTTTATCTTCGGTCTCGCAAATCTGCAAACAGGGCAGGCAACTCTCCCACCCTCAAATCTGGTATATGATAGCACCACAAGACATTTGGTGAGAAGACACATCGATTTTTATCCGGTTGCAACGCAAAGGGAACTTCGGGATACTTCAGAGGGGGGGGGGGGGGCAACAATCAGGGACATCTCCATCCCCCATCAAGTCCTTGTCTCCATATCAAGTAGGTTTGCCAGGTGTGGCTAAAATTAACCAATTTGGCTAATTTCAGATGCGTCTGGCTAAAAATGATTTGTAACGTTAAGCCACTTGTTTTTTTGCCTAATAATGGCTAATTTAAATTTTTTTTTACCGTATAGGTAGAATTTTTTCAATATAAAACTAATATTTTCCAAACGTTTAATTATTTATGCTTTGCAAAACAGTTGAATATACTGCCGGTGTTTGTGGTTCCTGACCTTAAACTTAGCCATGTCGAACTCCGGGAAACGACCAGAAACCAGGTTTACCACTCTCTTTTCAAATATGTAACCATTGGAAACATGTTAAAGACACCCGCAAAATGCTCCATAGATTAGGGTGAATAATTCCTAGATGGCACTTAAAATTCCTACTTCTAGGTAAAATTTCCTGAGATCGGCGGCATCCCTGCCAGAAACAAACGGCCGCCTAAGACTCACTGTCATACTGCCGGTACTTCTCGAGATATTTGAAATTCTGACTGAACGACTTTATGACTTGTAATATCCTATCATAAACTCGCTTGATGGTTGGCAATGTGACGTTAGTTTTGTATTTTACAGTACATATATAATTCCGCCCTCTATTTAATGAACGTTTTGAGTGCTCAATAGGTATTTATTTATCATTCGTTTCATGTTTATATCGATTTCCGTGTGATTTATCGTTGTAGGCCTATTGCAAAAAGTATAACAATACAAAGAGGTACTTAATGAAATTAGAGATAGGCCCTACTTGTATATAAATACTGCATAGATTTTTAAAAAAAATATTTGCAATAAAATTATTAATTATTTCATGGAACTTTAGAAAAGTGAAATAGGACTCGTTGCCTCAGTCTAACTGTCTCAGTGCACCCGATTCTTTTCGTTGAAATTTTATGTATATTTCATAACATTAGGGATTTTGAATAAGTACGGTTTTTTTTTTAATATCAGAATTTAGCTTGTCCATAATGAATAAACCAAAAACTGTTGAAACACAATAAACCATGGGAGGTTGAATACACGTGACGGTTGATGCCGGGGCACGATTCCTGTTTTGGCAAATTATGTCTTTGTATCTTCCAGTTTAAAACGCACACTTCAGTTACGCATGAAAATACAGTGAAACAGAAGAATAGTGAGAAGGCCATGAGTTGAGCAAATCTGTTTCTCAATATGCGAATAAAAAGTAGTAAATGAAAATCTAAGAATTTTTTAGGTAACATTCAGTGTCGTAATAGCATGACATTGCAGTATTTGTTCTGTTGACCGTCTGAGTGATATTGTAAAAGGGCAGTACTTTGGAGGATTTAAAACTCTATAGGACAAAATACATGTGCATAATTAAGAATGTAATGAGTGTGGTGTTATTTGGAGAAGTGAGCGATGAACTTAATACAGTGAATTATTTTCTATTCATTGATGAATCTGCCAATGTTTCATCAAAAAGGCATTTGTGCGTCTGGGTCAAGTTCTTCTCTCATAAAACCAATAGTTTAAGAACTTAATTTTTAGGCTAAATTGAGGTCATATCCACCACTGACCAAACTTCTTTGCTGAAATTGAACTTTTTGAATGCTCAAAACATTGATGTAATACACATAATTCAATCCTCTCAAGACTTAAAAAAAAAAATACCAATCTTATTATTAAATGCACTTGACATATTAATTGCCATCCAATATAGACTCTCTTAAAGCAAAAGTTTCCCCATAAAACTTTCAGCTCAAACAGGCGAGATGACAAAAAAAATATTCGCTTTATTGAATGATGGGTGTATAGACCCTACAAAGTTCATAAGCTCGTCCAATACTAGGTACTAGGTGGCTAGTAAAAGGTAAATGCATTAATGCAATGCTAACTTAGTGGCACAGGAATTGAAATTATATTTTAGTGTACTTATAGAGAAAGAAAGGAACTACCATACTAACATTATCCAAGATTTTTGAAAAAGGTGAACGCTAAATTCCATGCAATAAATACCGATCCATGCTTAGTTTTCAAAGACTTGGATTTATTGCACAGATCAATCAAACAAAAAACAAAAATTACAACAAGTACCCTCGGAGCCAATTTTGAATATTTGAATTTGGCTTGAAAGATGCCACTTTACCTGATAGAGAGAAAAAGAAGTCAAAGAAAGATTCCTAAACTTTTTTAATTGAAACATATGAACAATTAGAGGCGAATATTGAACAACAGTAATATCGTAAAGAGTCTTGCTTGACCTGTATAAAATTAAAGAAACTATTATCTCAGATGCGACCAATTTATAAAAAGCTACCAAATTATTTCCACGAATTTGCACAAAATGAAGATTCAGCAAGGATAGAAAAACAATATGAAAAGAATCTTTTATGTTAACAAGAAAGAAGAATGTAACATGGATAAAATACCATCAAATCCGAATGCATTTTGGGCAATGGTCTGGAATTTTGAAAATACTTTAAGAGAGAAGAGCTTTTTTAGATTTGTCGGGTAATGCTTAAGCATTCGCCATTCCTGTAAGAAATGCTTTCGTAGAATGAGTGTTTTCTTTTGTTATAAATGTTAAAAGTAAGAAAAGAAATAAGTTAAATGTTACTAGATTATACTCAATTTTAAGAATCATGTCTCAATCATCTTTGAATAAGAACTGCTGCAAAGGTTTTAAGGTCACCGATAAAATGCTGACTGAGCCTATTTACAAATAATAGGTATAAGTCAAAGAACGAAACTCAAGAACGACAGTGGCTAGACCTGAAGATGAATTGGCTGATATTATTTCTATACAATTATAATGGTGTAAAATATATATATATATATATATATATATATATATATATATATATATATATATATATATATATATATATATATATATATATATATTCTCTGATTTTCAATAAGTTTTTATTTCCTTTTATTTTTATCCTGTTTCATTTCACCTTCTCATTCACGATTCATACGTGTGCTATAATAACAAAGTTATCTTCATCCATTCCCATTTTATTATTCTAATAATATAAAGTTATTTTGATATCTAAATTAGTTTACTTCAATAACGACCCTAATATATCTTTAACTCAAAATTTCACTCTCTCTATCTCCAACTCGAAATTGATCTCTCCTTATCTCTTACTCAAAATTCTCTCGCTTTATCTCTAACTCGAATTTTTTCTCACCATCTCTAACTTGAAATTTATCCCTCCTTATCTCCAAAACGAAATTTATATCGCTCTATCACTAACTTGAAATCTTTCTCTCCCTATCTTTAACGCGAAATTTATCTTCTCTTGGTCGAAATTTAACTTGCTCTATCTCTAACTGGAAAGTCTTCTCTCCCTATCTCTAACTCTTAATTTCTCTCTCCTTATCTCTTACTCGAAAATTCTCTCGCTATACCTCTAACTCGAATTTTCTCTCCCAATCTCTAACTCTTTCTCTCGCTCTATCTCTAACTCGAATTTTTATCCCAATCTCTAACTTGAAATTTGTCTTTCCTTAACTATTACTCGAAATTTCTCTAGCACTATCTCTAATTCGATTTTTTTCTGTCCCTATCTTTACTAGAAATTTATCTCTCCTTATCTCTTACTCTAAATTTCTCTCGCTCTATCTCTAACTTGAAATCTTTCTCTTCCTATCTCTAAGTCGAAATTCATCTCTTCTTATCTCTCACTCGAAGTTTCTCTAGCTCTATCTCTAATTCAAAATCCTTTCTTCTTATCTCTAACTCGAAATTTCTCTCTCCTTATTTCTAACTCGAAATTTTATCTCCCTATCTCTAACTTGAAATTTCTCTCTCCATATTTCTAACTCGAAATCTTATCTCCCTATCTCTAAATCGAAATTTATCTTTCTTTATCTATTACTTGAATTTTCTCTAGCTTTATCACTAATTTGATTTTTTCCTTTCCTTAAATCTAACTCGTTATTTATCTCTCCTTATCTCTTACTTTAAATTTTTCTCGATCTATCTTTAACTTGAAATCTTTCTCTCCTTATCTCTAACTCGAAACTTATCTCTTCTTATTTCTCACTTGAAATTTTCACTAGCTCTATCTCTAATTCAAAATCTTCTCTCCCTATCACTAACTCTAAATTTATCTCTCCTTCTCTCTTACTCTAAATTTCTCTCGATCTATCTTTAACTTGAAATCTTTCTCTCCTTATCTCTAACTCGAAATTTATCTCTCCTTCTCTCTTACTCTAAATTTCTCTCGCTCTATCTAAGCAAAGAAATAAGTTAAATGTTACTAGATTATACTCAATTTCAAGAATCATGTCTCGATCTTCTTTGAATAAGAACTGCTGCCAAGGTTTTAAGGTCACCGATAAAATGCTGACTGAGCCTATTTACAAATAATATGTATAAGTCAAAGAACGAAACTCAAGAACGACAGTGGCTAGTCCTGAAAATGAATTTGCTGATATTGTTTCTACACGATTTTAATTGTCAAATATATATATATATATATATATATATATATATATATATATATATATATATATATATATATATATATATATATATATATACACGAGGAGCGGTCAATAAGTTTTGCAATTCGGATATAAGGAAACAAGATATGAGGAAAGGTGTTTTATTATTTTTCAATATAACTACCCTCGACTTCAATGCACTTGCGCCACTTGTCCCTGAGGCTTCGAATTCCCGACAACCAGAAATCTCTCGACTGCTGTTCAATCCATTCCTGGACGGCGAGCTGTACATCTTCATCGTCCCCGAACCGGCGTCCACGCAGTGCAACCTTGAGCTGGGGAAATAAAAAGTAGTCGCTAGGCGCCAGATCTGGACTGTAGGGGGGATGGTTGAGCTCCTCGAATCCGCACTCACGCAGGGCAGCTTTTGCAACTCTAGGCCTTGTGGACAGGGTCATTGTCGTGGAGGAGCAGGACACCGCGTGTCAACTTGCCGCGCCGCTTCTGACGGATGCACTTCTTCAACCCAGACAGTTCCTTGGCGTAATATTGGCCTGTGATGGTCCTTCCACGAATGGCATAGTTCACCATCAACACTCCCTCAGAATCCCAGAAGATGCTGGCCATGATCTTCCCGGCTGAGGGTTGGGTCCGGAACTTGATGGTGGTCGGAGATCCCCTGTGCTTCCAGGCCATGCTTTCGAGCTTGGTGTCGTGATCCCAGTGATGGACCCATGTTTCATCACCTGTCACTATGCGCGACTCAAATCCCGCCGGGTCTTGGTTGTACAGGAGCAGCAGCTCCTCCGAACTTTGACGACGTTGAAGTTGATCATGGGGCGTGATATTACACTAATAAAGAATGACAACAGGCTGCATTATGAAGTTATTTCATTTAGTACAAGTTTAAAACAGGGTCGAGTTTAAATAAGACAGGGGAAATATTTATATTAGGCAAGATGCCAATTAATGAACACTCGACAATATTTCTTTTTGTGAAATCAGCGTAATATCATTCGCATTGCCTCCCCCACCACGTGTATCTGCTATGATCGTGGATTAACTCTTAGCCCTAAATGTTTTCGTTCTAATGATAATCCTTTAAAATGTTTTTGTTTTTTCACCTACCATTTCCATTCTTATACACGGCGTTGTTGTGTGTATATCGTTTTTGGGATGCATATGTCTGTTATTAGTTGCCTAATGATCTTTTTATTGGTTTTTCTCTGTCATGTTATGTGTTTTTCCATTGGTTTGTACTATGTAATGGGCGTTCCCTTCGTATCTTTGTACCCTATATAAGGTTGCCTGCTCCATTTTCATGCTATACCTTGAAAATGAACTTGCAAATATAGTTCGAAAGTGCTTGGTTTCATCTTTTCATTTTCCTGAGGGTTAATTTTCATATTATCGCTTTCCTCACGTGACACTTTGTGAGTTTTTTTATTATATATATATATATATATATATATATATATATATATATATATATGTATATATATGGTGTACGAAAGCTAATGGTACATACTTTGACAGTAGGTATAAAAACCCAAAAGAACGACTTTTACGGGAATAAGTAAACGTACAAAAATCGATCGTTTTCGAGATATCGAATTGTAAATTTGAGTATGGCACAACTAACTGGTGGGGTCAGTCTCCAGAGTATTAGGTGAGGGAAACACATTTGAGTCCATGCTTTATTATGGAATTGGAATTACAATAGGTGTTCGAAATGTCCTACCTGTACGTCAATGCACGTCTGGTAGCTACGCAGAAGGTTTCTCGAACACGATCAAACACTCGTGGATTATCCGCAATGAGTCTTACTGCGTCCACTATCCTTCCAACAAGACCCATCTCTGTCTCCACTGGGGTTTTATAAATTAAACTCTTCATGTGGTCCCACAGGTAGAAATCCAAAGGTGTCATATTTGAAGACCTCGCTGGCCCTGCCACTGGCCCAAAGCGTCCTATCCATTCTGATGGGAAAAGTACGGTCTAGATATTGTCGTACATTCCTTGAGCCATGCGCTGGACCGCCATCATGTTGGAACCACATTAACGTCGAATACCCAAAGGCACATCGTCCAAAAGGTCAGGCAATACCTCCCGTAGAAATACTGCATAGTGATCTCCTGTTAAATGCGCTGGAAGCACATAGGGCCCAACCAAATTGGTACCAATAATACCAGCCCACACATTAACACTGAATCGGTGTTGGTGGTGACTCTGATGCACAGCGTGAGGGTTTTCATTCTGACACATGTGTAAGTCGTGTGTGTTAAACACACCACCGCGCGTAAAAGTAGCTTCATCAGTGAAGAGCACATACTTTGGAAACTCATTATCTTCAATGGTCTTATTCATGAACCAACGTGCAAACCGTTCATGTGGGTTAAAGTCGGCTGGAAGGAGCTCTTGCACTCTCTGGAAATGGTACGGGTAGAGGCTGTTATCATGGAGTGTTTGCCATACTAAAAACTGATAACGCATTCCAAGTGCATTTGCTGCGGCCGCCAGAGTCCTTTTACGTGGGTTTGTATTAAAATGTTGTAGTATCCGCTCTTCGTTCTGAGCGCTAATTCGCCCACAACGACCACCCACTTCTTTTCTGTTTACCTGAAAACTGCGAGTCTCGCAACCGTTGATGCACCCTGGTGAAAACGCGATGATCAGGCAAATGGCAGTTGGAAAAACGCTCTGCATACAATCGAGCAGCCATTCGCGAACCATATGCCATATGCATATCTGCCATTTCAGAATTTGTTAAGCGATTCATATTGTCGGAGCTATTTTACAATGTTCGCTGATAGCAGACGACCATTAAAGTAAACAACTGTTGCCATATTTGAGGATCTAGGATAATGCCGAAAGTAAGAAATATCCCTAGAGACCTCCAACTTTACGATTCGATATCTTGAAAATGAGGGATCT
The DNA here is from genome assembly GCA_963969495.1 of Ceratothoa steindachneri. Lineage (NCBI taxonomy): Eukaryota > Metazoa > Arthropoda > Malacostraca > Isopoda > Cymothoidae > Ceratothoa > Ceratothoa steindachneri. The sequence continues at coordinate 44,056,969 of OZ018330.1, read as the reverse complement.
TTGGACTTTTACTTATTCTTGTAAAAGTCGTTCTTTTGTTTTTTTATACCTACTGTCAAAGTATGTACCATTAGTTTTCGAACACCTTATGTATAAAAAAATATATATATATATATATATATATATATATATATATATATATATATATATATATATATATATATATATATATATATATATATATACTATATATATATATATATATATATATATATATATATATATATATATATATATATATATATATATATATATACATATATATATATGATGAAAATTAATGCAATATCGCAAGACAAGATGAGGAATTAAACCACATTCTCCGAAGACATTTCGGTCTATTTCACACCCTTTTTCAACTGACACTGGATAGAAAATATTAGAAAAGTGCTTACAAACATAACACGGGGTCGGGTCGTGAAAGATCCCCTTTTTTCCCCCCAATCCCCTACTTGTGGCTAATCAGGGGGGGACGGGGGAAGGCCTGAACATATTGAAGGGGGGCTGACATTTTACTATTTTGTTTATTTGCTTTCGTATTACAGGATTAAAAGAAAATTGACCCTCAGATAGATTTAAATTAGGAACTGACGATATCAAGCTCGATTCTACGATTCTTCTCTTAACATAGTTAGCCGATTTAAATACCATTTTACTTCCATTGAAATCGATCAAATGATTCAAGTCTCTAACATGGCAAAATATTACACTGCTTTGGCTGCCCACTCTAATATCTCTTTTGTGTTCGTACAATCTCTTGTCTAGATTTCTCCCCGTTTCCCCTATATAAACTTTATGGCAATCGTTGCATGGTATTGCATATACTCCTATGTTATGATGTTCTTTGGGTTTCCTGGCAATCATCAATTGGTTTAAGGAATTATTATATTCAAAGGCTAGATTAATACCCGCTTTTCCAAATATGTCCTTTAAACTATTTAATTTATTATTGAATTGCAATGTTATACATTTGTTGAAGTCATTAGTGCGGGAAGGCTTATTACCAAAGAATGTTTTCCTAGCTGCAAAATGGGCAGACGATATGAACCAATCAGGGTAATACAAATTAGAAAAAATGGTCCTGATAATGACAATTTCTTCACCTAAATAGGAAGGATGACATATTTTATATGCTCTAAGGAAAAGGTTAGAAATTACCGATTTTTTAATAGTATTATCGTAAAACGAAAAATAATTTATATAGGCATTCGAGTGGGTTGGTTTCCTATAAACGTCAAGTTTTAATTCATGGTGATCTTTATTAATGAGGACATCTAAAAAGGGTAATCTATTATCATATTCCCATTCATATTTAAATTTGATGGAGACATGCAAATTATTCAAATTATTAAAAAAGTTATCAAAATCATGGCCATTAGGCCATACAGAAAATACATCGTCAATGTACCTTAACCATATAAAGTTAGGGGAAGAAATTGCGGGAAGGAGTTCAGTCTCAAAATATTCCATGAAGAGACATGCCAATATCAGAGATAAACTATTTCCCATGCTAAGGCCAAATATTTGTCTATAAAACTCATTATTTACTCGAAACACATTGTCAGAGAGACATAATTCAACTAAATCGATAAATTTACTCGTAGAAATGGGAAGATCCAAATTAAGTCTAGGCATGATTTCCCGCAGAAGGCCCATGGTTTGGTCAACCGGAACTTTGGTAAACAAAGAGTTTACATCAAAGCTCACAAGTTTTCTATCCGGTAATTGCAGGTGGTTGAGGCGGTCAACGAAATCTTGATGTTCATAATGTGTGCAGATGAGATGCTTCCAACTGCTGGAGATAAATGCTTAGCGAGCCATTTGGAGAGCTTATAACTATGTTAAGAGAAGAATCGTAGAATCAAGCTTGATATCGTCAGTTCCTAATTTAAATCTATCTGAGGGTCAATTTTCTTTTAATCCTGTAATACGAAATCAAATAAACAAAATAGTAAAATGTCAGCTCTTCAATATGTTTAGGCCTAACCCCCCCCCCCCCCCCCCGTGATTAGCCACAAGTAGGGGATTGGGGGAAAAAAGAGGGGATCTTTCACGACCCGACCCCGTGTTATGTTTGTAAGCACTTTTCTAATATTTTCTATCCAGTGTCAGTTGAAAAAGGGTGTGGGATATACCAAAACTGTTCTGAATTAAATTGTCTTCGGAGAATGTGGTTTAATTCCATATATATATATATATATGTATATATATATATATATATATATATATATATATATATATATATATATATATATATATATATATATATATATATATATGTGTGTGTGTGTTATTTATTCTCTCTTTTTCACTATTTTTTTTTTATTCTAGACTTGTTTCATTTCACCTCATTCACGATTCGAACGTGTGCTCTCTTAACAAAGTTATCTTCATCCATTCCTATTGTATAATTTTAATAATATAAAGTTATTTTCATATCTAAGTTTATTTCAATAACAATCCTTATATATCTTTAACTCAAAATTTCACTCTCTCTATCTCCACCTATCTCTACCTATCTCTAACTCGAAATTGATCTCTCCTTATCTCTTCATCAAAAATTCTCTAGCTCTATCTCTAACTCGAATTTTTCTCTTCCCATCTCTAACCTGAAATTTAGTTCTCATTATCTCTTACACGAAATTTCTCTCGCTTTATCACTAACAAGAAATCTTTCTCTCCCTATCTTTAACTCGAAATTTATCTTCTCTTACTCGAAATTTTACTCGCTCTATCTCTAACCGAAAGTATTCTCTCCCTATCTCTAACTCGAAATTTATCTCTCCTTTTTTCTTACTCAAAAATTCTCTCGCTCTATCTCTAACCCGAATTTTTTTCTCCCTATCTCTAACTCGAAATTTATCCCTCCTTATCTATTACTCGAAATTTCTCTTGCTCTATCTCCAATTCGAATTTTTCTCACTATCTCTAACTCGAAATTTATCTCTCCTTATCTCTTACTTAAAATTTATCTCGCTCTATCTATAACTCGAAATTTATCTCTTCTTATCTCTTACTCTAAATTTTTCTAGCTCTCTCTCTAATTCAAATTTTTATTTCCCTATCTATAACTCGAAAGTTATCTCTCCCTATCTACTACTCTAAATTTCTCTCGCTCTTCCTGTAACTCGAATTATCCTCTCCCTATCTCTAACTCGAAATTTATCTTTCTTATCTATTAAACGAAATTGCTCGAGCTCTATCTCTAATTTTAATTTTTTTCTTTCCCTATCTTTACTTGAAATTTATCTCTCCTTATCTCTTACTCTAAATTTCTCTTGCTCTTTTTTTTAACTCGAAATCTTTCTCTCTCTATCTCTAACTCGAAATATATCTCTCCTTATCTTTTACTCGAAATTTCTCTAGCTCTACCTCTAATTCGATTTTTTTTCTTTTCCTATATATAACTCTAAATTTATCTCTCCTTATCTCCTACTCGAAATATTTTTTCTCCCTATCCCTGAACTCGAAATTTATCTTTCCTTATCTCTTAGTCGAAATTTCTCTAGCTCTATCTCTAATTCTAATTTTTGTTTCTATATCTCTAACTCGAAATTTAGCTCTCCTTATCTCTTACTCGAAATTTCTCTTGCTCTATCTCTAACTTGAAATCTTTCTCTCTCTATTTCTAACTCAAAATTTAGCTCCCCTTATCTCTTACTCTAAATTTTTCTTGCTCTATCTCTAACTTAAAATCTTTCTCTCCCTATTTCTAACTTGAAGTTTATCTCTTCTTATCTCACTCGAAATTTCTCTAGCTCTATCTCTAACTTGAAATCCTTTCTCTCTATCTCTAATTTGAAATTTTCTCTCCCTATCTCTATCTCGAATTTATCTTTCCTTATCTTTTTCTCGAAATTTCTCGCTCTATCTCTAATTCGCAATGTCTTTCTCTCTTGTATCTCTAACTCAAAAGCTTACTCTTAGCCTATCTCTTTCAACTCTCTCTGTCACCCTTTTCCCCTCTCTCTTTCTATCTCAGCGCTCCCTCTTTTACTTTCATTATTTTCTAACTCGAGCTTTATTTCTATATATCTATCTTATCACTCTAACTTTATTTCTTTCTCAATCTCTAATTCGAGCTTTCTCTCTCTCTCAAATTAAACTTTATATTTCTCCCCCCTCCTCTCTCCTTTCCTCCTCCCTTTCTCTCTCTCAGTAAATAGAGGGAGAGGGGTGACGCCCCCTTGTCGCGGGAAGAGAGCTTGTGCATACCTTTGACTTTTCGAGCTATGTCAGCTGGGGTACCTCTCTTCTGGGTACCCCTGGTAGGGCTTCCCTTGTCGATTTGGTCGGAAACGAGGTTCCAGACTAAGTGCGTCCTTCCTTATTTTTTCTACTATATCCTTCTCATTTTTCGATTTTATCCTATCTCTTCCACTTATACAAAAAAACTATAAAAAAACCCTAAAACCTATTACTATTATGTCACTCTTACCCTTTTTTGCATCTTTCTACATATAAGGACCTGGCAGCTACCTCATGCGTCATAAGAGAGGCTTTGAACCTCTATAAACAACGCCAATCGACGCTCACTGGTTGTGAGAGACTAGGACTAGAGGTGTCCTAGGCGTTGGGGCACGATGAATGGGATAAGGGTAGTGCCCCGTTAACCCCTTTTCTGGCGCGTAATTATTCACCATTCCCAGTGACCGTTGACGGGTTCCTCTGGTGGCATCGGTCCGAGGTGACGGCCCTTTGTTCCCAGGTTGGTTGCCAGGCCAATAAAAAGCCTTGGGTTGAGTCTCTTGGTGTGGCGGGATATCCATTGAACGCTACTCCGAGATCTTGGACGTCGTGAAGGGAACTAGTAAGAGTTTAGTACGGGGAGTCTTCCGTTGTTCACCTGGTGAGAAATCGATGTCCCCTTCCGGGACCGTCAGTGCTGCTTGGTTGGGAGCCACGGCACGCCGAGGTTTGACGACTCGGTCGGACGAATAGCAGCACATGGAGCGTGCCTTCTGAAAGATCCGAAACGTCTCCAATCGATAAGCGGGGGTGACTCACGCGGGGAGAACTCACCAACTCCCTTTTTCACTATTGATTGGTCGCAAAGTTTTGAGAGAGGGAAAGTGTTCAAAATGACAGGAAAAAAAGGTCCAGCTGCACTCAAATATACATGTGCGATATGCCAGAAGGATAAGTGGTGCGTGGACTTCCCGGAAGAATATTTTTCGAAATGCCACCCGGGAAGTATATGCACTGACTGCATCCTTAAATGAGAGGTCCGAGAGGCAGTGGCATACTGCAATGAACTGAAAGATTTCTTCACAACCTCTGAAGAAAAATCTAGGGCACTGGAAAGTAAAATACAGACTCTAGAAACGCAGCACTCGCTTCAGATTCGGCGTCTTGAGGAGAGAATCCTAGAGATAGCCTCTAAACTAGAGGCCCAGTCAGCTCAAGCTCGCGACGAAACTCCCACTGACTTGGGTGGTTCCGCCGATGAGACTCCAACTCAAGGAGCTGAAACTGCATTGGAAGTCCCACTTCAGCCATGCGGAGAAACAAATAATAAAAAAAGAAGAAAAACGACCTGAATGCAGCTCACCCCACTGTAGAGGATTCGAGCGTTACTGGTGCGCAAGGAAAAGCGAAAAGAGAAGAAGAGAAAAGAGAAACAGAAGAAAAGTCAAATGAAGATCAAAAAAAAGGGAAGAAAAAGAAGAAAAACAAGGGAAATACGGAGACGAAAAAGAAAAGAGATAAGTCTATGGCGAAAGAATAGAGTGCAGTCAAATGTGCGAGGGTCAACCTCATTGGGAACTCTCAAGCACGGACCCTGCAACTCCTGCTAGCAGAACGCCTTCGTACGAGTGTGAAAGTAAGTTGCCTACCAGGAAGGGGAAACCAGCAGATCAGAGTAGAGGCGGAGAAATCTCAGATTTCTTAGAACTTAGTCGTTGCCCTAATGGTAAGTGGCAACGACCTCTACCTCAGAGGAGGAAGGATAGGCCTCACAGAAAGGATTATCAACACAGTCATGGGTGCTGTGGACGACTGTGGGCTAAAAACATGCAGACGTGTAGTGGTCGGGATGCTCCCGAGAAGAGGTCCAACCCGGACCGTTCACTCGAGGAACGTCTCCCTTAATCGACGCCTCGGAGATTTGTGTACGGCGAAGAGGGTCTTTTTGTGGACCCTTACCGCACCTTCTATGGTAGAAATGATCTCTACTAAAGGGATGGAGTACATCTTTCCTTTAGAGGAAAGGCAGTACTCTGCAACATGAGACGAGATGTCGTGGAACGGACCCTAAGTAGTGTCAGGCCTAGAGTGAAGGCGGACAAACGCCAGTACGCCCGTGTCACTCCTGCAACGACCTTCTCGGAGGTCGCAAAGAGGAATGGCAATGCTCCAGCAAGCAAGCCGGGAAACGGAAAAGAGTAGGGAGTCCTACATTCGGGGACTCCCTAAAAGTTCTTCTGTTCAATGCGAGGTCAATCAGGAACAAGTTTCTTGAGCTCCGTGACCTCGTAGAAACAGAAAAACCTGAGATGGTAGCCATAACGGAGTCGTGGATAAAAACCTCAAGCCGAGATTTTGAAGGTGAATTCACGATTTCCGGTTACCAGCTCTTCCTGAAAGATAGGCCAGACAGAGAGGGCAGGGGTGTAATGTTATATGTCAAGGATACTCTCAACTCGACGGACTGCAACATCGTATCCGACCATGAACTACTAGGTGTTGACCTAGAGATAGGTCCTGCCAAATACATGACCCTGGTGCTTTATAGACATCCTGCCAACTCGTTGAAAAAGGACAGAGATCTGTACCAGCTACTATGAGAACTTGTCGAAGACAGAGTGTGTATCGTCATGGGGGATTTCAACACACAAGTTGACTGGGAAACCAGAGAACCCTGTGGCGAGAACGCACTACTCCTGGAGTTCGCGAACAACAAGTTCCTGACTCAATGGGTGAGAGAACCAATGAGAGGAGAAAATATCATCGACTTGGTTTTCACCTCTGAGGATGACATCGTTGAGGACACCTCTGTTGGTGAAGAGCTCGGTGGCAGTTACCACCGACTAATTAGATTTGTAGTCAAAGCCCCCAAGGCAGGGCCTGCAACTAGTAAATCGAGGAAACTTGATTTGAGAAGAGAAGACTTTGCAGGTCTACGTGCTGGACTGACTGACGCGAAGCTAGAAGTGTGCGAGGCTGTTGAAGACTCGTGAAGTAGTTTCAAAACCATATTCCTGAGTCTTCAGTCACGTTTCATCCCTCTGAAATTTCCCCGTCGGTCTTCTGTTCAACCAAAGTGGTTTAATCGAGAATTCGGCCAACTGCTTAGGGAGAAGAAAAATGTTTACAGGCAATCAAAGATCTCGGGTGACTTTGACGAATACTGGAGGCTATCCAGAAGAGCGAAGTCCAGCATAAGGGCGGTTAAACAGTCTGAGGAACTCTGAGTGGCGAGACTCTGTAAAGAGAAAATCCCAAGGAGTTTTTTGGATATGTAAACAGCCGTAAACCAATCCGTCGAAAGATTGGCCCTTTGAGGAATGAGGAGGCGTCATTAAAGCACTCAGATGCAGAAAATGCTAACCTCCTCAACGAATACTTCTCTTCAGTGTTTACTGAAGAGTGTGATCCCATCCCCCAACCAGCGAATTCCTACTCGGGGAAAAGCTGGAGGATATGGACTTCACCGAAGGAGAAATAAAAAAGAAGATTACTGACCTAATAACGAATAAGTCACCTGACCCGGATGGGTTTCTACCTAAAGTGTTGAAAGAAGTGCGCGATCAAGTGTCACGACACCTGAGCGCAATCTTCGACATGTCAATCCGGACCGAATGCGTTCCTAGAGACTGGCGTGAAGCGGAGGTGACTCATATCTTCAAGAAAGAAGACTGTAGCCAAACGTTGAACTACCAACCTATCAGTCTGACTTCGATAGTCGGTAAATTCATGGAAGCTTGATGGTGGACAAAATTACTTCGCATTAGAGTCAAAGCTGCTACTGAGGAGTTCCCAGCACGGCTTCCGAAGGCAACGGTCATGCCTGACGAACCTTGTGGAATTCTTCCACTTCGTCTTCAGTGAGCACGATCGGGACAAGGCGGTGGATGTGGTCTACTTAGACTTTCAGAAAGCCTTTGATAAGGTACCACACCGCCGCCATCTCCGGAAAGTGCGAGCGCTGGGCATAGATGGAAAAGTAGCCGGCTGGATCGAGAACTGGCAAAGTGGCAGACGGCAACGGGTGGTGTTTAATGGACAGGCTTCTGAGTGGGTGCCCGTTACTAGCGGGGTGCCTCAAAGTTGTGTCCTAGGACCACTACTATTCATCATCTATGTCAACGGCATGGACGGTGACATGGTTGCCAAGATTTCCAAATTTGCCGACGATACCAAGCTTGGTATGAACGTTGCACAGGATGGAAATACTGCCCGCCTGCCAGATGATCTTGGGAAGATTGGGGAGTGGTCTGATACGTGGCAAATGCCTTTTAACGTAATAAAATGCAAAGTGATGCATATCGGCCACCGAAATCCTCAATCACCCTATATCCTTAAGGGCACTGCTCTTGAATCCACCGACACTGAGAAGGACTTGGGTGTTACTATCACCAGTGACCTCAAGTTCTCGAAACCGTGTATTGAGGTGGAGAAGAAAGCCCGAAGGATGTTAGGGTATATAAAGCGCCAGTTTGGATATCGGGACAAGGAGATAGTACTGTGTATGTACAACTCCCTCGTCCGACCGCACCTGGAGTATGACGTACAATTCTGGAGTCCTTCGTTTCGAAAGGACATCGCGAGATTGGAACGCATGCAAGCCAGGGAAACCAAACTTATTCCCATTCCCTCTATCAGATATAAAAGTTATGAAGATAGATTAAGGGAATTAGATCTGTTCTCGTTGGAAACCCGTAGACTGCGTGGTCAGCTCATCGAGGTTTTCAAAATACTTCGAGGGTTTGACAATGTTGACTACAGGGATATTTTCACACTTGTTGAGAGCAGAACAAGAAATCACTGCTTTAAACTTGAACTGAAGCGTTACAACCGCAATCTGTGTGGAAATTTTTTCACGTACAGTATCTGCGGTAGTTGGAACGCACTTCCAGTGGAAGTTGTCAACAGTGAATCTGTTGACCAGTTCGAGTCAAGACTAGACAAGGTCTTGAAAAGTGGCCGTTTAAGGACATAAAGCATTTTAGCAGAGATGTGCCCGCTCGACTGCTAGTCCAAAGGTACCCTCATTGAATGGACCGTAAGGTCTTCTAGCGTACTTTCTTTCCTTGTTACTCCTTGTTACTCTCTCTGTCTCTCTTCAAGCTGTTTCACCCCTTCCCTTCCTTCTTGAATTAGCGTCGAGTAAATTTTGTCTCTGGCTGATTTCTTTAATATTGACTTCATTGACAACACTCCTCATTTTATTCTCTATAATTATGACCAAACTCGCTTTTGGTTCTCCTAAACAAATGTTTCTCTTTCACTAAGATGAACGATTTAACTAAAAATGTAGCTCAAAGATCAATTAAAATATTTTGTCAATTAATGAGAAACCCAAGAACAAAGGACTCAGTAAATGATCGGAAAGACTAATCACGAGCAAAATCTTCTCCCTGAGAAAAAAATGTAAGCATGCGTTGCTATCTTAAAAGTGCAAAACCTACAAACACACAAAGACAACCTTTTAGAGTTATCATGACAGTTGTGAAGGTCAACGAGCACAAAACGTTCCTTTAATTCATATACGATGTGTGCCTATAATCCTATGTGTTTACGCACATTAAATAAAACAAACAAACTTCATACACGATAGCTTGAATTTTGTTTGTATAAGTCTTTCGTTGATCTTGGTTATCATTTTGGAAAATGAAGTCTATATCCAGGAATCTGCATAGTCCAGAGTGAAATTTTGTGCCCAGATGTTCAAACAAATTTCTTTAATTCCGAATACAAACCAATTTTCTGCTTTTTTTATTAATTTAAACTCTTTTTTTTTAGTACCGTATCTTACGTGTATTACCATTAACTTTCCGCTCCTTAAAACAAAAATGATTTACACACTGAGAATGATTGTTTTCCAGTATTTTCTCTTTCAAAAATAAGCTATTATTTTGCATAGACTGAATCTTGTGGCTCAAAATGAATTTAGATGGAGTGCACTTCGTCAAAACATCTATATTCATAAAATCCGCTCCAAAAGCTAAAGTAATATGTACATTCCCTGCCGTGCTAAACAACTTTCTATTAGGTTTTCAAGACCAAAAAAAGTCATTTTAGAAGACAAAAGTACTTCTTAAAGTTGTTTGTATTGTTCCCAATTTGCTGGCAGCTGCTTAATCATAACTGTAGTAATTTATAGACCCTTCTAAGTATTTATAGTTTTTAGGGCTTTTTTTTAAGCTAACAATGAAAATACATTTAAAGGCTAGTAATGCTTATGCCTTTTTTAAGCTAAAAATATGTTGTTTGCATGAACAACGAGTAACTTCGTGTTTCTCATTTTAAAAGTATTCCAATGACCTCTCAAATTGCTCAATTTTGCATCAGAGTAAGATCAACTTTTTCCTTCCTTAAGCATCAAATTAAGAACTTCTTCCATCAGATTATTACCCCAGTCTTACCCAAAGTCCCATCAACGTTAATGAGAAACGCTGAGGTAATAATTTCATAGGAAGTAGACTCGACCACTTTTTATCGATCTTTAAAAGCCCTACACTCCCAGCTTGCGGACATGCGACTCAAACTGTATTAAAAAGTCCCCTAAGTCGACAGAATTTCGTTTCTAGGTGTCGTCTCTTTCTACATCTGTAAACTGTATAATTTATTTCTATATCCAAAGAAATTCCTATTTACAAATTTCGCATAACTGCTGGGCAACTGTTTAAAGCCAAAATTGTCTATAAATTTTTTTTAATATAAATATAGCAAATATGGTATCTTTCAATAAAATAAACAGAAATTCCATTCATATAAACTGCAGGTTCTGTATCGTCTAGCTGAAGATGGTCCAGACCATCTATCGCATTGATATGTGTGAGTAGTTCCTTGATCAGATAGATAAAGATGAAAATTTCCTCAAGAATGTGGTATTTTCAGACGAAGCAAATTTTTCCGCGGAAGGAGAAGTGAATAAGTATAATCTCCTAAGACAATTAATAAGGAGGACAGCTACCGTGACGGGTTGTGTGCGAAGATCGCCCAGACTGGGATATTAAACGAGCATGTTCCAAACGGTGTGGGGGGTTGCTCTACCAAATGGCGGTGCGTCTCGCGAGTGTACCCAATTTGAAGACGATAAAAAGTGACGTGAAACCCTGGCGGAATTAGGATGTAGATATAGAGGAATAATAGCGGCGTGATGGCACGTGACTTTAAGTTGCTCTTGGCTGTCTTCCAACTTCTTCTCCAGGCTAACCAGATCTCTGCGATGTAGTCAGCGTGAAAAATAGTGAAATGCTAGTCTGGTCGCCCAGTCATCGTGGAATCTTTGGCTCCCTCACCCCCTTGAAATCAGGGATTTCTTTTTCTAAAGAGCGTAACTTGCCAACTGCCTACTAGGGCAAAAGTCGTGGTAATCATGTTCAAGCCTAATACTAGGCTAGATTAAAAAACAAACAAAAATAAAAACATGCAAAAACCAAATAACAAAGATAAAAACAAAACAAAGACAAAGAAACAAGCAAAAAACAACAAAATAAACAAAGAAGAAGAAGTAAGCAGCTGCGGCGTCGGAAGGAGGCCCGCCTCCCTAAGGCGCAAGAAAATGCGTCTTACAACAAAGAGAGTCAAATAAAATGGACGAGGTCGCCTCCTCCAAAGAGTCAGATAGTCAACAATTCCATGTACACCAACACGTCCCGAGTACAAGGGACAAGCGGTAGCGACTCCGCTCGCCGTTCATCCCGGTACCGGGACAGGTAATGTGCGCAATCACCCAGACTGAGACATTCCACAAGAATGTGCTAAACAGTCTGGGGGATACCGCAGTCGTTGCAATAAGGTTTCGGCGAGCGCGCTCCATCAAATAGCGGTGCGTCCCGCGAGTGTGCCCAAGTTGATGACGATAGAAAGCAGCTTGAATCCGTCGCGGAAATGTGGGGTAGATCCATGTGAACAGTCACGGCGCAATGGCACGCAACTTTAATTTTCCCTCGACCGTCTCCCATCTTCTTTGTCAAGCAGCCCGTATTCCTGCCATGTAATCGGTGTGAGGAAGAGCGAAACGCTGGTCTGGTCACCCAGTTCTCGCGGAATCTTTGGCGCCCTCATCGGCGCGCTCATTCGTAGCAAATCCTACATGTCCAGGAACCCAGCAGAAGAAAATCTCAACATCCGCTTGGCTTAAGGCACCCGAGGCATCATGGATACTGCAAACCAGGGGGTGTGGTGATTCCAATGCCCCGAGAGCACTCAAAGCGCTTTTTGAGTCACTATAAATCACAATTCCATCTCCGAACCGGGCACACCGCGTTCTCGCGGAATCTTTGGCGCCCTCATCGGCGCGCTCATTCGTAGCAAATCCTACATGTCCAGGAACCCAGCAGAGGAAAATCTCAACATCCGCTTGGCTTACGGCACCCGAGGCATCATGGATACTGCAAACCAGGGGGTGTGGTGATTCCAATGCCCCGAGAGCACTCAAAGCGCTTTTTGAGTCACTATAAATCACAATTCCATCTCCGAACCGGGCACACCGCGTTATCTCCAGTACTGGGAGGTCTATTGCAACCAGATAAACCGTGAAGACAGACGTAGTGCCTGGTAAAGCCCCGCTGACTTTAAACAGAGGGGATACAGCATGAAAACCCACCCCCTCCTGGGACTTGGATTCGTCAGTGTACACTGGCAGGGATCTAGCGTAACACAAAGTGTGCTCCAATAATGTCAACACAGTAATCCCCGAGCTGTGGAAGCTTTGAAAGCAGAGGCATGGCAACAAAAAGTCAAAGGTAATACGCTCAAAGTTGTCGTCATGGGTAGAACCAGAGTTGTCACCAGTTTGGGAGATATACCGAGCTATCGAAGGAGTTTCTTAATCCTAAACGCAATAGTTTTAGGGTATTATTGGCTTCTTTCGGGGCAAGGATACCTTCGATATCGACCCTGGATGCACTGAAAGTCGTTGGCGACCTAGAGAAAGTGGCATATACCCGACATCTACAAGTAGGCTCTTAATAGGAGACGTCAGGAAGGAACCAGTCGCAAGAGTAAGACCTCTGTGGGGGATCGAATCCACATTTCGCAGTACACACTCAGTTCTGGATGCGTAAAACTTGCATCCATATTCAAGCTTCGAACGACAAAGGATCGGTATAAAACTAAAGCAGTAGCCCAATTAACACATAACGTGCTGAACGTTATGGAACAAATAATGTTTATGGTGGGATTACGAGAGACTCGAATCATCAATTATGAGCGTCTGTCGGAAACAAACTAAGGAAACGGTGCGAATCCACTACTTCCAGGTGATCCCAGTTTAGGAACAAGTCCGTGTCGGCAGGGATGGTTTCAGAAGCTTATGTGCTTCCGCAGAGTAAGAAATGCGGTTCAGTGTCTCTTGGAGTCAACGCTCCAGAGTAGAGAGTAGCCAGACTTCCGGTAACACTGAAGTGTTACTTTTGATACTCAGTGCAAAGAGAGTGACACTGAGGAACTTCTCTGTGGGACACCCTCTTCCTTGCCCTTTGTGATAGAAAGACCTCCACCATCTATACGCGGAATCGACGATCTCTCAGAAATTGGAAATGGAAATTGGAAAGCGACACCTCACTACAACGTGTGGATGGTCTTCAGATTGAAGAACACCGTGGGATACTGCTATCTACGAAGCAAAGCTCCTCATATAGCGTTTTCTAGTTGGAGTGGAACTTGGGAAAGCAGCACTCTGCGGAAGACAGGTAGCATCTGCTCTCCAAGAAGGCTAATCTAACATTACCTAATTTCTCCATCAACTTTTAGGGGCAGGGGGTTAGAGAAATTGGGCTGAGACCGACCAGGTTAGAGAAATATCCCCCCTGTTTATAAAAAGCTAATACACCAGCTATTCGCCAGAATTCTAGAAGGATACTCTGAGTCCAAATGCTGTTGAACAAATCTTGTAGAAATACCACGAATCGCTCATCTGTGTCGAATCGTGGCGTACGGAACATCGTCCGGACGAGGCGTGGTGCCTGTTCATAAAGCAAGAGTAGAGCGCAACTCGCTCAAAGTTTACTTATCGTTGAAGGCACCCCACCCCCATGCAGTTAAAGTCAAGTCGGTGGCCTTCCGAGACATTACAACGTGCATTTCATGTTGGCGGAGCAGCATCTCGGTTAGAGAATGTGGAGAAAGCGGTCGCGAAAGACTGCCACTGACGCGGGGTCCGAGATGATTGTGGTCCCGTTCTCTCAGAAAAAGGGGTCATCCCGTTAAGTAAAGACAAGTATGCACACTAGAAAGAGCAGCGGCCGTGCTTCGAACCATATCGGAATCTAGATTTAGCTGCCAAAATTTACCGACGGCAAAATCGTTCAGGCGGCACTTATATCGCCTCTATATGAAGACCACCTTACGTTCGGCCAACTATCATCATGGAAGCGGACTGAGTGCAAAAAATAGCCAGACGGCCTAGAAATAGTAGTTAGCCCCACGGCGATGAGGTTTCAATGGAAGAACTCAACGAACCCCCTCATCCATCGACCTAAGCTCCTCGACTGGGACATAGAAATCAATCATTTCTTAAAATGCGGATCATCGCGCCCGTTCCATACACTGCCAAGGCACTTTTTTTAGGCGGATGCCACTCAGAAAATGATAGTTGCAAGGAAAAGTGGTGACTACCATAAAGGCATCGACCAGCTCCCACCCAAAATCAGGCTCTTCATCCGGAGAGCATAAAGATAGATCGAGACAAGAAAATGAAGCTTTTCTTGTGCAGTGTAGCGTAAACTCATCAACATTCGTCGATTGGTAGGGACCTGACTAATGGGATTGATTGGGTAGTCTCCCATAGGGGTGTCTATCATTAAAATCCAAGAGTAGGAGAAAGGGAATCGATATTTGTGCCACGACGCGGCGGAAGTCCATTACGTCGAAGTCAGCTAACGATGGAATGACACAAAAATGACATTATATCTGATATCTAGGTGTAGTTGGGTTGTTACTGACTATAAAGGGTATTTATAGTAGATAGAAGAGCGAAAACATACTGGGTGTAAATTACGCATCCTCCAGCCCGATCCCCATCCAGAGATGGTTTGGTAGGAAAACCCTATTTTGATCCTGTCGCATACTCAGGGAGGGTGTGCACTGTGCCCGCGCCCATCATGGTCTCTTACAAGAAGATAGTTAAGGGGATAAGAAGAGCCTCCGCAGCTCTTCCCAGTTAGCCTGGAGTCCACGGTAATCCTATTAAAGGAATATGCCCTCCAAGCCTAGTTTGTAGATGTGAGAAGCCCTCTTTAATGAGAAGACCCTCACTGAAATAGCCGTACGCTTCTTGAACGCAAAACTCCATGCGGTACTTGCCGAACAAGGCGCTATCGCCTTCTAGGACTTATTGGAGAAGGTTGGGCTCCGCCTCAAAACCCCGCTTCGGAGGTGTGGCTCCCTCTTTAGAGGGTCCAGAGTCACACAGTCCATCTTTGGTTGGGGGAGTAGGAGCCGAACCTCCTTTGGCCCTCTCATCCTTTCGGGAAAGAGCATTAAGAATCTCCGAAGACGACCTCACGGAGGGGTGCCTTCTGTGACTAACAACGCGGGGGAGAGTCATGCGGCCATTTCGCCTTATGGGTAACGATCACGCAGGCTAGGTGGGAAACCACTGATTTCAGTCGAGGCTTGGTGTGAACCCTTTGTGCCAGCAGATCTACCACGGGAGCGCCTGGGTAGGGTAGAGCTATGGAAGGGTTTCGAATGGTCACTGAAGTGACTGTACTCGTAAACCTGGAAGGGCCAAGAGCAGAAGGCGTCTTTTTTAACATTGAGGCATAAGTCTTCCCAGTTAGCGTTGTACAAACCAGGACCAAGTCCTTAGCCTCACAAACAGAACACGACCATCAACCTGAACGGGCAGGATTTGCTACTCCAGGAGACACGCACCACATTGCTTAGAGGAAGCTGAGTGCGTCTCTCTTATAATGACACACTTGGTCGTACACGATAAGGACTTATGGTGTACTGCCTTGAATCAACTTACACACAGTTCGGGTAAACTCGACTCGGCACGTTTGCATGAGTGATTTGTATGATCAAAACGGTGGCAGAAGTAACATCTTGACGGCAGTGGCACAAATGCATTTACAAGGTAGCGATATCAACCGGCACACGCTGACTCAGGAAGCCTTTCACGATTGAACTTAACGAAGAGTGTAAGTGTGGCTCTCGAGCCACCTACCACTTGTTTTATCATACCACGTTTGAATTTGACTGCTCCTTGGTCAGCCAGCTCTTCGGTGATATCTTCTAAGTAGTAGTCCCCGAGTTCCCTCGCATAAACCACCCCTTTCATGAAATCCATTGTAGAGTGCGGCTTCACACTCACTGGTGAGCCATCCGGTGTCCGAAGAGCAATGATCATGGCCGTCTTGGAAAGACTCGCTGCATTCGCTAGAAAGCTCCCTCCAAGAAACGAGTCAACTTCCGCTCTCTACCAGTCATTCTAGCTAATGATGCCCTCTGATGGAACATGTGGCATTTGCCAATTTGCTGTCATCAGTGGAGAGAATAACTAAAACACACTTGAAACCAGCAGGCTAAAAAACGCTAGGGAATATCTGAATGCGGGGCTACGGTGTAATCGAGGGTCTTCCTGCCGCACTTGCGACTTTGATTTTGGTTTGGGCCTCCCCGCCCGAGGACGCCTTGGGGCCGGTTCGCCCATATGGAAGACCGTCATCTGAGCAGAGCACCTCCGGGCCTCCAACTTCCCCACCCAAAAGTGCTAGTTATCCCGGCCGGAGATCATAGGGCCTATGGCCCTTCACAAACGTCACTGGGACCGGTATGCCGACATGCATTTGCAAAAAAGGGTGAGCGGGTATACCGGCTTCCATCAGCGTGACAAACCTCGGATCGACGAGGTGTCTTGGTGAGGCCAAGTGGACGACGCCGCCTCTTACCCCTCTAAGGGAGTCAAGATGGTTCACTTGCCCCCATCAGAGGGGGCGAAAACCGAGGTGGTGCGTGTTCTCTGCCTTGCCGTGTTCTTAGCGGGCTGCTGAGAAAGAAAAGGGGGGCAAGCCTCAAGTGGAGAGTCGCTTGGAGGCAACTCTCCGACAGGTAGTAAGGGAGAAACCCCCGACCTTGTGACAATTGAAGAGGAAGAAGCACCCTCCCTCGAATGGGCTGAGAAAGTATAAGAGGGAGCACCACTAATCAGTCACCCGAAGGCAACTCTGCACAAGGATATAAAGGGGAAGCCCCGAACCCGTATCTATTGGAGAGGGAAACACCCTCTCCGCTACGAGAAACTTGAATGGCTCCATGAAACAGCAGATGATGGGCGGATCCTTAGGGGAGGCGGTGTTACCCGAGGGCGGCTCTGAAATGGATAAAGGGGAAACTCCTTTATCGGTAGAGGGTGATAAGAGGGGAGCCTCTCCACCAAGATTGAATAGGGTATTGAAGCGGACGTAGTCGCTCATGGCCGCCGAGTAGAAATTCAATGCCCCTAACCGCGACGGCCCTACTTTGACCCAAAAAGGGTTTGGTCAAGTGCCACTGGGACGAGCAGTATCACCACTCGTTGGGAACCCCAGACTAAAACTTACTGACGAAGTGGTAAGCAGGTCGAAGTGGAGGATCTGGATTAGTGACAGGCCTCGGAGCGGTCGGGGTCACTACGCCAACATTTAGCTGTCTACAAAATCTTTTTTCTTGTCCGAAAAAGGAACAGCCATTACCGGATAGATCCAAATGAAGTGTAAGATCGAGGCCAATGAAAGGGTAGAGAAAGGGAAGGTAGTAGTGAATATGGTAATAGCAATGCTGGTGGATCGGCTGCAGAGCATAAAAGGGTGTGCCCTGGCTACCCGACCTAAATCCACTTGAATTTTCTATCTGGGGTTAACTTAAGTTAAAGGTTTAGTTAAGTGAAAAGTTGTGACTTTACACCTACGAACATGAATTGACGAAGAATGAGATAAAGTCGAAGGAAACATGATATACAGAGTTCTAACTAACCTGAAGTTCCAACTTTAAACATGTTTTTAACAACTTTTATAAAGTTTCTTATGAATACACGTTTCTCTTATGGTCCGTCGCTGTTCGACTACCATGTATTTCCATATGAAGCAGTTGTACGCTCGTAAAAAAGACCAGCAATCCTAGCAAAGTGAAAATAACAAGATCAACTTGATCAGCGACTAAGCGAATGATAATAACCAGCAGCAGAAAGCAAACTTTTACCCCTCAAAAAAGGACAGATGTTAATTGAGGAAAGGATCAAGTGTGTGAATAAAATGAATGAGCAGAATGAATATGAATAGTAGAAAATGTGGACGCTGTAAAGGTCAATACCCTAAGATTACCCGAAGGCAGCTTATTTTTACTAGCTTATTTTATGGGTTGTTTTTCTTTACGGCCTGAGTTAGCGGGCTTAAAATTGTTTACATTTGTAGGTGGTTACAGGAACTTATTTAATATATAGGAACTTAGTTATTTTTTATTAACATATGTGTTTGTAGATAAACACCCTCAAATTATGGGTCGGCCCACCTCCGAATATACGAGTATTATTAACCTGTCGTGGATTAGACTCCATCTTAATATTGTAGTGGATTACACTCCATCTTAAAATATTAGGTTGGCCAGAAATTCATGACTCACTTAAGAAGCGGAAAGAAAACAAAATTTTTAAGGAGTAACACCGACATTTATTCTTCCAAGTCCATCATTCTCTACGATCTTCTTCCAGCGATCAACCGTCATCCGAATCTGTCGCAGATACCAGGTTGATTATCGGCGGGAACACACGTGGTTGATGGTCAAGGAGTTGAAACGTTTGTACCACCTCGAGACCTTCGCCTGACTGACAGTGCTTTCTCCTTCAGTATCACAAATTTCCTTCACAGCAACTCTTGTAGGAAGTTTTCGCTTGTAACAGTAGCTAATCAAAACTCTAATTCCACTTTCTTCCAAAACTCATTTGTGTCAGTAGTGGTGGTTACACAAAGATAAATAAACTGAGCAGGAGAAACAAACAACAGCAATTACGGATGCTGGTAGACGTATGAATATGGCTAACTAAACTAATGCTGTTGAATGAGTAAAGCTAACCTAACCTAATGTTGGTGTTGCTCCATAAAGTTTTGTTTTTTTCTTTCCGCTTCCTAAGTGAGCCACGACTTTCTGGCCAACCATATATCCTGTAATCTCTACAAAACCACTTTTTGTTGAAGATCCTCTGCCAGCTATAATTTGGCTCAGGTTATTGGGCCAAGCATTAAGTGCATATCAAAAATATGTAAGGGTGTTAAAGAGACTTTTTGAATTCATATCTCAGGAATTTGGAAAGAAATAAACAAAACAATGCATGATTTCGGAGGCCCAATTGCTGTTCAATATTATGCTATTTGAAAATACGAACTTATTTGTCTTTTAATAGTGTTATCCTCTTGACGTTATTTTTTGTCGTTTGTTTAACTATATGTTAAATTTAATAATTCAATTTTCTTATCTCCTATAAATAGATATCTTTAGGGCAGACCAGTGGTAAAAAAAACTAGAGGGGCTTGATCTAGTGGACTGCGGCGAAAGTGGCCGCTTAGCACCTCTAGCCACTAGATGGCGCCACCTGGTGGTCAACTTATATCATATTTGAACTCAGTGACCTCAATTACCTTTGGTAACATTGGATTTTGCTGGCTACATTGAGCCAGCGAAACGTTGCGCACAGAAGATGAATACAACACGAACTTTGCATGACCCAGGTAAAAAATACCAACTTCTTATCGTAGGGGGGTTGGATTTTTATAGGTGGGGTTTGATGATCTTTATAATGTCCAAAACTTCAAATAACTCTAAATGATTGTATGAGAAGAGGTATTCTAAGGTTTTAAGGGGACGTGTATTAAGATTCGTTTCCTCAAATGTTCGATCTCAGTAGTTACTTTATTTGTAGAATCTACGTTCAACATTTTAGGGAGATCATTAAGATAAGAGAAAGACGTACCAAACGTCAAATATCCGATGGATATTCATTAATATATTAGGGTAAAGCCCTAATAAGGGTGAAGAAAAATTCTTAAAATAAAATAACATGCTTTAAAAGCGATATTTTCCCCCGAAAAGCCTAGTTTTTTTTATTTGGGGTCAACTCCTCAATTCTCACTTTTCGAGATAATGTAATCACAAATATGATGAAATTGAACGTTAAATAGATAGTCCATTTATATGACACTAAAAATTCGACCTCATTTCCCCCTCTCTTATTTATAGAACTTGGTTTAAAGAGACCTATTGCGAGAGATTTCATCGTCCATGACCCTACCTTGTTAAAATCCAAAAACAGAGACAGAAGAACCAGGGGTCTCTTAGAACATCTCAACCAATTATTTTTTCCTGAACAACCTTTCCTTTTCTACACGCAGAACTTTCAACATCTACTCCCAAGACATAATGACCTTCACATCACTCTCTCGTTACCAAATATAGCAAATAAAAACAATTTGGAAACTGCACGCTGACTATCTTTTGACTCCCTTCCCCCAACTCATTCAACTTACCCTTGAGCGGTCCATATCCCCCCTACTCCACATATTTTCTCAAATTATAACAAAGTTCACTGGAACCCCTTCACCAACTACATAAAACAAAAGTTCCATGTTTAATCAATCGTTCAGTCCGGCTGCATAAACAAAGCCTTCTCACACTCCGACACCATTACATAACAAGGGACAAACACATCTCAAGAAGAAACAAAACACAACAAAAACGAGGAATTAATGACAAAATTGGCAATATCAAATACCTAGAGAGCAACATTCAACCACTGATCCATGCAACAGTGATCGAACCGACACTGTTCATCCTTCCTGGACAATTTAAACCATTAAACAGACAAAAGTTCCATGATTAATCAATCGTTCAGTCCAGCTGCATAAACAAAGCCTTCTCACACTCCGACACCATTACATAACAAGGGACAAACACATCTCAAGAAGAAACAAAACACAACAAAAACGAGGAATTAATGACAAAATTGGCAATATCAAATACCTAGAGAGCAACATTCAACCACTGATCCATGCAACAGTGATCGAACCGACACTGTTCATCCTTCCTGGACAATTTAAACCATGAAACAGACAGGGAGAAAGTTTGGATTGCCAACTACAATAACCAAGAACACGACACACAAAACACTCGACTCGGACACAAACATGGCTAACCTCAACAAAAAGGCAAATATTTCCATACGACAATATGAAACAATTAGTACCAGAACGCTTGACCTCAAGCACATTGGCACAAACAAACTCATTCGCAATCGACGACGAAAATTCAGTAGAAATGGTAATCCCGATCATACAACAGGCAAAGTCTTTCCTCGCCCCAGGCCCCAGGCCCCACCAAAATATCAGATATACACCTGAAATACCTTGGTCCAGAAGATATAAATGTCATCACACAAATCTTCAACCACTCCAACTCCCTCAACTTTATTCCAAATGTCTCTAGATTCGGGCAGATAATACCTATGCTGATGCTAAGCAAACCACCCACAGATTCCACAACATAATGCTATATCTATCTACTATGTATCCCCCTCCAAATTTATAGGGCGTCTACAATTAAAAAAAATCAACATAATCCCACTAAACGCCTCCCAACCAAAACAGATTCCCCCCCTTATCCCAGAAGCCCGATTGATATTCATCAAAATTACCCAGTTTGTACAAGGTTTCAACCAGCAGGGTTGTATTGACTAAACTAGACATAAGTAAAGCTTCGGCACCGTACCTAAAAACTTTCTCATCATTAAAACTCTAAACACCGTACTTGCCACCAACTACCAAAAATGACTCGTCAACTTCCTCACAGGTCAACAAGAACAAATATTACGCCACGGCAAGTTATCAAGAACACATTACATACACACTAGAGTCTAACAAGAATTGCTACTCCTTCCCACTGGTTCCATGCTTTTTCTCCATGACACCCGCCCCCCTTCCCATCTCGATCACAAAATCACACTCTACAGCTACGCAGTGATATCACCATTCGTTCCCAAAACTCACAAAACACCCAATCAGTTTGAGTTCTACAATTTTACATCAAAAGACCCGAAAAGAACCTAAATAATGTCTTCCCATCAAAACATTTGGTTGCTCTCTTCACAACTCACAAACTAGAGTACAATAAGCACTCCAGCATCACATTATTACGCTCCCCTTGTCCCCTTAAACAGACTAGCAACAGTGCTCGACGTTATGCTGTCTAAGGAATAAAGTTCCGACCACACATACAGAATATAATGAGCAAAGCTAAAACAAAAATGAATACACTCCGAGAACACACATGAACCATATTAATACAAGCCAAAAAATACCTTACACGCACGTACAAGCAATATATCCGCCCCACACTCGCATATTCCCACACCAGTATGGCCTGGGCAACCAATCTTCCATCCACTTACTACATCACACTGCAAATAATTCAAAACAAGACACTCGTCCTCGCAACAGGATGTAATTGTAACATCCCACTTGACCATCTACAACCCCAAACAAATATCGCGCCTATAAGACATCACAAAGACTGCAATTTATCCATTTACACAAAACTCCTTACAAGATATGCACCATGTTCAGTGAAACACCCATAAATCTCATAAGCCATAGTACTCTATGATAATCCAATAAATGCCACCACTCCTTAATCATGCCTCATCACCGCCCAATCAATCCACAGACAAATAATACAACAAACCATCAAAAATCTGGGTCCAAACCATCTTCTAAACGCCATTCCAAAGGACATCGACTTACAAGAAACTCCCTTCCATGTCACAAATTCGTCACTCTGGAAAGGCTGATATACGTTCACTATCTAAAAGAAAAGAAAAATAATAATAATGTAAGTTTTATATGGCGGCCTTCAAGACCATGAAGCCTTCGCAGGGCGCCCGTCCATCGACTAGGAAAAAGCCTGACAGAAGAGATGGGTTTTCAGAGCCCGCTTGGAATCGCTGAACAATGAAAGGGGCAGACCATTCTACAGCTTAGAGACAACTACAGAGAATGGGATTAATTGTAGTGTTGTGAGTTCCAGTGAGAAGAGAGTTACAGCAATCAAGGCGAGAAGTAACAAAAGCATAGATAGCTATCTCGAAACTGTTCCGGTCACAGTGGAACCGGATGCGATTGAGGTTACAGAGAAAGCATAGAAACAATTTGCTGATATTAACAACATGCGTTGTGAAATTGAGTTGATTATCGAAGGAAACACCAATGTTTCTGACATTGTCAGAGAACGTGATCGGGGAACCAACTAGATTGAGGAAGGGGGCTATATTTTTACAGTGAACGAGATCTTCTGAGGTGCCCATCAGAAGAACAACAGTTTTGTCATGGTTTATCTGAGGAAGTTATCTGATAACCATTAAGTAATCGTGTCATATGCGAATAAAAGATGGGTAACTGTCACGGCGAAAGAGTTTGGAAAGAGGAGAAAATGCTTACGTGTCATCGGCATAGAAATGGAAGGATAGATCTAGGCGATGCAGGAGAAAGCCAAAAGGAGTGAGGAAAGGACAGAGTCCTGAGGAAAACCGTAGGACATAGCAACTGGCCGAAAGACCTCATCACGATGTGGGCAGAATAGGTAAAAGATGCCAGATAAGAGTGAAACCAGTTTAGAAAAGTTCCAGAACCACCCAGTAAGTCATGAATGCGGTGGAGAAGAACAGAATGGTCAACGTAATCAATTGATGTCGATAAATTAAGAAGCACCATGATTGAAGGCCTCCCAGCGTTGACTTCGTGGCGGACTCGATCAGTCACATGTAGGAGAGCCGATTCAGATCTGTGACCTGATTTGAAGCCGGACTGGAAGGTTTCGTCAATGCTGGAGGAAGGTGTGTATTAAGTGATACAGGCAGATACTACCCTCTCAAGAGCCTTGGGTATGAACGGAAGTTGAGATATAGGACGATAATTTGAAGGATTATTGGGGTCAAAATTTGTTTCTTTAACATCAGACAGCAACAGCATGTTTAAAGTCAGAAGAAGGCAGCTCACCTAGTGACAGGGAGTGGTGGAAGATATCTAGTAGGTATGGTAAGAGAACTGGTAGGAACTGAATATAGAGACTGGATGGGAAAGTGTAAAGCGGAATATTAAGGCAAGCTCTTCAGGGAAATCTGGGATGAAGGAAGTGAGATTGGGAGGTAGAGTAAGTGGGATTATAGTGTTAGGACGGCAGACGAAAACGGGATCCCAGAGCGAGGAGCAGAGAAAGTCAGCCGCAATAATAACGTCCCCTACCGCCTCACCTGGTAGTTCTACAATGGTGTAAGAAAGTGCCTCTGGTGGATGTAGCAGCCTCGGGATTCGAGTTTGTAGAAGCCCCTTCCCATGTCTCACTGATGCAGAATACCTCAATCTTATCCAATATAATTTTGTCAGGGATAAAATTATAAGAACGTCATAGAGACCAGTGGGGCAGTCGTCAATGAAGAGGTGTCAGGCAAGGGGGAAGAGGTGAGGGTGGTGGAGTCAGAGTTAAAAATGGAACGCAGCGGGGGCTCAATGGTTTCGTTCCTCCAGTGTTAAATGCTTTTGCAAAACATTTTAGCAAGTTGTGGAAAGACAAACATTTGAAAAAAGCAAAAATTATATATTGTTATAGCAGTTCCCAATGAAAAGTAAGTTAAGATCTACAGCAAGTGATTAAAATGTTATATCGAGTTGTTTGTATATAAAATTTAATTAACTATGCCAAATGCTAAAAATGTCTGTATGTATGTGTGGGCTAAACTCGGTTTTCTTTTATCAAAGACCCGTAATGGCTTCCTACCCCATGGACCGAAAGTAGTCTAGTCAACCACTAACTTGCTTCAAGACATCCTATGCACTTTTACCAGGATACTAACTTTACAGAATTCAATTTAATTTTGTTCAATTAGAATAACCCATGGTGCAAAAGCATTTAACACTAGAAGAACGAAAACATTGTTCTAAAATAGTATTGGAAATTTGAGAATTTGGCTCTGGGAATTTGGTACAAAGCCACCTACACATCTCGCCCCAGCAACATCTCGATGACGCAAATCTAGTGCTAGCGACGGAAACTCCATTTTAATGTTGCAGAGATTTACTCTATCATCATAGAAATCAATTAGGCAATGTGCCCGGGAGACCGGGATCAGCAAATGAAGTATTGATCTGATTTTAAACTCGTCACAATGGAAAAGCTACGTTCCAAGGCTGTTACACGCCTTGGCTGAAAATGACCCTGATCACAGAGTCGAAGTTTTATGGATGTTTTCTATTAATGGAAGCCAAAGACGTACCGTACCGTTTGCCAACAAAATCGTTTGGAACGATAAAGCTACCTTCTAGCTGAATTTCGCAGTAAATCAACAAAACTGCAGATATTGGTCACTTGATAATCCACACGTTTATGTTGATAAGCATTTTAATTTATCAGGATTTACAGTATGGTGTGGTTTATCATCTAGGAGTTTGGTTGGACCATTTTTAGTCGCGTGTGACTCTATATCTCACTATGTCGGTCGGTCCCCGTTTTGCTTTTTTTTTGTGTGTGTGTGTGGGGGGGGGGGAAACATTGTAACTATTCGGCCGATTCTAACTAAATCTGAAACCTTTTTGTTGTTTTACATTCTATTTCGAATGATATAATTGCCAAAGTCCTCCCAAAGTTAGCCGGGGAATTATTTGGCAATAACTTCATAACTATTCTGCCGATTCTAACGAAATTGACACCCGTATGTTGTTTTACATTTTCTTTCCAATGATATAATTGCCAAGGTCCTCCCAAGGTTAGCCTGGGAATTATTAAAAGTTTTGAAGGTCATAAATTAGAATAAGTGAGGGCAAGCCACTTTGGTCAGCAGACCTTGTTCTTTAATGGCACAGTTACCTGAAACGCATATCTCGATTGGACGCTGTTTGGAAACAGCAACAACTTTTACTTTTAACAAGATCCCCCCCTTCTCATTATCTTTGTGATGACAGAAGGTGAATCGATGAAACGTCTAACTGTTGGATAGGAGGAAGAATGTGGTTTATAGTACAAGACCTACAACGCTCGACCACCTGAGATATACAATTAGGAAAAAGTGCGGGACCATCCCAGAACTCACATTAGCCAATATCTGTGAATCAGTAGCGAACGCATTCAAAAGTGCATTCATGCCCTTGGAGACCATTTTGACACTTGGCGTAGTAAATTACATTTTAAATACAAACAACGCGCTATAACATTTTAATCACTTGGATCACTAATTTACCTTCCATTAGATATTGTTATACCTATATTTCCTCTGTTCAATATACACTATAAAGAGTATATAGTCCTTGGGGGGACACCCTGTATATCTGCACCCGCTTCCACGACGAACCAGACAGCCAAACATATCTTCATAACATGTATGAGATCTGTTCACACATGACAAAAGTGCTGGGATCTCTGAGATAACCCCATCTGGTCTGCGGAATTTGTCGATGCTGCCCCGAATAGGGTTTAGCACCAGCAAAGGCTAACCTAGGTAAAAACTGTGCCTACGAAGTAAAGAGAGAGTGGGTATTTCCAGTGAGACAATTCTAGGTCAAATGAAACAAAAACAAGTTTGCCACTTTAAAAACATTCCGTGGGGTTGGGGTGGGGTGGGGTAAATTCATACCTTTGTGTACTTGAACTCTTAATCTATCGTGACAGGATACTTTCAATACGCCTTCCTTGTCCCAGTATTTAGGAATAAAGAAATTTCCTAGATCTTTTAAAATTGACTCATGGCGAATGTTTCCAGCAGTGAAGACCATCGGTGGTAGTGGTAGCATGTCTGTTAATTTGTTTTTCATTTTATGTTTGTCCACTTTTTATTTGTCTTCATGAGTGCGTTTGCCCTCATTAGATTAGACTTGCTCTGTTTTCTCAGCAATTAAAATTAACTTACGTAGAATTTTTAAATTTCAGCAAATTTATTTTTAATAGGAAAGCCAAACTCTTTAAATGAAATAGCTTCAATTTCATAGAAGATTATTAAAAATATTGATTTGGATGCAGCTTACCATTTTGCCATTAAGATTTCATACCGTTGCAAATCAAATGGAAAATCGACAATTCTATTAAATGAGAAACACTTCCCACTTAGAGGTCTCATCCTGTATTGAGGCGAGTCATTTTTCCAGCCAATAGGTACGAGGGGCGGTCAATAAGTTTTGCAATTCGGATATAAGGAAACGAGATATGAGGAAAAGTGTTTTATTATTTTTCAATATAACTACCCTCGACTTGATTGCACTTCCGCCACTTGTCCCTGAGGCTTCGAATTCCCGACAACCAGAAATCTCCCGACTGCTGTTCAATCCACTCCTGGACGGCGAGCTGGACATCTTCATCGTCCCTAAACCGGCGTCCACGCAGTGCAACCTTGAGCTGGCGTAATTAAAAGTAGTCGCTAGGGGCCAGATCCGGACTTTAGAAGGGATGGTTGAGCTCCTCGAATCCGCACTCGCGCATGGTAGCTTGTGCAACTCTGGCCTTGTGGACTTTGACGACGTTGAAGTCGATCATAGGGCGTGAGGTTTTTTAGGGAGGTTTCAAAGTTTTCACTCGATTTCTTCGACCTTCACCCGTCGATTTTCGAGGATCATCCTGTCTACACGGGTCACATTGTCCTCGTTGGTCACGTCTGACGGGCGTCATCTTCAAGGGACTCACGACCATGGTGGAACTCCCTATTCCAGCGAGCAATTGTTGCATAGGAAGGGGCGGTGTCGGTGTACACTGCAATCATGCATTCAAGGATCTCTTTTGCATTCTTGCCTTCCTTGGTCAAAAATTTGATCACTGCGCTGTGCTCAACCTTCTCCATTGTTGAAAAATTTGTAACTGACGATCTGCGATCAGCTACTGCTTCTTAAATAGACGAGACAGGAGCGTGCGGCTGCAGGTCCTGACTTGTCATAACTTGTCCTAACACCCCCACAAACAGCCATCCCCCCTTCCTCTGTTTTGCCCTACCGATTCGCAAAACTTATTGACCGCCCCTCGTATACCAAAGCCTTAGAAAGAAAATTAATTTTCACGACTGCGAATTTACACACGAGCACCATTGGTTACTTAGGTTTTTACGAGTTCGCAGTAATTTCTATGTAATTTCACGCTCGCTGAAGCATTAATGACCCCAGTCATGAATGTCAGAGTTGTTATTCTTTTATTATGGCAGTAAGTACAAGAAAAGAACTAGTACGGAAGTTCAAAGGCTGGTTTTGAAATTTTTAACCTAATTTTTCTTTTGGGAGCGGGGAGGTTGTGAACTGGCCTTCAGTATGAAGGCTATCTGTACTTTTCACCTACGCCCGTTCTGTTTATCATCATCATCATCATCATCATCATCATCATCATCATCATCATCATATCATCAATTCACTAACTCTATAATTTAAGAAGGGGATTTTTTTGAGTATTTGAATAATAATTTCATCTTAGTTTGGTTATGAATTATGTTTTTTTTTATCAAAGTTATTTCGAATAATTCTTTTATAATATCAAAAACAAAATGGTGAAGTTCAGAAATAAATATAAGTATCGAAATTTTGTGAAAGTTTTAAAACCCAAAGAATTACAAATGGTGAAGTTCAGAAAATATATTTTTATATATCTTCTTCTATAATTCTATATTTTAGCAACATGATATTTTGAAAGGGGGGAAATTTAGTTTAGAGTTCCTTTTTAAAATTATTATAATTGGTGAATTTCAGAAAATTTATAAAAATTTAACCATGGCTGCTTTTTTTCAGATTTTAAATTTTAATCTTAGTAGCGAAGCGCAAGCTCTCCCCGTAGGGAAGAGTGGCGAAGCCATTGCATGGTTATAATTATTATATAATATGCAAGTTTTTTGTAAACAAATTTGGTCCCAATGTTAAAATAAAAATTTGCTTTTCCTTAGAATATCTCAATCGAGGACCTTCTTGAAAATTTGGGTTCTTTTTAGCAAGTTTTTAATCTGTACCTTTTCATAGGGTTCTTTTAGTCTTTTAGGTACAGCGGTTGAGTACTTTTAGTCATTATTTTCACTCCTCTCAAATTCACTTTCTTAATAATAAAAAGTTCAAAAACCTTTCGACAACAATGCTGCTGTGGTTGGTTTGCGCTTTATTTGTTATTAAATATAGAATATTCAATTCCCCAAATCGGTATCAAGTATTGGCTTATTTTCTCCCCAATAACTTCTATTCTTGCTCTTTCTCTTTTAATTTTACCATCGGTTAATTCTCGCAGTTTATATCATGACATTCTTCTCTTCTGTATTAGACAGATGTGCTGGCAGACAATGTAATTTATATAATACTTACACTAAAACCTTTCGTAGCAAATTGTACGTTTTTTGTTTTCCTTGTAATAATATCAAATTTTTATTGAATAACATTTTCTCGGGCAGGTATGAAATATTATTTTTTTTTTAGGACGAACCGAATTTTTTTTTCTTTCTCGATGTCTTTATATATAAAAGGAAGAATGGTTGACTCAGTCAGTCGTTCTTAGGGACTGACTGCTTGTGAAGCGTTGCTTCTCCTCTCTCGGTTCATTATATCTTTGTGACGGACGAACCATGAGTCTTTCGCGAAGCCTTTTTAGCATTTGTCTCCTGTTAGTTTCATCTGAGGCGCAGATTGGACTTCAATCGTAAGGATATTGACGACAGAACTAACCATTAGGGGCATGATTATTTCACAAATACAAGATGGGCCTGTGATAGAAATATTAGTATTAAACCGAAAGGTTATAATTGCCATTTTTTTATTTTTTTTGTCAAACTCATATCCTAAATTTTAGTAACAACTGACATATAGCTTTTAATGGGCAGTGGTTGACTTTCGTGGTGACAAAAAAAGCGGGCATAAGAGGTTGATTCATGGGTTAAACACAATTGACGATAGGTCGTTGTTCGTGTTGCGGGCTTTATTATTATTAACTAAGAAACAAAAAACAACGAAAGCATCTCCACAAGAAAGTTTGTGAAGAAAGTTGGGCAAGTTAAAATATGGTGATTGGAGTCTGGAAAGCATGGGATTTTCTAGAACATGCTCCATCTCCAAAATAGATGCAGCTCATCCTACTGGGCAGAGTCCTTGTGAATGTTCCGCAGTTTAATCGTTCCCTTTAACCACTTCTATTGTGTCGTCCCACCTCTTTCAAAATTTAAGAATATACTACACTATATTCAAAGGCGTCCCTAATTACTCTATACTATATGAAAAGACTCATGAGGTATTTTTGACTACGGGAGGTAACTTTGAGTATACTTACCTAACTCTCTTTTTTTTCTGTTTCAAGTTACACTCCACCATCCGGTCCCACTCCTCGCCCTCCATATTGTGACCCAATCTGCATCCTCGGATGCCCCAAGATTTTCTGTTTGCATGGTAGTATCAAACTGAACCCTTGTGATTGCTGCCCAGTCTGCGCCAAGGTAAGAATGCTGATTCTATTCATTAGCATAGGGCGAGGGGGGGCGGAGGTCACAAGTGATAGGATGTTAGGTAAATGGTATTGTAGACGACAAGGTTACCAGTTATGTAGGTCCGGATGACGGTGAATCAACTATATGTGAATGAAAGAGGTTTCCGTAACCACCGCCTTATAAGGGCGCGACGAGTTCCAGTTTATAGGTGAAGGGGGGCGTTACCGCGAATTATTTATCCGACTCCAAAGATACATGATTTTAAGGTGGTCTTCTACTCGGCTGGGGTTACCGAAGGTTTTAAGGCAAAAAT
Organism: Ceratothoa steindachneri; assembly: GCA_963969495.1. Lineage (NCBI taxonomy): Eukaryota > Metazoa > Arthropoda > Malacostraca > Isopoda > Cymothoidae > Ceratothoa > Ceratothoa steindachneri. The sequence continues at coordinate 44,026,046 of OZ018330.1, read as the reverse complement.
GGACATACGAAAATAAACACTATTTTAATAACGGAATATTACGATTAAGTACGAGTTAAGGGCGAGACAAGACTCAATGGATTAAAGCGGGAGCGTAACGCGAGTGAATTCGTTGCGATGGAATGTTTTAAACAATGAATGAAATCTGAATCTCTCTTACTCTCTCCTTTTCTTATGTATATATGCGCTCTCAATGCAGAGAGCGTGGCCTGCAAATGACCGTGAGAAGACCTACCTCCGTTGTGGTCGTATTTCTCAACTTCCTGGGCGGAGCTAGGAAGCCTGTGCATGATGTGTCCATTTACATGATTAAACTCCTATTTATGTAATTTGATACGATTGTCGCTGCACCACCTCTTACAGTCAACGACTGTGTTTACCCAGGCTCCTTATTAAACATCCGTCTTTGATAATTCTATCTCGAGACACAACTTGGGCAGTTTTATCAAAGCAGGTGTTCAACCATTTTCCTTTGCTCCTTCATGTGTCTCACGCTCGCTTGCTTATATAAAAATATATGTATATGCACATTTCAAAATCATATTTCTCATACAATATTGAAACTTTTCATTATATATATATATAAATATATATATATATATATATATATATATATATATATATATATATATATATATATTAGTGAGGCATGCTTGGATTTAATAGGACCAATTCGCATCCACTTTGCGGAGGTATCTTTTGGGCCTATTGAATCCAGCAGTTTTGGTGCGTAGACCGATTACTACAAGCCTACCTACTGCGTAGTACGATCACTACATGCATTTTTCTTCTTCAACCTTGAATCACCACTATTTTGCTACGTCCCTATTTATGACTTGCAACAAATTCACATGCCGCATATTTCCTTTTCATTAAGTGATTTCAAGGCCCTTCAGTGTCACCCCAAGTTTTTTTTTTTCAGGATTCAGGTGCAGACTGTGGGGGCGTCAACAAGGAATTCGGCATCTGTGCAGAGGGGCTGATTTGCCAAACTACCGGAAACCCCATCAGCAGGGGTGTGTGCCAAACACCGCGTACCAATGCCGGATCAACATCAATCCGAAAATCTGACCTTGTTCACTTCGTTGCTAATTTGGCCCCTAGGTAAGATACTCACAGAGGATCTTCTGGAAGAGGCAATTATGCCTGTGGCTCCAGGATTTTGAATTCAGAGTTATCCTTCTATTAGGTGGACTGCCTGTCATGGCTATGAGCTCCACCTACCCGTCTCCACTGCGATACCCAATCACGGAGGTAATCTCCTTAGTAAATAATGTCGGCTTAAAAGAATCCGGACGGATATTCGAACTGCTGACCCAACGATTGCCGGGCAAGCGCGCTAACCACTATATTAGCCGGGAGGTTAGTCACTAGAGTCATGATCAAAATAAGAGTTCAATCAAAATTGGGCATAGTTTATCGTATAGTGATTGGAATGAGATAAATAGTTCGTAGACATGCAGATCTTAAGTAGACACCAGAGAGAAAGAAGCTAAACTGTTGCGAGAATTAGATAGTTAAACTTGTGTCAAAAACTTCACCCAGAGTGTCAATTTATGGAGCGGCAATATGAAGTTAATGTTTTAATTTTTTTACATGGCTTGGATTCGCGAGCATAACTAACAATCGATAGGAAGTTCTTGCCATTCCTTCCTTTTTGTATAAACGTATCCCGAAATGCTAGTTTGTGATTCCATTAGGAAGGATACACTGGTTTTGTGTTAAATTAAGTGACTTTTTCACTCAAGAAGGCAATGTGGGGTACATAGTAAGCAAAAATAAAGGGGTGCAGAACACACGAAATGAAATTAGAGGAAATAAACGTCCGTACGTCAGGACGAAGAAAAGGCATGATACATTGTTAACTTTTATGGGGAAAATATCATATTCTTCAATGATTTCATACCCTGATCTTTTCACTCTGCCTTGCCCCCGCAGAGCGGTGTCCTTTGTAAAATGCTACACGTGGTATCTGGAGGAGTGGCAAGGCCTCTCTGCCAAAGTGCCCGCTGTGGAATACTCTCTTTGCTCAACTGTTTGCAGGACCTGCAGTATTATATCTCCCCCTACATTCAATCTGCATACATTCACCCCTTTTCTTTATGATCTCTTCTCATTGATGAGTAGGGAAACACCCTGTGCAGAGGCTACACCTGGTGCCTGGGGGAGCAGAACGTCTTCCCGGCACGAGTGCCCATCAGAAAGGCATGGCTCACTGAGGGTTAGAGGTCCCTAACCCTCAACCCACCTTTTTTTCTCTAAGAGTTTCCCTTCTTATTACTCCTATCTAGGTTTAAGAACCTGATCTGCTACCTCAAAATGCGTCAGGAGAGAGGTTCTATAAACAACGCCCTTTAATGCTCGCAGGTTGCCCAAGACTAAAGTTGAGGGTTCCTGAGCGTTGTAGTGCGAATACCCTGTTACTATTGTTACCTGGATGAGCTTCACATCCTCCCAGCCTGAATGTAAAATACGCAAGCCCCATTATTGGGCTGAGTTGAGCACTGATAGGCCTGTGGGAATTTGGTGTGAACTCAACCATGAACTTCGTGAAAGGAGTGGCCTACGCGAGGCAACTGTGGACTACTCCATATATAGCATCACCCCAGAGCAGAACGACCATAGGGGAGGGGTCTTTGAGACCCACCCCTATACTCTTCGTCACTTTCGACTGTGACAGGGTCCCTGAGTCGGTGCGTGCCGGTTAGTATCGCTAGTGCGTGAAGGCATTATGACACTGCCGCAGAGGTGTTACTACTGCGATAGGAATCGCTCATCTAGACGATAAGTCCCTATCGTGTATAGCCAAGTGTGTCAAGTGCGGAGAACCTCACCCCACTTCTTCGAAGCAAGGTAGTGTGTATCTCCTGTGGAAGGAAATCCTGGCCGTTCAGGCTACGGCTCTTCTCTCATATCGCGAGGCTAAGGACTTGGTCTTGGACTTGGTCCGGCGCTGCTTGGGACGTCCTATACCTAAATTTTCAAAAGATAACCCTCTGCTCCTGGTCCCTCCAGGCCCACGAGCTCGGCCGTTTCTGCACCTATTCGGAACCCTTCTACGGGTTTTACTAACCCCTGGCGCTTCCTTGGTAGAGCTGGTCGCACGAAGGGTTCACACCCAACCTTAGCTAAAACCAGGGTTCCCTCCCCCCCCAGCGTGACCGTTTCCTTTAAGGAGACATAGCCGCGTGCCTCAACAGAGTCGTTAGACTTGCAGGAAGCAACACTCCTGAAGGTGGTCGTAATGTCGTCTTCCACGTTCCTAAAGCTGTGTTCCGAAAGGAGGACAGCACCAAAGGAGCTTTGGCTCCTACGCCACCACACTGGCTTAGGCTGGGTGGCTGGGAGACGCTGGGCCCTCCAAAGCCTCCCCGCCCTCCTAAGGTTTCGAGGCGGATGGAGTAAAAGAGTCGAATAGCAAGCCCAACCTCCCCCGATAAGTCTTCGGAGGCGACAGCGCCTTGCTCGGCCAACAGCACCCGGAGTTCTGCTTGCGGGAAGCGTACAACCATTCTAGTGAGGTTCTTCTCTTCAAAGAAGGCTCCCGCATCTCCCCTGAGCTAGGCTTGAAGAGCATATTCCTTCAATGGAATTGCCGCGGACTCTTAGCCGACTGGGAGGAACTGCAGCTGCTCGTCTCCTCTCGTTTTCCCTTCGCTATCTTTTTGCAGGAGACCATGCTGGGTGCGTGCCCCTGCCCACTCTCCTGAGATATAAGGGTTTTGCGACCCTACTACCACGGATGAGGGCCGGGCAGGAGGATGCACCATTTACTCCCGGCATGACGACTCTGTTCATCTGAGCTTTAAATACCTCCTTTCAGGGAGTAGCAGTGCAGCTGCACCTGAATAGGATATATTCTGTTATCTGCGTACATTCCACCGTCAGCAGACTTCGACGCTGGGGAATCCCGCCACATCGTGGCACGGTTGCCGAGGTCCTTTTCTAGTGTTCGGAGATTTGAACGGTATAAACCCTCTCTGTGGAGACTACTCAATCCATCCCAGGGGTCATGGCGATACGGTATCATGGAGACTCCACACGATAAGGGTGAGTTTTTGCGAGATCGTCGATTCCGCGTACGGATAGGGAGAGCCCTCTCCACCCAAAGGGAGCAGGAAGAGGGTGTCGCCCAGGGAAGTGTCCTAAATGTTACACTCTCTGCCTTAAACTTCAATGGTATCTGTCGTAGTATTACAAGGACCGAGGGGTGGTGTAGGTACGTATTAGTTTGGTACGTACTTCAAAACTCCGTGATTAAGTTTTATATCTAAGAGTGCTATATTTGATTATTTTTATTACGTTACGTTATTTTTTAATCTTTGAGGGTCTCTAGTGCCATGCTCAGCGTTTCGAGGATTGAATTAAATGCTTTTAAGAAAAATAGAACTTTAATTGCAACATGAACAAATATTGAAATCTAACAAACAAACTACACAGTTTTGAATTAAACAAGTTTAAGTGAGGCTTACTAAATTACACAATTGAATATACAGTAATGGTTGACCCAAAGCTCACTTTAATATTGAACGCTAATTGACCTTCCAAAAAAAGAGATGATGGAATTCATTTACTTTTAAAAAAAACACACGGGAATCGGGTTTGAGACCGAACTTGGCCTCAATTTTTATGTCGCCTCAAGAATGTTGTTTTCGAGCAGGCGCGTGGACTGCCGTTACAGATGTTGTCTGAAGGGGGATAGCTTTAAAGCCACAGAGGAATTCGGTGCGTACGACAGATAGCGTTAAGCATGTTGTCTTGGTAAGATGATTTCACCACGGGACAGGGAAAGTCTGCTTCTACCAATCTTCGGGTTAATTTGGGAATAATTCGCACTGACGAGCGATGAGCAAACGAGGGTATCCTTTAATGAAGGGTAGTGCTTGAGGAAGTTTACTTTAGGGTATTCCTCAATGGCGAAGACTATCTCTGTGTTTTGGGGTACACCAGGATAGGGATTTCTCTGACGAGAGATAGTTAAGCTTGTTTCTCAAATCAAGTTAACTTAAAGTTCGGTGTGACCACCAGGAACTGGCTTAGCATGAGCTTCTTCTGTGTTCCTTTCGTAGGGTTGCCGGGCACTCGCCGGACTTCGTTGTCTCGATCGCAAACTCGATCTTTCTGAGACAAGATGCTTAATTTTCGGTGTGACCACCAAGAACTGGCTTAGGATGAGCTTCTTCTGTGTCCCTTTCGTTGGTTTGCCGAGCAATTATGCCGGACTTCGCTGTCTCGATGACTCTCTCGAACTTCCACGTTCTTCTGCAATTATTGGATTATATACTTCGCCACCTCACTGGGGGTGTGGAAAGGAGGGGTGGGGGATGAGGACGGCGGCTTTAAGTCTCGTTCTCTAACGGTTTTCTCAGAACGTCTTTCACCTAGCCCTAAAGGGCACCTTCTGGCTTTAGGCCGACGCTCCTCTAATTTCGTTTATGAGGTGAAATTAAATATCATCTCTTAGGGAAAATATTGCCGGTTTAACCAATGTTAGGCTCACCGGGGTCCGACATGTGATGATTAGCGCATTATGTGGTTTTGGGCGGCCTTTCTGGTGATCTTCGAGGCGAGGGCTAAGTAATATGATTACGCCGCCAAAATGCCAAGACGTTGTGGTTAAGGAGCAGGGCCTCAGTTGTGAGGGTGTGATATCGATTTCCCTATTGTATCACCCTGGTGTTGCCGGAAGATGTTCTCGCTACGCTCTAGGTGGACGACCTTTCGATCTCTTTTGGTGCGGCCCAGATACCAACTGGAGCGTGCACTTCTACAGACATTGAACCGTGTCTCTTGCTATGCCGAAGCGCACAGGTTTCGGTTTTTCTTGGCCAAGACTATGGGGGTGCACTTCTGTCACCATCTACGCCTCCACCCTGACACGGACTTGTTTCTAAACGGAGTTCTCCCGGAAGTGGTAGATTCGCACCGTTTATTTGGTCTTGTTTTCGACCGAAGCCTCACCTAGGAGGCTCATATTCGCAGCCTTAGGGTCTCTTGTACTCGCGAGTTTTATGCATCCGCAACCCAGCGTATATTGTGGAAGGTGGACTCGATCCACCACACCGATCTCCGCCTGGTGACCAGTGCCTTCCACCGTCCTCCATTGAGAGCCTACTTGTTGATGCTGGGGGGTTGCTACTCGATCTATGCCGGGCACAGTGCATTATTTTCCTGTACACGCTAGCCCGACGCCCACCTCAGTCGCCACCGGCTTTCTCTGCATCCGAACCGATCTCGACGGTGCCTATGCCGCCGAGAGACCAGTCATACCCTAAACCCTTTGAGTTTAGGACTAGGAAACTCCTTCGAGAGCTCGGTATAGCTCTCAGACCGGTGGCGGCTCTGTTTCTGCCCAGGACGCCACCCTGGATAGTACCATCTTTGTGTTTGACTATTTGTCGCTACGCTTCTGCTCTCAAAGCTTCTACAGCGCCGGGAGTGTTGTGTTCGTCCTATTTGTAGCACACTTCGTTTTACGCTTGATCCGGGCCAGTTTAAGGGGAGTTCGGCTTCCTAGCCATATCCCCTCTTCCTGAAGTCAGCTGGGCTCTACCAGGTGCTGCCTCTGTCTTCACGGTCAAGCTGTTGCAATTTTGGTAGAGAACCAAAATTGCAACATCTGCGATTGTTAAATTACAGCTAATCAAATGAGATGGTCGATTTGGGGGTAATTTGGGGATTATGCCCGGCCTCGAACTTTTGGACAATTCATATATATATATATATATATATATATATATATATATATATATATATATATATATATATATATATATATACCTCCTTAAAAACACTGTTTGGGAGCATAAAGTTTATTAAGCTGGGAATAGTTTTGATATGTAGTTTCCCATATCACCTTCAGCCATTAACTAAGAGAAATCGACAAAGAAAACTGGAATATATAATAAAAAAACATTGACATTAATCTGGAGGCGTTAGTTAGCTTTAGGTGATTTACAATATCCTTTAAAATGAGGTTTGATACATAGGGACTGGATTTATGCTGCCCTTCTGATAAATTGAAATTGGGAATTTCTTTGATTAATGCAGATTCAATAATTTTTCTTTAATTAATATCGTTACAATGGTAAATTATTTGGACACTAAATGTCGATTGCTAAATGTCCTTAAGCCTCTAGTTTTTAAACCGCGTTGCTTGACTTCCGACATAATAAGCCTCACCTCCGAATGCTATTTAAATCAATCATATTTTCTTTAATATTGATTAATATGAAATGTCAATCTTGCAGTGATGGTTTTTAGTCTCCAGCAAGGGGGCGTTGGCCCTTAGATTTGAGTTTCTGTCTTCTTTGAACCCATTTGTTCTTAAAGTTTAGAAGTGTAATACATTCCGCACAAGTATTTAGAATTAAAACGATTTATGATTCTAGCTAGCCTTACCCTTCCATTTTTAGCAATTCCTTTTCTTTCTACTTACTTTTTTTCCTTCATGTGTGTCTCTATTCGTTTTTTAACATTAAGAGTGAGTACTATTGTTGGCTCATAAGTCTGCCTCGATGTCCATTTTTACAGTTCATACTATTACGTTGGGGTCTAGTTCATTGCGCGACGGGAACAGCTGAGGAAAGCTCCCCGCAAATATATAATCTCGTGTTCTGGTTACTCGCCCCTACTACATCCCACACATTTTCACTTTCATTTTAACCCCTTTTTTTACGAACCTCTTCTATTCTTTTTACCCAAGATTCACAGTTTATTTCCTATTTATTGTAATTTCTTTTTTCAGTGGTGGAATCTATGACGCACCCAACAGTGAAGACAATGGTCCCCCAGGACCTGTTGTTCCATCAACTTGCCCCCCTCCCAAATGTGCAGCGGTTCTTTGTGCATCCCCCGATGCACTTGGATGCCCAAACAGCTTTGAAACCGACCCATGCCAATGCTGCCCAAGATGCATCTACAATTAGCTTCAAATCTCTGGATTTTGACCTCCTAAAAAAAATGAACTCAAAATTTATCCTCTGAATGACTTTTACATGTTTGCTTTTCTGTTTCCTGAAAGTAAAGAGAGTCAAACAGTAACGCGGCCGTAAAAGGCATCCATGGGGCGCGCGGATCTTGTTTTATTTTGTTCACATACGACTTTTAATTTATAGCTACCTTATTTTCTAATTAGCCTTCTCTCCATCTGTCTATAAAATACCTTTTTTCCTATATAACATGAGCTCCGACACCCTGCTTTACATCCTTTTTTTCAGATGCTCCTGTTTTCGACGATTTTTACATTCTATATTCTTGCTAAGCAGTTAGTTTGGTCATGGTTACGAGTCCTTGACCCATCCTATCCCATTTCCTGTTTCTGTAATTCAATTATTTTTTTCTGCATTTCCTTCTTATTTCATCAATTTAACGTTTGTTTCTGACAGAATAAACAACCTATCTCCTCCCATTATCTGAAGCTTGTTTGAGCCCAAATTAATGGAAACCTAAAACCAGCTATTCGCTTATAAATCTATGAAGCTACGATAATATTGAAGCGAGTGGGAATGGCATCTTTATCGAAATATAATGAATCAGCATCACTTTTGTTTTTGTCTTTTCCTCTACTCACCCACGGCTATACATCTGAAACCGAGCTAATAATTGCCTTTCAGTAGAGTTAGTATTCTCGAAATTACCCGCAAATGTTGATCATAGTTTATATTTTGTGATTAAATTACATTCTAAAAATTTTAAGCTCACTTCTGGCGGTCGTTAACGAGGACACAACCGCTAAAATGACAGAAAAGACAATTTCTAGGCTAAATAAAAAAAACACGTGCCATCCCAAAACAAAAACAAAACAGAGACAAAAAGAGGCGCTGAAAAGAGCCCTGCTCCCTCACGAGCCCAAATATTCAGACAGTACCCAAACTACTAGTTAATATGGAAGAGGCCTGCTTGCTTCCAAAACTCCAAAATTCCACTGTAGGGTGAGAACGAACCCTTCCCGAGAAAATGGAGCAAACGTGAGTGACCTCAATCGTCCCGGGGCGTAGGTAGATAGCGCGCGTGAAGCTCCATTAGTTTAAGATACACTTCCGTGAACCGAGGCATCTGTTACATAAGTTTGCTAGAGTAATGAGTGGTTGTAGATAAATGGGTCACTCTCGATGCCAACTGCTTGTTTGAATATGAGCCTCTTGTCTTCAACCACGTATGCCTAATTAGTCAACCACACGAGGAAATAGACTGTGTGCCTGTTGTTAAAATGTAATAAATAACTCTGGATCTCACAGGTGATTACGTACCCTGTGGAGGAAAAGGTGTGCCCTGATCTCTTTAACGTCCAGAGTCAGAAGGGGGTGTACTAGTGGTAATTTGGAGTTCGAGCTGGCAGCCCACTAAGTCTCAGTTTGGGGATACGTGGCCGCGGGCACTGACTTGTATGACTCCTAGTGAGGGCTGGAAGCCGATGTCCGCTTCACGTTTTAGGTCCGGTAGAAGTGCCAGGGACAGTTCCCTAGCGGGTAGGGGAAAACGAGGTTTGCGATATTGAGGGACCGGGAATGGACGTAACTTCCTTCACACGGATAGTCTAAAGCCTGGCGTCGAGAGTCTGAGATATCCTCCTCAGAGCTCTACCTCTCAGGTTCCGTTGTTCCTATGACTTGCCTAGCATTTGAATCCCTGGTCTGGCTCCCCAATGGATTCGAACCTCCTAGTCGCTAGGGATTTGAGGCAGTCTTATCCGCGCTGGCACGTGACGTAGGCTCTCCTACCTTCTTTACCAGGAAATCCAGAATGTTGACCTGATTTCGCGCATGTAGCCAATGTTAAGAAGAGCGAAGCGCTGGTCTGGTCGCCAAGTACTCGCGGACTCTGGTGCCTTCATCGGTGTGCTCATTCCCCGCAATCTCTACATGTCCAGAAACTAATCAGAAGATAATCTCGACATCCGCCCAGGTCATGGCAGTCGTGACGTCATGGATACCGCGAAGCAAGGGATGCGGATATTCCATTGCCCCTGAGAGGCATGTAGATGGGAGGGGGGCGGGAGGCTTTGAGTGGCTAAAATTGACACCCGCGCTATCACCCGTACCGAGCGGTGTAATGCAACTAGCTCGGCCGTTGACACGGACGCAGCGCCTGGTTAGAGCCACACTGACTTCAAACAGGAGATACAGCGTTATAGCCGACCCCCTCTTCGGACTTGGATCCATCCGTGTACACTGGCACGGATTTTGCGTGATACGATATCTGTTCCAAAAGGTTGAATGTAATAGATGGGAGCAGAGGCGTGGCGGAAAATATTTAAAGGTGGTACCTCTCCAGGTCAGAGAGCTACATCACGAAAGAGTTTCTTAGCCCTAAAGCAAAAGAACTTAAGATATGACTGGCTTCTCTCGGTGGTATATACACCTTCGAAATCAGCCGTTGATACAATTAGAGCCGTTAGTGACTAAGGAAGACGCCGAGCCCGCGCGTACAAACGCATAATGCACTGTGCAATGTGCATAGCTAGCGGCATCTCTTTGGCATCGACAATCATAAGGCTCTCTATAGGAAATGTGCACTAGGTACCGGTCGCCAGACGGAGAACGGTGTTGTGGATCGAGTCTGTCTTACGCAATTCAGGCTCGCTTGTGCTTGCGTGAAACATACATCGGTAGTCAAGCTGTGAGCGAACAAAGAAGGATAAAACACCCCCATTTCTGAAAAAAGAATGCCATGAAGAGCGTGTAAGAATCCACAAGACTGTGGATATGTGCCTCCCAGGAGAGGCACCGTTCGACAAAAAAGGCCAAGAAAACGACGCGAATCCACCACTACGAGGCCAATCCTGTTAGGCGAAAACTCCGGGTCGAGGTGGATGGAAGCAGAAGTTCACTACCTTAGCTTGGCCAAAGAAAAGTGAAATGTGCGCTTTGGCATTCCGAGATATGCGGTTCAATGCCTGTTGGAGTTGGCATCTGGGACGTACCAAATTATATTAAAAGGTCGTCTACGGAAAAAGAATTTAGAACATATTCTTGGAGCACTGAGTAGATACCGTTGAAGCTCGGGGCAAAGAATGTGACGCTGAATGCACTGTCCTTCGTGACGCAGTCGTTCTGATCTATTGAGTTGGATAGGACCTCCCTCTCCGCCACAACTCCTAGGTGAAATTAACAATCTCGTACGAATTAAGATATGAAAATTGGAAGGATTCCCTATCGTGTGCAGCGTCTCATGATACCGCACTACTCTGCAGTATCATAGAATTTTACAGTTTGAGCAATGCATCTGACGTGAAGTGAAATTTGCTGAAGCCGCACTCTGCAGAAGACAAGTGGCCTCCACTGTCCTGAAAAAGGCTAATCTTGCATTTACCAATTTCTCCATCAGTTTGCATACGCAGGAGGTGGGAGAAATTCAGCTAAAACCGGCTGTGGTAGAGTGATCTCGTTCCGGTTTGCGAAAAAGAGACTACATCAGCTATTCCCCAGGAGTCTGGGAAGATATCCTCTGGCCAGATCCTGTTGAAAAATCTCGCCTATCTCTGTATCGAAGCATAGAATACGAGACATCGTATGGAACAGGGGCGATGTCCACGCATAAAATAAGAGAGCTACGCAACTAACACAGCGTAAATCATCATTGAATGTTTCTCGGCCTATGGAGGTAAAGTCCATTCAGCAGCCTTCAGCGATGGGGGCACGTAATGAATTATTTTCACCATAGGAGAAGCCCACAAGTCCCCCCCCCCACACATACGCAAGTGACCCTCGTCCTCAATGTGCAAGTATTCCCGTCCAGGGACTCAAAAGGCCTATGGCACGTCAAACGGCATGCCACCCTCCATTGGGAAAAAGGGTGGGGCGGGCCTACTTGTTCCAATCATAGTGAAGAACCTCGGGTCTACGAGATGTCTCGGTAAAACTCAGGGTACGATGCTCCACTTACCCATCCTAGGGTCTTATAGCGATTCACGTGCCCTAAGAAAGAAAAGGGAGAAATGCCGCTAGAGAAGTGTCTCCCAGAGGCAGCTCTACAAAAGGGGGGTAACGGGGAGCCTCCTAACCCATAGTCATGGTGGATGGAGAAACTTCTTCTCCTGCGCGGGCCCCTTAGAAATTAAGGGGGTTCCACCGCAAACACTAGGTTATTCCCGAGGCAACTATACACAATGGAGTGAGGGAGAAACCCCCGAATCCGTAGCAAATGGAGTGGGGGGAAGACCTCCGCTAGTAGGGGCCACTGACAAAGCACAAGAAGGCCAGCTTAAAATGGGAACCCCTTTACCCCGGAATGAATGGCGAGAGGGTGGCATCCCGGCAAGGTTAGGTAGGGATTTATTAAAGGAAATATAGTACCTCAAATCTATTTTTTTAAATTTGCTGCCCCTTGCCTGCCGCTGCCCTACTTTGACCACGACAAGGGATCTGTCAAGTGGGGCCTCTTATGTGCCCCGGTAGAGACCGCTGTGAGGGGCAGTATACGGCATCACCGCTACTCCTTATGAACCCTTGAACAAATCCTACCGATGGCATGGTAAGTAAGTGGAAGTGGTGGATCCTGTTGGGTAACAGGCCTCGGAGAGTTTGAGATCACAGTAGGAGATGGGGTCAATGAAAGTAGTAGAGAAAGGGACAGTAGTAGTGGAAATGGTGCATAAATTGACCGGCAGAACACACCCGCTTCCCCAGACTTGGACCCAGAGTGGAAGTTTCCTCTGTGTGCACTGGGGCATTGAGGACGCTAGCTTTTCCAGGTACAAAATGCAACTCTGCCCAGGGCACCTCACTGAGGCCTTCTGGGAGGTTCTTCCCGAGCTATACCATACACTTAATTGCGAGTAGACAAAAACTTAAGGGAATAGTGGGGGAAAGAGAAAATGGGGTACTGAGAGGGACAAATGGGAAAGCGCAGCAGCTTCCATAGGTCTCATCAAAGAGTTCAGGTCAACTCAGTGACATGGTTTTCCTTATTTTTACTCAGGCCGTGACGACATGCAGTTCCGCTGGATACCGGGGGTAACAGTTTACACAGGGTATCCCCCCTAAAGACACTCGGAACGGGAAGCCGTACTGATCTCTAGGTTTCAGTTGCAGCAAGTAGAGAAAGGGTTAGGAGATATCCGTAGAATAAGGATGTTGAGAAAAAGCAGGAGAAAGTGCACCAGCTTTCACGGGAAGGAAGGATGTACATCCTCGGACTCGTTTTTCTCCGGCCGTCTGCGAAGCTCTAGTTGGAGGAGAAGCCTCTCTCTCTCATTGAGGCTTTGTGGGCTGCTGTCTCTTCAGAAGGATCTCTCCTTTGAGTGGATTTAATTAGAGGGGGGGGGGGTCACACCAAGTCACTGCCCCCTGTCTGGAGGCCCCTGTCGTTTTGGGCGAGGAGGGAACCTTGGGTTCCGCTCTCACCTTGGGAGAAGTCACCATTTTGCCATACCCCCGATGCGGGGGGGGGATTCCGACTAGGAAATCACTAGTCCAGTAGCCTATCATCGGACGAGGGTAGGGGGCACGTGGGCTTTGAACATGGAAATCGGGGGATTAAGCATCCCGTCTTCCAGGAAGGCTACAATCAGTGGCTATTGTAGGGGTAGGTGACATGGCCTAAACAGCTCCGCCGCCCATACCCTCTCTCAGGAGGTTCGCCCTATCCAAGAGATTCGACCGGGACCGGGTCACCTCTCTGCACTGATTGTGCGTCCTCCTCTTGGTGACGGGGAGCCCCTGCGAAAAAAATGGAAGACACCGCTGATCTATTAAGATTGTCTCCCAGGGGCTACTCTGAGGAAAGGGGAGTAATTGAGAACTCCCTTACCTGGAGAAATGGGAGAGAGGTAAGCCTATCTTCACTAGACGTTTGGAGGAACTACTGGGAAAGTATAACAGGGCACCTCAGAATGTTGTAAAGGAGAAACCTCTTTACCAGTTGACAGTGTTGGGAGGGCTGCCACTCCAAAAGACAGAGCCGTGATGTCGGGGTCATCGCCCCATACACCAAGATTATGATCATAAGAGAAAATATAAAGGGTTGGTGGGCTACAACTTGCGTTGAGTCTTATAAAAAAGAGTGCATAAGGGGACCGGGGGAGCACACCAGCTTCTCCAGGGTCGGCCAAAGACTTTAAGTCGACTCTTTTAGCCAGGCCTTCATTACTGGCACTCTGGCCGAAAAGAGGTGCCGTTCCTCCGGGTCCCGGGGGTAGCGGTCTACAAAGGGTACCTACCCCCTACGGGTTAGAAAGTTAGTAGGGGGAGATCTAAAAGGAAAGAGGTGAAAGTAGGGAAAAATATAAAGCCGCCAGTCCTGAAGACAGTTGAGGTAGGAAGGTACACAGCTGCGGGCACAGGGGCCGGGAGGAAGAACCAGAGGGTGCGAACACTGGGGCTGGAGGCCGTGCTAAAGTGTGTGTAACTGCGGGCACTGGGGCCGGGAGGCGTGCCAGAGGGTGCATAACTGCGGCCCCTTCTTGAATACCCATTGTACCCTTCCGGAACACAAATTTAGCCCTTCATGAACGCCCTTTCTGACTACCTATTGAGCTTTTCCTGAACACCCATTGAACCCTTCCTGAACACCTATTGCATACTCTCTGAACCAAAGCACTCTTTGGGTCGGAGAACGTGTGGGGGTCGGCACCGAATGTAGTATAGACCCTTCTTGGAAACTTATCGAGCTCTCCTTGAACACATCCATTGGACCTTCCCTGAACACACATTGAGCCCTTCATGAACCTCATTGAGCCCTCCCTGAACACCCATTGAGCCCTCCCTGAACACCCATTGAACCCTCCCTCAACATCGTTGAGCCCTTCCCGAATACCCATTGTATACATCTACCGTTTCTTGTAGAGAAACACGCCAAAATGGCGCAAGATTAAGAGTGCAGCAGATGCAGGTGAAAATGAAAAATGAAATTCCAAACGTTTGCACATTGATGAATGCGCCCTTTTTAAATGTAGGCAAAACCGTTGAAATTTCCTTTTTCTTCTTGAGTGTACATATCTACATACATATTTGTTACTGGTTGATCTGTATGTAGTTAGATGAATTATTTTAATGGTATAAAAGATTAAAAGATATGACGCGGTAGGGGGTTACTCCAGTTAAAACTCCACACTCCTCGCATTCCCGTGCAGACTCAGCAACGGCCGCAGATTTCCATACACCTGGTGGGAGACCAGCGGCCTACGCCGCGAACAATCCGGAACCCTGGCACTCTCAACATCGAGTTCTGAATACTTCCGGATCCATCCCCCGCACAGCCGACTACATGAAAGAGGAGGAAGAAGACAAACTAGAGAAACTCATGATCCGCCAGAACAGCCAGCCGAATTCGCCACAAGGTACAGTGAATTAGTTTAACGGCTAAAAGATAATTGAGTTTTTTGGGATAAAATCGAGTACGCACACCTCCACCAACAGCTCAGGCTTTATTATGTAATACTTCACTACGGTTGGGGGACAGCACTAGCGGACCAGCGGGAAAGAGACGTCCGTAAATAGTGAGAACACATTGAAAACTAGGACAGTGAGCTAGAATGTAAGAAGGCATTCCGGCGTGGCTTGGGCAGGCAGAGTGAGCCGCGGGGGTCGGTCTTGACGTCACAGGCGCGTCCTTCGGGACCTCCAAGATAGAGATACCTTTAAAGACCTGGCCAACAGACCTGAAAGTCTTCACCTGCCTGCCGCCATTACTCCCGCCTTTCCCACTCTTGTTCATCCGGCTGCTCCAGTATCAGCCAGGATGAGGCTCTAGTTCCCTTACAAAAAATCTTTAAGGATCCGCGCAGGATCTGGGCGTCTTTAGTGTGGTTGACCCGGCTCTTTCCTCTCCGACTAGGATTTGGCCAAGGACGGATATGATAGTGGTAATTCCATTAACGGGGCGGCTAGACGGTCACACTATCACAGGTCACTCCTGGCGATTATGTGGCCCATGCTGCTGAACCCAGTGATCCACCACCACCACCGGTCCCCGACCCCTTCTGGGAGGAAGAGCGGTTGAAGGGTGACGTCCTTTCCTCCCTGGAGGGTCAGTCAGATGCCGGCTAATAAGAAAGCGACGAGGAACAATATAGTGGTAACAATAATAACGAGGTTCAAAATAGATGTGATGACATTGGAATGTAAATTAAAATAATGTAAACGCAGATAATAATAATGAAAGCAGGAAACCTATACGCAAAAGTGATAACGGATTCAGCCACAGCTTAAAACCAGAGGACTCTAGAGATCTTAAGGTCACAGTGCTAGGTACTTTTAAAATTGGCAACCTATCCAATGTCTCTAAATTGGATAGGTTGTTAATTTTAATAAAAGGTGCGCAAACAGGCGGTGGCAAAGTGTTTATACCAAAATGCTATTATTGTCATAATAAAACAAGCAGGAAAGTTCAACTAATAATCGAGAAATTCTAAAAATTAAGGGTAATTGAAAAATCTAATAATATACGTTATCATAACCCCATAAGTGGCGCAGCGATTTGCCTTCCTGGCCACCGTGCTGACGGGACTCAGCGCCCCGTCCGTTCCCAGCTTATTCTCTTCTCCTTCCGTCAGACAGCTTGTGTTTCTCCCCTACTTCCTCACTTCCCCTACAACCTCTCCGACAACTTTCTCTGGTCGGCCTCTATTTCCACAGGGTAGATGCTTCGGTTTGGGATGGTGGGTTTTTAAAAACCTGCTTCATCTCCATCCATACCTTCCTCAAATCCCCTTGCCTTCTTAATTCACTATCTATATTTTTACGCCGTGCCCAAGGTAGAGCCGCCATGCCGAAAGGCTTCCAGGTCACCAGGCGGGAGGGGTAGCCTAAAATAGCGGCACCTGGCTCTGCTAGCCCCGTACGCATCCCTTAAGGAGCGGGCTACTGCGAGGGTTGATTAAAGTTTGCCTCGCGCGGAAAGAATAGGGTCCCCATGCCCGATGATGTTAAACCCTTTAAATAAAACTCTTGCCCTTTCCCCCTCACCAACGATGCAGCCGCCTTTGGGCAGCTCCACAGAAGTAATGGCGGTTCCCCCACTTGTGCTTGCGCAGGAGACCCTCCAAATCTCTTTAACCGGAGAGCAGGCTTACTCCTCTCCTTCGCCTACGGGTGTAGGTGACTCCCCCTCACTCACTTGTTTGGAGGTGCCTTCGGGCGCCTCCCTCTTTCTAGCGGAAGTCCCCCTAAACTTTCCAGAAGGATCGGTAGGGCAAACCCCCATAGGGAAGAGAGGGAAAACAGGCCCCAGCGGTCACTTCTCTCAAAAGGCCTGCTGGCTCGAATCTTAAACCTAGCGGGGGTCAAGGCCTGTGCCTCCCCATATTCGATTAGTGAAACTGCTGCCAATGGGATGTATGATACCCTGGGGGATGCCCAAATGGAGGGCCTCGACGAGATAGGCATAGTCCTCAAAGTAACCCAGCCTCAGAGGATAGGGCCTCCATGGGGGCGAATCCGGGATCGGCACCAAGCACCGAACTCGAGTCCGCCCCTATGCAAGGTCCTCCTCAAAGGGCTCGGGTCTCACAGGCAGTACAAGGAGGGAAGGGGATCTCTTCCTCCGGCTGATGCCCCTGTAACCGCCAGGACCTTCTCCATCTCGGAGAAGGAACTTGATGAGGCCGGTTCATCCGGCCTTGGGGCTTCTACCGGCGCAGGGGAGAAGCGGGTTCATTCCCTGCCCTCCTCACCTAAAAAGAAAAAAAACAACAAAAAGCCTAAAAAGACTCGGGGGTTCCTCTTCATACGCGGGTATATGTAGACGGATGGGTCTGCTGCCACTTCGGTAAGCGACCAAGCCAAGATCGGCACATCCGGCCCCTCTGCCCCCTCGGGTGAAGAGCTCCTGACTAAGACCAAACGTGGTAGTCTGCAGAGCGGAGCCTCGATTACATCGGGGCCCCTCATTCAGAGACTACCTGGCGTTTTCGAGTCCACTGGCTTCAAACGCTTCTTGGTTATTTGCTCCATTGATGGCAGCATGTTGGCTAAGGACAACATAATTCATCAAAGGAGAATCTCAGCTAGTGTGATTGGTAGAGAGCCGAAGGTGACCCGTTTCTCGGATGGGAACCTTTTGGCAAATGCGTCAAATCCCTGCGAGGCAGCCATCGAGTGTGCCTTCAGACACTCGATGGCACGCCTGTGAGTGTGACGCTGCACTCCACCATGAACTTCGTGAAGGGAGTAGTTTATGCGAGGAACCTCGTGTACTACCCCATAGAGGACATCACCTTAGAGCTGGCCGACCACGGGGCGATCAAGGTCGAACGTGTGATAAGAAAACAGGGAGGGGCCTCGAGACGCACCCCTTCACTCTTTGTCACGTTCGACTGTGACAAGCTCCCTGAGTCGGTGCTTGCCGGTTGGTACCACTACCGCGTGAAGACATTCGTGCCACTGCCACGGCGGTGCTATTACTGTCACCGCTTCGGCCATACGAATCGTTCTTGTAGACGTGCAAAGTCGGGGTCACCCGAAGTCTGTTTAAATAGCTCCAACGCCGCACACGATAAGTCTAAATCGTGTGTGGCCAAGTGTGTCAATTGCGGAGAGCCACACCCCGCTTCTTCGAAGCAATGTGGTGCATATCTCCTTGAGAAGGGAATCCTGGCCTTTCAGGCCCAGGATCGAATCTCATTCCGAGAGGCTAAGGACTTGGTCATGGTGCGCCTGGTGCTACCCTAGACGGACAGGAGGCAAAACTCCTGAAGTTGGTCATCAGGCCATCTTTCCGGGTTGCTAAAGCTGCCCCCGTCAAAGGTTTCGATGCGAAAGGAGGAAAAGACTCGCATGGCAAGCCCAACTTCCCCCAATAAGCCCTCGAAGGCAAGAGACCCTTCAGCGCATTGTCCGGCCAACAGCGCCCGGAGTTCTACCTTCTGGAATCGTACGGCCATTCCTGTGAGGGTCTTTTCTTCGAAGAGGCCCCCCGCATCTCCTCCGAGCTAGGCCTGGAGGTCATATTACTTCAATGGAATTGCCGCGGCCTCCGGGAAACTGGGAGGAGCTGTGGAGGGTCGTCTCGTCCCGTTAGCTATCTTTTTGCAGGAGACCATGCTAGGCGCGTTTCCCCTGCCCGCCCTCCCGGGGTATAAGGGTCTTGCGACCCCACCACCGCGGGATGGCCGGGCTGGGGGATGCATGGTTTACACCCGGCATGATGTCTCCGTTTTCCTTTTTCTTTAGATACCTCTTTTCAGGCAGTGGCTGTGCAGCTGCACCTGGATAAGAGGTATACTATCATTTCTGCATGCATTCCACCGTCAGCTGACTTCGACGCGGGGGACTTCCGCCGCGTCGTGGCACGGTTGCCGAGGCCTTATCTCTTGCTTGGAGATCTGAACGGCAGGCATCCTCTCTGGGGAGATTACTCCATAAATCCCAGGGGACAAGTCCTTGCCGATCTGATCGAAGAGCTTGAGATGGGTGTCCTAAACGTGGATGAGTTTACGCATCACTGTCCGAGAAGCGCTTCATTTTCTTGCCTTGATCTATCTTTGTGCTCTTCAGATGCACAGCCTGATTTTGATTGGGGGGTGGTCGATGACCTCCATGGTAGTGATCACTTTCCCATTCAAATATCATTTTCAGCGCAACTGCTGCCTGAAAGCCCTCCTTGGTGGTGCTTGGAGCGGGCACGGTGGCCTTCATTTCAGGAAATGACTGAATTCTCTATCTCAGTCGAGGAGTTTAGTTCGGTAGATGAGGCCGTTGAGTTCTTCTCCGGCAACCTCATCGCCGAGGGCCTAGCTACTACTCCCAGAACGTCTGGCCATTTTTCACGCTGACCACTCCCGTGGTGGTCAGCTGAGTGTTAGATGGCCCTCAAACAGAAGCGTTATGCCTAGATGCGCTATAAGCGCCACCCGAACGATTTCACCGTCGCCGAATTTCGTCGGGCTAGGGCTAGGTTCCGGTATATTTCGAAGCACGCCCGCCGCTCTTCTTGGCGGGCATACGTGTCTTCACTTAACGGGAAGACCCCTTTAGCTGAGGTGTGGAAGCGAGTCAAAAGGATTCGGGGCAAGTTCTTGCATGACCCCCCTCCCGTTCTCTAAGAAAATGGGACCGCAATCTCGGACCCCGCGTCTGTGGCGGAATCCCTCGCGACCGCTTTCTCTGCATTCTCTAGCCGGGATGCTGCTCCACCAGCATTTAATGCACGTCGTGATGTCGCGGAATGCCGCCGGCTGGACTTTACCTCCAGAGGCAAAGAACCCTTCGACGACAGGTTTACTGTGAGTGATTTGCGTTCCGCTCTTGCTTCGTGCGCGGACACCACCCATGGTCCGGACGATGTCCCGTACGCCATGCTTCGACATCTGGGTGAGCGAGGCACTGCCTTTATGTTAGATTTGTTCAACAGGATCTTGGTGAAGGGTCCCCTCCCGGATTCCTGGCAAATCGCTACTGTGCTCGCCTTTCACAAACCGGGGAGAGATCACTCTACTCCGGCCGGTTTCCGCCCAATCTCTCTAATCTCTTGCGTGTGCCAATTGGCAAATTGATGGAGAAATTGGCAAATGTTAGATTATCCTTTATTTCTGGATAGCGGAGGCCATCTGTCTTCTGCATGGTGCGGCTTCCGCAAGTTCCACTCCACGTCGGATGCTCTGCTCCGACTGGAAAATACCGTCTGCGAAGTCTTCATTCGTAGACAGCACTACGCCACGGTGTTTTTCAATCTGGAGAAGGCCTATGATACCGCATGGTGATACGGTATCATGTAGACTCTCCACACGATGATGGCGAGGGGACGCCTCCCAATGTTTATATCTGAATTTTTGCGAGATCGCAAAAATCCCCGGCCCAATGGAGCAGGAAGATGATGTCACGCAAGCTAGTGTCCTCACTGTCACACTCTTTGCCCTGAGCATCAACGGCATCACCTCGGTGCTGCCGGAAGATGTACTCGCTACGCTCTACATGGACGACCTTTCGATCTCTTTTACCGCGACCCAGATGCAAATTCTGGAGCGTCTTTGTTCGCCAGTATGTTGAATGACGTCACATTTCTCTGTTTATTGAGTGTTTCTCTATTCCATTGTTCTTCTGCCCCTGATGATGTAAACACGAAAGCGCTGGACTTATTCTGTGTATTATTTTCCTTTGGGATATTTCAAGCATCTTAGCTCACGTGTTTTTTGGTGATTATTTTTGCATATATATATATATATATATATATATATATATATGAATGCAATGTCCCGCAGGGAAAAATGAAATGGTGTTTCCAAGTACTTTTGAACTTTATTAAGTTCCTTATCAAGGACAATTAAAAGTGACAATAAAGGATGGGGGGCATAACTAAAGATTGTATATAAAAAACTAAGAACAAAAGTTTTTTATATACAATTTTTAGTTATACGGCCCGCATTTTCTTTTTTCTTTTTTAATTGTCACTGCTCTGTTATGTACATTGTATTTTCCCCACTTTTCGCTCCTCGTGTCTTATAATCTCCCTCGTTAGGCTATCTACATTTCTTTTAATCTGTTACCCTTTCTTCTTCTCAGTTTGACCTTAATACCTGCTTCTTGTAATTCTTCCTCATTGGTGATTTCTTGTTTTTGAGGCGGTCTTTTATACTTTTCTTTCATATATATATATATATATATATATATATATATATATATATATATATATATATATATATATATATATATATATATATATATATGTATATATATATATATATATATATATATATATATATATATATATATATATATATATATATATATATATATATATAAATATATATATATATACACTCCGGTTGATGGGAATGTTAAGCCTAGATCTTCACCAACCAATGCTTTATAAGAATGAAGAATGAGAATAGAGGAGTCACATGTTAGATTCTAATAGAGTAAAAATGAGTATAGGCAACCGGCAATTTCAGGGGAAACTGAGAGTGGTATATTTCTATATTTATTTAGAAATTAACTAGAAAGATATAGAAGTCAAATAAAGAGCAAGGAGAAAATGGGAAATACACAGAATGAGAATAATGAATTTGATCGAATATAAATGTAGGTTTAGAGTAATTATATATTCGAATAAATATTTATATAAATTTGAGTTAGAAATTATGGAATGATATGTATATTGGATATCTAAGATGTGGTCGATATAATTTACAGGATATATGATAGATTTAATGTATGGATGGATGGACTTGGGAATAGTTTTGGACACAGATTACTTGCTCGAATTATAATCTCAAGGGGACTTTGTCTGACGATAACGAGAACACGAATTATAATGATTGGAATTGTCGTACATGAATATAAATTAATGGAAATGAGATGAGTAATCTCGCAGACGGGGAATTATACTTTTGTAGGAGCCAACAAGGATGTTAGCTGCTGCATACGGTACCGTTCACTTTCAAATGAATTGCCGTTAGATCCTGATGAGCACGACTGCAATTGAAGAAATACTTCCTTTTCGTCGATATTCTACTCTTTGCTTTGGAATGAATAGTTTAAAAGATGTTTTGCTTTTCTTATCAACAATATACAATCATTCGAGTTTCATGATTTTTATCTAGATATTTCAACGCCGTGTTAGAATTAAAAAAAAAATAACCTATTTGTATACGGAAAAGGAAGCAAACTTAGCTTCACAGTCAGCGGCTTGCATCTGGTAACCTGGCAGAGTTGCAAGAATCTAGGCAAAAGCAACAAAATGTTTAAGACACAATGATGTGATCTATTATTATGCTCTGAAGTTTAAACAATTTCTAGCTAATATTTAAATGCTGGTTCGGAGAATGAAAGCAATTACATAGTATAAGCTCTGTATGGTTACGTTCTTGTGTATTAAGCATTTATATTAATTTTTCCTGGATTCTGGCAGCCTAACCGGAGTCACCCCTCGTATCTTTGAGATCAATAGCTGCGAGGCAGTGTGATTGCAATGTTTACAAAATAAGTGTGACGTATGGTTTATTAATTTTTTTAAGTGATAATCCCCTTTTAAACAAAATGGATGCAAATGAAGTTGGGATAAAATGCGATTGCATTATTGAAAAATTATTAAAAAGAAAGTTCAGTGCGACTACTTATAATGAAATAAATACTATTATTGAAACAGGTAGGCATACGCCAACACTAGGTCTGTCATCTCCCCAAAACTACTTAAAGAAATAGAACAGAGGAATCTCAAAGAAGTCATCGATTTATTTAATGAACAAGATAGAAGAATAGAACTAACATATAAATATAGTAAGTAGCTTACAATTTTATAGTTAATTTTAATGAAAAAATTATTTACTTCAATTAACATTTATTTTTGTAAAACTTGAATTGTTTACTCATCTTCAAAAGTCACCGCACGCCACTGATCTACATGATACATCATGTCACCAAGTGCCTCATCATCGCTAGGCATCCAAAACGCAACTTATAATATAATCAAACGACAGCGAACTATAACGTTTAGTTTCATGTTCTTCGAGTGATTCATGTTGTCATAGATCACGATATAATATTAATTATATGAATATGTTATACATTTATTTATTTAAAGGCCCAAGGAAATAGAAATTGGTAACACAACCCGGAAAAACGCTAAGGAGAATATTACATGAACCAATGAAAGCTTAAGAAGGAAAATGGGAGATGTAGAAAACGGAAAGATAGGGCAAACTATTTTAACCGTTATATGAAAATAAATAAAGAAGTTGGATTTGAACCTGTGTCATTAAGCGTTCATCGCTTATATGACCACGACGCTCATCGTCAACAAAACAGCTCCTATGGAGCTCATCATAAGTAAATAAACCCTAACCGGAAAAGAAAAAAATCACCTAGAAAGACTCACAAGATAAGTGACCCCTAAAGGTGACTGACCAAATATGACACCCAAAGTGACTAGATTTGCCAAAGTGACCGAAAGTGAAAACTAAAGTAAAAAAGTGAAAATCAGTGAAGTGAAACATCAAGTGTAATGAAACAAAAACCTTTTACTTAAATATAGTGAATTGAAACAAAATGAAATGAGTGAATAAAGTGATCATGAAGAAAACAAGAAGAGAGAAAAAAGAAGGGCCCAAATAAAAAATTTGGGAAACAAGAAGTACATACACAGAACAAAGTAATTAAACAATACATACACATAACAACATGAATGCCACAATACACACAATAATGCATAAAAGAAGACAGAGATTGGTCGGTTCACCCTCTTTTCTTCCTCTACGGAACCCTCCGTTCCTTCACCTTCTGGCCCTACCAAACATGGTGGAACGTG
This sequence comes from Ceratothoa steindachneri, assembly GCA_963969495.1. Lineage (NCBI taxonomy): Eukaryota > Metazoa > Arthropoda > Malacostraca > Isopoda > Cymothoidae > Ceratothoa > Ceratothoa steindachneri. The sequence continues at coordinate 44,001,863 of OZ018330.1, read as the reverse complement.
GGGGAAGAGGACGTCAAGGAGCCGAAAGGAGTCGAGTGGAGGTCCCCTCTCCTCCTGGGGTGGGGTTGCGGCCGATACACTTATCATTTTCCACGCACACTCCCATAAAATTAAGGCAGTAAAAACCAGGATGTCGAATTATCCTTTTGCTACTTACCTCTGCCATGGTTAGCCTAACTGACTTACATGCGGATGCTGTCCTCGAATAGCAATAGGCATATGACCAACGGTAATTTACTCTGGTTAATCTAACGGACTAAATACACTACTCACCCTCCCGCACTGGTAAGCATACACCAGAGTTGATGATTTCAGGTAGATATCCACACTGCACTGGTGACCTTTGACATTAGTCAATCCGGTGAATAAGGGTTTTGGCCCTCTGGAGTTGGTCCGCAAACGGGCCCTTTGACGTCTCCCGCGTCACCATTTCCTTCACTCATACAGGCTTCTGATCTGTTTTGTCTGAAGAGGCTCAGGCCATCACCAACTTGAGCGTCAAGTTCCCCGTCTTTTGGTTCACATGATCCTGCCACCTGGTTCCATCAAGTGGAATCTCAGTTTAATTTGTACGACTACGTTTTGTCCTCTTTGCCTGCGAGTATCAGCTCCGAGGTTAGCGACTCAAATGTTAAGAGCTATGAAATGCGTTTTGGGTGAACGTGCATTGATGTTTGATAAGGATATTTTCAGATAGCTATTCTCACTGAAGCTTCCTTTGTCAGCCCAGCGTGTGTTGGCCAACGTGGAGCCTAGCATCCGGGAAAAGAAGCTAGCCGAAACCGGCGAAAAAGTTGTGGATATTAACGCTGCTCCAATCGTTAGCATAAATGATCATTCTGATTTGGTGAAGAAAGTGAGAGAGTTGATTCAACAATTCAACCACGTCCATTTTCTTCTACAACAGAATCAGCAACATAAGAGCCATTTTCGATTGAGATTTGGAAGATGCCGTAAAGTGAAAACCACCCTCCAATTATTCATCCGAAAACCAAACCAGCGAGTCCTAATAGCGTCGAGTCCTCGCTCTGATAACCTTTTTCATAAACCATGGTACAACTAGTATCAAAATCCTCATTGATACTAATGCCTTATTCAGTATGCTCCCTCGAATATGTGATGATCATCTTCCGGATTCTTCATCACAGTATGCTTCAAACTGTTCGCATTATCCTACTTACAGAACTCAATCATAGGTATTGGACTTCGGCCTCCTCCGGTCTTTGCTATCGATTTTCATCTCTGCGCGTATGCAGCATCTCATAATTGGCGCTGATTTTTTTAGGCATTATAAGCTCCTAGTGGACTTTAGCAAGCGCTGTTAATATGCCGATACCACACTGCTTTTTGTTTCCACTAAGCAGGCACCTCCAAATAATGCCTCTATATCAGGACTTTCTCCCAATCTTTTTGAGACACAACAACCTGTAGAAAAAGATACAAACTATTTTAATAATTATATTAATTATAATAAGTTACACCTCCAGGTGTAGTGCAAATGTTCTGGAAAAAAGGTGCAAAATAAAAAAAGCAATGTAAAACAGTGCAATCAAAAGTAAAAATCAAATATAAAATTTTCAGAGCGAGGAAATTTCTACTTTCCTGTTTGGTTATAGTATTCAGTAGCATAACTCTTTAAAACAATGAACACAATGTACAAACAGGGCAATCTTAAACGATAAATAGCATTAACATCTCCAATGTTCTTTAAATCTTCACCCGTCTGGACTTCCTAGCAGCAAAGCCATGTATAGTTTCATCAAAGGAAATTTGTTTAGACACTTCCTGATTAATACTTATTAATGCCAGTCCATTGAGGCGTTCCTGAGACATTGTAGAACTCAAATAAGTTTTAATCAGTTTGAGTTTGGAAAAGATTCTCTCAGCAGATGTCACAGTAACTGGAGTGGTGAAAGCAATTATCGGTGCTATACACGTATTGGGATATACTTCTTTCAGAAAAAAAACAAAAGTTCATGTGTTGTCATCTTGCATTTGGGCCAAGTCGGAAAAGATTGCATTTCCACAATCAGTTCTTCTACAACTAAGTCCGACTTATCTACAAAGGTCATGGTTTCTAGCTTGCTTCCCAAGCTCATCAGGTGGCAAATCAGGAAAGTTTATGAAAACACTAAATTTATTGGCCACGTCACTCATCATTTCTGTTCTCTCTCTTAGTGATGAAATCACATATCAACAACTGCATTGAAAAAAGAAATTCCATTCTCTTCAGTGCAACATTTAAGCTCCTCATCGGGAGCCTCATATGAAAACTGCCTTTTAGTAGTTCTGAGTCTCTTCTGCTTTAAGGCAGCAACCACATTCATGCCTTCGCACATTTCTTTAGAAGAAGATTGGGCATCAGCAAAGCCAGTATTTCTGTAGCCGGCTAGGGAGACCTTAACTTATTCAGTAGGTCCACAGCTACATCCATGTGCATGATTTCTGAATGTAGCAGTTTATTAAGATTCTGAACTTTTGTTATAATGTCATACTAAACAACAGTGCAAATGCAGAAGCGGTCTGAACCAACCCCTTCCACTAAGGATTGCGCTGCGACTTTTATGGCTGGATCAGAAGTGCTGTCCCTCACCTCTAAGAGCATCTCTAACCTGTGCAGCCTGAAACCTTACAGCTGCCACACTATTTATTCGCTCTCCTAGCGAGCGACTAACTATGATTTTAATGTTGTGCCCACATGCTTTTTCAAAATAGACAACGATGTGAAAAGTCTTTGCAGGTAGTCAAAGTAGCCAGTTGCATCTGCAGACCTCTTTGATGCATCCAAAACAACTAGATTAACAGTGTGCGCTCCACATGACACAAATAATGTTCTAGGGTTGATTTGCGTTAGTATGGCTTGGACTCCTTTCATTTTCCCCTTCATGTTTGCTCCATTATCATAAGACTGTCCTCTACAGTCTTAAAATGGGATATCTATGTAGCTATTGTAGTCTCCTTAAAATGAGGGCTGAGAAGCTTTCTCCAGTGGTTTCTTCTGCCTCAAAGAACCCTAAGAAATGCTTTTTTTTATTTGTGGAGTAACTTCAACTGAAACAATTCTAATGATTATGGATAATTGCTCCTTATGGCTCAAATCTGGAGTGCAGTCTAAAATTATCGAAAAGTATTTGGACTGTCTGAGAATGCTTTCACTGATGCAGTCATGGTATGATGTGTGTTTGGTTCCTCTTTCCACCTTAGCAACATGATCCTTCAGGACAGGGTAAAAATGAGCCATGAGGTCTACTTCTTTTAGAAAATTACCACTATTGGGTTCGTTTAGTTTTCCAGTGGTCCCCCTGATAGCGATGTTTCGCTTTAATAACGACTGAATGATTGCTACAAATCTGGTAAGCATTTAGCGCCACCTTCTCATTTCTGCATTTATAAGTGTCATTTCCACTCTGTCTATTGTTTGGCCTATTTTTATACGACTCTCTAGTTCTTTCCATGATCCCATGTTCTTAGTGTGTTGAGAACTATATTCATGCACTTTGAGAATGTCACTACAGTTTTATAGTCATTATAACCATTCATGTTTAATTCAAATGCTTTCTGAGAGAAGAGCTTGTAACAGAAACATAATAAAGCATCGTTTTGGGGGTAATACATCAGCCGCGTTCTCTTGATTTTCTCCCCATTCACTAGATGTCTGTGGAAGTAGTGGTGATAGCAACTTCTTCCATCCTCTCTTTTTGGGAATGTGAAGTCTGATTTTATCTCATATGGTCCTCGACTAGCTAACTCGGTCCGAACTGTATGAGACAGGTGGTGTGGCCACTCAGCATGATCAATGGGAGCAGCTTTGGCAGATTGACAGACATCTGTTGAAGCTGATGATGTGTCTTCAGTCTGTTGGATTGTAACATTGAGTCTGCTAGTGCTAGTTCCTTCTCCTGTTAAGACAATCATTCAAATGAAACACACATACAGCAACTTAGAAAGACAGTGAAAAACATAAAATGCATGAGGTACAATTGCATCTCTAGCCTATGCATTCATTGTGCCTCTTAAGTATTTCATTATAGCATGATACAAATAATATTTATTGTCGTAGAATGGCCCTTTTCGATCCCTCCACACCAGACACCACTTTTATGTAGGAGAATGCCCCTTTTTAATCTCTCCTCACACAAACCGCTTTTGTCGTGGTATTCTTGGTGGTAGTGATATACTTCTTTGATGAAGTAGGCTTTGTTCTAAAAGTGCTAAGAGTGCTAATATTTTTATTTTAAAGAAGAGCCGTAGGAAACACGTAAAGATATAGAGAAACGCACAAGAATTCCCAAAACAAACTTATATTTTAACTTTAACAATTTACTACACTAAAATTAACCATTAACCACCGAAATACTCCGAATATTAAAATACACAATAATTAATTCAATTAGTTTGACCCTCTAGAATATTCTAAATTCGATACGCACTTTAATATACAATATTTAGGCTTATTGACTCTACTGGAGTTTAAATACCTCAGGAATGTTATTGGCTCCACGACGCGTGCCGACCGGCCAGATGTAGTGTTCGAGATCACGAGGTACTTTTGGCGAGGGTATCAGATGGGGGTCCACATGGTATTTAGTGGGGTTCTTCAAGGACGAGAACAATCACGGTGCTTTAGGCGGCACCAAGGTAGGCGTGGTCTCTCTGGCTAGAATAAGTCAAACTTGGTTCTTAAACCAAGTTAACTTGGAGTTCGGTGTGACCACCGAGTAACGAGCTCGAGGGGAGCTTTTCTCCTTCGTTACTTAATTCCTCATGGGCGAGGACTGAACTCGGAGAGGGTCTTCTTCAAGGGCGAGGATCGATAAGGGGGGATTTCTCTGACGAGAATAAGTTAAACTTGAATAAGTTAACTTAAAGGTCGGTTTGGTAGCCAGGAACTAGCTCGAGGATGAGCTTCTTCTTAGTTCCAGTCTTCCTCATGGGCGAGGATAGAGGAGGGGGATTTCTCTGACGAGAATAAGTTGAACTTGGTTCCTCAACCAAGTTAACTTATGAGTTTGGTGTGGTCACCGAGTAACGGGCTCGAGGGGGAGCTTTTTCCTTCTTCTTTTCTTAATTCCTCAAGCACGAGGAATACCCCTGGTGTTTAAGATGCACCAGGATATGAGGATTCTCTCTGACGAGAGTAAGTTGAACTTGAACAAGTTAACTTAACGTTCGGTTTGATAACCAGGGACTAGCTCGAGGATGAGCTGCTTCTTAGCCTCTTAAGGTAGGTAGCCCTGCCTCTCATGCAGGGGACTTCGTAGTCTGACGACCCAAGCATTCTACCTTTCCAGTCTCGGTAACCCGATCTTAATCCGGGGACTTCGTCACCTGGAGACTGACGTATTCTACCTATCCAGTCTCGGTAGCCCGGGGTCTTAATCCTGGGACTTCGTCACCTGGAGACTGACGTACTCTACCTATCCAGTCTCGGTAGCCCAATCTTAATCCCGGGACTTCGTCACCTCGAGACTGACGTATTCTACCTTTCCAGTCTCGGTAGCCGGGGATCTTAATCCGGGGATTTCGTCACCTGGAGACTGACGTATTCTACCTCTATTTTCCTCAGTGTTTCTTATTTATACCTCGTTACCCAACTGGGGGAGGGGTAAGAGGGGGGTGGCTTGGGAACGGGCCCAGGAGGGTGCGTATTCCAAACGCTTTTTCTCACCAAGTCTTACATCGGCTCCTCGTTAGCTTTCGAACTTGAGAGAAAAGCGTCTCTAATTTCTTACTTGAGGTGACATTGAATATCACTCTCGTAAGGCAGATCTTGCATTTTAAACTTTAAGCCTTTCATAGCGACGAAAGGCGAGGCGCTGTGGTTACGCGGTTGACCCCACGGTGCCGGGGCCGGATGTCGTTGCGGTAACCGCCTCCATGTCTCCACTGAGAGAGAACGGCGGAGTGACGATTCCCCTACATTTATAGTATTGTAATCATTGATAGATAAAACATAGATCAATAAATGCAACTCCTGTAATAAACAACATAAATACTCACCTAGAATTAAGTGGTCAAGCTGTGTCTCACTAGCCGTGAGTTGCTGCTGCTTGCTGCCCCAGCGTGAAAAGATGCCGCTGTGTAAAACATAAAACAACATGGCATACAATGACATATCTGCATGCATTGTACCTCCAAAGTACATCATTATAGCATGATACAAATATGAAATTCATATTGTATTTATAAATAAAACATTGTTCATGTAATTGTACTGCAATCATATTCCAAATTTGATTAAACTTACACTTTTTTTTCACTGAAGCTCAGGTGTAGACAGTGATGACTCCTCTGTAGCAGCTTACACAGGTGCCTGTCGTGGCTGCAAATATTTTCTCTGTGCATCTGAGAAATCAGAAAATAGTTGGCTATACATTAATTTATTTGGATAATAGGTTACATTGCGGCCAATAGCCAAGCTTACAATTAACATACAGTTTAATTTTAGGGTTGCCAACATTTTTACCTACCATGGATTTCTGGTTAGTGTTAGGTTAATATAAAAAAATATAGGTTAGGTTAATATAATACCTATTTTTGGTATTATACTAACCTGTATAATACCAAAAATAGGTATTATATTAACCTAACCTATATTTTTTTTCCTCCTCTTTTCATCGCTTCATGAAAGCAGCACCTGACGGCTTGGATGACCTTTTCATTACAAAAGATAAGCAATTGACTCTTTGACAAAAAGGACAACACGACCATGTCCTTATGTATCAATTTGAGAACCGGTGATGGCCTATTTGAAAACGTGTCAAATATCAAGAAAACGTATTTCAGAGAAAACGTGTCAAGTAGCCTAAGTATAAAGGGTGTGTTTCAAGTTTATTATGCAAATATTTGTATTTTTTTTTTTAATCTGTAATTTTGCACCCTATGGTGTGGTGTATGGCCTGTGTGGTCTATGCGCAGAGCCGGCCCTGCATCGTATCAGTGACTTCTTTAGCTATTTCCTGGAATTCCCTTGTCGGTGCAACCAGATGATATCGTGAAACACATTATCTTTGAACTCAAATACCATACCGGCCAGGTATCCTGTTCCAAATGTCCAGGTCTTCACTTCACTTCTCCACTGAAAATCTATCATCAGCAACGTCGATATTATTAAAGCATTCCATCAGATTTCCGGTGAGCCTTAAGGCATTCCCAAGACTGCATTATGCTCCTATTTGCATTGCTCGAATTCGTCAAAATGCCATTGCGATTAAGTTAGCTGCATAAACCTTCCAGTGGTTAATTGACGAAGTTACCAGGTACTTGGATTTTTTTATGCGTATACCGACAACTTGCTTGTGGCCAGTTCAACTGAAGATGAACATTAATAATATCTTTCGCTCCTGTTCCAACGCTTAGAACAATACTATGTCACGGTCAATACATCTAAATGTGTTTTTGCTCAGTCTTACTTAGTGTCTCATGGCCATTTTATATCGCAAGACGATGTTGCACCTCTAAAAGAAAAGTGTAATGTGGTATCAAATTATCCAGTGCTAAATAATCTGAGTTACGCCGATTTCTCAGTTTAGTGAATTATTATTATAAATTCTTTATAAATTGTACCAGTATTCTTGCTCTATTACACGCATTGATTTCACATAAACAAATTGAAAAATCTGCAGTGGACTAAACATAGCTTGCAGGCGTTTGAAAATGTTAAAAGTGCTTACATTGTCAATCTCGGTGCTGATACTAACTTTAACCGTTAATGCATCCGATGTAGCGATAGGAGAGGTGTTAGAACAAGCCATTACTAGAGACTAGGCGCCGATCACATTTTATTCAAAGGTGCTCCAACCTATCCAAACTCATTACAACGTTTTCGGACGTGAACTTCTTGCTGATACCTTAACATAAAATATTTGACACTTTCTTGAAGGCAGAGAATTTTGTATTTACATTGACCACAAACCTTGGTCACTGTCTTCCATAAAAAAGAGTTGCGAGCACTTTCCAACAGTTATTAGGCAACTTGATTATATATCTCAATTTTCTACTGACATGTTACATTAAAGGCACTATGACCAAACCTTCCTCATAGATATTCACAATTTTCTATGTAATCTTAATTCTCTAGTCCCTTCTATTAAATTTACCCTTGAAATTAAGGAAAATGGGACTCTTCCTTTTCTTGACCTTTTAATACATAGGACGCCGTCAGGTTTTAAATTCTCTGTTTATCGCAAACCGTCTAACTCCAGTTCATATATTCACTTTTATTATTATCACAGTGTTAGCAACTCTCCAGATTGTTTCCGGCCCAATTTCATTTTGTTTAGCTTGTCATTCATGCCAGATTTACTCGAGTATATATTTTTTCAAGATTGTTTCTTGCTGTTTCATTTTGTTTAGTATGTGTCTTACCTTATATATATATATATATATATATATATATATATATATATATATATATATATATATATATACTGTGCTCCTTGTCTAGCGTCTTCATTATTAGTTGAAAATGGCATGTTGCCGAAACAGGTCCGATAGTTATAAATAAAATCTTGATTCAAATATTGTGGTTTACCGTTATATTCCATATATATACGAGGGGCGGTCAATAAGTTTTGCGAATCGGTTGGGCAAAACAGAGGAAGGGGGATGGCTGTTTGTAGGGGTGTTAGGACAAGTTATGACAAGTCAGGACCTGCAGCCGCACGCTCCTGCCTCGTCTATTTAAGAAGCAGTAGCTGATCGCAGGTCGTCAACCACAAATCTTTCAACAATGGAGAAGGTTGAGCACCACGCAGTGATCAAATTTCTGACCAAGGAAGGCAAGAATGCATAAGAGATCCAGGAACGCATGGTTAGGGTGTACACCGACACCGCCCCTTCCTATGCAATCATTGCTCGCTGGAATAGGGAGTTCTGCCATGGTCGTGAGTCCCTTGAAGATGACCCCCGTCCAGGACGCCCGTCAGACGTGACCAACAAGGACAATGTGGCCCGTGTCGAGAGGATGATCCTCGAAAATCGACAGGTGAAGGTCGAAGAAATCGAGCGACAACTTGGAATATCACATGGAAGTGTTATCAACATCATCCACGACAATTTGACCATGGCCAAGGTCTCTGCCCGTTGGGTCCCTAGAAACCTCACGCCCCATGATCGACTTCAACGTTGTCAAAGTCCACAAGGCTAGAGTTGCACAAGCTGCCCTGCACGAGTGCGGATTCGAGAAGCTCAATCATCCCCCCCTACAGCCCAGATCTGGCCCCTAGCTACTACTTTTTATTCCGCCAGCTCAAGGCTGCACTGCGTGGACACCGGTTTGGGGACGATGAAGATGTCCAGCTCGCCGTTCAGGAGTGGATTGAACAGCAGTCGGGAGATTTCTGGGTGTCAGGAATTCGAAGACTCAGGGACAAGTGGCGCAAGTGCATTGAAGTCGAGGGTAGTTATATTGAAAAATAATAAAACACTTTTCCTTATATCCGAATTGCAAAACTTATTGACCACCCCTCGTATATATATATATATATATATATATATATATATATATATATATATATATATATATATATATATATATATATATATATATATATATGCAAATTTTGTTGAATTGAAGACCATTGTGTATTATGCCTTAATTAATTTTCTTTGGCAACTTTCTCTTCTTCCATCTTTTTTATTCCATCTTGTAGATGGTGGATCACTTTTCCTGTATTCATCTATTTTTTAAATGAATGTGTTTGGTAAAAACCAAACTAAATTGCTGAGCTTTCGATCTTATTCAATCATCAAAACGATCCGAAGATGATCGAATAAGATCGAAAGTTCAACAATTTAGTTTGGTTTTTACCAAACACATTCATTTAAAAAAAGAGATGAATACAGGACAAGTAATCCACCATCTACAAGATGGAATAAAAAAGATAGTTAGAAGAAGAGAAAGTTGCCAAAGGAAATTAATTAAGGCAAAATACACAATGGTCTTCAACAAAATTTTCATTCAGGAAAATCTGCTACCTAACTACACTAATATATATATATATATATATATATATATATATATATATATATATATATATATATATATATATATATATATATATATATATATATATATATATATATATGCAAATTTTGTTGAATTGAAGACCATTGTGTATTATGCCTTAATTAATTTTCTTTGGCAACTTTCTCTTCTTCCATCTTTTTTATTCCATCTTGTAGATGGTGGATCACTTTTCCTGTATTCATCTATTTTTTAAATGAATGTGTTTGGTAAAAACCAAACTAAATTGCTGAGCTTTCGATCTTATTCAATCATCAAAACGATCCGAAGATGATCGAATAAGATCGAAAGTTCAACAATTTAGTTTGGTTTTTACCAAACACATTCATTTAAAAAAAGAGATGAATACAGGACAAGTAATCCACCATCTACAAGATGGAATAAAAAAGATAGTTAGAAGAAGAGAAAGTTGCCAAAGGAAATTAATTAAGGCAAAATACACAATGGTCTTCAACAAAATTTTCATTCAGGAAAATCTGCTACCTAACTACACTAATATATATATATATATATATATATATATATATATATATATATATATATATATATATATATATATATATATATATATATATATATATATATATATATATATATATATATATATATATATATATATGTGTGTGTGTGTGTGTGTGTGTTACCAATATACCCATAAAAGATACCAATTTTCTTCATTTTACAAGCACAGAAAACATTTCTTTTAGAGTAACTATTTTAATTAATTCTATTCATTGTTTTGACATTTCAGGAAGAAACTCTGAAAACTTAATTTTATTAAAATTTAAGTACGTTTAATATATTTTGAATGCTCTGATATTTTTTTTTAAGGGGTAAAAAATGCTAACTTTCTTATTATTAAAGCTAGAGTGATAGAATTTACTTATTGGGAATTGAAATATGAATCAAAGTTGTTCCTGGTAAATTTTCCGATTTCTCGACAGAAACCTAGATATTTTGAAATATTTTAAAATCGCTAATGATCCGGTTTTCTCATATTTTTTTATTCTGCAAGTTGGATTATGTACACAAAGAAAAATACTGAATTTTTATTTTAGTTTTTTACAAAATTCGTAAAGATTATTATTTCATGACTACTTTTATAAAATTTCCCCAAAATCACGAAAAATATATTTTTTGTGTTGATGTTTTTTTTTTCAAAAGCTATAAATGATATCGTAAAACACCTAAAGATGTTTGTAGAACTTGAAAAGACGAATTAAATGCACTTCGAGGTATTGTTCTACGACCAATACTTCCAGATCATTCGCGACCTAAAAATACCGAAATTTCGAAAAAAAAATTTCTTCATGTGATTTTTTCAGATTTCATGATAGAAACGAAATATTCCGAAAAATACGACCCCCCCATCCACCTCCACACCTCCCGAATTCTAGAGGCTAATTTCAAATCGCTACAGCTATGTCATTTTTCGCCGTAGCGCAATGATTCATCTTTTCAAGTTCTACAAACTGTAGCATTTTTATTAAAATATCACCTATAGTTTTTATTTTAGGGGAGGGGGGGGGGTATTTATTAAAAAAATGCCCCCCTCCATTTTTTGTGTTTGATGTTTTTTTTTCATAAACTATAGGTGATATCTATTTTCTCTATACAGTTTGTAGAGCTTGAAAAGATGATTCTGAAACAAAATCTGTCTTTATTAATTAAAGCCCAATATTCAGTAGTAAGCTGGAAATAATATTGTCCGTATTGTTGTACCTATGATATGTGTGGCAGTGTTGGTTGCTGCATAATAATTCAAACAAAATAATCTTTTTATTTCTGTATTTAACAGACCTCAAGAACTAAGATGAAACGGATTCAGTTAAGTGGTGCACAAAATCGAAAACTATCAAACAAGAAACAAGAGAAGATTTTGGAATTAGAGAGCAAGACTGCAAAGCTGACTGATTTCTTTCCACAAGTTCCACAACATAATATACAGATTCCGAGTCAAAACCAATCTCTGCCATGATCAGGCGACACAAATACGGTAAATACCACTTTGATCACTTAAGAATCAAAATATGAGGTTTCACAAGCAGGTTCATCTAGCACAGTGGTTCTCAACCTTTTGATGCTCGCGGCATCCTTGCCAAGCTTTTCCGATTTCCCGGAACCCTCATTAGAAAATCTCGTTTGCATATATTGTTTTCAACCCCCCATTGCCCATTAAAGTGCTCTTCCTCACATGGTAATGGTTTTCAACCTTTTCATATGGTGTTTTATTCAAGCTGTCAACCTTCTAAATTAATATTTATCAATTTTAAGGCTACCATAAGTATATGAAATACACACACACACATATATATATATATATATATATATATATATATATATATATATATATATATATATATATATATATATATATATATATATATATATATATATATATATACACTCTGATAGTGATTTATTAATAATACAAAAAAGAACAGCATACCATACCAAAATGTAATTATCTGTAGCAAGATAGAAAAATATACTACAACATGAGCCATGCATTTATCATTGCGAAACCTGAGATTGGCTGCTTGGAACACAAACTCTTAATATTAGGTGTAATTTCTGCTAATGCTACTCACATATTGTCCACAAGAGATAAAACTTTATTTCTGGGTTTAGATTTAATTGTTGCTATAGCAGAGAATGCCTGCTCACACAAATATGATGTAGAGAAAGGAAAAAGTAGATATGTAGCTTTTTCAGCCAAATTTTGATGCTCCTCCACTAGTCCACGCCAAAACATAGCCAATCATTCCTCACTCTTCTCGAATTTGACTTTTAGGATGAAATCATCACATAGATCAATAAATTCATCACGTTCTATTGCCGTGAAGTCTAGTTCCTCAGTCCTGTCTGCCAATTCGAAGGGTGATACAATCCAGTCAAGATTCTCTGTAGAAAGGGAAGGGAAACAAAAAATCAACTGCTTCTCACAGCCGGAGCAAGTGATGTAGAATGAGATTGGCGTAGAATGGACTCTCGACGATATACCATATATAACTATTCGTTGGGGGAACTTCTTTAATTATCTTTAGAGTGCGTTGATGTCTGGCGGGCCGATATTATGTATCTTCGATATGCTTAAGAAGTGGAACTGAGCTCAAGGATAATAATATTGCTATCATTAATAAAATAGAGTTTTATTAATAATAACTATCAACAAACACAAAACGGAAAATATTGACATAAACAGAGAATGGAAAGGGTCGTAGGGCTCGGGCTAATCCGACGATTAAAGGATTTAAAAAAGGTAAAACAAATATAAAGTTAAAGGGATGGGATGGTTCGCTAAACCATTTAAAGCACAGGATAGAATTGACAAAAGGGTTCAATACTCAAAGGTTAAGTTTGGCTTACGTAACTTTATACGAGTGGTGCAGTGGAAGGCGACGTGAAGGAATTTTCGGACCGCTGGCGAGTTCCAGCCGAAGGGGGGGGGGGGAATAAGATGATCCTGACGTGGCGTCTTGGGAATGAGGACCGTTTCTCGACGAATGGCTTGAAGAACAATGGCTGTTCTACGTTGTTCTCTTCTGAACAACCGGGGGGGGGGGTGAGAACCATCTCTTGTTTAAGGGCTCAAGAACAATGGCTGTTCTAATGTTGTTCTCCTCTGAACAACAAGGGGGAAGGGTGAGAACCGTTTCTTGGCGAAGGACTCAAAAGAACAATGGCTGTTCTACGTTGTTCTCTTCTGAACAACAGGGGAAGGGGTGAGAACCGTCTCTGGTCAACGGGCTCAAGAACAATGGCTGTTCTAATGTTGTTCTCTTCTGAACAACAAGGAGGAAGGGTGAGAACCGTTTCTTGGCGAAGGGCTCAAAAGAACAATGGCTGTTCTACGTTGTTCTTTTCTGAACAACACGGGGGGGGGTGAGAACCGTCTCTTGTCTACGGGCTCAAAAACAATGGCTGTTCTAACGTTGTTCTCTTTCTGAACAACGAGGGGGAAGCCTTGAGGACTTGGCGTTACGAAAGGCTCGAACCTTTGGCACTCAAGGGATATTGTCCTCCTTCTGGACAAGTGATGGTGAATCTCGAGGTCGAGGTCCCTTGGCGCACAAAGGGAGAGAGGGTCGTGGTGATGTTTCGCGACAAAAATCTGGATCTCCAATCTGATCTTAGTGGTAAAGTTTCCATCTAAATAGTCGAGACACTCCCTTGGCGTGGGGGACAATGGAGTGGGAGCTTCGAGGCAATGCACAGCCGAGCCTGGGAACAATGCCTTATCTGCCCATAAGCCTAACTCAATCTGGCGAGGTCGGTGTATTGGGGTGAACGGGGGGACGATAACCTCCTTGTTTAAACATTGACATCCGGTGGCTGCGATAAGGCGCCAAGCTTCGAAGCGAAGATGCACGTGGGAGCATCGTGGTTTAAAATAATATGGGATAGGGGGTGAAACTAACGCTGCCTCAACCCGTTCTATCACACCCCTCCATTCCGGGGGAAGTTGTCACTTCGAAAAAAAGAGAGAAGGAACAACGATAGAGCTCCGTTGTGGGGAACTCGTTTTCTTGTACCAACCGTACCTTCCTGCCCTAACTAGTATTACCACAATACATATGATTATTTTGATCTTTAGATTACAGGGAAAAATAACCTTTAATACAACTTAATCAAACAAAAAAAAAAGGGCATGGAACAATGAAATGATATAAAATTAGTACATACGGGACAAAATAATTTATACGTAAATTAATGGGTACAAATATATATACATACAAAAAATTAGACATTGAGCGTTACAAAATTCAGATATATACTTAACTAATTATATTACAAGAGAATCTTAATTTAAGTCGTACAAGAGGGTATATACCTACATGGAGATACGAGGGAATGCACAGCCGAGCCTGGGAACAATGCCTTATCTGCCCATAAGCCTAACTCAATCTGGCGAGGTCGGCGTATGGGGGCGAACGGGGGGACGATAACCTCCTTGTTTAAACATTGACATCCGGTGGCTGCGATAAGGCGCCAAGCTTCGAAGCGAAGATGCACGTGGGAGCACACGACCTTGGGATAGCCACCTTACATCAGTATGGCCACACTTCAGTGAAATATTAGCTGCACCCATATCCTGGCATATCTTTTGAAAAACTGTGCATTTTAAGGGCCGGGATTTTAGGAAATTCACCATCTTGACAGTCTGGTTCAAAACTTCATTTAGCTCTTGACTACATGTTTTTGCAACCAATGCCTCTCTGTGCAAGAAACAGTGGGTTGTAATAATAGATTGATTTTATTTCGGTGCTATGGTCATGAACTCCCTGTACTTCCCTATCATCGATGACGCACCATAACTCCTTATGCTACAACAGTCTTTCCACCCAAGACCATGGTCACTGAGATACAATGTTACGGTTGCAAAAATGTCCTCCCCAGTGGATGTGGTCTGTAGTTCTTTGCAAAATATAAACTGCTCTACAACTCCTTCATCAATGAATCTGCAAAATCCAATCAATTGACATTTACCAGCTATGTCCCTACTCGTATGTACCTAAAAAGCGAATTTTTCCTTTGATACAATCCGTTGCACAACTTGTTCATTGATATCAGCTGAAAGTTCAGACTTCCTACAACTAATTGTGCTATTAGAGAGAGGTACTTTAGAAATCTGAACCTGAGCTTCTTTGCCAAGCATTGTTACAATAATTTTGTTACATGCACCAATTGTATGAGGCTTCAAGAGCAGTGTCAGCTATGGTTACTCTTTGGACCATTTTACTAGCTGCCATTTTCTGCCCTTCTAACAAACAAGAAAAATATTGCACGCCTTTCCGTGATGCATCAGGGAATTTGGTAGTAAGGTGCGCTTCAGCTTGCTAGGTACCATGGCTTCAGTGCTGAGTGTATCTCACATACCACACACACAGGGCGAGGATTATCTTCATCATTGTTTGATACAAAACGATGTGCTAAGTAGGAATCATCCTATGTCCGTTTCTTTATAAGTAGGGCTTCTTTCACCTTACTACATTTTGACCCAGATGAACGAGGAACACTTTCATTATTTGAGGTTCAATCAGAACAAGCAGTGACTACTGTATGTGTATGTGTATAGGGGTTGTGTATGTGAGAGGCGAGACACAGCCAGCTCGTCATAACCTGTACGTGAGGAAGGCAGAGAGCGTCTCAGTACAAATAAAGGAAATATATGATATTTTTATGAAAGGAGGAAGGAGGGGGTGGGGAGAAGGGGGCATGGGAGGCGTAAGTATGCGGCGCCTCGTGGTGAGACTGTGTGTATGTATGGGATTCCTAGTGTATTATGCCATCATGTGACAGTGATATTTCTTTCATATCACTTATCAGTTGGAAATTTGTGTTCGAAGCATTCTCAAATGGTTAAATCTCGATTTATCACGATTTATGAATGCAATTAGCGGTAAATATTTTGTATATATTCCATTTTCCTCCCGAATCTCGTGGCACCCTTAGGTGTCGCGGCACACTGGTTGAGAACCTCTGATCTAGCACATGTCGCATAACTGATCTCCCTTTGCCTGTAAATTCTCTCGATACGGATACCTCTACTGCAAATGTTGATTCTAGTTACTTTACAATACATTCTAAGGCTCGAAAAATTACTGAAAATGGAAGTTTAGTGGATCATGGCGATGGCGATGAAATTATTCTGTCTGTGATAGATGAAAAAAAAATAGACTTTAGCAAAAGATTCTGGGTTATAACTTGATTCCTCAGATGATGATGTGGCTTATTGGGTCGCTTGTGGACCCAGTAACTGTCAACACCATAATGGGCCATTTGATAAGTTTTAGCGACATTTCAGTAGTGACAAGCCAGTAAGATATTGTTCACAGAAACTTTTTATTGGGACAAAAGCCAATGGTGAGAAATACAAGAGAGAGTGGTTACTGTATCCACCATCGACAAGATCAGTTTATTCTTTTGTTTGTAAAATGTTTGTTCCTAAAAAATTCTACAATTTTGTTACAAGAGAAGTGTTCAGTGACTGGCAAAATCTATTGTAATTGATAAGCATGAGAAAAGCACAACTCACTGACACTCATTGCAAACATATTTAACTCGCAGAGAAGTTGCGGGGTTGAAGTCACAATTAGAGAAACAAAGTCAGGAAGAGTGAGATTACTGTGAAGATATCTTAAGACGTGTCATAGCAGTTATTTGTACGTTAGCTCAACGTGGCTTGGCCTTTCGATGAACATAAAAAGGTTTGAATCATTGCAAAATGGAAATTTTTTAGGACTGCTTGAACTCATAAGCCAGTTTGATTCATTTTCAACAGGCCACATTACAAAATATGGAAATTCTGTAAAAAAACACCTGCGAGGAACTTATTCAACAACTAATGGTACAAATCGTCCATGCGTTCATTGTTCACGAAGTTAAATTTTCTGGTTATTTTAGTTTGTCCGTTGATTCAACACCAGATTTCTCACATAGCAATCAGTTAAGTGTTGTATTTAATTACTTAAAAGATGGACAACCTATTGAACTTGAACGTTTTAACTTTTCTGGAAATAGAAAGCCACAGCGGTAAGAAAATGGCAAACCAGGTGTTGCAGTACTTACGTGAAGCTTGTAGGTAGAATTTTTCAAAATGTAGGGGTCAGTCTTATGACAATGCTGTTAACATATCTGGCCGTTATAAGGGGATGCAGCATTTTTTTGTTAGAAACAAACAAGTTTGCTATATATGTACCCTATGCAGTTTATTCACTAAATCTGGTTTGCCGAAGTGCTGTTCATTGCTGTCAAGAGGCTGTTAATTTCTTCTCTACAGTAGAATTACTCAATATCTCTTTATTCAGCCTCAACCAGCCGGTGGAAAATTCTTAAAGATCGTATTAAAAATGAAAGTTTCTTGAAACCCTCTCTAATACATGCTATGACAACAGCAGCAATTTTGAAATTTATCCTTGAAATCTTAGAAGCATTAGAATATATAGCCGAATACCAGTAACAAAAGAGAGACGCTAGAAGAGAAGCAAATAATATTGCAGATAAGATGCAAGAGCTAGAATTCGTTTTTAGGTTGAATTTCTGTAATGAGATTTTGCAGAATTTTCACAGAGTAACAAAGTTCTACAAAATGAGGATGTGAACTTAAAAACATGCGCAGATCTGTATGCATCATTAGCTGATCAACTGTGGACTTCACGAGATGAATTTGAAAAATATGCTATGGAAATATTACCAGATGCTGATTACAAGGTAGTTACAACTCGCAAACGTATCAGAAAGAAGGTACCCAATGACGGAGATACACCAGAAGTATAACTGAATACCAGAGGTAAATTTCGTATGACCACCTTTTACACAATTGTAGACAAATTTGCAACTGAGATGAAAGGAAGAGGAGAGATATACAAAGAAATAACAGAGAGATTTACTTTTCTAAGTGATGTGCTATATAATGTCACTTCATCCTCTACTAAAATTGAAAGATATTCTCAGTGCTGTCAAAAGCTGATTGATACTTATCCAGAGGACTTCAATAGTAATTTTTTCAGGTGAGCTTCAGCAGTTTCATTTATATTTGCGCCATAAGTTCAATGCAACAGAAAATGTAAAAACAAGATTCAGTCATGCTGAATTTTATAAAATAATTTAGAAGACAATATTGAGTGTGTCTTTCCAAATGTAGACATTGCCTTCCGTATATTTTTAATATTAATGGTCACAAATGGTTCAGCTGAGCGTTCCTTTTCACGTTTGAAATATATTAAAAATACTCATCAGAACAACTATGCAACAAGGCAGGCTGGATGCCTTATCTCTATTATATATAGAAGCAGATGTGTTACGTATAATTGTTTATGAGGATCTGATCAAAGGATTTGCAAGGGAAAAAAGTAGGAGAAACTTATTCAACTATAAATAAAATGGAACCATACAGAAATAAATATTATTTTCTTTCTTACTGTAAGTTTTGTTAAATTTCGAATTTTCGATAAATAAAACTTTATTTTATTGTTTATTATTGTTTATATTTAGAATTACAAATATATGGAGTCACCAAAATTTTTTAGTGCTTAGGGCCTCTAAGAATCTAAATCCGGCTTTGGTACTTTCTATATATTTTCACTCTCCAAGCTTCAGATTTTTGTGTGCCCTTCTCTTCAAAGGCTCATAAGCAGTTTCCCTCTGTATACTTGCCACTCATTTTCCCCTCTCCTAACTTGACCATTTTCTCGACGAACCTCTTTGTCGTAGAATTGCTCATAGTCTGGTCCAATAATTATTCTAGTCCTTGATCTGGACACACCGCTTTTGTTTAAGTCGATGGTATTGACCCTATGACTCAATCTACGATCATATATATATATATATATATATATATATATATATATATATATATATATATATAGGTAGGCTTTAATTCCTACTGAACGTGCGAAAGCTGGTTAGAGGCGGGTTGTGCCGTAGCCAGGATTCTCACTATAAAAGTCCCACTTGTTACTGGGGGGAGGTTTGTGATTGTTGAATTCTAAGTGTGATAATACAGGTTGGATAAATTAGCCGAAGGGATTCTTAATTAAAGTCTTGCCAAGGGTACGTCAAAAAGGAGGAGCCACAAATAAACACACGTACAGAAAATAAACTTTGCTTTACACATATATAATAATTAGCAATAGTTAAACGGGCAAAATTAAGGATTAAATATTAAACACTGACGTTAAGCGTCTATATTTATAATGACTCAATGGGAGTATCAATCACTGTTAATTAAATAGGTAATTTAAGAATAGAGGGACACTGGGTTTACAGATTACCATTAATTGTGATGGATTGGAGAGACGACTACTCAGGTCCAGACGGCGTGGTTCGAGTGGCGTTAACACGAGTTCTCGGGGAGAGGGGGGATAAGACGACGGGTTCGGGGCTGCTGGCTGCAGTTCCGGTTACTTCACTCCTAACTGGATGTGACACTAACAAATAGTAACTTCCAGTAACTATTTGGATGTTCCTTTTCTTTCTCAAGTTACGTTGAGCCACAGAGCGTATTCTTCTAGTCACAGACTCTGCGGGGCGGGATTGACTCGGCGGCGCGTTGGCAGTCGATACGTTACGACAACGACTCTCGTTCAACGTGATGGTTACGCGTTACGCGAGTAGGTTTGGGACACTGCTGTAGAGGGATGAACGGCGATGTTATTTATACCGCGGATTGTGGGAAATCGAGAGAGAGATTCCATTCACGACAATTCGCTTATCGCAGCGCCTTCTGGACAATCTCCATGGTATCATAAAGAAGGCAAATATATTTAGGCTTCTCTGTGAGATAGGCCTTCTTTCGTTAAACTTCCTGTCGCCAGTTGGGGAAAGGGTGGGGGGAAGAGAGAGAAGACGAAGGTCAACTCAAACGACAAATTTCTTTCGTTCCCACGATTGTCTGGCGGCATGCGAGTATGTACGTTCCATACCCTCACACTCTTTCCATATATTTTCTGGTAATTGTTAAGATTAGTGGTGCACGATTTTTCATTTTAGCGATTTTTGATACAGTTTTGCTATTTTCTTAGCGTTTATCATCTTGCCCACTGGCCAATCGGCGATGTTCATCATTTACCGGTATTGAGCGGTATTTTTGCCATGTTCCTTTTGTGCTTCTAAAAACTGGTATAAACTAGAGTTTTTTATTTTCGATGTTTTTTCTTAAGCTTATTAATTATAATCGATGTCTCCTAAATAAACTCAGTTTTACCTGTTTTCAAATGTTTGGGTACACGTGTGACGTATGCTACTTTTAAGGGGTTTGGTTTGTAAGTTTGTTTTGTTTATCTTCCTGTTATATTTTTAATAGTTTTGTTTGTTTCTCTTATTTGTTTGATTATTTTTTTTATATTTAAGTTAAACTTTCTTTAAATGCATTTACTTACGTTAGGATGGTGGGTAAAGTTTCGCTGCAGCAAGCAAGATTTCGTAGAACCGCTCTATTATGCTCGGGCATTTCCTGCAAGGCGTATATATTTGTGCTTTAAAACAAATTGTTTTTTGTTTTTTTAATTTAGTTTTTTTCGGTTTTTGGAATCGCAAGATATTGTATTATATGTATTTCATTTTAAAAAGAATTTCAAAATGGGGGCTTCGCCCCCATACCCTCTTTTAATTGTAGGGTTTGCAGCTCCCGCTATTTTTAATAATCTAGTGGTATTCCTAATTCGATTCCTTGTGAGAGAAGAAACCAAAAGTGTCGACGCTCGCATGGAGCTGCAGCCTATGACGCAGGGTGTCGATTCTGAGGTATGTGCGTAAACAGCTCCGGCCACGTAAGTAGTTACACACATATTCGATCGCAGCACTGATGGCTTTTCCATCCCCTTCCTTTCTACAGACAACACATCACTCTTCCATCCTAGAACATACCGAAGGGGCTTACAAATCAGCAGTCTTCTAATGCGGAACGGGTAGTTCTCCTCTTTATCACGGAAAATTACTTGCTCGATAGGTGACAGTACTAGTGTTTTGCATCCCCCAATCATGGCGCGGGAAATTTTTAAGGGGAAACTAAGCGCTACAAGAAACATATAAAATTGCAAGGCTAACATTGTCTGAGATCATGTGCTGCATATCTATGCGCACATTGCAAACCTTACAAATCCGGGAACCTTCAGCAAAGAGCTGAAACAGATGCTCGTCAAGAACGGCATGGAAGAGATGTGGTTCCCTGAGAACCCCGCCTCAGAGGATGTGCTAAGAATTCAAATGCATCCTCCCATAACAACCCCTGTGGAAATTAAGACAGTACTCCCCCCCCCCCTCTTCCAGTAGTAGAAAATCAGCAGACTGCAGTCCAACATCCTACAATAGAGTCACCCCAGCTAATATTGAATAAATCACACTAACTCCAGCAACAAACCAATCCTCCCAACAAGGAGCCCGCAGTAAATGATCCCCCAACCTACAAAAAGTAAGATTTACTTCAACATCAAGGAATCATAAGCATAAATACCACAGTAAGAAGATAAACCTGAAAATCTATACCCCGGCTCACAACCCATTCCCCAACGCCCTAACAGACAAAACTATCAGTGAGAGCGTTACAACAAGTATGTACAAATAGGAATATGACGAAGACATCCCGGAGAAGGTGGTTGAAGAAGCCCTCCTCCTTGGGATGGTCCGATTGAACCAAGAAGCCTTCGCTACGATCACAACCGCTGAATTCAATAAGAAGAGATCCGGCAAAACTAGATCCCCACCACCTAGCCCCTCTACCCTACAGGGTGTCTACAAAGTCTGGGAACATAGGGGATAAATACATACCCTTAAAACAAAACAATATTATTTAATTATAATGTTAAGAAATTATATTTTCAATATGATTTCCATTATTTGCAATGCATAATTCGATGCACCTTGCTAAATTCTTGTGAACTCGATTGAATAGGTGTACATTGCCGTCGATTTCAGCACACTGACTGATAATGCGCTCTCTCAAGTGGTTTAAATTTGCAATCTTCATTGAGTAAACTTTCTCTTTTAACATACCCCAGAAAAAGAAATCAAGGGGAGAAAGGTCTGGTGAACGAGGGGACCACTCCACATGACCTCTTCTTACAATCCAGTGAGGAAAAGTGCTATTCAGCCAATCTCTAACATTTGTAGCAAAATGGGCAGGGGCTTCATCCTGCTGAAACCAGTCCGGAAGCCTCTCGCCTAGGCGCTCAATTTGAGGCATTAATTTGTCTCTCAACATGTTCAGATAAGTCTCACCGGTTACATATTCATCAAAGAAGAAGGGTCCTAGCACATGAGCTTTCCACAAACCACACCACACGATCACCTTTTGGCAGCCTTGCTGTTTGGATGGATCCATCCAATGTGGATTGTCTTGAGGCCAGTATCGAAGACTCTGTCTGTTGACTTCACCATTAACATAAAACAAAGCTTCATCACTGAACAACAAAAGGTCTTTAGTAAAATTTATATTTTCATCCAATTTATCTGAAAACCATTCGCACATTTGCATTCGTCTATCGGGGTCGTTTTCATTTAAGTGATGCAATATCTGTAATTTGTACGGATTGAACTTCTGCTCTACCAGGATTTTGTGGATAGTTGACCTTGGAACACCCAACTCCATGGATGTTCGACGAAGTGATTTCTTTGGGCTAGAAGCAATCTTGGCCATGACAACCTCTTTCGTTTCGTCTGAAGTCTTTGGTCGCCCGGGACGGGGTTTGTCCAAGACACTACCTGTTTCTTTAAACTTAGTGACTAATTTCCCGACGGCAGTAAAATAAATAGGTTGCCAATCAGGGTTTCGAAGGTTAAATTCATCGGCGATTTTGCGATAAGACTATCCTTCTCGTCCACTTAAGAGTACCAACTCGATTCTTTCTTCTTTAGACAGAGCCATCATTCGATCTGGGAAGGAAAAATAACATAAATAAATAAAATATTAAAATTCCTATGTACCCAGACTTTGTGGACACCCTGTAAAGAAGAACGACAAAAGGAACAACTAAACGATAGACAACATGGACAGACTAACAAAAGACTTAACAATTCTACAGATGAACGCTGACGGATGGGACAACCAACAAACGACATACGGCGACATAATTAGACAAGGCAAACCCTGACATAGTACTAATCTCCGAACATGGAGTTAGTACCGCGCAAAAATAAATAAAGATCTTCAGCTACCCTGTCATCTCCAAAAACTACATCTTAGAACGATTCGAAGACGCTGCTATCGCAGTCAAAAGAGGAATTCAGTTCAAAAGACTCCCATCTTTAGACGAATCCTATCTGCCCATCGAGATCCCCTTCCCCCTGGGTCCCCTGATGGTGTCCACAGGGTACCAACCTCCGATACGAGACTATATCCCGATGCACAATTTTCTCCAACTTTGTGCATACGGGATAACAGTCTTGGGGCAGATCTCAACGCAAGACGCCAAGAATCCGGATACACCGGACGTCTAAACAAGAAAGGAAAGAACTTGAAGAGCCTTATTGACAGGGGTATTGTTGCCCGCATTGGACCCGACCTCCCCACATATATCACCGAAACTTGCACGACCAAGCTGGATATCACCCTGACTAGCTCACAATTTCCCTACAATTACTATACCCAACCCGGCCCATTAATCCCAAGCGACCACGTCACCATCATGATTAAAATATCATCAAGTCCAATACAGATACCCGTCAGGGAGAGAAAATACTTCTCCCTAGAGAACTGGGAAGAGTATTGTACCCTTCTCGGTGAGTACAGACCTCAACCACTCGAAGAAGCCACCCTGGAGGAGATCGTCCAGGAACTGGCAAGGTTAACGAAGGAATTGGTGGAGGCGGACCACGCAACCGTACCCAGAACAACCTACAAAACGTTACCAGCACCAAGGTGGACACAGGAGCTATATGACCTAACTGACGAATACAAAAAAATATTTGAAGAAATTAGACTGACTGGCACAGGCAGAGTTAAAAGTAGACAGTTAAGAACACTAAGGAATGAAATGAAGACACACATAACAGAACAACAAACATCACTTTGGAATGACCTCATAGACAAACTAGACGAAGAAGTGGATCCCCGAACATCTTGGAATACACAATCAAGATTAAATGGTAAGCCACCTGACAAAAACATATTCCTTAAAAAAGACGACGGGACAAAAATGGATGCAACAGAAACGAAAGAAGAGTTCAGAGACTACTAGAAGAATGTATTTACCATCATACCAAAAGAGAACGAACACTTTGACCTAGACTCTGAGCAACACATTCACGACCAACTAAGACGAGAACTAGAACACGACATACCCCTTCAACAATATAACTGCTGACAGAGAGATGACTGGTTATGGGCGGAAGATTACGGAAGAAGAAATTCCTAACGCCGCTACGTACTTTCAAACAGAGAGCACCAGGTAAAACGGAATTGACCAAACTTAACTTCTTGAACGCCCCCCGTAACATCTTAGAGGGGCTGGTCAATATAATGAATGCGTGCCTAAACGTTGGCTATTTTCCGGACGAATGGAAGATCGTTAAAATGTTTTTCATTCCAAAAGCCAGAAAACCGAGTGACACACCAGTAAAATTCAGGCCCATTTTCCTCCTCGAAGGGGCAGGCAAGATGTTCGAAAATGTCCTTGGTAAGAGAGTCCAAGAATTTATGGAGGATAACAACATCCATAACCAACACCAGCATGGATTCAGAAGAGGGAGAGAGACTGATACAGCGTTAGCAATCATCTCAGAAAAACTGGCGAAGATTGCTGACCTGGTGCTCAGAGACGTTAAGAAGGCATTTGCCAAAGTATGGAGGACTTGGTTTCAGTGCAAAATACTAAGACTTAGACTAAACCCAAAACTAGAGAAAATTCTATGTGACTATGTGACAGAGAGGATAGCGTATATACAAATATACGACCACACGGGACCAGCCTTCGAGCTAACTGCAGCCGTACCGCAAGGCGGGGTGCCTAAGCCACCTCCTATACAATATATACACCCTCGATCTAACCGATCCGGTCAGGGAAGACTCGCTGTACGTCTAGTTCGCTGATGACCTACAGCCAGAGAAATCGACCATGTCAACAGGTACGAAAGAAGATAGAAAATCGCCACTAACACCCAGGAATTTAAGGTGATACCACTCTTCGTAGGAAACGGGCCCATATCGAAACAGACGACGCCCTCAATCCATACAGCACTAATGGGACAGTACTAGGACTAGAGATAGGTAAAAATGGATACGGAAGCCACGTTGCTCAGACAGCAGCGCGAGTGAAGGTCGAACTCACAAAGCTATTCAGGTTTCAAAACCTTAACATGACCAACAAAAAGAAGATCTACAACGCGCTCATAACATCAAAGCTACTGTATCCACATATACCAATCAAGACTAGTTCCAAAAAGAAATTACGACTCCTCCAAAGGGTACAAAATAAAGGAATACTCTTAATCACCAACGTTAGGAGGGGAGAAAGAAGGAGGCAGAGGGACCTACATCAGACGATCCAAATTACCCCAATTAACTTGGAGCTGCAAAAGAAGAGCCTGAAAAATCTGGGAGAAAGTCCTACGACACATGATGGACAAAATCAGACTGAGACACAGTGACATCCCGTTGGAGGACATACACAGAAGAACGCTAAACTTCATCAGTAGTAAAGCACAGACCGAAAGACAAGAATAACCAATCTCCACCTAAGACTACGCATATGAAACAACGACAAACAATAAACTACGCCAAGAATATACAATAATAAGAACACTAAAAATACCAAAAGAACGAACAACGAGGGAAATACAAAAGATACAGAAAACACCTACAACTTGAACGCCACAAGAAACTACCATAATCTACATGAAACAAAATGAAAACACACAAATAAACATGCAATACCATCACAGACCAAGAAGAACCAAAACAAAAACAGAAAAAGAGTGCAAAAGAAAATGAATATAAGACCAGAAACAATGAGAAGAACACCAATCTTAGATAAACGCCTGCGATTCCTTATCACCAGGGATTTTCTACCCTTTGATCTCCCTTTCACCATGGAAATCTATCCCTATCTATCCATCTCCTACTATTATATATATATATATATATATATATATATATATATATATATGCATATATGAGTGCAATTGTAATCTTATATGTGTGTATATATTTTCCTTTCACAACTTATTATACCCAATGTCCAATGTCTGACTATGACGGTTGAAGAATTCTTGAAATAAACAACGCTAACCTATACATCTCTTACCCGATAAAGGAGGTAAAGAAAAGGTAAACCAATCTCCTAAAAGTGAAAATTTTCATCACTTTTCCCACGGGGATTTTCGAGAAGAGATACTTATAAGCTGCTCCAAGGTGACTTTATGTCGACCTAACCCCCCTTTCCCCAATCTCTCGACGGAGTTACGAAGCTGAAATGAACTGGACTGCCTCTCATCTTGCTTCGTCCCAACTATGATGTTCTTTGTGATAGTCATAATTGGTGGCGCCAAGGAAAGCTGGTTTGAGGAGTAGCCCACAGTGGAACTTGGTGTCAGAGGCACCCGGACCAGGGGCAGAACTGCAACTTCCGGGAAGGGACGTGGTGGCCTGCCCCACTCCTCTATCCCTGGAGACTTGCCAGGACCATAGAGGGAAGTACTCCCGTCTCTATGGTATGCCGGATGCAGTTCTGATACCCAAACCTGCGAGGGGCAGCACCCCCGGTTAGCGATGGTTGATTTCGCGATAACCAACAAGTCCGCCATACAATCACACCTCGTGAGCCTCCCCCCCCTGCTCCTTCCCGGGCTTACCCATCATCATTCATCCCCCCCCATTTAGCAGTTCACGTTCATAAAAGTTGAGTTACGAAGAAGAAGGAGTCACTCCAAACGAACACAGAGTACCATAGCAAGAATAAGTGGAGCACGAACCATTTCCTCTCGAATCAAGTTACCGTAACCAAAAGATTAGAGATCATAGGAAGATTATAGCCCAGAATAGCCACTCTCTCTCGAAGAGATGGCCCAAGATAACACGAACAGAATACCTCTGCGGGCAATCGACGGACAACCCAAGCCCAGCAGCAAAAAAGTATTCGAGGTTGTATATAGCAAATTAGGCATTGCCATGGTAAGACTACTGGAGGTGGCATCGGGATATGTTGCTATCTGCGAGAAAAAGAAGGACATCGAAGCCATCACCAAAGAAAAGGCAGTTGAAGTCCTACGGGGAATTGGGCTGCAGCCCGCCGTACCACCTCAGATCCTGGCCAACAGGATCGTGGTATGCCGGCGACTCGACCCATTGATCGAGCAACACTCAAAATAGGAGATCAAGGAGGAAATCCAGCTTTGACAAACCTTCGCCAAGGTAGCCGAAGTGATTAAATTTAAGAATAGGAAGAACAACAGCGACTACACTCACGTGTTTAAAGTAGTCTTTGCATAAACCCCTATGGCCCAAATGGCAAAAGAACATGGTCAACTCATGTTTAATGCTAAACTAAGTAGAGACCAAATTGAGAAAGGAGAGTTCACTCAAGTTCAATTCTGCTTTAGATGCTACAGGATGGAGGAATACGAGACAAATGACTGCAAGGAGCCACTGGAAACATGCTCCAAAGGCAGCGAAAAGGGCCACAACTGGAGGACGTGTAATAACAACTTCGAAAAGTGCGTCCACTGTGTGCATGGAAACAGGTCAATGGCCATGGCCTTCCTTGTCAAAAAAGAGGTAATAAAAAAAAAACGAATTGAAGAAACAAGAGGAAACGCGTAGATCCAATACAACCTACGCTAAAGCAGCAAAGGTGGCCCTCTCAGAAGTTGACACGAAAAAGACCTACCTCAAGCTGCAGAACGAAAATTCAACCAAGATTATGACGTGCATTCTTCATGCGCACGTCATGAATCTCACGCTCCCTGGAACTCAAATGCTCTCCCAAAACGGTATGGACCAAATGTGGTTCCCGGACAACCCCCCCTCTGGTGATGTCCTGCAATTGCAGATGCTTCCAAACCAACATACAAATCTACAAAACCACAACTAAAAATACAACCCCAAAAATGGAAATAAAAATAAGAAAGAGAAAAAAGAAGCAGTCGAAGTGAAAACTCCTGCCCCTAAACATAGACAAGAAAATAACGAAAAGAGGGAAAATGCTGGGTCTGCTAATACTGGTTCCTCTGAGTCCTCAGACTCATCGGACTCAGAAGCCCTGCAAACAAAGAAGTCCAAGGGAAAGAAACGGAAGAACAAAAGGTTGCGTGCAGATAACATCAATCTCAAAATATACGCATGCGATCAGTTTTCCGTTCCCGAAGAGATGGAAACGGTAGAACAAGCAAATTTCTAACGCCGAGTTCAGGAAGAAGAGAAACGGGAGGAATAAGAACATAACCCAGAAACATTAAAGAGACAACATGGAAAGAGTAAGCAACAGAATAAAGATCCTGACACTCAGCGTAGACGGATGTAATTATAAGCCACATCCTTTATAATTTCTTCACTTTGTGATTTCTCCTGAACTTCATCAGTAAGCAATATTATAATGTAATTATTTACTTTTGTGCTTTTGCTTTTTTTTTCGTGTCAATAGTGGTTACATTAGATTGATACCTTGATTCGCTTGCCTTTTAAATCACTAAGTTATCGGTAAGTAAAATTATACTGTAATTATTTATTTTGTGTTTTTTTTTGTTTTTTTCGTGTCAAAAGTGGTTACATTGGATTGATAATTTGTTTCTCTTGCCTTTTAAATCTCTGAGTTATTTTTTAATTTTTGATTTACCTACATAGTCTTAACCTGATTATTTTAATATTCTTTAACTGTATTAGATTATTTTATGATTTTAGAACCTGAAGATGGGTGATACGCCTGAAACGTTGTTCCATAAATAAATCACATGTACCTCAGCCTCCTATGTGTCCTTACCTTCACCGTGAAATTATATATATATATATATATATATATATATATATATATATATATATATATATATATATATATATATATATATATATATATATATATATCATAAATCACCAATGTCTTGGTTCGAAGAATCTTCTAAACGCCATTCCAACAGACATTGATCCAGCAAAAACATCGCCCTCACACGGGTCACCGTGACAAGACTTCAATGCAGGCCATTATAAATCAAATACTGCCTTGGTATTCGCTGTTACAGGAATCATACACTGTTCAACATGTATTTACATCATACATAACACTTATGTATTTGAAACAAAGCCTAACTATGGCGGAGTGAATAATATACCTATGTGAGCCCCGTTTAGTTGGTAGAGTTCCTCGGGCAGGCTTGCCTAAGGGTAGGGCCCTAGCTTAGTGATAATAAGTAAACAAGAGCTCCTTTTTTTATTTTCAGAATGTTTTGGCGCCTAACAAAAAAGCTTAAATTCTTTTGTATTTGGTTCTTAGGTTGGTTCTCCATACATGTCTTGATGTCTGACCACGCATCGGAATGAATCACCAAACCCAACTTTCATTCACACGTAATGAATGTGAGTAAAACTATCTCGTTTTAGGGACACAAACATACCAGCAGTCTGAAGATTTTCTTTTAACCCCCAATCCAAGTTACATTTTTTCGTGCTGGATGGCTCCTATTATTTATGAATCTGTATCTCCAAGAGAGAAGCTCGATCACCAGTTAAAAGTCTCCTTCTATTCCACATCCCCCAGCATATCGTGTTTCGTCAATTTGTATCCTTTCAATGCACGCCGTTTAACCCCTAGTAGGATGTGATACGATCATCAACGAACCTTGCTAGACATACTGATAATTCTTTGTAAAGTTTGTTCAGTGCTTGTTTGAATATAAATGATAAGATAGAGTAGGGGGGGGGGCATATCCTTCTTATTCCCAATTATTTATTTATCTATCAATATTATTCTTGTTCATCTTGGTTTCCTCGATTGCAGGTTGTCTTCCTTGAATCCATTTTCTTCTTCTTGACTATTTCTTCCTTATTTCTTTAAGTTGGTCCTTCAAACATTTGTCTTTCCTTTTTCATGACTTCCTATTCTTCTTGGCTGGGTTGGTCCTTAATCTTCGTTTTCTTTCTTTATGCATCTTCATTTTTATCTTCCGTTTTCTTTCTTGATTCTTCCATTTATCTTGAGTCTTCTTGTTGAGTTAGTCCTTTAAGCGTTTTCTTTCTTGGGTGATCTATTTATCTTGAGTTGTTTATTTCTTCTTGAGTTGATCCTTCAAGTGCTTTCGATCGTTTTCTTTCTTGGGTTTTCTTCATAAAAGTTTTTGGACTATTGAGTTTCGAACGCGGTACCGTTGGATTTAAACGCCAGTACTCTAGCCTCACGACCGGCTTTAGTCCGTTCTTTGGTTGGTAATTTTATCGGCTATTTATATTATCGAGTTGGAAGGAATTTCTCTGATACATTTTCGCACCCCTACAAGAGCACAAATCCCAAGATCTCACATAAAGTCTTGCCATTGATATGTGTAAGGGAATCTATATCCCCCCCCCCATCTCAGTTGAGCCGCTGGTCGTTAACCACAACGTCTTGGCAGTGGAGACGCCGTAGCTCGACCACTTAACCTTCTTCCTTCTCGCCCCTCGTCTCGAGGAGAAGCTGAACTGTTGTCCCAGACCACATAATGCAATAATCAGCTCAGGTCAGGACCCGAGACCCTAACATCGGTTAAAACAGCAAGTTTTGCCCTAAGAGCTGGTATTCAATTTCACCGCAGCTGCGAAGTTAGAGGAGCGTCGCCCTAAAGCCAGAAGGTCCCACAGGACTATCTGTGCGACGCTCTGAGAAAAACGGTTGGAAAAGGATACTTGATACGGCCTGTCCATACAACTCCCCCTTCCTGCCCCTACCCCAGTGAGGTGGCGACGTATAAAACCAAATATCTTTGGAAAAACGAGGAGGATTACGTTAGTCATCAAGGAGACGAAGTCCCCGGCAAAGGGCCCGGGCTACCAACAGAGGGGACTAAGAAGAAGCTCATCCGGAGCTATTTCCTGGTGGTCACACCGAACTTTAAGTTAACTTAATTTAAGAAGCAAGCTTAACTAACTCTCGTCAGAGAAACCCTCCTATTCTGGTGGATCCCAAAGCCCCGAGATGGTCCTCGCCTTTGAAGAATACCGGAACTAAGAAGAAGCTCATCCTCGAGCCCGTTCCTGGTGGTCACACCGAACTTTAAGTTAACTTGAGTTAAGAAGCAAGTTTAGCTAACTCTCCTCAGAGAATCCCCCTATACTGGTGGATCCCAGAGCCCCGAGATAGTCCTCACCCTTGAAGAATACTGGAATTAAGAAGAAGCTCATCCGGAGCTAGTTCCTAGTGGTCACACTGAACTTTAAGTTAACTTGATTTAAGAAGCAAGTTCAACTTACTCTCGTCAGAGAAACCCCCTATCCTGGTGTATCCCAAAGCACCGAGATAGTCCTCGCCCTTGATGAATACCCAGAGTGAACTCCCTCCAACACTCCCCTAAGTCAAAGGATTCCATCATTGACTCATCGCTCGCCAGTGCGAATTATTCCCCCAGTATCCTGAAGAGAAAAAGAAACATTCTTTCTTTGTCCCGTGGCGAGATCATTTCCTCCAGAAAGGCCTGTGTCTCTCCATCTGCCACACGCGCCCAAGGACTCTGTGGTTTTAAAGAATTTCCCCCTTGAGAACACAGCTGTAAGCGCTGAGCCACGAGTCCCGTCAACAACATTCTTGAGGTGATGTAACAATTAAGTTCAAGGCCAGACTCAAACCCGATTCTAGTATGAATCTATAAAGGTATTTAAACCCCGGTATCCGTTTTAATATAGGTCAATTTGCATTTTATATTAAAGTGAGCTGTGGGTCAACCATAACTATAAATTCAAGTATGTCAGTTATAAAGCCTCACTTTAATTGCTTGAGTTCATTTCTGTATATGCAGTGTGTTAAATTTTGTTGGTTCATGTTTTTTTTAACTAAAGTTTTAGTTCTTCTAGAAACAAATTTTTTATTGAATTCTCAAAGCACTAAGCAAGGCACTAGGAACCATCAAAGATTAAAGAAGTAATAATCAGATAATAATAATTAATAATAATAAAAAATATAGCACTCTTAGAGATAAAACGTAATCCAGGAGTTTTGACGTACGTAAACAACCCCTACGTATGAACACCAGCCATCACGACAATATGAACATATACCTACATATATAATGAAAATGTTTCCTGTCGGAAAGTTTGAAGCATATAAATATTCTTTTTTTAAGTATGGAGTTCGGGTTACTTACATGAATAGAAACAAGGGGAGACTAACAAAGTCACAGAAAAATAGCAAATAGGGAATATTGAAACACCTTACTAAAGATACACCTCCTCAAATTAGTTACACATTTGCTCTCACGCCAAATTCACGTTTATTTCCTCTCTCCTGCTCTCAATCTCATATATTCTTCCCTTTCTTGTTGATCAAACAATCTTTCATTCTCTCTTCTTTGCCGCCTGTCTTACATTTTATCATCCACATCCCTAGTATTTTAACTTTTCACAACATAATCATAAAGGCAAATAGTCCTATATTAAAACATCTTAAATCTTTCAAATAAAACACATACCTAAACATAGTCTTTTTTACGTGAACAATCTCTCTCGCTTTATTGTTCACCCCATGTGTAATTATGTACATTTGTGCTGAAAGAACGTATATGCAACACAAGTTTCTCTCAGCACAGAAGCTTACCAGTCTGCCCATACTCACTTTTGTCAATTGCACAAAAATCCCTAACTATTCCATCTTTCACCCTGTCACTTTTTCGTCCGTCTTCATCCCTTACAACTATCAACTAATACCAAATCCCATCTCTTACTCATCTCTATTGCGGCCAATTCCTCTCGTTCTCTGCCTGACTTCTATTATTTACAGTCCATAGCTATTACTCTGCACAGCTTTACCCTTGCAAATTTCAACTTTACCAGCATAACTATCGAGCTCACACATTCATCATCAAACATTGTATTATGCCTTCTCATTCAATAGCACAGCGATCACCTTATCACACCTACCATCATAAATCACACCTGAAAGCACTTCATTAATTTCTTGCCACACACATATTTTGTCCAAGACACAACAGAAGAAAATGCTGACATTATCCAGACATGCAGTAGCATCCAATGCCATAAAGAGACTTAACGTTCTCTGAGAGTCGGTTTTGCAATATGGTTCGAACCGCACATTGTGGGTAATCTCCCGTACCTAGTAGTTGTAACCAGCTCGGTCGCGACAAGAGATGGAGCGCCCCCGGCAGTACCCGCCGACTTCAAACAAAGATGGGCCAGCATAGAATCCAGCACCACTTTCGGTGGCCGTCAAAAGAGGACGCGATGCTAAAATTACCAAAAAAAAAACTCAGGCAAACAATAGGAATTTGAGTGAGACGGTTCCTCTTTGTAATTATTCCCTCCATGTGTTTATGCATTTCTCTCTCTCCTCCGTCTCTATGTGGAATCCTTGGAAGTAGAGACGTGGCGGCAAACATTCAATGGTAATCTCCTCTAGGATGGCGTTTTGGGCAGAACCATCGGTACCACCATTCTGAGACTTACACTGAACTCTTGGAGTTTCGTAGCCCTAAGGTGACAGGTTTAGGGTATGATTGACGTCTATCGTCGGCATAGGCACTGTCGAGATCGGCCGCGGAGGAAATGTGAGTCGTTAGCGACTGGGGGAGTCGCTAAGCCCGTTCGTACAAGAGCATCATTCACTGTGCATTACATAAAGTAAATCCTAATGGTAAGGTGTTCCTATCAAGGAGGCGATAGGCGATCTAATCACCTGGTTTAACTTGAAGTTCCCATTTGAGAGATTAAAATTCTGGAGGGAGAGAATCCATTAATCTCACCTCAACCACTTGTTGCTACAGGCATCGAAATGTATTTATATCTCGAAATACCTGATGAGACAACACGTCGTTGAGACTGCATTAATTGATTCACTCCCAACTTTTAATCTCTCAGAAGGGAATGTTCAGTTTAACCCGGTCAATAGATTGCATAATACTCCCCAATTAGGAATCACCTGAGTATTAAGAGCCGGTTATAAATATTCCCTCCATGTATTTTGCCTCTCCCTCTCTCTTCATTATTGTTTTGTTTTCTTTTTGCATATAATAAATGTCTTAGGCCAATATTTTGTTAATCTTTGTACAGCTGAAGGATAGAGCGTGATACTCCGAAACGAGTCTTGTACTTATGATCAATAAGAAAATAGTTTTACTCGAAAAAACTTCCATTTTCATTGAACTATCAACGTGTACATTGTGCAACTACCAATAATATTCACTTTCTGTCGAGGTTCTAAAATCAAAATATAATTGTGCCAATGACATGCAGCAAAATGAAACGAAGAGTCGTCACCCTTATCTAGATTGGTTGAAAGATCCTAACGCTAACATGATAAAGCAAAAGTTCGAAATACTCGAAAAAACACAGTTG
This sequence comes from Ceratothoa steindachneri, assembly GCA_963969495.1. NCBI lineage: Eukaryota > Metazoa > Arthropoda > Malacostraca > Isopoda > Cymothoidae > Ceratothoa > Ceratothoa steindachneri. The sequence continues at coordinate 43,966,878 of OZ018330.1, read as the reverse complement.
TAAGTTTGAGAAAGAATTAGGTAGATGAATTCACAGCGTCGCGACCCTTAACTACTGTAAAACTTCATTTTAACTTTAAGCTCTGAATAAATGTCTCAAAACCATGAAAGGAAAACCAAGCTAGATTTATGATACACATGACAAATATTTTTACCTAAATTAAACCCGATTCATTAATCATTTTTCAAAATCTGTCCAGTATTACAATCTCGTAAATAGTTGGAAGACAATTTAGGGCCTGCTAAATATTTCCTTTCAAGGCTCAATATATACAGTTGCTACTTAAGACAATGTCAACAGAATAATAACTGAATCCTCAGCTCTCCATACTTCGTCAATGGAATATCCAGCCCGTAGAGATGACTGCATTTTGCATATCAAACAGAACCAATTATTTATTATATTATCTTTAATTTCGTTAGATATTAACTACATTTGTTTTCTTTGTATCTCTTCTTGGTAAGCAACTATGGATCTTGACAATGCAGCAATATTCCCGGCGCCAAAGCCAATAGCCCCCATCCTTTGAACCACTTCGAGGAAAAAAGTGTCCTTTTCGAAAATTGGAGGCGTAAACACTTGAAGTAAGTACCTGTTGGACAAAAATATTTTTCAATATAAAAGCGACTTAATATAAATGAGTGTTTGAGAGAGAAAAAACTGATCGAGGAGCAAGTAGATGATATTGTTATGAGAGGTATGCATGGAATGGGGTTTGCGAGAGGAAGGATTGTTTGGGGCCTTCAAACCAGGGATAAACCACCACTGGACTGGACGCTAGGAAAGGCCAATTTTGCGTGAAAAGATGAGGAGTGGTTTTGGGGTGCTATAAAGCATAAAAGGGTGGGTGGGTGTCAGTGGTAATGAATAATAATAAAAATAATTATTATTATTATTTACATCTTAATAGTAAAATGAGCTAAATATACAAAACCACTTGCCATGATGACAATGGTTTCATGCGAAGAAAATTACTTTTCGGGAATGAATGAAAATGCAAAAAAAAATGAATATAACGAGAATTATCTATCTTCTTTATCATATACATTTCCATCTCTATATTCTCAGAAATCATTTATCCTCTTTAAAATACTCCCGAGTGCTTAGATTCCGTTGATATGTATGTACATCAGGAGACGTTGAGTCTGTACATCATTATATCGCCTAGGAGGTTGGCATTACCCATGTGCCTGGAATTGAGTGTACGAACTTTATCATCACGGGGCAATAATAATGAGGAACTGTACATAACGCATTAGGAATTAGTCCATGGTGGATTCGAAATGCGTCATTTTACCTTTAATTCTCGGAAAAGGTTACTCGAAGCAGTGGAATGAATGCCTGAAATGAATTTACAACAACATTATTGTCATCATTTTATTTTTAGTCGCGTGTACGCGACTTTATAAGTTACTATGTCGGTCCATAGTTAGGACGGTCTGATGGTAACCGTTTTACTTTCCAATGAGAATTTGGCAATAATATCGGAACTATTCGGCTGATTCTAACGAAATTTGAAACTCGTATGTTGTTTTTCATTTTCTTTTGAATCATATCATTGCCAAGGTCCTCCCAAGGTTATCCCGGGAATTATTTTGTTTGGGCAGTAACCATAACCATTCGGCCTATTCTAACGAAATTTAAACCCTTATGTTATTTTATATTCCCTTTCGAATGATATAATTACCAAGGTCCTACCAAGGTTAGTTCGGAAATTATTAAAAGAAAACTAACTATGGGTCGGATCGCCCCACTTGTTGAAAGTTTTGAGGGTCACAAGGTCATAAGTCAGAATAATTAAGAGCAAGCGACTGGGGTCTGTTAACCTTGTTAATTCTAGAAATCCACTCATATTCTGCGCGTCCTCCACACCTTTCTATTCCCTCCTTCCCTTTATACGGAATGTTCTCCGTTTAAAGTACCCAAGACTTCTATATCCTCAGCCCCTATTAGTGGGTGTTAGGTGTAAGATGGGACAGCATGCCTCATCTAACATCTGGAGGATTACGTGATCTCAGAGCATAAAAGGAGCTGCTGCTATGTATCTTCTTCACTTATCTCTCTTTACAACCTTTTTGCGGGAGAAATCTCGCTTGTTTTCGCTTTATCTTTTAAAAATCTCTAAATTCTAAAAAATAAATCAAATCATTTTTATTCTCCCCTTCTTTATCCGCATTGCCTATTCCCAATTTTTTCCCCAACTGCGCTCAATGACAAATGGGATTTACAATTAATTTTCATCTTTTCAATAGTTGTAAAATGAAATTAAGCTAAATAAAACTTCACTGAAGGCACCCGTATTCTTACGATTCGGGTAAAACGAAACAACTAGTAACTAGTATGGCTTACCTGTTGCTTCCCTCAGTGAAATCTGTGCTTTCTTCCGAGTCCAGAAGGATTCCAGTATTTCGAAATTCGTCCAAATTTTTTGCTAATCCAAGTTCCAATATTTCGTCCAATTTCCCGCACTTTCAGAACAAATATAAAGTGAAGTTAGTTATAAAATCGACGGGTTGGAGGAGCAAGGGTTCTGGAAGCTAAGTTCGCTATTTCCTACTAAGGACTACACGCTAACAAACATTAAAAACTCGATGACTGTGAACTGGAGAGACTGAGTTAATTCACGTAAGGGACCACCAATTTTAATGTATTTATTAAGCTAACTAATATATATATATATATATATATATATATATATATATATATATACGAATATATATATATATATATATATATATATATATATATATATATATATATATATATATATATATATATAACCCATAGGAAATAAGGAAAGAATGATACACACGAGATTTCGTCTTTTTATAAGACCATAATACTTGGCGCGACCTCTACCCCCAACCCCTCAACTCAGAGAGTCGCGATCAGAAAAATAAAAGTTAAAATGGTTATCGGATATTTAAGGAGGGATTAATACTTGACGAGGTGCCCTTTCCGCTTGATACACTCCTGAAGAAGATTAGGGAGTGACTCCCCGAGATTCTGGAGCAAAGAGGGTTCAAAACTGCTCTATAACTCCTGGAGGCAATGAATGAGCTTAGGCACAAAGGTGTCGTGGCCCCGTAGACGCCTCTTTATGATGGACCAGAGGTTCTCAATGCGATTAAAATCCGGGCTATTCCAGGGAGTCTTCTATGTAGTCCAACCTACAGATATCGAATCACTTTTTAATTAGCTTAGCTGCGTGCGCATGTGCACCGTCCTGCATAAACAACTTACTCTGGTAAGCGTCAAAACAATCCTCCAGGTGGTCGCAGAACGACATCGTAATACTATAAACCACCTTGGACCATAACATTATCACGGTGTTTTACGGTGGCTTGAGTGTACCTAGGATCGAGATGATATGACCCACGCTAACCCTGACCTTACTCTCTCGATTTTAAGGAATAGCAAACGTGGACTTGTCACTCCACAACATCTTCTACCACTTCAATGGATCCTAGCGTAAGTATTTCTTAGCAAAAGCATCATGCTTTTTCCTCTGGGAGGAAATTACAAGCGGTTTCGTGAGGGTTGCGGGGGTGGTCGAATTGGACATCGTCGCGGAGCCGTCGCTGCATAGTCCTAGCAGAGATTTTTTTCCGCATACGTGGGTTCTTATCCTTAATTTTCTAAACCGTAGTCCTAGAATCACCCTACACCTGCCTATGGACAACCCAAAAGGCCATCTTCGAGATCTCACGTGACCTCTTCTTGTGAAGCCGTAGTTCGGCAGTACAAGTCTTGCGTGCTTTCAATGTTCACATATGAATACCACGCAGGCTCACTCCGATTAGGGCAGCTATTTCCTTGTTGACCTTGCCTGTCTTAAACAATGATGCTATGGGTGCATTCAGGTCATATTCCAAGTCCTTACCCACACCCAGAGCAAAAACACTATACAAATCAGGATAGCGGGTCACGCGAATAAATCACTCCACCCCCCTTCCCAAAGAGACATAAAAGCTTTAATTTCGAACACCAGAAGCAGCGCTGTCTCCTGTCACCCCCACCTGACTCCCGCGCTAAGTAATATGGCCTTTTTCCTAGGTACCTTTGGGGAGGACGCATGACAGACAAAAACCATAATAAACTGTATATATATATATATAAATATATATATATATATATATATATATATATATATATATATATATATATATATATATATATATATATATATATATATATATATATATATATATATAGAGAGAGAGAGAGAGAGAGAGAGATCCGATAAGATAGTAGTATTTCCCCACCTCCTAAGATATTAATTCGGGAGAGAAAGCGAGCCGTTAACCCCCCCCCCTCCCTCCGACTTCACTCTTTTTGGACTTGCCGCCAGGTCACTGAGAAATTTACACTGAGACATGACGATGGAATTGAAGGCTACCTCTCCGCAGTCTTGACCCCCCCCCCCTCCCTCCCTCCCCAGGATCTGGAAATTACTCATCTATTGTGTAGATTTGCTTGGAACAATTTTTATGGTTCCAGCCGCCGGTCGTTCCGTCTGACCCGCTGATCCAGGCCTCTTAAACTTTCCCGCAAGGACACGCTCGGTTGTCCCGGCCGATAATAAGGGTACGAGAAGGCCTCTATCTCTTCCTGTTTTGGAGAACTCCGGGTATATATGCACCCTCCCAAGGATTACCCACAGGTTCGCTTAGACGACGCCTTCCCAAAAGGAGTTCCATGCAACGACGCTCTCTCCCAAGAAGTGTTTAGTGACGGTCGCCTGCCACGGAAGAGCTGGAAATCACACTCGTGTCTTCGGGTCAGGGAGAATAGTCTCTTGAGGCAACGTCAGCCTTTCTCAACCGCCTTCGGATCAAGAATTGGGGAAGCCGTCCTCCGAAGTTCTTCTAGTGACCTCTTGAGGACAAGAGGCCCGATAGCTCGCTCAATACGAGTTTGGATAAGTCATCTCCCCCCCCCCCTTCGAAGTTTGACCGGTCACCTCTTGAGGACAAGAGGCCCGCATCTCGCTCGATACAAGTTTGGAGAAAGTAGCACCAGCCACTCCGGGTTCTTGGCTACACCCGTAAGTAATCAAGGTCACCAAGACCTCCCCTCAAGTTCGCCCCGCTTTTCTCTCGAGGTTTAAAGGAACTAAATCGCTCACTACCCCAAATCTCCCATTATAACCACTTAATAACCCTGGTTATCCAATTAGTATTCGGAACCTAATTCCGTCTTATTTATGTACCTATATATATATATATATCCATATTTATTTTTTACCTTTTAAATAGTGTGTATTAAAATCTATTTTGGTCGTTGTGTTTGGAATATTCCTTGGTCACGCAGCTGCAGCTAACTATTCAAATCGCACTCTTAGAACAATAACATTTGTTGCTTTGCTTAGCCTACCTTAGAGCCCGTGTGCGTATTTTCCTGTACACTGGGCCATACTTTGACATAAAGATATATATATATATATATATATATATATATATATATATATATATATATATATATATATATATATATATATATATATATATATATATATATATATTGGCGTCAGGCTTTGGGTCTTACTAAGAATTCTCTCCCACCTGATTTTGAAGCATTAAGTTCAATTAATAGCAGCCGCATTACCAAGAATATCTGAACACCAATATATTAGGACAATTTTCTTTTTTGATTAACGGGTAACAACCAATTTTTAAGCCCATTCTGGTGTGGTTTGTCCACAGTTTTCCTAGTTACTTAAAAGAGGATACTAGCTAAGCGGTAATAGTAACCACCATTTTTTTGTGTCGTGAGTCAGTTTCCCTCGTTATTTATTTTTTTATTTTTTTGTGAGAGTTCGCCCTATTTTTACTAGGAATTTTTAATAATTTTGTCGTTAGTAGAATTTATATTTGTTTTGGGGTAAAGGTTCAATAGCTCTGGTAGCTTTTTCGTGTGCAAAGGTCGAAAGTGGAATATCCGGGATGTCTTCATTCGATCGCTTTCATAAGCAAGGACAGATCCTAGGCTAATCTGGGAAAGATTTAATCGCTTACGCCCAGGAAGAGGAACGTAACGAATGTGAGGAAAGAAAAGCACAGAGAGAAGCAGAAGAGTAAGAAAGAAAAGCACAGAGAGAAGCAGAAGCCGAAGAAAGGAAAACACAGAAAGAAGAAAAAGAGAGGCAAGCGCAGAGAGAAGCAGAACAGAGAGAGAAAGAATTAGGCAGCATGAGAGAGATAAGCCGTGACCAAGTCGAGAAAAACTCCGTAGGATCTCGAAATGAACAGGTTCAAGCGCCCTCACTAAAACTTCCTGGCATACAAGGATGGAAAAGATTTTTGCTCTTATTTAACGCATTTCGAGAAGATCTTCGAAGTCAACAATTGGGACTTAGAATCAGATGGTGTCGCCCGGCCACTTCCACTATTGAACCCTCGTCTTCGCTACATATTCATTTCGCTTTCTTCAGAGGCCACCCTTGATTATTCAACCCTAAAGGCAGAACTTCTCTCTGCTATTAACATGAATCCAGAATTTTATAGGGTGAGATTCCGCTCCGCGCGAATACAGCTAGGCCAAACCTACAGAGAATTTGCATTCATGCTTCGGCGTAACTTTCAATTCTGGCTGGATTCTGGCCAAGTATCAAATGATTATAAGTCGCTAATTGACTTCATTCTAAGGGATCAACTGATGTCGACCTTCCCTCGCGAACTAAGGGCCTTCATAGCGGACAGAAGAGCTTCCACTTTCAAGGAGTGTGTGGAAGAAGCCAACCTTCACGCTTCCAGTCAAGACCTCTACCCCAAGGAGGTCAAGAATAACCCCCCCCCCTTCCCCAAACACAAGTTTGGGTTTAACCGAAGCCAACCCAAGGGCAACAACGGCTTCGTAAAAGTACAAGCGCCGAGCAAGTACAGGCCTCACCCGCCGCGAGAGCAAAAGGACGTGAAACCCCCGTTACTCCCCTCCACGCCTAGCAACTACTCCCGTAGAAAATTGTATGTTTTACGTGTGGCACCCCTGGGCACTTAAGTTACAATTGCCCTCAAAATTATACATTGAAGACCTCGTCGTCACCAGGTCCACCAAATCTCTGAAGCCCCCTCGCCTAATCCGCTAGCGGCCCCTGCTCCCTCTCCCCCGGATAAACAGGTATATTTCCTGTTTAACAAGAGTTCCCCCGGTGGGCTCCAGTTTGAAAATGGCGCAGTAAATAGTTGCCGAGTGTCAACCTTGGTTAGAGATACAGGTTGCATCTGTATAGTAGTATCAAACAAACTACTACCCCCCGTAAGCCCCCAGCATAACAGGTTCGCTTTGGTGCATGACTTTTTAGGTCGTGCCACCAGGTTCCCGATGGTACGGCACCATATTCAGTGCCAGTACTTCACCGGATGGGCCGACGTAGTCGCGGCCCCGATAAAATTCTGCTCCGTCCTTATTGGACAGAGCGCACAACTCTCCCAAAACCCAATTTCCCAGCCGGTCGTTACCAGGTCCCAGGCCGAGAAGGATATATCGCTTCCGGTACCCCTATCGTCCCCAGACAACGACCTCGCCACCAATGTTCAATTTGCTGAGGTGCAGAAGAATTGACCCACATTACAACCCCCGTATGAAAAAGCAAGGAAGAAGGAGACTGAAACGGTGCGAGGCAATCGGAAGATCGAATACACCGTGAAGGACGCGTTATTATATCGTTCTTCTGTTGAACCGGAGAGTCCTCCGACCAACGCGTTATGTGTGCCGAGAACGTATATCGAACCCGTTCTAAAGATGGCTCACGATGGCCTAATGGTCGGACATTGGGGTCATAACAAAACGGCACAGCGAGTTTTAAAATATTTCTTTTGGCCAGGCACGGTCAAAGAAATTATCGACTTCTGCAAGTCCTGTGACCTTTGCCAGAATGTCACCTCCAAAGGGCGTGTAGCCGCCGCCCCCCTTCAAAAGACTCCGAGAGTGGCCGAGCCCTTCGCCCCCCCCATCGAGCGAGGGACACTCCTATATTTTAACACTCGTCGATTGCGCCATCCGTTTTTCAGAGGCTATCCCCATGAAGAAGATTGACAGCATTTCTTGTGCAGAGTCTCTAATCTCAATCTTTTCCTGAGTAGGGATCCCGAAGGAGATCTTATCCGACAGAGGACGTCAATTCCCCTTTGAATTGATGGAGTATGTCGGTAAACTCCTTCTCATCAACCCCTCTTCACGACGTCCTGGCACCCTTCCGCTAACGGGATGTGCGAAAAGTTAAACAGCACCCTAAAAGTGGTACTCAAGAAGGTGTGCCACGACCAACCCCAAGAGTGGCAACGCTACCTCCCCGTAGCGTTATTTGTTTGTCGCGAAGTCCCCCATAGGACTTTGGTGTTCGCTCCCTTTTAGCTGTTATATGGACGTAACGTCTGAGGACCGATGATCATTTAAAAAAAATTGTGGTCCAATCCTAGAATGGATGAGGAAATTAAATTTTCTCACGCGCACGTTTTAGACCTGCGTACACGGTTAGAAAAATGTGCGGACGTCGCTCTCCAGAACGCCGATGTAAACCTGGAGAAATACTGCACCTACTTCGACCTAAAATCAAAGGCGCGCTCGTTAAAATAGGGTGACGAAGTATTGCTCTTGCTTCCCTCCGAAGCAAATAAGCTCCTCTCCCACTGGAAAGGACCTTTCTACGTTTTAGAGCCCCGCGGCCCGGTGGATTACCTAATCGAAACCTCCTCCAGTAATAAGATCTACCACATTAACCTCCTAAAAAAATACCACCGCCGAGCTTGCCGAAATAACATAGTCGCCCTAGACGAAGAACCCGTCCTCGAAGCCGCCTATCCCGTCGAACCCTTGTGTCTGGTCCAAACGGTCTGCGTAGAAGCAGACGATGAGTATCTCCTACCGTCTCTTCCTTTTCCCCTAAGGGAGCCTAACTCTGACTTGGACGTAAACCCCAATGTCGCCCCTAATGAGCGGGCTCAATTGCTTGCCTTATTGGAAGGCTTTCCCGACGTCATTTCCGAATTCCAGGGTTGCTCAACCCAATTTACACATGAGATTGTCCTCACTACTCAAGATGCGATAAGAACCAAGCCTTATTCCATACCCGTACATTTAGGGCCGATTTTCAATGCAGAGATCAAGAACTTATTAAAATTAGGAATAATAGAACCCTCGTCGTCCGATTTTTGCTCCCCCATTGTCATGGGTAGGAAGCCTGACAAGTCGTTTAGGATGTGCGTCGATTTTAGCAAATTAAACGTGGTTACACAGTTTGACGCGGAACCAATACCCATAATCGACCAAAGTCTTCATGCCTTCTAAGACGCGAAGTTCATCTCCGAGATCGACCTCTGTAAAACCTACTACCAAGTGCCACTTACAGAGCAATCGAAACGCTTTTCCTCTTTCGTTACTGAAAAGGGGTTATTTCAGTTTACTCGACTTCCTTTTGGGTTGGTAACTGCTTGCGGAATTTATAACCGGATCATGCGTCGGTTGTTAGATGCCTATCGAATGTGACGTTTCATTTCGATAACGTGTACGTCACTACTGTACCTGGGACCAACACGTACAGTCTTTGTACGCGCTTTTATACTGGTTGCACGTAACGGGTTCATGGTAGGCCTGACAAAGTGTCACTTCGCCTATGACACTATTGACTACCTTGGCTTCCAGGCCAGTAGGAACCAAATGCTTCCCTAGGAAGACAAGGTAAAGGCTATTTCGGAAATGCCGCCCCCCCGAATGAAGAAACAGCTTCGTTCCTTTTTTGGGATTCGTGTCATTCTATCGTCGTTTTGTGCCGAATTTCGCTGCCATAGCCTCACCCTTTAACGCCCTGCTTAAGAGAACGGCCCCCGATCCAGTCAATTGGACCCCTTCCGCGGAAGATCGCTTCTACCAGTTAAAGGACAAACTAATCTCTGCTCCTATTTTGAGATTATCGAATCCTAATAAAACATTTGGGGTTCGTACCGATGCCTCCCAGGATGGCCTAGGTTGTGCTCTCATCCAATATGATGACGATGAAGTGGGATATCCTGTAGGATATACTAGTAGGAAGCTGTCCCATCACGAAAAGGCGTATGCCACCATAGAGCTCGAAGTGTTAGCCATAGTGTGGTCTATTCGTAAGTTTAGGATGTATCTCATAGGTAAAGAATTTATTGTCGAAAGTGATCACAAACCCCTGGCGTACCTAAAAAACAGTAAGAGCCAAAATGGCCGTTTAATGCGTTGGAGCCTACTACTCATGGAATACCAATTTTGGATCATGCATGTTAAAGGCACCGACAACTGCATAGCCGATAACTTGAGTAGGAATCCAATAGAAGACCCCCCTTCAACAACCTGAGTGTATAGTAAAATTCGTGTTTGACTCATTTTGTAAATACTAGTTTCCTTTTTTTTTGGCCTTGATGTTGTGTGTTCGTATGTATAGATTAAGTTATCTGTGGTTACACATATGTAAATCCTGTGTAGTGTTATATGATTTTTCCTCTCTCTTGGTAAACGTTAAAATTGTAGCTTTATAAGTTCCTCTCTCAATGAAATTAGTTGTAGACATTTTTTTCGCCCCAAAGTGTTCTGTGCTGTAAAAATATCTTTGGATAGGGAGTGTAGAGGGATTCGCTAAAATAGTAGTATTTTCCCACCTCCTAAGATATTACTTCGGGAGAGAAAGCGAGCCGTTACTCCCCCCCCCCCTCCTCGACTTCACCCTTTTTGGACTTGCTGCCAGGTCACTGAGAAATTTACACCGAGGCATGACGCTGAAATTGAAGGCTACCTAACCGCCGTCTTAATTCCCCCCCCCCCCCGCCCTGGGTCGGGAAATTACTCATCTATTGTGTAGATTTGCCTGGATCAACTTTTATGGCTCCAACCACTGGTCGTTCCGTCTGGCCCGCTGATCCAAGGACACGCTCGGTTGTCCCGGCCGATAATGAGGGTTCGAGAAGGCCTCTCTCCCTCTCCCTGTTTTGGATAACCCCGTGTATATATCCACCCTCCCAAGAATTACCCACAAGTTCGGTTAGACGACGCTTCCCCGAAAGGAGTTCCATGCAACGACGCTCTCTCCCGAGAAGTGTTTAGTGACGGTCGCCTGCCACGGAAGAGCTGGAAATCACACTCGTGTCTTCGGGTCAGGGAGAATAGTCTCTTGAGGCAACGTCAGCCTTTCTCAACCGCCTTCGGATCAAGAATTGGAGAAGCCGTCCTCCGAAGTTCTTCTAGTGACCTCTTGAGGACAAGAGGCCCGATAGCTCGCTCAATACGAGTTTGGATAAGTCATCTCCCCCCCCCCTCCCTTCGAAGTTCGACCGGTCACCTCTTGAGAACAAGAGGCCCGCATCTCGCTCGATCCGAGTTTGGAGAAAGTAGCACCATCCTCTTCGGGTTCTTGGCTACACCCGTGAGTAATCAAGGTCACCAAGACCTCTCCCCCCCCCCCACCCAAGTATACAAATAGGTATTTTTTTTTTTCTTAATTCTAACACGGCGTTGAAATATCTAGATAAAAATCCTAAACATTTAAAGACCGTATATTATTGCTAAGAAAAGAAAAACATCTTTTAAACTATTCATTCCAAAGCACCAAAAAGCAGAACTATTATTAAATTAAGAGAAAAAAAAGAGTAGAAATCTCGACGAAAAAGATGCATTTCTCCAATTGCATTTGGGCTTATCAGGGTCTAACGCCAGGTCTATTAAAAGTGAACGGTACCGTATACACTATACAAGTATAGGCAAACATAAATGTGAGAATAAAATTGATTATGCTCTCATATTAATTTTTGGGGTGTAATTTCTTTTTCTTTTCTTCTTAAATAGGGAAAGCATTGCTTCCATTGTTTAGCCTAGATCCTATCATATCTAATTATATTAAATCACAAATTAAAATGTTTAAAGAATTTGTACCCGCTAGTTAGGGTTTTGATGCAGGTAGCCGTTTTAAACCCCCCACTCCTTACTATTTAAGACATTGTCTGTCCTGACCTACGTTATTCCATGGAGAGGTCTTTTAGAATAAAGACGAAAGCGCTCGGAATCGTTTTTCCATTTTCCTTGTGGGTGTTATTTATCATAATTTTGACTCACGTGCAAGTTGTAAGTTTCTTTTCATATATATATATATATATATTATATATATATATATATATATATATATATATATATATATATATATATATATATATATATATAAATATATACTATCATGACACAAATTTAATGTGTAAAAATAAAATCATTGCTGATAACACGAAACAAAAGGCCAAAAGAAATCTGGGATACATACTCGTAGCTAGACATTTTGCATTTAAATTCAAAGATATATCCTTCCTTTATATAAAGCGCTTGTAAAACCTCGTTTGGAGTATGCGGTGCAATTCTAGTCTCCATACATGCAAAACGGACATTGTGATATTGGAACGCGTCCAGCGTCAATCACGAAATTAATTCCCAAACTTAGAAATGTAAATGTGCTCGATTTACATAGGAAGTCTTATAAGTTAAACACTATTGGTGATTATCAGTGATAATTAAAAGTAATAAAAATTGGGTCTTTTCTGTTTGGCGGCAGGCAGATCTTTTTTACCAAATTTTCGCCAATAATGCAGTTTTGAGAGCTGAATACGAATATAACATTTATTTTTTTGGAGAAATGAAAGGAGGTATCTAAAAAAAGAAATTTCAAACTGTAAATTTTGGTTTGTCCGATACATTTTGAAAAAAATCGAAATTGAAATAAAACACACTTAAACTGCCATATGATTTCTCAATATTATTGTTCACTCCCTTTATAATTTTTTAAAACAAATTTTAATTTCTATTGCGTTTTCGCCACATAAATTCACATAAGTAGGAATCGAGCATCCTACGGTGGGTACCGCCGTGTTCCAATATGTTTCACCTTTTTGGAGTAAATCCAAGGGGACTGCTCGTGAGTTTCAATCAATTGGGGGGGGGGGAGTCTGTGGGGCACAGCCCCACATTATATAATCATAATTGTTTATAGAATAATGTTCTAAACTAGTGCGCATTAAATTTTGTTTTTTTAATACCTCCTTTCATTTCTCCAAAAAATAAATGTTATATTCGTATTCAGCAGTCAAAACTGCATTATTGGTTAAAACTTGGTACAAAAGATCCGCCTGCCGCCAAACAGAAAAGATCCTAAAAATTAGCAGTAATAAATGAAGCAGTGTAAATGAAAATTTATAATGCAATAATATAGAAAATTATAGAACTGATGGCATGAACTCACTTTCGGCATTGTACTACGCATGCGAATGTATGAGTGTAAGAATATATATATATATATATATATATATATATATAATATATATATATATATATATATATATATATATATATATATATATATATATATATATATATATATATATATACGAGGGGCGCTCAATATGTTTTGCGAATCGGTAGGGCAAAACAGAGGAAGGGGGATGGCTGTTTGTGGGAGTGTTAGGACAACTTATGACAAGTCAGGACCTGCAGCCGCACGCTCCTGCCTCGTCTATTTAAGAAGCAGTAGATGATCGCAGATCGTCAGTCACAAATTTTTCAACAATGGAGAAGGTTGAGCACTGCGTAGTGATCAAATTTTTGACCAAGGAAGGCAAGAATGCAAAGGAGATCCATGAACGCATGGTTACAGTGTACACCGACACCGCCCCTTCCTATGCCACCATTACTCGCTGGAATAGGAAGTTCCGCCATGGTCGTGAGTCCGTTGAAGATGACCCCCGTCCAGGACGCCCGTCAGACGTGACCAACGAGGACAATATGGCCCGTGTGGAGAGGATGATCCTCGAAAATCGACGGGTGAAGGTCGAAGAAATCGAGCGAGAACTTGGAATATCACATGGAAGTGTTATCAACATCATCCACGACAATTTGGCCATGACCAAGGTCTCTGCCCGTCGAATCCCTAGAAACCTCACGAAATCTTACGCCCCATGATCTACTTCAACGTCGTCAAAGTCCACAAGGCGAGAGTTGCACAAGCTGCCCTGCGCGAGTGCGGATTCGAGGAGTTCAACCATCCCCCCTACAGTCCAGATCTGGCCCTTAGCGACTACTTTTTATTCCGCTAGCTCAAGGCTGCACTGCGTGGACGCCGGTTTGGGGATGATGAAGATGTCCAGCTCGCCGTCCAGGAGTGGATTGAACAGCAGTCGAGAGATTTCTGGTTGTCGGGAATTTGAAGCCTCAGGGACAAGTGGCGCAAGTGCATTGAAGTCGAGGGTAGTTATATTGAAAAATAATAAAACACTTTTCCTCATATCTCGTTTCCTTATATCCGAATTGCAAAACTTATTGACCGCCCCTCGTACATTGTGCATATTTGTTTATGTGTATACATATATATAAGTATAGATTTATATTATACTCGACAGAACCGTGAAGAACAGAGAAGATTTTTTCTGCCATTCCCAACAACAGTTCCCATTTAGGGAAATTCCAATGTTTACTTACATTTTCAAAGCCGAGGATCCCTCGCGCCTCTTTTTTTATAGTAATTTTCATTTGAAAGCATTCCATAGCCAAGTCGCGGCAACCTACCCCGTCTTAGTACCCTCCAGCTGGATCAGCAGCCCCCTCCTCTCCCGACTGACACCCGTCTCTGTTGGTCGAGTTTGCCCGCCTCAGAAACCGAGCGAACAATACCGATCTTAAAATCTTCGGGCATAACTGACCGAGTGTTTTGAGATCTGGATAGACCCACTTTCTGTACCATAATGTGCCCTGGTTGCCAGGATATAAACTCCATTTCAAGCCCCCTTCCCTTCTAGTTCTGTAAAATAAGTATATCGGCTTCAAATTTCTTTGTAAAAATTAGCTAGTGTTCAGAGACATCCAGCGGCTGATCCCTTGTCATTTTGACTCCTAAGATCGCACCTTGCGAATCTTAGTAATTTTTTTAGAAGTTTGATCAAGAACTTAATTAAAGGACTCCCGCAAAACAATTCCGTTTGATTCCCTTTCCTCCTCGGACATGAAAACACTAACAAGTTGCGTATTCGACCCGCGGTCACGTTACGGAAGATGACCGGATACCGGCACACTCGTGGCATCAAGGATTCTCCCGTGAAGGAAAACTGCCGCCCATTGCCTTCAAGAAAATCCATTTTGCCAACCAGTGTCGAGCACCAACACTGGTTAAAAAAAAGTCAACCCAGCACCGGTAACCCCACCCGTTTTAGAGAAATAGATCGTACGAAGAGAGACTGAGGCCCCTCAATTTACTTTCCCTGGAAGATCGGCATCTGCGTGGCCAACTTTTTGAAGTATCTATTTAAAATACTAAACGCGTTTACTAATATAATTTATGACTCAATATTGCAACTAGAGACCAAGCGGCAACTATCATAGAAATAACGATAGTGGTAAATTTATTTTCTTGTAAAATAACAGTGACTTGGAATGGCTTGCCTAGGAATCTCTTTGAATCCACTACAGTAAATATGTTTAAACTAGAATCGATTAATATTTCTTTAAAATATGACCTTGGAGGAAGAAGAGTTATAAAACCAATTCTTTATCCATATCCTTTCTTCCTTTACCCATTTTTCACCTCTGACTTCTATCATTTACCCTCTTTTGGGGGCTACCTTTAATTGGATTTTCGGGTCTTTGCTGGTTCGTAATTCTGTATAAATGATATAGTCTCCTGAAGTTCCCTGAAGTATCTTACCTCTATATGTTCTACTTCTAACCTTTCTACCTATTTATATATGAGTTATATGACTATTTTTATGAATATATAAACCATTTTTCAGACAACTTTATCTTGCTTACCTATACTCCCTTTATACCTTTCTGTATCCTTTCTTCTGGGACAACAAAGGGGAAAATGGTGTACCAAGGGTAAGGTCAGTGCTACACCTTAAACCTAGAGAATAGACACGCCCTCCGGGCCCCAGTATGCACTCTGCAAGGGAGTGTTAGGTGTAGCATGCGTCAGCATTTCCTCGCAGCCTCAATGCTCCCAGACGGAAGATGTACTGTTGGTTTTGTCTTTAATTTTATATTCAATCTTTGGGGATCAAATAAACCAAAAATTCTAATTGCCAGGTTTGCATCCCTTCTTGCAGTTAAAGGCAAGATAGAAGAGATGGGTTGTTTTATATAAAAAAACAAACAAACAGAAAAAACAGGAGCCACGCGCGGGGCATGACCCCCGTTTGTGACTTATAGAAAGTCAAAGTGACGTCTAAAAGGATAACGCAAATTATAATTTGAGGCTACATACCTCCTCATAATAAGTGGGTGGGGGATCTCTGAATGTAATTCCCCTTCGTTTCATCGTTGACACATCGTGAACGATGTTGTCGGAGTATAGACCGATGTGTTGGATGCCTGGACCTGAATGCTCAATCAGGAACTTCTCAACATGGCTGTTCTCTGGAGGAAATTTTTTTTACCGAATTAAGACTTGGTTTCAAACTCAGAAAGAAGCCAAAAACAAAATTATCCCAACTTGTGGGTTGCAAGTAAACATTCAAGTTTCTAAGCATATATCTAAGCATTGTACCTATTTCAGGAAGATGTTCTGCAATGACGATTCTTATAACATAAGGGTCGTCGAGTTTGCCGGAGGAACTGAGCCCGGTTTCAGCACAGCGCCAATACTGCATAGCCTTCAAGCGAAGTCCAATTCCTTCGGCTAAAACAAAACCATCTTCATCCGTATCTTGTCTAGGAAATGAGAGAGATGAGTACAAACATAACTACCAAAATAGCACATTCGTCCTTCAGATCACTCGAACTTTGTGCAACGAATGGCGTTTAATTAAGTACATACAAAGGAACGCAGGAAGGCGAGACTGCAGATTAAAACGAATGTAAGAAAGGGCGAATAATTCATTTTTGTCTGGTGAAAGGGAAGAGAAAAAATGCTGAATACTCTTCCGAAAAAAAATAATCTAAAGCTATATTCTTAAGTGTCATCAGCAAACATACTTATCTGACTTGGCGTTCACACACAATTTTGCCCCGTGCGTCATCTCTACATGTTATCTATTCGGTTAGAACTGCTCTCCATCACTCCTAGAGCAGGACGTAATAAGTTATCTCTTTCTGACACTTCTCTTAAAGCACTCGAGTTCCATTTGTTTACTTCTATATCAGAGTTCGTACTTTAATTATTACTAATTTTGTACGAACCCAGCAAATAAAGTTGACGAGATTTGCTTTTGTGGTTATGATCGATTTTTTCCCTACCATTGTTCATTCTTCTTCTGTCTGTCACCTCCCCCCCAAACCCACAGATAAGAACCTAACAAGATAAAGAACGAAAGTAAAAGAAAATGGCGAGTTCTCCGGGTCAAAAATGTGCCAAGTACACTTTAGGCTACTTGCGCCATGTTGGTTTGTGTTTGGTAGGAGTTTTACCACCGAACTGGTCTCCTTTCTCAGTGGAGAACTTCATTTGTAGGTGGGATCCTAACTATGCGTGACTGCAGCGTGGCCGTTCCAAACTCGACCAGAATTAAGACTCCATCTGGCGACTGCCAAAACTGCACCTGTGCTGACTAAACTTCCCTCGGCCTCGAATCGTTGCTGCCATTCGGAACCCGACATGAATAATACTCATAACTCACTCATTTTTAGTCGCGTGCACGTGACTCTATAAGTTACTATATCGATCAGTAGGTCGTCGGTCGGATGGTAACATTTAACTTTTCAATGAGATTTTTGGCAATAACATCGTAACTATTCCGACGATTCTAACGAAATTTGGAACACTTATGTTGTTTTACATTTTCTTTCGAATGATATAATTGCCAAGGTTCTCCTAAGGTTAGCCCGGAAATTATTAAAAGAAAACTAACTATAGGTCGGATTGCCCCATTGTTGAAAGTTTTGAAGGTCGTAAGTCAGAATAATTGAGAGCACGCGACATACGTTTGTTGAGAGATTGAGATGAAACTTGTACACTTGAACTGGTAATAAACGAATCTGGCAGCCTCCCTCCATTTTATATTGCCTAAAAAAACTAAATCGGTAAAAATAATAATGGTTATAAGTAACTAAAGTGTCAGAGATAGGTGAGACACCTTGTACATTTTCACACTCCCCAAAGTCACCACTTTCTCTCCAAACCTTTCTGGTGAGATTCTTCAGGTCGTATTCATCTTGAAAGAAAATTATGATGCCCTTCCTTCCCCACTCAATGAATTCTAGAATGACGGGCCAGGAAGCCCCTAAGATCCAATTGACGAGGTCTCTAGAATTTAAAGCGCAATAGCAGCGAGGCCACATCCTGGAGAAAGATTGTAAGGAGGAATCTGTTAAGAATCCGGTGACGTTAGAGGAAGTGAAAATGTATCTAAGATATATAGCCGCGGATCCTCCCTCAGGCCTAGACGGGATGACAAATTGTGCTTGTTAGGACCTGGGGGGGGGGGAGGGCGCACACGTGCCTCTAGTAAAGGATAATGAGGGAAGATGGGAGCGTACGCAATGAGAATAGGGAGGAGGTAGAAATCAAGCATTACTTTTACGTAGTAGTAGTAGTAGTAGTAGTAGTAGTAGTAGTAGTAGTAGTAGCACAGTAGCTCTAGCACCAGTAGTAGTACGCCAACCTGCCTTTATCCAAGATTATCCACGACCGGATAAGTAGTAATGTCATAGATTGGCTAAGTGACGATGACGTCATAATTACAGTATGCCTTTAGTGGTGAGTTGACCGTTTTTACCACAATCCTCTGGACGCAGTTTACAGACGAATGTTGGGTCCTGAGTCCCGTTCATTGACTCGGATGACCCCTAATAGGCCCTGGTGGCCTTTGCCATCAGTTAAATTATGTTAGAATTTCGAGTGCGGCGATGCAGCTATTGTGCACGAACCAGTCCCAAGTACATGGGAGAAGCGATAGCGAGCCGGTCGTCCCGTTACCGGGACAGGTAACGTGCGCAAAGATCACCCAGACTGGGACATTCAACAAAAATGTGCCGAATATTCCGGGGGACAACGCAGTCATCGCACTAAGGCGCAGGCGAGCGCTCCATCAAATGGCGGTGAGTCACACGAGTGTGTCCAATTCGGAGACGACAGAAAGCAACCTGAAGCCGTCGCGGCATTGTGAGGTAGGTCCATGGGAACAGTCGCTGTGCAATGGCACGTAACTTTAAGTTCCCCTCGACCATCTACGATCTTCTTAGCCAAGACGCCGGGAGGGAAGCCCGTATTCATTACATGTAGTCGGTGTGAAGAAGAGCGAAACGCTGGTCTGGTCACCCAGTCCTCGCGGACTTTTTTGCAACATCATTGGCACGTTCATTCCCCACAATTCTTACATGTCCAGGAACCCAGCAGAAGATAAGCTCGACAAACACCCAGCTCGCCAAAACCATGGCGTGAGGGATTTCTCGAATCAGAGGATTAGGAGATTCCAATGCCCCGAGAGCACTCAGGGCGCTTTGTGAGTCGCTATAGTTCATAGTCCGGTCACCGAACCGGGCACGTCGCGTTATCTCCAGTAGCGAGCAATGTATTGCAACTAGCTCGGCCGTGAAGACAGACGCAGCGCCTGGCAGAGCACCACTGACTTCCAACAGAGAGGATACGGTATGTAAACCGACCCCCTATTGGGACTTGGAGACATCTGTATACACTGGCATGATTCTAGCGTAACACGAAGTGCGCTCCAAAAAGGCCGAGCGCAATAGTCCCGTCGCTGTAGAAGCTTTGGGAGCAGAGGCATGGCGACAAATAGTCAAAGGTGGTATCCTCCAGGGTGGCGTCCTGGGCAGAACCAGGGGCCCCACAGGCCCAAGAGCTATACCTAGCTCTAGAACGATTTTCTTAGACTTAAACGTAAAGGGCTTAGGGTATGACTGGTCTCTCTCGGTGACATAGGCACCGTCAAGATCAACTGCGGAGGCAGTGAGAGCTGTTGCTGACTGAGGGAGGCACCGGGCTCGAGCGTACAGTCGAATGATGCACGGCGCAGAGCAAGTGGTATCTCCCAACGACCAACTTTAGGGGTGTTGCCCCCTTTAAGTCTAACGACTCGGTGGAGGCTCGCGGCCGTTTCGCCTTAGAGAAAACGGTCACGCTGGGGGAAGTAGGGGGAACTCGGGTTTTATCCGGGGCTGGGTGTGAACCCTTTATGCCGCTAGCTCTACCAGGGAAGCCCCCAGGGTGGGTAGATCCCGCAGAAGGGTTCCGTATGGGCGCGGAAACGACCGTGCTCGTAGGCCTGGAGGGGCTAAGAGCAGATGGTGTCGTTCTTAACATTGAGGCATAAGACGTCCCAGGCAGAGCCGGGGGCATCAGGACCAAATCTCGCAAAATGAGAGACGATCCTGGGTCTGAGATGCCAGGATTGAGTTTTCAAGGAGATTCGCACCACATTGCTTCGAAGAATCGGTGTGCGGCTCTCTGCAATTGACACACTTGGCCAAACACGATTTGGACTTATAGTGTGCGACCTTGGAGAAACTTACACAGACTTCGGGTAACCCCGACTTTGCGCGTCTACAAAAGCGATTAGTATGGCCGAAGTGGGACACTAGTAGCACCCTGCGAAAGTAGCCCGAATGACTTCACGCAGTAGCGATACCAACCGACACGCATTGACTCAGGGAGCTTGTCACAATCGAACGTTAGGAAGAGTGTAGGGGTGGATCTTGAGGCCACTCCCTTTTTTCTCGTCACACTTTTGACCTTGACCGCTCCATGGTCGGCAAGCTCTAAGGTGATATCATCTATGGACTAGTCCACGAGTTTCCTAGCATAAACTACTCTGTTCACGAATTTCATGTTAGAGTGTGGTGTCATACTCACTGGCGTGCCATCAAGTGTCCGAAGGGCACTAATCATGGCCGCCTCGGAGGGATTCGATGCATTCGCCAGAAGGCTCCCGTCATATACACGAGAAACGGGTCACCTTCGGCTCTCTACCAATCACACTAGTTAAAGCTCTCCTCTGGTCGACCGTGTTGCTCTTAGGCAACATGCTACCATCAGTGGAGCTGGAAGTGTTTGAAACTAGCACGCTCAAAAACGCCAGGTAACCTCGGAATGAGGGGTCCTGACGTAATCAATTGAGGCTCCGCTCTGCGCACTTTTGGTCTTAGTCTGGGACTTACCTCCCGGGCAGCAACGAAGCCGGACGTACGTGCCCATCTTGGCTTGGTCGCTTACCGAAACGGCAGCAGACCCGTCCGTCCCCGCGGCTCCAGCGAAAGGAGACTTGCCCCGAGTCTTTTTGGTCTACATTCGGCTTTTGTTTTTTTTTAAGGAGAGGATGGCGGGGAGTTAACCAGCCTCTACCCTCTGCCGGGTGGAGCTCGCAGGCCAGATGGGCTAGCCTCAGCAAGATCCTTCTCTGAAATGGAGAAGGTTTTGGCTGTCACAGGGGCACCAGCCTGGGAAGAGATCCCTTCTCTCCTTGTAAGGGCCCGGACACCCGCGCAATCTAAGGAAGAGCTTTCACAGGGGCGGACTCGAGGTCTGTGCTTGGCACCGAGCCCATGATCGACCCCATGAAAGATCCTACCATCTGGGGCTGGGTCACCACAGAGACCATGTCTATCTCATGGGGGTCCATGCCTCCTCCAAGATATCACAGGTTCCATTCGAGGTACCTTTGGTCCTTTCGTTTTTGGCCAGCGAACCGGCATCCGTCGGGAAGAGAGGGGGGTACGTACAGTCACCCCCTGTAAGCTGGATAATCGCGCCCGCAGGACTTTGGAGGATATGAGGCCGACGGGCCCTGTCTTCCCTCACCCCTCTAAGGGTAGTAGGCCCTATCTACCCGCTCCCACCGGAAGCGGTCAATTATGGGCCGCCTGCCTGCTTTCTTAACAGTTCCCTTGGAAAGCAAAAGGGGGACTGTCACTGTAAAGAAAGGGTCACCCAAATGCAATTCCAGAGAAGGGGGTGAGAGGGGACTCCCCTACACCTGTAGGCATAGGAGATGATTAAGCCTCCTCTCTGGTAAAAGAGGTTTGGAGGGTCCCCTGCGAAAGCAAACGGGGGGGGGGGGAAGCTTCCTTTTATCCATGGAGCTGCCCGAAGGCGGTTCCGTCACTGGTGTTGGGGAAAGGGAGATGATTTTTTTTATTCTCATCATCGGGCACGGGGTGACCCTCTTATTGATACGGGAAGCAAACGCTTATCACCCCACGCAGTAGCGCGCTTTGCGAGGGGTGAATACGGGACGGCAGAACCAGCTGCTGCCATTTGAGGCACTCCTCCTTACTAATGGTCTGGCAGCACATCGGCATAGCGGCTCCACCTTAGGCTCGGCGTAAAATCGATAGACATTGAAAAGAGAAAGAGTGGGGATGTGAAGAAGGTGTGGGTAGGGATGAAGCAGGTTGTTAAAAACCCACCACCCCGAACCGGAACTGAGGGGTGAGGGAATGTTGGCTCCTACCCCCCCTCATCCCTGATCCGGGATAGTTAGGTGAGAGGAAGCTGGTCGGCGTCTACCCTGTGAAATTAGAGGCCGACCAGAGAAAGCTGTGGGAGAGGTTGTAGGGAAAGTGAGGAAGTAGAGTAAGAAGACAGGTGTCAGAAAGAAGGAGAAGAGCCTAAGCTGAGGCCGGACGGGGCGCTGAGTCACGTCAGCGCGGCGGCCGGGAAGGCAAATCGCCGCGCCCCTTACGGGAAAGAGGAAACTTAGAATCTATCGAAAGCTTATTCGTGGTGGTGGGGAAGAGAGGCAAAGAGAAGCAAAAGTGAGCATCGTTCGAGTAGCCAAAAGAGCAAATCTCTTGTCGTATTAGAGATCGTGGACATTATCCAGATGGCCAACTGCGACGTTTTTGCAGAAAATTTACATTTTAATCTGTTCCTTAGACCTAACTGTCTTGTCTTGTCTTGCTATTTATTCGGCGCGGAAAGCACTATTTTCCGAATTATTATCACTTGAAAGTAGTAAATTCTGAGCCATCGAGCTATTATTTGCCGCTGCTAGCCATGTCGGTATGACGTCTTAAGCCAAGGGAAAAAAGAGAGATTGATCACACCGTTTCAAGCAATGTCCATTGCCTACAATGAGATCAGCATGACATTTAGGTAATACACTAATTGAACTACGTGGGATAGTTATTTAAACGAGTTTAGTTTTGGTAATTCTCCAGATTAACGACTAATATTCACACGAAAATGCAAGCACCGTTGTATCACAACCGTCACAAAGATCAGCCATATTGAAATGAAACCTGAAGCTATGACAGGACAACTAGTGTCACTAGAATAGGATTGCTGTTTTGTTCCTTTCTGACTAAAAAAAACAGCACACAAAACCTTAGAGTACTTACTAAAAACAAATTAAACCAACCCAAAATACTTAACCTACATACTCAGTTAGTTTGTGCTCAGAGTATTTTGGGTTAGTTTAATATATATATATATATATATATATATATATATATATATATATATATATATATATATATATATATATATATATATATATATATATGTATGTAGCTAGGCGAGGTCTGTTCTTTCTTGTGGGTGTCCTACCAAATAAATTTGTACTTGGATTTCTGTAAACAACTTTAGGAAAATATAACTTTATTTCGGAATTTGAGGTTTCTATAAGGAAGGGCTGGAGCTTGGTGAATCCATCCACCGAAGTGGAACGGATCACAACGATGAAGAACTGTCATCGATTGTTTCTAATGCAGATCTGGGTTCCTAAGCATAATCTCTCTTGGGATAGAGAGATAGATAGAGAGAGAGAGGGGAAACGAGGTCGTGGTAACCTAACACAAGAGTCTTGAGAGGAATTGAAAAACAGAATTATTGGTGTTAGCGGTCAAGGGCCAATAAATACTGGTTATAGGGCTTGTGCTGACGGAGTTTTAAGAGGAGATGAATGAAGCTCACATAGTCGTTAGGCAATGCCTAAGTGTAAAAACGAACGTGTATATGAATGCGCACAATTTGTGTACATGATCCCTACAAAGAACACCCAGCCTTCTGATTTATAATATAAGGGTGAGTAAGAACAAGTGTATTTAAATATATATTAAAGAAGTTTAACAAAACGTTGAGACTATATATTATACAATATTTAGATATATTTAATATCTATCTTACGTGAAAATTTAAAGTGAATGGAATAAATATTTCGTAAGTTATGAGGAAATGAACAAACTATCTTCCAAATTGCAGCGGCCAAGAATTAAGGGTCACTTAGAAAAAATGAACTACCAACCGAGGTATTTGCGTTTAGGAGACTGGTGATGGGCTAACAGTTACCTCTTGTGATCATATATTATTAGAACATTCAACTGTCAACATGGCAGCTTGTGAGAGACGACCAGTGTCCTGTGATGAAAAACAAAGGATTGTGTGCCTCTACCAAGAGGGAAAGTAAAATTATGTGATAGCAACTACTGTAGGAAGGTCTACAAGTGTTGTTCAACGAATTGTAGCTCGTTTTAAGTCATCAGAATCTACAGATGCTAAACCCAAACCCGGTAGACCTCGTAAAACGTCACCAAGACAGGATCATATTATGATTAGAATGTCACTGAAGGATAGGCTTGATAGTGCTACTGAGATATCCCGCGAGTTCAGCTCCACCTCCGATTTCAACGTATCGCGCAAAACACTTTCTGGAGGTTACGAGGTTTTGGTTTGCTTGCTCGGGTACCGGCAAAGAAACCTCTGATCTCCAAGAAGAATCAAAGAGCCCGTCTTCGTTACCCTCATGAACATTTCGTTTGGACAGAAGAACAGTGGTTGCGGGTTCATTTTAACGATGAATCGAAGTTTAATGTGATTGGTTCCGATGGCGGGATGTACGTCCGACGAAGACGTGGCGAAAGGTTATCTCGTGCATGTGTGAAGAAGTGAAATATGGAGGAGGCAGTGTAATGGTATGGGGAGTGATCTCTGATATTGGTCCTGGTCCACTTATTCACCTATAAGGGACTGTCAATGCTGAAATCTTCAAGCAGATTCTTAGACAGCATGCCCTTCCACATCTACGATCCTCGTCAGTTCAACCTCCTATCTTCGTGCAGGACAACGCTCCCTGCCACAGTGCGAAGAGAGTAAAAAAAAATTTGAGTAATGAAGGGGTTGATCTCATGGACTGGCTACCTCAAAATCCCGATCTAACCTTATAGAAAACTTTCGGAAGATTATTGGAAATGGGGCGCAAAGGAGAAATCCAAAAAAACAAAGATGAACTCTGGAAATTATTGAAAAACGAATAGAACAATATTAACCCATCATTTTACAGAAATAAATTCAGTACTGTGGTAACAGATGTCGGTAGGTCATTGCTAATAAAGGGATGTTCATATAATATTAATAGTACGGGTTTCTTTTTTATTCTTTTTACGTTTTACATTGTTTTTCTAAGTACCTTTAACTTTTGGCTGCTGCAAGTTGGAAGGTAGTTTGTTTATTTCCTCATAACTTACGAAATATTTATTCCATTCACTTGAAATTTTCACGGAATATAGATATTAGATATATCCAAATATGTGTAATGTATATAGTCTCAACGATTTGTTAAACTTCTATAATAAATATTTAAATACAGTTGTTCTTGCTGACCCTTATATTATGGCCGCTACAATATATGTATATATATATATATCATAAATGATTTAGTTTGTAAATTTTATTCTTCAAGTGACGTCACAAAACGAAATCACAAACGGTCAAATCTAGGCTTCTGAAATGCAATTTATTCTATGTTTTGACTGAAATTATTTTGTATTGTAATACTTCACGCAAGCATCTCTTTGAGCAGGAGCTCCGCCACGCATCCACCATACACGTTCAATTCTATCTCCGTAGGCTATTTGGAAAACTGTTAAATAAAGGACATTCAAGAAGTTCGAAAACAGGATCGAAGAAACCATTGAGCTGGTTCGTCAGACTGACAAAAAATCCAACGGCATCCTCCCAAAGAAATGGTACTAGACTTTCACAAAGATCATTTATACGAAGTGTTCGTAAAGATCAGGAATTCTAATTTTACAAAGTAGTTATTAAACACCAACTCTTTTACGAAGATTGTTAGCGCTGTTAAAATTTATGCTATGGTTTCTCTGACGCCCGGAAATATTCTTTGACCATTTAGTGGCTCCAAAATTTGTGCCATATAACGTCCAGGTATAAACTACTTATAGTTGAAAGTTATGTAAATTTGGATTAATAAAACGAAAGTAAGCAGTAGATAAGCAACGTTTAGGTTTTTTGTAAGAGAACAGGGATTGTTTGCATAACTAATTTCAGTTCAATCTCGTGTACGCTAAGTCATGCCAGCTGTTATCCAGGTGACATGTGTCAGAAATTCGTCACGCCTATTTCTGTCCGCGAGCTGATCGTAAAACTGCGTTACAAAGATGGCCATTGCAGAGACTGTCAGACGCTATAAACGTGTAGTCCTTATATTTTGTCAACCTTTTACAAAACAGGGTTATGTAAGGCTGGCAAATCAACCGGTAGGGACAAGGACGACCTAAAAAATGGCTAACGGGAAACGGGAGAAGACCAGACTCCACAGCTCCTCCCAGTTGGCCAAGAGTATGCAGAAATTCCATTGAAGGAATATACCCTCTAACTCTCGTCCGTGGAAAATACGGAAGCCCTCTTTGAAGAGAAGACCTTCACAGGAATGGTCGTACGCTTCCAGGAGGCAAAACTCAAAACTCCGTGCGTTGTCGGTCGAACAAGGTGCTGACGCCCTCGATGACTTATCTGGGGAGGCTAGGCTCCCTATGAGTCTTTTCCTCTCTGGCATCGAAATCTTTGTGAGCAGGGCGGCTTCAGGGATGGGAATCCCTCCTTTGGAGAACTCACTATCTCCAATACATCCACTCCAGCCTAGGTTGGGGGCGTAAGAGCCGAAGATCCTATGGTGTTGTCTTCCTTTTCAGCTTTTCACGGAGGCAGCTTCGCCTATGGGAAATTGGGAAATGGTTACGTTGAGTGTGTGTTGTCTTAGTTTTACCCAACTCTAACGCTGTACACTTTAGGCCACCAGCTGTACCAGGGGAGCACTCGGGCGGGGGAGGGCGCTCGCAGAAGTTTTAAAATGGGCACGAAAAAGAATGTGTTCGTAGGTATTGAGAGGCGGCACACACAGACTCAGGGAGGCTGTCATGGTCGAACATGATGAATAGTGAAGGAGTAAGTCTCAAGGCCCCTGTTATTTCATTACACGTTAGACCTTAACCGCCCGCGGTCGTCTAGCTATAAAGGTGTATTTTATGGAGAAGTCCAAGAGTTCCGTCTCATAAACCAATCCTTTCACGAAGTTCGTGATAGAGTGCGGTGTTATACCCCGGCGAGCCATTAAGTGTCCGCCTCGGAAGGGTCTGACGCATTCGCCAGAAGGTTCTTATCCGAGAAACGGGTCACTTTTGTATCTCTACCAATGAAACTAGTTAATGCTCTCCTCTGATGGATCATGTTGCCTTTGGCCAACACGCTGCCATCTGTGGAACGAATAACCAGAAAGCGTATGAAACCAACGGGCTCGAAAATGCCAAGTAGTCTATCAATGAGGGGCCCCGACGTAATCGATGCTCCACGCAGCACACTTGCAATTACTGGTCTTTGTCTGGGCTTCCCCACCTGAAGTGCCTCGGGGCCTGACGTGTAGATCTTGGCCTAGTCACTTGCCGACACGGGAGCGGAGCCGTCTTTCCACGCATCCTCCGCGAAGGGAAAGGAACCCCTAGTTCGCTTTGTCTTCTTCTTTTTATTTTCATGAAAAGGCGGGGGAGTGACCCCGTTTCTCTCCACCCCCGGAAGACTCCCCTAGGCCGGACGGACCGGCCTCAGCAATATCCTTCTCCGAAATGGAGAAGGGCTTGGCTGTCAATGGGGCATCAGTCGGGGAAGGAGGTCCATCCTCTCTTTGTGAGACCTTGGGAGCTCGAGTCACTTAAGGAGAAGCTTGCATAGGGGCGGACTCAGGTTCGGTGGTTGGCACCGAGACTGGGTTCGCCCCATTGAAGATCCTTACCTTTGGGGCGGGGTTACCTCCGGGACCATGTCCATCTAAAAGGATGGGGAGTCCTTGGCCATCACCCCTAAGGTATCACGGATCCCTATAGAGGGTTATTCAGTCCCGTAGTCTCTAGTCGTTTGAGCCGGCAAATCGACCTCCATCGTGGAAAAGAGAGACCAGGTATGCTGGCCCCCTGCGAGCTCAGAAGGCATGCCTGCAGGACAGTAAGGTGCACTCTCCAGTGGGCCCCGTTTTCCCTTGGTCCACGATGCTGTTGGACCTATTGATACGCTTACACCGGGAGCGGTCGATTCTGGGCCGCACGCCTGTTTTCCTGGCAGTCCCCTGTGATAGCAAAGGGAGGACAGCCATTGGCGCAAATATGGAGTCACCCTTGGGCAACTCCAAAAAAGGGGGTGAAGAGTTAGCCACCTCATCCGTACATTAGGAGAGGAGGAAACCTCCTAGAAGAAAGTTGGAGGGAGCCCTGAGAATGCATAGAGGAGGGGGGGGCACCTCCTGTTCTGAGATAGAGCTGCCCGCAGACGGCTCCAAATATGGCAAACAAGAAGCCCCGTTGCCACATGGGGATGGTGTGAGGGTACCTCCTTCCCCCTCACTGGTCAAAGTGGTGTCCAATGTTACTTCGTCCTTCCCGCTACCTTAGGAGGGCGATGCCGTGCTTGGAGGCGGCTCTCAGTGAATTTCCATTCGACCATTATTTCTTTTCGTTGTAGCCATAATTACAGTGACCCCGGAAACTCGGTATTATGACCTCCCAATCCCTTGGGAGATTAAGAGAAAAGTTTCCATAGGATCAGAAAGTTTCAGAATGTGATCATTTACACATATTCGGCCCACGGGTACGAGCTAAGCGGGGCCTTGAAAACTCGGGCCGCTATTCGGGTGAAATTGTCCTCAAGCTTTAACCATAGAGGATGGTGCCGACGTAGCAGCTTTATAGGTATGTGTACTGGAGGAAGGTGAGCAGAGTCAACGACCCAAAACACCCCATGCCTAATACCTGCCTTAGCCAGCGAGCTTTCGGCCTTAGCAGCAGGTAGTGACCTCGCGGTATACACAGCCACTCGACTAAGGCTTCATAATAGGAAGAAAGTGGGCCATGCATCCATAACCACTGTGGATAGAGGAGCAAGTTTGGAAAGAAGTAGATGGATATGTAATAAAGAGAAGTAGAAAGAGGCTTGTCGACTAACGAGTAGGATGGGTGATCACCTATTATTATCATATCTTGACGCTAGGTGATCCCGGGATGGCGTGCAGTTCACCCAGGCACCATGTCTAGTGAACCAAACTCTGTCTGGGTGAGAACAGTTCCTCCTGATACAAAGTGAGGGTAGACAAAAGGGTGAGAGGATAGTCGCAAAAAAGTAATAAAAAATAAAAATAAAATCAAGATAAAGTCGCGTTGAGAGTGAGCAAGGTGGGAGCGCACGAACAACTTTCCCAATCCCATCAGAGTTCATGTCAACCTAGTGACAGGGTTTCCTTAATTTGCAATCAGACCGGGGGGATGTGAAGCTCCTCTAAGCACCAAGTGCAATAAGCTACACAGGGTAATCACCTGCGGGCCACGTCGGCCGAAGGAAGAGAATCTTCATCCTCACACACCAGCGGTCAAGCCATTGATTGATCAGTCCGAAAAAAACAAGAAGGCACGTCTTGCATTCACTACTGAGCACATTACATGGAAGGATGACCAAAATAGGCAAGTCCGCTTAAATGATGAATTTAAGTTCAATTGTTTATGATCCGATGGTGGGAGGCTCGTTCGTCACAGGGAAAGCCAAAGATTTGCCTGTCAATTGTCCCCCAAAGAGTGTAAAGTTGGTGGAGGAAGTGTCATAGTCTGGGGCGTGAGTTCGTTAGAAGGATGTGGTTCATTTGGGCGCTTGTGGAGAACACTGAATGTATAAATGTACAATAAATTACTGCGACAGCATTCTTTGTCCCATCTGAAAGTCTCTAAAGCCCAACCTGCAATTTTCATGCTGGATAACGCCCCCTGCCACACGGCCAAGTAGGTGAAGACCTTCCTGGACTGCGAGGACATCGCTGCTATGAAGTGGCCTGCACAGCCGGAATATGAACCTCATTCAAAATGTTTGGAAGACGCTCGGAGAGAAGTTTAAAGCGAGGATTCCAAAAATAGTTCAAGAACTCTGGCAACTTCTTCATGTTGAATGGAGTAAGATTAAAGCGCAAGAGTGTCAACAGTTGGTCCCTTCCTGTAACAGATGTCAAAACATCATCGGGAATGAAGGCCTCCACACTAAATAATAATTACTTATAACTTCTACAAATGTTTTCCACTGATAATTTATTCGTTATATTGCAATAGAGTTTATTTCCGCTGTCGTTCGGATCATTTTGGACACTCTAATAAATTGCTTACCTGCTGCTAAAGTTTACTTTATTCGGCCAAATTGACACAACCTTTACCTATACGTAATTTATACATGTAAGTTATCGTCAAACAATTTTTTGAAATTTTGGATATTCCATGGCAAAAGTTGTGATAGAAATACGGGTTTTCTGAACTTTGTGGATGGTACTGTATGATTCCACAATTACTTGCTGCTTTCGGAGATAGATTTGAACGTACAGGGTGTTCAGAGACGCTTGCGTGATGTATTCCAATACAGAATAATTGCAATGGATCATAAAATTGAATGGTCCACGAGAAGCCCAGTTTTTTAAATCGTGCTACTTAAATACTAAGAAGTTTTAATGATAGTGTAAAGTAAAACTGCTTACTATGTACATCAAAGAAAAGAAAAATACTCGAAATATCTCAATTTTAAAAAGTTATTAATAAAGTTGGGTTATTTTTTGGTGACGCATACATTCACTCTCTTTCTCAAACACAAACTCGCCTACAATCTCTCTTGCCCAAACATTCAAGTATCCAGTCAGGTCGCTGGTCCGAATGTCAAAGGCTAAGAATACAAATTATAACTACAAAAAAGGCAAAGTAAATTAAAAAAAAACAACCGAAAGCGTTTGCCAGGCAACCTGGCACAAATCATCCTCATCCTCATGGTATCATCTCCATATATATCACTCTCTACTCATAACCATTCTATTAACACACACACATACACACACACCATACATAATATTTCCTAACTATCTTATACTCTTCTCTCACATTCACCACTTTTACTATCCCATGTATTATTCACTCATACGAGGGCTTCACTGTTACACTGGATACTTTGGAATTAAAATGTCACCTACTACCCGAACGTAGAAGAGAAGTTTAAAAGAATTATGATCAATTGTATTCGCATGTCTCTTCCCGTAGCTCTTAACTGAATTCAGTTTGCGTTTCTCTTTTTCATCGTTGCTCAGTGGTAACAGCTCATGGGTTCGAATCTCGGTAGAGGCTGATTTTTCACTATTCGCAAACGCGCTATTATGCCTTCTTGAACACAATCTTATATATATATATATATATATATATATATATATATATATATATATATATATATATATATATATATATATATGGTGACCCAGCAAAAAAATCATTAAATTTAAACTTGAATGTAATTAGATATAAATGAAAATTCGCATACAACAAATTATATGTATTCTTTATTTACTCTAAAATTACAAGAATATAACTATAATAGTATTGCTGCAATTAAAATTAAAATTGTCACTTAAAAGTTTACTTGTTAAATCAAGAAAACGTGCGATATTTGTGCGTAGGAAATACGATATCTGCATGCCTAGGCTATAGGCTATAATTAATTAGCCTTGTTTTTTTTTATCTTTTTCAGTCATCATTTAAACTTATAAGTCGCGTTATTATACTCCCTATCACAATGGTGTTAAGTTTAAATGATAAAATTATAATAGAAGCATATTTTAAAGAAAAAGGTTGGAATAGAAATATAATTTTTCGTTAATTATCAGATAGAAAGTGTCTATAACTTAATTAAAAAGATAAAACTACTGGTTCAATAGCACGAAAGAAAGCTAGTGGCGGCTATAAAAACTGTTCCCTCAGATAATAAAATGATTGAAGTAGAAAAACTTGTCATTTATCTCAGGAGGAATAACCCGGAAATCATCTATCTCAAAGGAAGAGCTCCAGTGAATTAGGTATTTCCCGTTCCTATGTGCAACGGATTTTAAAACAACAACAAAATAAAATCTTATAAAAGAATGAAAATTTCCCGTCGTGATATTAATGTAAGACACGTTGTAAGTTGCTGTACGATCTCTATTCATCTCAAAATACAACAAATTTTATGTTTACAGACGAAAATGATTTTATTTTGTAAGTGCCAACAAATAGTCAAAGTAACAGAGTATATATCTCAAAGAAAAAGGACACCCATCCATCCTGCCTTTATGATGAATCTTTAAGATTTAGCAAAAAAACAATGGTTTCTGCGGGAGTATCATGGAATGATAAAACGAGGATTCATTTTATCGATACACAAAAATCCGAAGTTAATTCAGAAAATTACATCGAACTGCTATCTATCGGCCTGCTTCCTGATTGCCATCAGCTCTATCCTAAACGAGACTTCATTTTCCGGCAAGATGGTGCGCCCTATCATACTAACAAAACACCACAGAAATATTTAGAAGAAAATTAATTGTCTTCATTTTATCAAATAGGATGAATGGCCTACTCAATCACCTGACTGTAAATAACCCTATAGCCTATTCCTATAGAATTTACTTCAAGAAAAAGTTTACAGCAATAGAAAAAAATAAATTTAGTCAATCTTAACTTAAGAAAATATTCTTCTTGCATGGGATAACATAACGCTATCTGATATCAGAAAATGCATTTCTTCATTTAAGGGCTGTATGTGACCAAGAAGGTGGACATATTGAGTTACTATTATATTTTTTTAAATTGTAGCAATACTATTTTAGTTATATTATTGAAATTAACAGATATAATAAAGAATACAGGTAATTTTGTTGAAGACAAATTTTCATTTATATCCATTTACATTTGACTGAGTTATTCAAGTTTGAATTTAGTGAAGTTTTTGCTGGGCTACCGATATATTGTTATTCTTAAACGTGTATGTTTACCTACAACTGTCACTTCCATTCTGCCCTGCTACACCTCATTTATTTTTTAAATGCCCTACCTAAGAACAATATTTTATGTTCTTATCATTCTGGACACTTCTTTCTTCCATCCTTTTTCCCCTGCTCTTTCTTTTACTATAAAAAAAACAACCAGTTCTATTCCAACTCTAAAAATTCTATAATCTGTTTGGTAGCATTGACACCACCGAAACAAGGATGCCTAAAATATTTCTTATTAAATAGGTTTGAAATTGTTTGTGGAGAAAAAAAATAGAAATGACATCTACAAATACCTGTTGCTTAAAAATCTTTTCAGACCAAAACACTCTTCGTACCATTGTATGATTCCAGACGATTCTCCAGGCCGACATACATATGTTAAGTGGTCCATATATTTAGTCATTTGAACGATTTCCTCGCACTTTTCAGTTATTACATTCGAGGGGGAATTTTCAAACTCTTCAAAGCCCGGTAAAAATGGTCCATTGTAATCACTTTTGTCAATTAGAGAATGAAAAACATTATCACATTTCGAAGCAACTAAGGACATTCGGAGGGTTCCATGTTTGTCTTTGATGACGTATGGTTCTTGGATAACTTTACCCCCTTTGGAGTGGACTCGGACAGTAGACTGGTCGAGGTCCCTTACTTCTAAACAGACGTTGAATACAGAATCGATAGAGTGGTTACCACCACGACAGCGACAGAAGAGCAAAGGGTAAGAACTATGTGTGGGGTGAACCTCTTTGATATGTTCAAAAGCAATTTCATTGTGGCCGTTAGTTATTGATGGCTCAATTCTTTTGGTAACTACAAAAACGCTTTTGCCACACGTTAAAACCCACTGAAAACCTCTTTTAGTGGAACGATAATAAGATCTTTTAAAACCAAATCCATCTATTAATTTTTTTAGTAAAGATGACTCGTCATGAACACAAATTTCGACGTGATGCAACAACAGCGATTTTCCCTTTTCCATCATGGGCTGAAAAGGATAAACATGCAATTAATCTTTATTCAATACTCCTAACTAGGCGTGGATAGGCGGAAAAGGGAAGAATGAGGAGAAAAAAAATAAAGATATACCGCAAAAGATAGTGAGTAAGACGGGAGGGGGAAGGGGCTCTGAAATCACCAGGAACAAATCCATACGCGAACAGACCCTTAATAATGCGCGTCTCCATTGAATAGGGACCATTAGAAGTATGATCATATTTGTATCAGAAGACTAGTAATATTTTGAGGACTTATGATCAGCCAATCTTAATATCCGGCAAAATAGGAAGTTTTTTTTTGTACAAATGTGTCCTTAAAGTTTTTGATTAAAAATATGTACGTTCATAAGATACTTTACTTGGCATATCCTAGGATAAAACTATAAATAAATCGAATTAAGTAATTTACCTTCTATTAAATATCCATTGATTTTCGAGCGCTAAGAATTCAACAACTTTTGTTTCTAAGCGAGTCGCCAAATCTTATTATGTGGCTTGGGAATTTTTTCCTTGTTTTTTTTATTGTAGTCCTAATTCCTTTTTAGTTCCTACTTCCTTAAACTTCAAAATATTCTTTTCGAACCTCTCCTCACAACAATTTTGCGGAGATGCCTTGGTTGGTTTTTCACTTTTTAATTTTAAGTAAATAACTTTTCCCGCACAGAGCGATTTTCGTTTATTTTCTCATTCAAAAAACAATTAAAAACTTCCAAATAAATCCTATTTTAAGGATATCTAAAAGTGCTTTCTAGGGGACGAATAAAACCGCGCAGCCGTCGAAAATGTGACAAGGTCACGACCTTGAAATTGAGGCAGACGCTTACGCCGCTCCGAGCAGTCTTTGGCCGTGACCTTATTTGCTCAAGACACGGTGATATTTTGCTCAGGAAGAGAGTGAAAGTGGTGACTCAGAGAGGGAGGAGTCAATATTGAAGCTAAGTAGGCCCCAGACCAGCGCAAGATGAAGGGAAGGGGAGGTGGCCAGGTTGGTTGTGGTTTTAACCCCGATCTGTACTCATATAAGATGCCTTTAATTTCACAGTAGGGACCTACATTTTAAAGCGGTATCCGAACCACGGTGTCTACAACATATGGCAGCTGTCGGAAATGCGACTTGAATCGGAACTCCACCCAGCGGCGACTCACCGCACCTGTAATCGGAAGTGATGTTTCCACTCGACTAGGCCGTAGCCAAGGTGGGGAGGTGGGGGGGGGGCGTTGATACAAACCTTTTGTGATAGGCAGATACTTATGTTTACTCTTGTTTGGTAGACTTATTTTGGCATATACCCAGCCAAACATTTTTACCACTTTTTAATCTTTGGCGTTGAAGGAAAAAAATCATAGCTAGTGTTTTTGTTTTTTATTGCAGTAGAGTGATATATCTACCTATTGTCAAATTTTATACCATTTATAAACGCCCTTAGGTTGTTGCTCTGTAAATAGATTATTGAAATTTTGATTCAAGGGTTTTATGCAAGCGAAAAATATATCAAACTTATCACTTTAGTCTTTATTTGGACCCAGTCATGGGCGTATCTATAGAGAGTGGAGCGAGGCGACCCGCAAAGCCTACAAAGCTGTGGCTGCTCTTTGGCCGGGTGCCACAACCGGATAATGAAATCCTCATAAAGATCAATATGACAATCACTTACATCTCGAAGATACCAGCAGCCGATCTTCGTTGAGGTGTGGAAAGGCAGGAAAAACGATAGTACTTTATTTTGCCACCAACCAGCGATCGTTGGGAATCTTTAGTGGCTCATAGGGTAGTCAATTACTCCACGCCAGGGTTAGTGTGGACTGAAAACTCTTACGGTTGGTTGCGTAGACGGGAGAGTGATGCGTTGGGTGTGCGTGAGAACGAAGGAATTGGCATGCATCTTACTCGGCGACCGGCCATGGTTGACGGAAGTGTCTACCAGCGCGGAAAATTTTAAGTCCGCTCTCGCTGGGAATCGAACCGAGTACTTAGGTGTGGGGATTGAGCACTTTATCCACTAGAGACCACGTGTTCCAGGTTTATTGCATTTTCCGGGCTATCTTAATGACTGTCTAGATGCCATCAACTCTTTCTTCGCCCGGAGTAGAGAAGAAATAGCAAGTCCCGACTTTTGTTGAAACCAAGGAGGGCGCGTGTATGTATTTTTTTAAGGTAAAATAACTATAATTTACTTGTAATTTTTATGCATCATAAGCGATTAAGAATCAATAAAAGAATATCTTTAATTTTATATCCTTTCATTGTGTTTTAGTCAAGTATTGACAGGTGAGAAAATTTTGTATCGAAAATTTGGCTAATTTTGGCACACCCACTTAAAAAGGTTGCCCACCCCTGATCTATTGGATACAGTCACTATCTTAACATGGATGAAAAGTGTTATCCAGGCGTGCCAGATGGAGTGGGGAGATGGGTATTCATTGCTATAGTAACCGCATAGTAATGGTTTGAAAGTTTTTGGTCAGTTTATTTTTTTAAAAAATAACAGAGAAAATGCCAATGTCTGCCTCTCCGCTATAATTATTTTTTGCGTCACATAAAGAAAACCGTGACATTGGAGAGGAAGTGGACCTATGTGAAAGGTTAATAACTAGAGTAACTAAAATAAAATAAGGAAACTACTAGGGTTCCAAGCGACCATTTGGCATAAGTCAAGATCAAGAAAATACTTGACATAGAGCAATAGTATAAAATGGAGCCCATTGTATCCAAAGGAACTTATTAAAGTGGATTTAAAACGGTAAATATGGAATACACAGACACCGATTTTAAGGAAATTTCATGACTTCATTTCTAGCTCCGCCCATTCGGGTGGTGCAGCTAACCCCCTTAAGGGAAGGAGGAGTACTGTATAAAAAAACAATGCAAATTAGAGCGCCTAACAACGTTTTCGCCCCTCATACCCACCTTAAATAGTGGTAGTTTCCCCCTACCCATCGTTAATTTTAATCATCTAGTAGTATACAGAATTTGAAAGCCAACCATTAGGCTCTAATTCAAGGCGACTGCCAGACATGGTATTGTTGATTGTTTTCATGCTGTGCTTCTTGACTTCAGACATATGTATAAGCCCCGCCCACGAATGGTAATTAAATCAATCATATATTATTTAATATTGAGTAATGTGAAATGCCCATATTATATTTTAATTCAGAAAAATAATTCCCTTCAAAATGATATATAATACAATATAATGCGATTCGAATTGACAATGTGGCTGAGTATTCCATATTTAACCAATGTGTTACTAGTGCTATGTTGCAAGGTGTTCGGATTTACAGTAATCACGGAAATGTTATATAGTTTATAGGTGAAAAGGATACAAAAGCTAATCGAAGACAATCAGTAGCTATACAGCATTACTATGACTTACATGGGGCCATATAAGCAGCCGATATATATTTTCACATAATTAGCAGGCAGAACCTATGCATCTCAAATATTCTACGCTTGCAATCGGGTGTTAAAAATTGATCAAATCTAATCTTAAACATTTCTAAACTAGTACAATTTAGAGGACTTGAAAGACTTTTCAAGTAGTCAACTACTGTCTAAATAATTACTTTCATAGGGTTCAGCCTATATCTTTCTTTCCTAATTTTAACTCGCTATAAATCTATATCAGTTTAATGTTTAAATTTATCGCATTAACTTATTCCCCATTTGACTAATCTCGTCTTTCCAAATAAATGGATAAGAATCCTGTTCAAGGATTAATAAACTAATGTTTCAGCGTTCAAGGATTAATAAACTAATGTTTCAGCGTTCAAGGATTAATAAACTAATGTTTCAGCGTTCAAGGATTAATAAACTAATGCTTCAGCGTACAAGGATTAATAAACTAATGCTTCAGCGTTCATTTTTACGCTAGTGGTAAAAAATTGGACGAGGCCGACTCGAGCGACAATCGGAATCTATTCGTTCACGAAAGGGGGGATGGGTAGTCGCGTGCGAGTCTAGTTTATACTCTAGCAACCCTGTAGGGCGAGATAAAAAGAATTATACTCAGTCATTTCCAAGTAGATATGACGAACCTTTCCCCCCCCCCCTTCCTGGATGCAATCATAGAGTGGGGCCACCCCACTTGGATACATCCTGCGTGAGGTTAAGCCGCAATTGAACTTCCACTTTCTAGGATGGACGCTAGCACAAGGGGGAGCTCTAAAATTCCCACAGTATGCAACAGTCTACCTCCACTCTAAAAGTGCGGCCCCACTTAATTATAGTAACGTTGAGGGGGTCTACAGCACAGGCTGTAAGATCAAAAGGCTTTCTCTCTTAATCTCCCAAGCGGTCGGAGGGAGCAGAGATGCCCCCTCGCGGGGAGCTATAAACAACAAGGGGGGTTTTGAGCCCTTGCAGGCAGTGGCCAGATTAAAAAAGAACCCTCATCAAATTAAGAGTTCGACCCTGTAGCATCTTTTGATTAAAATTTAATGATATTTGATTCCCTATTCGTTATTTCCATGGTTAAGAGACAACAAAGAGGACATAAGGGGATTGTTCTGCAGATAGAAGCGCCGCCATACAAAAACGAGGACATCCATAAACAAGGCAACTCGACCTCTCGCTAGCCTAGTGGATCTCTCGCTAGCCTAGTAGATCATTCGCTAGCCTAATGGCTACGGCGTTGGTTTCCAGCGTCGATGCACGGGTTCGAACCCAGCCATCGGGCACAACATTAGGCAACATCACGAGCCTGCAGCCCATTGGCGGATACGCCGATACTCGCCCCACGCGGAGGAGGCTAAATAGTTCTCTTCACGACGTAGCATCACGCACATAGCCAATCACACCACCGCTACCATTTCCTTCCCGTTCTTTATAGAACAACATATCTACTCTCTGTTCCGATGGGGTACTAGTCTCCTCTATGGGAGTACACGTATAAACATACCACTTCCTTGGGCTCACGAAGGGTTCTACTATTGTTGGTTGGTGTTCAATCATATACTACCCGGATACCCCATCTCCTTCAACGAGAAACAGCCTTTCGCTACTCTATTGGCATTCTGATCTTTATGTGAACTTCATTATCCGTTCGTGGATCTCGTTCGCGATGCAAGAGAAGAATGCTGCAAATTACTTACCTACTACAGGAGAAAAATATTACAGAAAACAAGGTCAACCGACCTAAGTCGCGTGCTCTCAATTATTCTGACTTATGGCCATATGACCTTACGACCTTCAAAACTTTCAATAATTCTAAGACTAACCTTGGAAAGACCTTGCAAATTATATCATTCGAAAGAGAATGTAAAATAACATAAGGGTTTCAAATTTCGTTAGAATCGCCTGAATAGTTACGATGTTATTGCCCCCCAAACCTCATTGAAAAGTAAAATGGTTACCACCCGACCGAGGACCTACGGACCGACATAGTAACTTACAGAGTGGCGTGCAAGCGACTAAAAACAATGCGAATAGAAAAAGAAAGAAAATGAAAAAAGAAGGTCAAAGGGACCCAACACTACGATATGTCTCGGGTTCTCCGAAACGAAACTTAGCGGTAGCTTTGAATCGATTAGCTGGGGGCGGTTTTCGTAAGCCAGCCATTTTTTGCTGGCATGACCGACGTAAGCCAGCAAATGGTTTAGATCCCCCGTGCCCCATTCACCTCCACGAATTTAAAGAGCAATAGCAAAGAGGTTGTATCACTCAGAAAGTTTGTAAGGCTGGAATCTATAAAGTAAATGGTGAAGAGAGAGGAAGTAAAAGGTGGTAAATGAAAGAAGGAAACAAGTAGCTATGAGGTTTCTCCTGTTCCAGATGGAAGTAAGATGCCGATGTTAAGGATGTGAGAAGAGTAGGACTAGGTAGAAAGTGTTGGTCTGCGCTTATTACTTGTAGTAATAGGTTGTCTTAGGAGACCTAGGAGTTGGGGTGTTATAGGCGCATGTGTAGCAAATGAAGTAATTGGTAAGGTTAAGTATTTAGATAGGACTTATTGGGAATGTGAGCTCAAGAAGAGCATGAACGTTTGTTTGCCAGGTGAACCTATAACAGATGTGAATGAGAGAATTGAAAGGATAGTGGATGGAGGGATGTAGTTGTTGTTTTATATGGGCGAGTGAATGACAAAGCGAGAACTAGGTTGGATAAGCTAGTGTCTAGATAGAGGGATTTGTTAGGAAATTTTTGGATAGAAGTAGATGTTTAGTGTCAGGAATTTGACTTAGGCTTAGGGTAGACAGTTAGTGGATGTCATGTGCGATTGGGATAAATCAGACAGTGAAAGTATTGTGTAATAGTATGGTACTAGTGATTTTGGATACATGGAGTGAGCTTTTTAGAGGATTTATATGTAATGTATGGGTTGCCCCTGAGTCGCAAGGGTGTGAAAGTGTTAAGGGCTGTCTCAAGGGGAGCATAGGTATAGATTGTTGGTGTAGATAGGATGATGCAGGTATGGGTGAGGGCATTCAGATATATGTAGGAAGCAACAGGCGGATAAATAAGCAGCTGAGTAGGAAGGTAGAGTGTAGTAATGATAAGACTAAAATGAACGATACATTGAAAATACAGGGTGACCCCCGAAAAACGGGCCCCAACTTTCCATAGGCTTCATTTCTTAATTTTCTGCAAGGATTGAATGAAACTTTGGTGATAACTAGTTTATTATGTTTAAAAACATCATCTAAAAACATGAGAGTCTTTGGACTTTTCTTCTTTATTCTAGAGCACGTGTTCGGGATTACCTCCATTTTGCTCTGTGAATTTCTCGAGGCGCAGCACAAAGTTGTCCATGACGTCCTTACAAAACGACCGACTAATGGCTCTGATCTCCTCCCTGATGGCTTCCTTGAGTTCCAAGATGGTCCTGGGTTTTCCTGCATACACTCTGTCTTTAAGGTAGCCCCGGAGAAAGAAATTTAGGGGGGCTAAGGTCTGGGCTGTGAGATGCCCATTCAAAATCAGTCTTGAGACTGATCACACGGCCACCAAAGTTCTCTTTCAGCTAATCTCGGGACAGGTTTGAGGTGTGAGAGCTTGCTCTATCCTGCTAGAACCAAAACTTTCCCATTAGCGACGTGAGCAGGGTATGCAGGTCCCTCTTGAAGGTTCTGAGGACCTAAACATACCGCTCCTTGGTGACTATCACTGGCGCGCCAGATTCCTCGAAGAAGAATGGTCCTATGATGCCTCTGGCTGAGATTGTAGTCCATAACGTGTACTTAGGGGAGTGTAGGGGCTTGTCGGTTACCTCATTTGGTCTGGAGGTGCCCCAGAAGACATTTATCTTCGAGTTTACCTTTCCTTCAAGATGGAAGTGAGCTTCATCTGAAGTCCAAAGGAGGTTAAGGAAAGTTCGGGGCTCTTGAATCTTCTCCAGTATCTTGACTGCCATAGCCTTTCTCTGCTCCTTGTCTGAGTCTGTAAGGTCTGCTTCGTCTGTATGGGTAGGCGTTTACATCCATTACTAGCACTCCCCTGCAAGTCTCACGGGATATACCGAGGGACTGACTTCGCTTGCGCACAGAGCGTTTTGGACTTTGCTGAACTGAGTCTCTTACGCTCTCGACCAGCTCAGCTGTACGCTTGCTGGGGTGTCCTGAATGGCTTGGACGGTTTTCACTGGCTGCATTGAGGTTCTTCACTGTCCCATAGTTTTCGAAGTGGTCCACCCAGTCCTGAATTCTGCTCTTGGAGGGGGCTTTTTCACATTCGAACTGATGCACAAAAGTGTCCTGCACTTTCTTGAACGAGCTTGTGTTGTAGTAATGTTTGACGCAGTATATT
This sequence comes from Ceratothoa steindachneri, assembly GCA_963969495.1. Classification (NCBI taxonomy): domain Eukaryota; kingdom Metazoa; phylum Arthropoda; class Malacostraca; order Isopoda; family Cymothoidae; genus Ceratothoa; species Ceratothoa steindachneri. Next base: position 43,925,110 of record OZ018330.1, on the reverse strand, counting down.
CTTTGCTGAAGCTCCCATTGAGATCTACATAGTTGTGTTCACAGGCGTTGCTTCTGTCATGTCTTGCAAAATAAGGGGGATTAGTGAATGAATGAAGGATATATCACAAAAAAATGTGTACTATACAAATAGTTGGAGCATAAGGAATAAAATGGAATTTCTTAAGAGGACTAGTGAGTGTAGAGAATTTTGCTTTTATTGCAGTAACAGAGTCATGTCTTGATTTGTCAAAAAAGAACTTTAGACCAGAGGTCAAGATATGTTTCATAGAGATAAGAACAAGATTAAAGGAGGAGGGGTGATTATTTATATTAGAGATAAGCTCCAGTGTTGTGAAAACACTACAATTAAAACAGACTAGATGTTAAGGAGTGAAAAGATAAACTTGTAGTAAGATTATTATATAGACCACCAAATCTTAGTAAGGAAGTTTAGTGTCCTATGTGGCAGGAGATAGAATGTGGATATAGAAGTAAACATGTGTGTATAATGGGTGATTTTAATTACAGAAATATAGATTAGGAAGCTCTTGTAGGTGATCAGGAAGCTGAGGAATTTTTTAATATGGTGCAGGAGAATTTTTGTGAACAGGTTGTAAACCAACCCAGTAGGAGTGATAATATATTGGATTTAGTTCTAACATTTTTAAAATTTTAATTATTAGAGCCTATTTTTCCATTGCTTTTAAGGGCAAAAGTCACCGTAATTTACGCAAAGTCTAATGCTAAGATAGATTAAAAAACAAGTAAATAACAAATATAAAAAAATGAACAAAGGCAAGAAACAAATTAAAAAACAAACAAACAACAACAAATAAAAACAAAAACATAGCAAAATGGTAACAAGGAGGAAGCGCAGGAACATGCGACCTACAACAAGCAGTTAAATAAAGTAGAGGAGGCCAGAATCCTCCAGAAAGTCATATAGTCTGCAAGTCTCTGGTCACGAATCAGTCCAAAGTGCAAGGGACAAGCGGTAGCGACCACGCTCGTCCTGGTACCGGGACAGGTAACGTGCTTGAAGATCACCCAGACAGGGACATTCAACAAGAATGTGCCAAACAGCTTTGAAGGATAACGCAGTCGTCACAATGAGCTGCAGGCAAGCGCTCAATCAAATGGCGATGTGTCCCGCGAGTGTGCACAATTTGGAGACGACAGAAAGCAGCCTGAGCCTTCGAGGCATTGGGGGTGGGGGAGGGGATAGGTCCATGGAAATAGTCACGGCACAATAGCACACAACTTTAAGTTCTCCTCGGCCGTCTCCCAACTTCTTTGCCAAGCAGCCCGCAGGGCTGCACGTATTCCTGCCATGTAATTGGTGTGATGAAGAGCGAAACGCTGGTTTGGCCGGCCAGTGCTCGCGGACTCTTTGGCGCTCTCATCGGCACCCTCATTCCCCGCAATTCCCACATGTCCAGTAACTAGGCAGAAGATTATCTCGACCTCCGCCCAGTCCGCCAAAACCGTGGCGTCACGGATAGCACGAACCAGGGGATGCCGAGATTCCAATCCCCCGAGAGCACTCAGGGCGTTTTGTGAGTCGCTATAAATCACAATCAGGTCTCCAAACCGGGCACGTCACGTTATCTTCCGTACCGAGCGGTGTATTGCAGCCAACTCGGCCTTGAAGACAGACGCAGCGCCTGGCAGAGCCCCGCTGACTTCAAACAGAGGGGACACTGGCACGGTTCCAGCGTGACACGAGGTATGCTCCAAAAAGGTCAAACGCAATATTCCCTGCGCTGTACAAGCGTTGCGAGCAGAGGTGTGGCGACAAAGAGCCAAATGTGTTACCCACCAGAGTGGCGTCCTGGGCAGAACCAGGGGCGCCACCGGCCCGAGAGCTATACCAAGGTCTCGAAGGAGTATCCTAGCCCTAAACCCAAAGGGCTTAGGGTACGACTTGAGTCTCTCGGCGACATAGGCACCGTCGAGATCAGCTGCGGATGCAGAGAGAGCTGTTGGCGACTGAGGGATGCGCCGGGTTCGCGCTTATAGGCAAATAATGTACGGCGAAGAGCGAGTGTCTTCTCCCCAGTATCTACAAGTAAGCTGTCAATGGAAGACGTGCGGAAGGAACTGGTCGCCTGGCGAAGACCGGTGTGGTGGATCGAGTCCACCTTCCTAAATACAATGATCGGCTGCGGACAAACAAAACGAACGAACAAAAGATCGATAAAAAATTAAGGTAGTAGCCCTATCAGCATCCCAGGTGCTGAACGTCACTGAATGAAAAATATCCATGGCGCGGATACAAGAGACCCTAATGCTGCGAATATGAGCCTCCAAAGTGAGGCGTCGGTCAAATACAAAACGAAAGAAACGATGCAAGTCCACCACTTCTAGGCGAACCCCAATTAGAAACAAGTCCGGGTCAGGGTGGAACCGTGGATGGCGGGAGAAGTGTACCACCTTACTCTTGGCCGAGGAAAACTTAAACCTGTGCGCTTCGGCATAAGGAGAGACACGGTTCAATGCCTTTGGAGTCGAGGCTCCAGAGTTGGCATCTGGGCCGCGCCAAAAGAGGTTGAATGGTCGTCCACGTAGAGCATAACGAGAACATCTTCCGGCAGCACCGAGGTGATGCCGTTGGTGCTAAGAGCAAAGAGTGTGATACTGAGGACACTTTCCTGCGGGACCCCCCTCTTCCTGTTCCATTGGGCCAGAGAGGGCTTCCCCACCCGTACGCGGAATCGATGATCTCGCAAAAATTCAGGGATAAAAATTTGGAGGCGTCCCCTCGCCCCCATCGTATGGAGAGTCTACATGATACCGTATCGCCATGCGGTATCATAGGCCTTCTCCAGATTGAAAAACACCGTGGCGTAATGCTGGCTACGAAAGAAGGCCTAGCGGACGGCATTTTCCACTTGGAGCAGAGCATCCGACGTAGAGTGGACCTTGCGGAAGCCGCACTGTACAGAAGACAGGTGGCTTCCGTTTATAGTTCTTACAAATAAGGAAGAGGGTATTAGCGATACCGAGATTGTGGGAATTTTGGAAATAGTGACCATTGCGGAATAAGATTTAAGTTAAAATGGAACGGGGTTCTCAGTATAATAAATAAGGACTTAAAAAAACAAAAACATCAAAAGGGTCTGAGGAGATACCTAGAGACGGTTGTTTGGGACTAGAGATTGAGGTCAGGTCAGGAAATGTGATGTCAATGAGAGCAGTCAATGGGGAATAAAACCTTCAGGTAGAGAGGAATGGTATATATCAGGAATATGAAACAATGATTAAGCAAAATTATTACTGAACAGAGTATGAACATTCCATATAAAGAAATTTGAACTAAGGCTGTCGATCCTAAATGGATGTCAGATAAAATTAAGCATTATATTGGCATTAAAAGCGGTATTTATGAAAAAAACAAAACAGTGAGAGTCAATTAAGGCATTTATACAATGAGCTAACTCTTGACATTAAAAAGTTAATTAGGGTAGCAAAGAGAAATTAAAGTTGCAAATAAGGCAAAGGAAGATCCCAAAGGTTTCTTTCAGTTATACAAAACTAAGGTAGAGATAGAATAGACTCACTTAAAATTACAGATGGAGAGTTAGTGAGTGATAGTGATGGAAATGAGAAGATGTTAAATATGTATTTTCTTTCAGTATCTACATTAGAGGATATTCTAATTGTACCTAAGGGAACTTTGATCTTCAGATATAATGAGAAGTAGAAATTACAGGATATTTTAATTACAAAGGAGGTAGTCTCAAAAGAAAATAGACATGAATATATTTAGTAAAACACCGGACACTGGACGAGATTCTTCCTAGGATTTTGAAGGAATGTAAAGATGTGTTCAGCCCCTAGCATACCTATTAGAAACTCGTTAGAGACTAGCATGGTACCAGCAGCATGGAAGAGAGTTAATATGATATCTATATTTAAGAAAGGAGATAAAACGATTATGTCCAATTATATCGACCAGTGGTGGGGAAAATGATGGAATCTGTAATAGCGAAATCTATTAGGGATCTCTTAGATAAACATAAGTTGATTAAGGAAGCTCAACACTGCTTTACTAGGGGAAATCGATCGCGTTTAACTAATTTAGTGTCTTCTTAAACAAAGGTCTACGATACTGCCGATATTGTTTATTTGGATTTTAGCAAGACTTTCGACAGGGTGCAACACCTAGGACTTTTGAATTAAATTAAAGCGCATTAGATAGATGGAAGGATTTTTATGTGGATTCAGTCGGGCTTAGTGACATACAGCAGAGTTAGTATAGATGGGATTAAATCTGAGATGGGGAATGTTAACATTGGGTCTTCCCAGGAGTTGGTGTTGGAGTTATTGTTGTTGCTCTTAATTTATATTAATGATCTCGACATAGGTATAAGTAGCAGCCCGAGCAAGTTTGCCGATGATACTAAGTTAGGTAGGATTATAAGATCTGACTCTGATGCTGAGGTATTACAAGATTAATTGAACAAACTATTCCAATAGGCAGAGAAATATCAAACGGAGTTTAACATAAACAAGTGTAGTGTACCTAGTATAGGTAGGTTTAATCCACTGGATAATTATAAATTGAATGGGGAAGTTTGAGGAAGGTCAGAATGCAAAAGAGACTTAGGTGTCTTTGTAAGTTCTGACTTTCGGCCTAGAAAAGAGTGCTTAAGCGCTAGGAATAAAGATAATAGGGTATTAGGGTTTGTTGGGAGGAGCGTGAGAAATAGGAGTGCTGATGTCATTTTTCATCGTGACTTTGCGGTGCAATTTTGGTCAGCATATTATAGTATGGATGAAATAGGCTCACTATCATGTGATAGAGGCGTCATCCCTGCAGAGTTCTGAGAACAGATTGGATAGATTTATGGATGAAGATGCTGAGTGGGACTGAACTGGGTGGTGCGAACAAGAGCTGCCTCGTATAGGCTATTTTATTGCCTTTTGCAGACTCATTATTTTCTTATGTTTTCTTGTTAAGTCGTATTTATCCCTCTTGTCCATTAGTACAAATGATATAATTTGAGATCTATATTTTAACACGTAGAATGAACAATATTTCGAGGTAATGTTTGGATTAATAAATGCAAGTCAAATAATTTTTTTATAATTAAAAGAGATTGAATAAGATGAACCTAAAAATGAAATTGAAACGGCTAATGATGAGAGTGGTTGGATCAATATCAACGAGCTCAAAAGGAACGAATAAAAAAAGTTCTTAAAAGATATTTAAACTTGAAAATTGGCCAAAGAAAACTTCACTGATGGAGTTGGAAAGTGTGAAGGAAAATTCATTCACCTTTGCTATAGGAATAGACAGCTGCACAGTCGTCTCAACCAGATTGGAGAAAGAAAAGGTGTAGTTTTCAATAACAGACACAACCACGGGAAAAAAACATTCGGGTCATTCCATATCAGTTCAACCAACGATTTTCCGGGCCCATCTCCGATTTAGCTCATATTTGGTAGGCTTAAAGATCCCACTGAGGCAAGTAAAAACATATAAGTCGCACCGTTCGCCAGCTACAACACCAGGAAGTTTGACCCCGGAGGTCATTTTCAGGGAGTACTGCATTTGGTCAGTAGTCAATATCTCGGCTCCTTGACAACCTAGATACATCATTCTAACACCCTTTTAAAGCTGTTGGAGAGCTCTATAACTTTATTTAAATAATCTTTTCTATATGATGTCAAGTAAAAAAAAGTGTGTTGACTTTTGACCTCGGGCAACAAAAATAGTATAATTCTATTTTTAAGATTGTATTTTGTATATATATATATATATATATATATATATATATATATATAAGCTTCCATCTGCGACAAATTTTATGTTGTGATTTAATATGGTACCCAGTTGAATACACCCCTCCACTCAATTTTATGGAATTATTTTATGTGTGTGAGAAAGCATTACTGTTTTCTCAAGAATAGATAACCTGTTTTGTGGATTAATTCATCATGAAACAAATTTAATGGAATACTGTACATGACCACACCACAGGGCTATTTGAAACAAACTGGACTAAATGGAATATGTTTTTATGTTACACTTTTTTTTCAGCCTTTATACCTAAAAACTATTATGAACATAAATATACTATTTCCTAAATAAAAAAATAATTGTGATTAACTTTTTGATTATGGACAAGTTCAAAAGCCAATTTTACTTTTTACATCAAATATTTTGTACAGATATAATCATATTTGCTAACAACAAGATCTCTACTTCAAGAACAGATTAAAGAAAAGGATCAAAATCACAGAAAAAAATATTACAATCATAAAGTAAGTTATGTGAAAATATTAATGACTTAGTTTCGAAATTATAATAACTAGGTCATGAAGAGGTTGCACTTGTGAACTCCTTAAATTAATATCAATTTCTGACTTCAAAATAATTAATTTAAAAGAAAGTTCCCTCTCCATTAAAAGTCACAAACTATTCGATATTTTCGCTAAAAATTTAAAACACATAACCAAAATGACTAAAAAAATTTGTAAAGTTGCTTTAGACAAATGATTCAAAAAGATTCCAGATGAACCAGAACTATGTAGTTGCACATATGGTAGAAAACCACCATCTAACTCTCTGATAGACCAATGCAAATTTTTTTAGAAAACTTTAGGTCTGGTCGAAAAATTCTAATTTCGAATATATTATTGACTTGATTTTCTTTTATATTTTCAGATTATGGACCCTACAAAGAACCTAAATGTTGCGAAGATTTGCTGTGACTCTTTCCAAAAGCATAAGAAGAGAGTGTGGATGAGTATAAGAGACGTACCAAAATATTTGATCAACAAGAATACGGAGTTGAATCTGAGTCCCATAAAATCCTCTGGAGAAGAGTCTAGTGAGGATGATGCAAGAATGGACATCGAACTCACTTCAGTAAATGAGGCAGTGGCAAGTTTTGATGCAACCTCTTTAAGAAAATCAAAATGACTAGGGTCTGGGAGTGCAAACTACTCTAAGAAGAAGATGAGAAAAATTACCCAAACTATAAAAAGGAAGTTTGAGCGGGCATTAGACCGTTTCCTTATATCTAGCAACTCAGCTGAATCTGAGTCTGTGATGATAATGCAGATTAAGGAGTAATTTCAAGAAACTACAAGCCACAGTGAACAACTGATTTTCCTGGTGCTGCGAAGGTAAAAGACATCCGAACCACATATTTTGATAGAAAAGAGGTCGATAAGGCGGAATTTAAGCAGTGGACATCAAACGACAGATTGACTTTTGAAAAATAGAAACTGTCTGCCAATGACTTCATTGCAAGTTTCTGTGACAAACTCGAATTCCTTCTCAAACACGATTTCTTTGCAAACACCCAAATGAAATACTATCAGCAGCTGAAAGAAAAGCTTGGAGTAGGAGAGTTCTTGGTAGTGATGGATTTTGCAGAAAACTATTCGTTCAGAGTGCAAGATGCACCACAGTCCTTTCACTGGAACAACGCACAAGCAACCCTCCATCCATTTATGATATGTTTCTGAAAGGATCAAGTTGTCCATCACCAAAGTTTTGTGGTAATTTCTGATTGCAACACTCACGACATCATCGCTGAACACCTGTTTTAAACCCGAGTTATTAAATTCCTGAAGACGATGCATGGTACCGTAAGATCTTCTATTTCAGTGATTACTGTGCCGCGCAGTATAAATACTGCAGGAATATTCTCAACCTTGGACACCACAGACAAGACTTTAGTGTGGAAGCAGGGTGGCACCAGTCATGGAAAAGGTCCGTGTGACGATGTTAAACGTTCCATAAAGTGCCTTCACAACGACAGAACAACATGAAGCGCATAAGGAAGGATTGGAAAACTGCATACGAAATGCAAGAACTATTCCATGTGAGTCATCAATTTATTCAAACTCATTTATTTTCATAGCATAAAATTACTGATGATGGGGTGATTGAAGATGAAGAAATGGTGAAAGTATAGGAAACTTGCTTTGGTAAATTAAGAAAGGGAATCTGGTAAGCGAATAACTGCTGTTAACATGCATAGGGGAAGAGCGTGGTGGTTTTACAACTGAACTGCTCACCATCTAAAGAACAGGGATGGCACAAAAAAATCCAATAATTTTGGCATTTTCTCTCAATTTTATCAACTTTTTTTCTTTAATTACTACTGTAAACAATTTTTTTTTCATTTAAAGTGTTGCAAATTTTTTCCCCAAAAGGAATCTATAATTTGTACTTAAATTACGTCCATTCGCTAAACGGTGAGGAATACTATAAGGAAAAATATAAATAGCAATTTTAAATATCTTAATATACCTACTTATATGACTAAAATTTCTTAAAAAAATATGACTTATTATTACTTCATGTGTATGAATAAAAACTGAGGTGGGTTGGGTTATTTACAATCCTGAAAAACTAAAACCACCTTTTGTTCTTTCGCAGGTACTCAGAAACTCCATGCCATTTGTCTTATGAATGATGGAATCTTGGAAGCGAAGGAATACTCATGCTCCACTATTTCTCAAGATGAAAGGGTAACAACTGCCATAGAACAGAAAACCCCAAGTATGCCAATGAAAGGGCAGTCATTGGCATTGCAGTATATGACAACGACTGGTATCTGGCCTGTATTACTAGAATTGCTACAGATGCCAATGAAGTATGTCTCAACTTCCCGGAGCCATGAGGACCAGCACAATCATTAATGTTTCCATCAAAGCCGGATGACCTTGTTGATTTAACAGACATTTTGAGTGTTGTGAGCCCGACAACATAGACGAGTCGTACTTATGTGTTGAAAAGTGGAGATATGGCAATAACTACGGAGTTGTTGGAAAGACGGTCCTCGTAATCTATCAATTTAACCTGAATCTGGCATGAGTTGAGTGTTTGAAATTTATTTCATTTTTTTGTGTTACAAAAAGCGGTGTAATTTTCAAACCATATTAAGTAACAATATAAAACTTGTTGCACATTAAAGCTTATATATTTACCTTCAAAATACAATCTTAAAAAATAGGAGTATACTATTTTTTGTTACCCGAGGTCAAAGGTAAAAGGTCAACATACTTTTCTTAATTGACCTCGCACAAATGAAGTTATTTAGGAAAAGGTGTAGTGCAATACAACAACTTTAAAATGGTGTTATAATGGTGTATCTAAGTGTCCAAGCAGCCGAGATATTAACTGCTGACCAAATGCTGTACCCCCTGAAAATGACCTACGGGCTCAAACATTACGGTGTCGTAGCTCACGAATGGTGTGACTTAGAATATTAAGACATATGTTTATATGTAATGACCCATTCACTTATGTATTCACGTACACTCGCCCAAGAAAATAAATAGAATATGTAACAAGAATAATTTTAGCTCTTAAAAATAGGTGTAGGCATTTTTCCATTGTAGCAACAACCGAAACTAACCATGGGCTTGCGTCACTGAAGGGGAGCTATGCCCTCGCGGACGTGGACAATCGACCAATCGGGGTTACCAATATAAAGACCCGATGGTCATTTAAATCGCGCCGAAACCAGAAAAGACGAAACTGATAATACTTTTAGTTATTCAATCTTTGAATGCCGGAAATTTCGCTAGAGGGAAGTGCAACTGAGCACATTCATACCAAATGATCCAATTTCAGTCGCCTCTTCATTTTATGCAGAGGCATAAAATTTTTAATATTGAATTTTTTTTTTTTACAAAAATACCCGATTGAATCACATTAGGAATAAATTATTTTTATACTAAATACACGATTCGAAATAATAATCTTCTTAATTCAATATTTAAGTAAAGAATTTATAGGAAGTTAAGTACATCGGTATTTATAACAGTCACGACTATTTCTGCGGAATTAAAACGGGTGTTCGAATGAAGCATGATGTGTCATATGCTTTACTTTGTCACTCTTTATTCCTTTTCAACTGCCTGTCTTTTATTTCTACACTCAGCTATATTCTTCGTTACCTACCATTTTTCTTTTTGTAATTTGTATACTCACTTGAAACACACACTCCTTCCAGAGTTTGGAACTATACCTTGCAAGGGTGTTAAGTTGTTCTTCTGAGTGCCTGCATTCTTTGTACGAAACTCTTCTTGGGAAATGCGGTTATAATAAACGGTCCCAGGCCCAATATTTAGGCTGACAAACGTTAATATTGCAATCTCGGTCATCCTTAAACATTTTTATTGTTTCTCTTCTTTCTACATATTTATCAACTTTTCTGTCCTAAATTTTCCTCCATATAATGAAAAGCTTACATCATCGGGCTGGGTTTAGCCGAGACATTTTACTTACAACTACGATAGTACTAAGATCTGCACAGCAATGTCTAACTAAAGTGTGCACTGGTTGTTTTCAAAATTCACAAGTTATAAACTGGAAGCGCGTCAAGCGAAGTCCTCCATTCCAGACTAGGGTCTGGACTCATTCTCGATCCGTGCTGGAAGCGCATTATGTGATAATCCCCAAACCACGTAAGACTCTGTCTTCTGATTACTGAATTATCATTTATGACTTCTTAAAAAGGCTAAATTTTCGCGTTACACCTTTTCAAAAAGTAGGTTAATGGAAAACTTACTCTAAATTAGGGTAATTAGTAAGAAGGAAAGGGATTTATATAGAGACCGGATCGTAGCCTAACAATAAAAATAATTAAGAGATGCAGTTCATTTTTTTTTATAGTTTTTCATTTTTTGAGGCATTTCCTTACTTCCTTTCTCTTTGCAAACTAACGTGGGACCCAAACTTCAGCAAATGACAGCCATCAACAAAATTAAGCCGAATTGGTAGCTTGACTTCACTTGGGGATTGCGGTTCTTCTCCCCTCCGCTAGGTCGCACCCAAAATTCACTTATAATTAACTTTTTTTCATTTTATAGCACCCATCTGGCCATTGTCACACATGACATAGTCGCCGATTATAATTAACAGTAAACGAACCAAAAGTGATAGTAAACTGACATTGTAAACTGGAAATTAAAAAGCCGAGTTAGCTTGAGAATACGATGGTCAGTGAAGACGGAGGTCTTATTATTAAATTTGATGCTCATGTATATATATGTGACTTAATACCCAATGAATTTTATGGCATAGATATCGTTCATTGTATCTTTGCCTGTTATTTTCCTCCGAAGGGCTCAGGTTTATATTTTGCTGTTCTCTTTGAACGAACTGGTTCCTGGCGATTGCAGTGGCGGATCCAGGATAAAAATTTTTGAGGGAGCTAACCTGAATTCCTTCCTCTGTGGAAACTGAGAAAAGGGCATTAATCATTAGTAATGGTTATTTTACAGGGCATTGATAATAAATAATAGCATCATAAAATTATGAGTTGTATTTTTTAGACGTCAGTTAAGGTATAATACTGAATTAAATCCTTATTTTTTTAGATTCACCTGTCTTTTAGATACATTTGATTGCAAAGATTTAAAAAAAATGTTTATATATATATATATATATATATATATATATATATATATATATATATATATATATATATATATATATATATATATATAATTTATTGTAAGGTCCCATTTCAGGTACTACGAAAAAATTTTCATTTTTGGAATGAGCGAACCGTACTACCAATATAGGTTCCTTGCAAACAACGAGGACAAGTAAAAGCATAAACAACACGGCTGCTCATTTCTAGAGGAAGTTTGTCTTTTGACGAGAAGAAACTTCCTATGGAAAGTGGGTTAACAAAAGTGATTTTGAAGTTGGTATGAAAGAAATAATTTTTGAGTAATTTGTTGCATTTTCTAGTGAATAATTTATTGTAAGGTCCCATTTCGCTCATTCCCAAAATGAAATTTTTTTCGTAGTACCTGAAATGGGACCTTACAATAAATTATTCACTAGAAAATGCAACAAATTGCTCAAAACATATTTCTTTCATACCAACTTCAAAATCACTTTTGTTAACCCACTTTCCATAGGAAGTTTCTTCTCGTCAAAAGACAAACTTCCTCTACAAATGAGCAGCCGTGTTGTTTATGCTTTTACTTGTCCTTATATATATATATATATATATATATATATATATATATATATCAAAGAAAAGCAACCGAAATTAAATATCAAAACAAATTCGCAATTCATCTTACTCGTACCATCTTCCCGTCCGCCAGCCCCTAATAATAATCCCTCCCGATCTTAATCCTGTGACCGTTGTGGAGTCTCAACCATTTGCATGTATATCTTGTGTTTAGAGAAATCTCATTTCCTATAAATGTTAACGCAGCTCGGAGCACGGTGTTAGCACGGGTAGAGACATAATCTAGATATGGAACTACGACGTGTTAACAGTGAACCATTCTCAAGAACGATTCGATGGAGCGGCCATTACGGTCTAGAAAGGAATAAAGATCAAGCAACTAAGGAATTTAGAAGAGTCCTACCTCGCCATTGGGGTAGAGATGAGCCTAGGGAAGATGGTTGTTGCCCCTGGATACCAACCTCCGAGGCGCGACTATGTGCCTAACCAAACCCTCGCGAGTATATTCGGGCGAAGGGTTCCTACGTTATTTATGGGAGACCTTAACGCACGATGTGTCGAGTCAGGATATATTCGTACCAATAGTATAGGCCGATACTTGAACACCCTGTTGGACAAAAACATCGTCCAGAGACTGGGACCCGAATTCCCGATATTCACCACGGAAAGAAGTGCCACCATCCAGTCATTTGCTTGGCCAACTTCCTCACACCATACAATTATCACATGAACCCTGAAGTGATACCTTGTAGCGACCATATAGGGATTAACCTTAATATCAACGTTAATCCTATAATGGTACCAGCACAGCACATAGAAGGAAGAATTACAGCAGGGCGAACTGGGATAATTACAAGCGATTGTTAAGAAACTACATCCCGGCGAACCTAGACGAAGCAGCGCTCGAAGAAATAGATGAGTAGTTGGAGCGGCTGGAGACCCAGATGGTCGAGGCTGACAAGTTGTCAATTCCCCAAACCTCATACAAAACAATTTATACATATAGATAAACCGACCGTATGAAAGGTTTACGCAGTGAGCTGAATGAGTTGTATCAAAGGAGCATCACCACGGGAACATCACGTGAGACAATGTACCGTACTAGAGAAGCAAAGGAATTAAAAAACCCAATATATGAACAACAACAGGAAAGATGGAACGAAGCAATCGAAGATCTCGATAGCGAAGCAAGACCGAAGAAATTCTGGGCGAAGATTAGGAGGATGAAAAGCAACCCCCAGAAAAGAAAAGTGGAATTAGAAGACGCCTACGGTGAAATTAAATCAGAGGCGAACGAAATAGAGGAAATTCTCAGGGAACACTGGAAAAAAGTCTTCAGAATCAGTGAAAAAGAGAATGAAGATTTCGACATTGATTTTGAAAACCCGATAATAGACGAGCTCAACGAAATTATTGAAAGGACGCATCCGAACCACTAAGTGAACAGGGGAGAAGGAGAAGAAGAAAGAGCGACACTGGAAGAACTGGAAAGCACGCTCTACTCCTTTAAACAAAATACACCAGGCCGGTCAGGTTTGACAAAGCTAAAGTTGGTCAAAGTGCCGAAATGCGTAAAGGGAGGTCTACTTAACATCTGAAATGCCTGACTAAATGTAAGCTACTTTCTCGATGCATACGAAACGGCAAAAATGATTTTCATTGCCAAACCTGGAAACACCCTGACAAGGAAGGATAGTTATTGCCCAATATCCCTTCTGGAAATTGGGGGTAAATTCTTCGGGAAAATCCTAAATAGACTACTCGTCGTTCACTTGGGGGAAAATTCGCTATACAATGACCGGCAATACGTCTTCAGAAAGAACAGAAGCACCGAAATGGCAATTAATGCCATCACGGAGAAGATTACTCAAGCGAATAAAAACCGGAGCTATATTGATATCGTATGTAGGGACGCGTCAAAGGCGTTCGACAAAGTATGGCTAAGGTGGATGCAATACAAGATCCTCCAGCTGGGTTTAAGCGGCAAGCTTGAAAAAATTCTTTGTGACTATGTCAGGGAGAGATCGGCTTACATCAGGGCGCACGGAGGGCCCCACCTTCCAACTACAGGCAGGATCACCCCAAGGCGGGTGTCTCAGTCCTACCCTGTACGCAATCTATACAGCCGACATCCGAGAACGAAGCAACCACTATAGCATAAACATAAGGTTCGCCGATGATATAAGACAACTTATCGTTTGTGGATATAAGAATGCACAAATGCAAACTCGAACGACCGCTGAAGAAATAAGAAAAATAAATGAGTATAAGTCAAAGTGGAAGATCTGAACTAATGGCGACAGATTCAAGATTGTCCCATTAGGAAGAATAAAACTTTCAGATGTTACAGTGGGGGATACACGCTATCCATACACGAACGAGTGCAATGTACTTGGGATGAAAATCGCTTCAACCGGGTAGATTCAGCACGTCAAAATCCGGATCTAAAAAGCACCTTCGGGAGTCAGAACTCTCTATACCTTCAGAAACCTCAGCCAAAGAAACAAAAAGAAATTGCATCTGGCGCTGGTCAGGTCCACCCTCACCTATCCCTCGGCATCTCTTTTTGGCGTTTCGAAAAGCGCTAAGAAGGAGATGCAAAAATTACAAAACAAGTGCATGTATATCATTACCTTTACACGCAGAAGGAATAGAAGGAGGCAAGAGGATCTGCACAGAGCGACGAACATTAGGCCGCTCAACACAGTCTTAAAGGAAAGAGCGTCGGATATGAAAGAGAAAATAACGTTAAACAACACCGAGGACATTAGAACACTCATCGAAGAAAACCAACGAGGTCCATGTCATTCAAGATTCCCAAGCGGCGTCAACAAGCTTGGGAACGCAGTTGCCTCGTACTTTGCATAAAAAAGAAGTACCAAGAAGACCGAAGAAGAACCACAACCGACTACAAGGAACGAACCGATTAAGATCCCAATTCAACTAACGAGGACTAAGAAGAAACAGGAAGAGTACAAAACATAAATATGAAACTAACATAAACATATACTAATGCAAATAGAATACACGCAAGAATCAGTTATGAGACAAAAAAAAATAAATAGTAACTAAAGAACCAAACAACACATCAAGGAAACAAGAACGCTAAATTTGAACATGAATATATATATATATATATATATATATATATATATATATATATATATATATATATATATATATATATATATATATATATATATATAATTATTAAATAACTCTTTCTGAATAACAGAAAACAAATATGGCTTAATAAAATATAAATATAAACGGGTCTGAAATTTGAGGGGGGAGGGGGCTTCAGACCCGTCAGCCGACCACTGGATCCGCGCTTGAGCAATTGCTAGTGAGGCACTCAGCCCTTGTAGGAGCTATTTATATCTACATTGTGTAGATATGCCACCGTTGGTTGCAGGTTTCTTTTTCAATGTAGGTGCTCTGTGAAGGACTGTGTCCTTGCAGAGCGTCTTACAAAAATAATGCATTGAATAAGATACTAGATTTTAAATGCAATATGATTAACAGCTTTATTTTCATTATTTTATACAATTTCTAGTGTTTTTTAAGTTTTAAAGGTAGCAATATTTGATAGCTGAATTGTAAACGGCTTCAGATAATCTTGTGTTTACTAAATAACATAATTGAGGCGTTTATTGCGAGGTCTTTAACCTCGCCAGGAGGATTAAATGTGAACTTTAAAATACCATTATTCCTTGTACAAACTTTATCTGTAGGATAATGTGTTGATATTATTAATATGGCTTAAAAGAGATATTGAAAATAATGCGTTCGCCAGATGCACCATCCGTACTTCAGGTCTTCTACATTGGGGGGTTTTATTCACTTGTCACCATATAAACTTCGTTTTGTATATTCCATTGCATATGCTATAGATTCTTCGGCCTGCAGAGAAAAACACAATTTATTGATTCGCTCCCTAATGAGATATATCATATGTGGTCGATTCATGGGTATTTCTCCCGCAGGGGGGCACCTTATGTAAACTGTTAATCCTAGTACTCGAAGGAGCGGCACGTTCTTCTGGCTCGAGTGCGTACAAGGAAGGCCTGGCTCACTGGATAGACTTCAGCTCTTTGACAGAGTCTAGGGAAGCGGGTGCGTTGCCCCCTTTTCCTCCATGCAGCCACTTTTCTCAATGAGTATGCCTTCTTAAATTTTTATACCTAGGATTAAGACACCGCAGGGATGGGAAGGGCCTGTCTAGTTCGGTACACATGGTACCTTGAAGGACTGCACGTCCACCCAAGCTGACCCAATGCTGGAGTATGGTAATAAATGTGATCACCCACCCTACTCGTTCAGGGATCCACCGATCTGTATTACATACCCTTGTCTACCCCTTTCCAACTTTTTATTTTTGCATCTAGAGAGGTTCTGGTGCCTTGGCGCACTTTCGTCTTCCCTCCATAACTCCATCACAGGCGTAAACCTCTCGAAAGATTAAAAAAAAACGAGTGTAACAGAACTTTTGAAAAACTGGTGTGAGGAAGTGAGAGGATTATATCCTGATATGTTCAGAGAATAGTATTGGGTAATCTAGTAGTAAGTGAGGGGATCCGATGCTGATATGTTCAGAGAATAGTATTGGGTAATCTAGTAGTAAGTGAGAGGATCCGATGCTGATATGTTCAGAGAATAGTATTCGGTAATCTAGGAGTAAGTGAGGAGATCCCATTGCGGATATGTTCAGAGAATAGTATTCGGTAATCTAGGAGGAAGTGTGGATGATCAAATCCTGGTATGTTCAGGGAATGGCATTGGATCATCTATGAGGAAGAAAGGATGATCGGGGAATGGCATTGGATCATCTATGAGGAAGAAAGGATGATCGAGGAATGGCATTGGATCATCTATGAGGAAGAAAGGATGATCGAGGAATGGCATTGGATCATCTATGAGGAAAAAAGGATGATCGGAGAATGGCATTGGGTAATGTAGGAAGAAGTGAGGTTGATCTGATTCTGATATGTTCAGAGAATTGAATTGGGTCATCTATGATGAAGTGAGTATGATCAGATGCTGATATATTCAGAGAATGGCATTGGGTAATGTAGTCCAAAATAAGGGCATCATATTCCGATATGTTCAGATAATGACATTGTGTAATCTATGAGGAAGTGACGATGATCAGACGCTGATATGGTCAAAGAATATGTGCAGCGAGACGGATGTTACTCCTTAAGAATTAAGTTTATTCTGAAAAATGTGGCTATGTATATTTCGGTAGCGAACTATTTGTCATGTGCTTGAGTAACACTGTGTGCTTTCTAAGAACTCATTTCCAGACGAGAAGCCGTCTAGACTCTAGATCAATATCGGTAACAAGCTGCGTCAACCCCACAGCTGTGCATATTCCAGGACCCGCTTCGCCAATTTCACTTACGCTTTTCAGAATTAAGTAATGAAAGGATACTCTTGAATTATACTGCAGATTTATTTAGAGGGGAAAATGAAAGTGGGATGTAGAGGAAGAAATTGAATGAACAAAGAAAGACAAAGGTATTAAAATAAGTCGAGGATAAGGAATTTGTTATTGCAAACAGCACTATCACAAAATGAAAGCCAATTTAATAACGTTCAAAATCAGCTTGTAAAAAAAAAATGAAGCGTTGTCGTTAGGGGAATGAGATTTGTAAGGTCTATAGGCCAAGTATACTAGTTCGTCGTCGACAACAACAACCCATAAAGGAGAAAAGCCCATGTAGCGAGGTACCTCTTTGTTGCCCTAATTTTAGCCTCTTTTTTTTTAAATGCGGCGAAGCGAGCAGGTCTATGGGTCATGCAAATCTCGTGTTGTGTTCATCTTCTGTCCACAACGAGTCGCTGGCTCAATCTAGCCAGTAAACCAATGGTGCCAAAGGTAATTGAGATCAATAAGTTCAAATATGATATAAGTTGACCATCAGGACGCGCCACCTAGTGGCTAGAGGTGCTAAATCGGACATTTTTACATATATGAAGGTCAAACCAACGTCACAAGGGGTAATTGAGGTTTATTCGTATCCAGAGAGGTTCTGGGGGCTTGGCACACTTTCGTCTTCTCTCCATAACTCCATCACAGGCGTCAACCTCTCGAAAGATTAAAAAAACAAACGAGTGTAACAGAACTTTTGAAAAAACAGTGTGAGGAAGTGAGGGGGATTATATCCTGATATGTTCAGAGAAGAGTATTGGGTAATCTAGTAGTAAGTGAGGGGATCCGATGCTGATATGTTCAGAGAATAGTATTGGGTAATCTAGTAGTAAGTGAGAGGATCGGATGCTGATATGTTCAGAGAATAGTATTCGGTAATCTAGGAGGAAGTGTGGATGATCAAATCCTGGTATGCTCAGGGAATGGCATTGGATCATCTATGAGAAAGAAAGGATGATCGGGGAATGGCATTGGATCATCTATGAGGATGAAAGGATGATCGGGATCGGGGAATGGCATTGGATCATCTATGTGGGATAAAGGATGATCGGGAAATGGCATTGGGTAATGTAGGAAGAAGTGAGGTTGATCAGATGCTGATATGTTCAGAGAATGGCATTGGGTAATGTAGGGCGAAATAAGGGGATCATATCCCGATATGTTCATGTCCCTCTAGTTTTGTCTGTAGTCGAAATCCAACAAAGACTAAGAAAGGTTGAATCTTCATAAAACTGCAAATGCTGATCACGCGACAAGGACAAGTCCGTTAAATCTTTGTAGCGATCTAAAATCACCACTCTCTCGCCCTCCACACCCCACCACCACAACTACTTGACTTATTTACAAATGAGGGCTTACTAGTCCCAATCGGCCCAAATTGTCTTATCGGGCAATATACCCTAAGCACATTTTCCTTTTCTTTTACTTCACCACTTATTTTAAACCTATCAAAACAAATCCTGAATAAGATGCCTTCGTTGGTTATCGCTTTATTTTTTTAAGTAATATATATATAATAATCTGGAAAACGCAGGCATTATTTTAATAAGTAATATCTTTCACTTTATCAGTGGGTTGGCTGCCTCTGCTGATAGCTCCCCTTTTAGCAGTGTCAACCTCGTGATTATCTCGCTATTAATTTATGAACTGCTCCGATTTGAAAGATTAAAAGACAAAGATATCGACATTTGAACGAACACTTGGGGGTGCTTCGTCAGTGTACGGTTTACAACAGAACCTAACCTAGAATATTTTGTTTGTTTGTTTATTTGTTTTCTGCTTAATGTGCTTGAACCCATATCCCGAGAATATTGTAGATAACACACTATGGAAATGCCATTTTTTTATTCGATATAAATGTAATTAGCACTATTCTGACCCACAGAGGAGCCTCTCAGGGGCTGGCATAAGCAACCATGGTGTAGCTAACACCAGTGGCGGATCCAGGATAAAAAATTGAGGGGGGGCTTACCTAATTCCTCCCTTTGAGTAGTCTGAGAAAAAGGGCGTTTATCAATAATGCTTATCTCACATAACATTGGTAATAAATAACAGGATCTCATAAAGGAGTGAGCGAATACTCTCTCAGATCTGAAAATTCTCCACACATCAGAAAATTATGAATTGTGGTTTATTGTAGTTTTGGGACGTCAGCTAAGGAATAATCCTGAATGTAATCATTATTTTTGAGATTTACCTGTATTGTATACATGTATCGTATAAGGTACACTGATCGCAAAGGTTTAAAAAACTTTTTATATATATTTATATTCTATATTATTACATAACTTTTTCTGAATAGCAGAATACAAGTATGGTTAATAACAGCATCTAACACATTAATAACACAACATTGGTCACGGTATTTCACACGAGCATCAACCTCCTGTTCCTTTGGGTAAATACAATGATTACGCTGTCTTTTTTAACATCAATTTCGTTGTGAACATCGATCAGCTCTAGGCCGTTGAGGCGTTCTTGACCCACGGTGTTTCTTAAGTACGTTTTCAGTCGCTTCACGCCCCAAAATGAAAGTTCGGCTTACGCGTTCCAGACTGGGAGAATGTCTCTCCAACATTTTTATTCGAGTAGACTTAATGAAGTCGCTTCGCTTTTCACTATGGGCTAATGAAAGAACAAATGTGTGGGGGTCAGCACCCCCTCCTGGATCCGCGCCTGACCTGACATCAACATGGTTGTATGCCCTCTCACTCCCAACGCACACAAGGGTATCTGCCTTAATTTTCGAGATTAGATAGATCATGGAGAGTTACAGGCCCACCTGCCTCAATTATGAGCACCTCAAGTAGCTTCACATCTAGACTACTTTGGTTATATACCTCTCACACGTTTTCACATCTCCTAACTTCACCATTTCTTTACAAACTTCTCAGCACAAACTTTCAGGCAGAGATGCCTTCGTTGTTTTTTTTTAAGCTTCATGTAAACAGTAAGAACAACAAGCATTCTTTTACACACATTCTATCCACTTCCCTGTCAAAAGAAAGCACCTCCAGCTGCAGCTGCCCCACCTGCCGAAATGCGACTAATTTATCTCCCACCTGGTTTCAAACTTCCGCCACCTCTTCCATAGCAATGTCAAACACAAGTGGCAACAGGGTACATTCTCGTCTTATTCTATTTCACCTGGTGGTATTCTTCTTTTTTTTCCATTAGTTATAACTTCATTTTGGCTTCTCGCCTTAAATTTAGTATAAATTGTCTGACTTGTTAATTCAACAGGGAATTCACAATCTTCTAGTCTCTAATAGAGTGAGGATCGGGCCGAATGAAATTACCCATTCCTATCATAGGCGAAGTTGGAGCTTTTAAAGAATACTGGCCCCAATTGTCTCATTGGAACAATGGGGAATCAAACGATGATAAGTCACCCCAACATTTAGTGAGGTGGTTTATCTTATAGTGTAGGTTTCGAGCGCTTAGCGAAGATGGAAGCTCTTGGGAAAGCTATGGGCTGTAGGAGGGGTTTAAAGTTAGGTTAATACAAAAAAAGGAGCAATTTTTAATTTAAACGCCTCAGAATTAACAAAAACTACCACTACTCGTACAACATATTCCTCGCTAATTTCCTCGAGGATTGGCTCATCCAGTATCGTACGAGTATGATGGAAATTTCGAAGGAGTTCCTCGTACCGTGTCAAGTCTGCTCTCTTGTAGTCTTTTCTTCTCACCGCTGGAACTGGTATAGGGTTTATATTAATTGTAAGTGTAGCCCCTATATGTTCACTGCATGGTGCCTGGATTGGCTCCATGTAATAATTGAACGGTACTTGACGATTGGCGAGACAAATCTCTGGTTTTGTGACACTTCTTGCTCTGACTAAGGTAGGAAAGTCGGGGCCGATGTGCTAGACCAGGGGTCTCCAAACTACGGCCCACGAGGTCAGTTCATCCGACCCGCCGCTGCACTGTGCCACACATGAACATTTGAAGGCAATTCACTTGATTGGATGCAACAATTACAAAGCTAATATTGATGATATCTTAAAAGCTAAACTCCAGTTTCACAAATATCACTAACTTTTTTTTGCTGCTTAGTTTAGTTTGTGAGACTCGGATATTTGCGCACTGGTTGTGAGAATACTATCTTATTGCTAACGACGCCTTCTTTGATAACTTTTTTGGTAAATAAATGTTTGTTGTCTTTATTTTTTTGTATTTTGTTTATTGGTAAATAAATATGTTGGTAGTCTTTATTTTTTGTGTATTCACTATATTGTATTGAACAAAATGGTTATGCGGCCCGCGCTCGTCATTCTCTCAGTTATCTGGCCCACTGTGAAAAAAGTTTGGCGACCCCTGAATTAGACGATGTTTCTGCCTAGCAAGGTGTCAAGGCTCTCACCGATTCCTTCGTTGTTTGGTAGCCGAATTCCTGCATCTAACGTTGAGATCCCCTATTAGTATTGTTAAGGTACTTCTGCCAAATCGACCAGTGAGAGACTGTGTGTAAAAAGTCTCTCCTTGGCGGTTAGTATTCGATGGCTATAACCATGTTCCCTAAGTCGAGCTTGACCTCTATCGCAAGATATGACTCTTCCAAGTTCCTA
This sequence comes from Ceratothoa steindachneri, assembly GCA_963969495.1. NCBI lineage: Eukaryota > Metazoa > Arthropoda > Malacostraca > Isopoda > Cymothoidae > Ceratothoa > Ceratothoa steindachneri. Next base: position 43,903,161 of record OZ018330.1, on the reverse strand, counting down.
GTTTGTTTGCATTTTATCCCGTTCTTTATCGCAATATCGACATCGTGGTACCACTCTTGCGAGTAATTTATGATTAACCCATCATAATCCCAAAGTTTCATTTGTTCATTATTATGCACGTTAACTCCGTATTCCGATATCAGAATGACATCTGCATCAATTTCTCTAAATATATTTCAGTAAAGAGTTCTTTTTCTAGTCCAGACATTTTTGTTTAGTTGCAAGAGCTTGAGGGCGCTTCTTTGCATGATGGCGTGTTATCTAGCGATGACTCTCCTTTGTTTTGATTTTTAGGCTTGGCATTGTTTCCGTTCTTCTTGTGGCCAGGCTTTTCATTCTTTGGTGGAGGACTTGGGGTATTGGATTTTTTGCTCTTTCTAGCCCCTCGTTCACGTGCAAGGTCCTTCCTCGGCTCTCTATGTTCGCTGAGTCTTCAGTCCCTGAAGTTTCTTCTTTATCTTCTGATTCTTCCGAATCGTGCGAAGAGGGTTGATTTTTCTCGGTTACTTGTACTTCGGGCGTTGATCTTTTTAAAATCCTTATTAATGCTTCCTTGAACACTTGGAAGCATTCAGAATTTACTGGCATCTTTACAACTGGGAGGCTATTATCTTTTAATAGGTCGTTGAGGACCTTCTTGTAGCAGCCAGGTAGAACAATGTTTGCTATGTTCACGTGAATAATGCAAGTGAGGATACGGGCATTTAAGTCGCCTGTGATGTTTTCTAGAGATGCCCTCTATGGTTGCATTTTTTGGTCTTCTTTTTGCAGCACTTGCGTAGTTACGCGTGTTTGGCCTTCATCCCTTCTTCTTTTTTTTAGTCAGTTCTTTACTCTTTGGCCAGCTGAGTGCCATTGTTCGGTGTTCTCTTTCTTTTGCAATTGAGGCGCCTTTGGATGTACTCTGGCAATCCTGGTATCTATGCCCTTTTGTTGCACATTCGCTGCACCAAAGTTTTTCGTTCTCGGAGCAATTCGTAGAAGTATTATTTTCCATTTTGTGGTATACAAAACATATTAGCATGCTATGGAATTTCTCTTGTTCGATGTTTTAGCTTGGGGTGTGCATACTGAAGACGAAAATGCCTTCGGTTGCCGCATTTCTCACCATTTCTGTCGATGTGAAAGTTAGTTTGGATACATGGGTGTGTGGTCGAAATTTGATCACTTCATTGAACGATGCCCATGCTTGCTGACGTTCCACAACTTCTTCCTTGAGTTTCTCTACGGTATGCTCTCCACCCAGCTCTCTACTTTGCGGCAGATTACACTACAATTGGCTGCCACTTGTGTGTGTGTGTGTGTGTGTGTGTATGTATGTGGGGTCCTCGAGTTCAATGCCCTTCAGGAGGTTAACTCACTCTGTCTAGATAGGAGTTTGGCCGTCAGTCGGCTCGAAGCATATCGCGATAAATCCGGTATGGACGTCGATGAGCTTCACGATTGATATTATTAGTTCTGAAAATAGCACCTCGCTGGGGAGGGAAATCCTCAAGTGGACCCTCTTAGTGAGGGTCTCTATGTTCCCACTTGGTCAGGGTGAAGTTGTTTGCTCCTGCTCCTTGCTATTTTAGGTTTTAGCTCTTTCTGTTCTGAAAAAAATTGTGCAGTTATATGTTTTGTGATACTTTCAGTGGGTGCAATAAAAATCCGATACATCGTCAAAAGTTTATTTACCATAGTTACACAACAGCTAAGTAATCGAAAATTGAACATCTTATGTATTTTGTATGTTGAATACAAATTGGTATCATATTACAAAAATAGTAAAACATTACTATGATTACGGCAAAAATATCAAACGAACGTTTCAAAAAGTATCCGATACATCTATGAAAACCAGTTAGTATTTGGTGATATGACCTTTCGTCGATAGTACAGCTTCCAACCGTTTGGGATATTTACTTATGAGGTTCTTACAAATATTTGTAGGTATCTTGGCCCATTTTTCTTGGCATATTCTTTTTAAATCTGTTAGATTTCTTGGGTCCCTTTTCTGAATCTTTAGTTTTAATTCTCGCCACAAGTTCTCGATAGGATTTCGAACTGGAGACTGACTTGGCCATCCCTTAACATTTATTTTCTTCGGCTGAAACCACGCTGCAGTGTCCTTGGCGGTATGTTTTGGATCGTTGTCCTGCTGGAATGTCCATCCTCTTGGCAACTTCAAGTCGTCTGCAGACTGTAAGAGATTATAATCCAGAATCCTGCGATATATCTGAGCATTTATTTTCCCTTCAATAATATGGAGTTTTCCAGGACCTGCAGAGGAGAAGCAGCCCCATACCATTATGCTGCCTCCTCCAAACTTCACTGTTGCGATTGTATTTTTAGGATCATGTGCTGAGTTTTTCTGCCTCCAAACGTGACTAACACTATTCCGCCAAAATAACTCAATCTTCGTCTAGTTATACCATAGTACAGCATCCAAAAATTCAGACGATTTCTGACATGAATTTGTTTCAACAAAAGCGTCTTTCTTGGTGTGCGAGAATGGAATCCCTAAATCGTAAGAACTGCTATAGTTGTATTTTTGCATATATTTGTCCCAGCTGCTCCCACATCTTTCTGAAGTTCAGATCGAGTCACTCAAGGATTCTTTTTTACTTTACGGACTATATGTTTAACCGCACGGTTTGGAATTTTAGATGGACGCCCTGAACGTGGTAGACTTGCAGTGGACTGATATGACGTGAACCGGCGAATCGTGTCACCAATGGTTGAAATTTGTATTTTTAGCATAGATGAAATTTTTCTATAGCCCAAACCACTTTTATGTAACTGAACAATTAGTTCTCTGCTCCTTTTTGGCAATTCTTTAGTCTTCGCCATATTAGAATTAGAGTGTTGAACGATGACCTCCATCTCATGCAGCTCTCTGACACTGACTGAAGGTCCGCTGTTTCACGTGAACGAAGTAGATTATTTTTCTAGAAAGTTCTACAGCATTCTCGTCATGTAAACCACTCTGGAATGTTCGAGAACTATTTATTATCGCTTTAAAACTAATTTTGTGGGTGTGTTGGATACTTTTTGAGGCGATAATCTAACAATTTTGTCAATATAATATCAATGTTTTACTATTTGTGTATTCTAATACCGAATTTTTATTCAACGTACAACATACATAAGATGTTCAATTTGCGATTACTTTGCTGTTGTGTAACTATGGTAAATAAACTTTTGACCATGTATTGGATATTTATTGCACCCACTGTATATATATATATATATATATATATATATATATATATATATATATATATATATATATATATATATATATATATATATATATACAGTGGCGGCAACAAAAAAAGTGACATGTGACAATTCGGGGAAAATAAAACAGAAAAATGTAACTTACATATTTTATTATGAATATTTCATGAAAGTTATTACTTGGTCATGTTGCCCTTGCACTTGATGACCATCCTGAGTCGATTGGGCATTGATTCAGTGAGGTTTGCGAAGTAGGTGGGGTCGATCGTAACCCAGATCTGCTTCAGTGATTCTATCAGGTCCTTGATGCTGCCGGGTGCTGTCTCTTGAACTTTGGATTTCATCAGATTCCAAGCATTCTCAATAGGATTTAGGTCCAGGAAATTACCAGGCCACTCCAAAACACTAATATTATTATCATTGAAGAATCTTTTTACTAACTGGGACCTGTGAGCAGGGGCACCATCATACATGAAAAATTCACACTGATGAATTTCCCAAAATGGCAGCATGTGCTGCCTCAAAACTTCAAGATAGTTAGTCCCCCTCATGGCTACATTCTTGGCAAGGAAGTACAGACCTCCTCTGCCCTTTTTTCCACTAAAGGCACCCCACACCATCACACTATCAGGGTGCTTCACAGTTTTCACGGTATATTTCGGGTTATCCCGAGACACAGTGCTGGGACGACGCACGATCTTTGACTCTCCTCTGACCAGCCTAAAGGTGCTCTCATCACTGAACATGACCTTCTTCCAATGGGCAGCTGTCCAATGTTTATAGGTCTTGCAAAAATTGAGCCTTTCCATCTTCATAGCCTTGGTAAGAAGTGGCTTCTTGGCAGCGCGGCGAGACGGTAGGCCTAAGTCCTTCTGTAAGCGATGACTGATGGTCCTGAGGGCAACGTTCTGGAGGAGGTCTGGGTGTTTTTTCTTGATTGAAGCGGAGGTTACAGAAGGGTCTGACATCACTTTACGCCTTAGGATATTATCAGTCCTTGGAGATGTCTTCCTAGCTGCACCAATGCCCTCCTTCCTCTTTGGTATGGTACCTGGTGGCAATAACTCAGCTGCCCGTTTTAGGCGATAAATCGTATTTCTTGAGGTTCCTAAATCTGCTGCTACATCAATAAAAGACTTTCCTTGCTCTAATAGGGTCAAGGCACGGCTTTTCTCTGTCATAGAAAGCTTTTTCCACCCCATTGTATCCACTTGCACAGAAGTTATAGCACGTCAAATGTAGGCACGAATGCAGATAATCAGCACGCTGGAGTGCCATATACTAACACCTCGTTGTACGAGCTCAAACGAGACACTGAGTTCCAATAGAGCGCAGTTCTGTTGTCTTAGCCCAGGAGAGTCGTCCACTTGCGGCATAAGCTCCGCACATTTTCATTGGATTGTTGGCAAGTAAAATAGTGAAAGCGATTTTGTGTATCGATTTCTGTTGCCAATATTCAATGTCACTTTTTTTGTTGCCGCCACTGTATATATATATATATATATATATATATATATATATATATATATATATATATATATATATATATATATGAATGCAATGTCCCGCAGGAAAAATGAAAATGTGCTTCCAAGTACTTTCGAACTTTATTCAGTTCATTCTCAAGGACCGCCTCTAAGATAAGAAATCATCAATGAGGAAGTAGGAGAGGGATGGGTAAATTCACATTAAGATTTAGCTTTAACAGGTATCAATGTCAAACTGAGAGGCAAGAAAGAGTAAAGAACAGAGCCAAAAAAAGTAAAAGGAGAGACACGAGAAGTAAATTGAAACGAAGGGAAGCGGGACAAGGAAATAGGAAGAAAAATAAAATAATGTAAATACAAAATCAATGCAATAATTAAATTGACACATCGGGTTCCCATAATGATGAAAATTGCCTACAAAAATTTAAAAATTAGGAATATAAGTCAAAGCTAATTTCTTTAAGAATGAGTTTTTTCATAACAACATCAATTTTAAAGAGGCAAAAGGGGAAATGTTAAAGTTATTAAATCGGCTTATACATGAACATTCAACAAGGTTTGTTTTAATTGAGTCATTTAAGCGAAAAATATTATTCTTATTTTTTTGATGAGTTCCAATTAATTAAGTGTTTAGGTATTTTCGGACATATGCACAAAAAACGTACTATTATTTACAGCTCTCCTAACATTGTATTTATTCTGATTAATACGGACAGATAATTGCTTTCCTGTCTGTCCAAAATATATACTTGGATAAACAGAACATTCGACCGAATAGACTCCCTCAATATTATTACAATTATTGTGAACTATAATGTTTTTTATAGTTGACTCGTATTTGAAAACAACTAAAATGTTAAAGTTTTTTTAAAGGGATAGCAGGAGCTGTAGTATAGAACGTCTTTTTTGCAGAAGAAAGACAGTTTAGAAGACAAGGATAAGGGTAACATAGTTTATGGCCAATTTCAAAGATATTGGAGAACTCAGAATCCATATATTCAGGATTAACAACTCGTAAAGCGCGTAAAAACAGGGGAAATACGGAACGTTTGACTTTGGGGCCATGCGAAGAGTAAAAATGAATATAAGAGTTTGAATTAGTAGGTTTGCGATAGATGGAGTATTTAAAACCAGTCGGTGTTCTATGAATAAGAAGATCGAGAAAGGGAAGAGTTCTATTATTTTCAACCTCATAGGTAAATTTAATGGAAGGAGCGAGCGAATTAAGTTTGGTAAGAAAGTTATTTACACACATATATATATATATATATATATATATATATATATATATATATATATATATATATATATATATATATATGATGAAAATTAATGCAATATCGCAAGAAAAGATGAGGAATTAAACCACATTCTCCGAAGACAATTTAATTCAGAACAGTTTCGGTGTATCTCACACCCTTTTTCAACTGCACTGGGCAGAAAATATAAGAGAAATGCATATAAGCATAACACAAGATCCCCTCTTTTTTCCCCCAATCCCCTACTTGTGGCTAATCTGGGGGGGTGGGGGAGGGAGGGCCTAAACATATTGCAGGGCTGGCATTTTACTATTTTGTTTATTTGCGATCTTATTACAGGATTAAAAGGAAATTGACCCTCAGATAGATTAAAATTAGGAACTGACGATATCAAGCTCGATTCTACGATTCTTCTCTTAACATAGTTAGCCGATTTAAATAACATTTTACTTCCATTGAAATCGATCGTATGATTCTTGTCTCTAACACGGCAAAATATTCCACTACTTTCGCTGCCCACTCTAATATCTCTTTTGTGTTCGTACAATCTCTTGTCTAGATTTCTCCCCGTTTCCCCTATATAAACTTTATGGCAATCGTTGCATGGTACTGCATATACTCCTATGTTATAATGTTCTTTGGGTTTCCTGGCCATCATCAATTGGTTTAAGGAATTATTATATTTAAAGGCTAGATTAATACCCGCTTTTCCAAATATGTCCTTTAAACTATTTAATTTATATTAAATGGCAATGTTATACATTTGTTTAAGTCGTTAGTGCGGGAAGGCTTATTACCATAGAATGTTTTCCTAGCTGCAAAATGGGCAGACGATATGAACCAATCGGGGTAATACAAATTAGAAAAAATTGTCCTGATAATGACAATTTCTTCATCTAAATAGGAAGGATGACATATTTTGTATGCTCTAAGGAAAAGGTTAGAAATTACCGATTTTTAACAGTATTATCGTGACACGAAAAATAATGTATATAGGCATTCGAGTGGGTTGGTTTCCTATACACGTCAAGTTTTAATTCATGGTGATCTTTATTAATGAAGACATCTAAAAAGGGTAATCTATTATCATATTCCCATTCATATTTAAATTTGATGGAGACATGCAAATTATTCAAATTATTAAAAAAGGTATCAAAATCATGGCCATTAGGCCATACAGAAAATACATCGTCAATGTACCTTAACCATATAAAGTTAGGGGGAGAAATTGTGGGAAGGAGTTCAGTCTCAAAATATTCCATGAAGAGACATGCCAATATCGGAGATAAACTATTTCCCATGCTAAGACCAAATATTTGTCTATAAAACTCATTATTTCCTCGAAACACATTGTCAGAGAGACATAATTCAACTAAATCGATAAATTTACTCGTAGAAATGGGAAGATCCAAATTAAGTCTAGGCATGATTTCCCGCAGAAGGCCCATGGTTTGGTCAACCGGAACTTTGGTAAACAAAGAGTTTACATCAAAGCTCAAAAGTTTTCCATCCGGTAATTGCAAGTGGTTGAGGCAGTCAACGAAATCTTGAGTGTTCATAATGTGTGCAGATGAGATTCTTCCTACTGCTGGAGATAAATGCTTGGCGAGCCAATTGGAGAGCCTATAAGTGGTAGAATTAATATTGGAAATGATTGGGCGTAAGGGACATTCCTCTTTGTGGGTCTTTGGGAGCCCATACATATTGGGAAGTGAAGGGTTCATACTCCTGAATTGATTAATTAAATCTGCGCTTTTCAATATTCTCTTCAATTTGTTGTTAAAATTGCTTGTTTTGTTATTGAGCGGATCACTTTGTAGCTTTTCATATGTGTTCACATCATTAAGAAGTTCATTTAGTTTATCATTATAACTATGAACTCCTTCCCACAATTTCTCCCCCTAACTTTATATGGTTAAGGTACATTGACTATGTATTTTCTGTATGGCCTAATGGCCATGATTTTGATACCTATTTTAATAATTTGAATAATTTGCATGTCTCCATCAAATTTAAATATGAATGGGAATATGATAATAGATTACCCTTTTTAGATGTCCTCATTAATAAAGATCACCATGAATTAAAACTTGACGTGTATAGGAAACCAACCCACTCGAATGCCTATATACATTATTTTTCGTTTCACGATAATACTGTTAAAAAATTGGTAATTTCTAACCTTTTCCTTAGAGCATACAAAATATGTCATCCTTCCTATTTAGATGATGAAATTGTCATTATCAGGACCATTTTTTCTAATTTGTATTACCCCGATTAGTTCGTATCGTCTGCCCATTTTGCAGCTAGGAAAACATTCTATGGTAATAAGCCTTCCCGCACTAACGACTTCAACAAATGTATAACATTGCCATTTAATAATAAATTAAATAGTTTAAAGGACATATTTGGAAAAGCGGGTATTAATCTAGCCTTTAAATATAATAATTCCTTAAACCAATTGATGATGGCCAGGAAACCCAAAGAACATTATAACATAGGAGTATATGCAGTACCATGCAACGATTGCCATAAAGTTTATATAGGGGAAACGGGGAGAAATCTAGACAAGAGATTGTACGAACACAAAAGAGATATTAGAGTGGGCAGCGAAAGTAGTGGAATATTTTGCCGTGTTAGAGACAAGAATCATACGATCGATTTCAATGGAAGTAAAATGTTATTTAAATCGGCTAACTATGTTAAGAGAAGAATCGTAGAATCGAGCTTGATATCGTCAGTTCCTAATTTCAATCTATCTGAGGGTCAATTTTCTTTTAATTCTGTAATAAGATCGCAAATAAACAAAATAGTAAAATGCCAGCCCTGCAATATGTTTAGGCCCTCCCTCCCCCCCCCCAGATTAGCCACATGTAGGGGATTGGGGAAAAAAGAGGGGATTGCCCTAAGTCCTATGCTAAACACGTAGGCCCTCACAGTCAAGGTTGCTGGCGCCCTAGGAAAGCATATGTTCGGCGCCCTTTTTAAGTACAATTCTAAATATTTTCACAAGGATAAAACTAAAAATATAGAATAATAGAAATGAGTTTATCGCACGAGTTGTTTTTTAACAAATAATGAACAAGTTGGCAAAGCAAGATTCTACATTATCTCGTCAAATGGATCTTTCTCTCAAACAAAAGTATGAGAAAAGAAGAGATCATAATACTGTTGCCCTTTTGCGATATCTTAATGATCCTGAAGCTAAAAATTAATTAATATCTGATACTTTTAAGATGCTTTCTCCGTGTTCCTTAAAGATATATGCTACTTCGGTATATACAAGGCTGTTTCATGAACTTGATCCAGCACGACATGCCGGTATGGGCAGCACCCAGGAAACTCCCGATCAGAGTAACGAAAATGAATACGACGACGACGACGACGACGAGGAGGAAGATTTCAGAACAAGTCTCCATCAAGCGATGAATAAATTGGAATCAAAAGCTTCCGAATTCTTAGTTAAGTCCTCTATTTTTAATGTAGAACGTGAATTCGCATTACACGAAACACTGAAAACGAGAATCGCTAATCTAGATCGATTATAGGATGCGAAGCCGAACGAGTATTTTCTTCAGCAGGATTTTTCATAACAAAGATTCGATCCAGTCTCTCTCCTGTCACTATTAATGGCTTATGTTTCTTGAAATGTTACTTCTTAAATGAGCATAATAAACAAAACTAAGCATCGCTGCCATATTCATAATTTCAAAAGATGTCATTTAAATTTTTATCTTTAGTTTTTTAAATTTTGCTTTTTAGATAAGGATAAAATTAACGTCTTATGTTTTTGAAAAGTTATGCTTCCTATATCATTTTTAATAAGAATAAAAAACAAAAGTAAATAATGTGTTATATTTTCGAAATATATATATATATATTTTTAATGAGGAGAATATTATTATCTTATTATGCTATACGTTCTAAATAAAGATAAAACACTTTTATCATCATCATCACTAACTCTATAATTTAAGAAGGGAAATTTTTTGAGTATTTGAATAATAATTCCATCTTAGTTTGGTTATCAAAGTTCAGAAATAAATTTAAGTATCGAAATTTTGTGAATTTTTTAAAGCCCAAAGAATTACAAATGGTGAAGTCTAGAAATTTATTTTTATATATCTTCTTCTATAACTCTATTTTAGCAACGTGATATTTTGAAAGGGAGGAAATTTAGTTCCTTTTTTAAAATTATTATAATTGGCGAAGTTCCTAAAATTTACAAAAATTTAACCATGGCTGCTTTTTTTTTAGATTTTAAATTTTAATCTTAGTAGTGAAGCGAAAGCTCCTCGATGGACTTCCCTAAGTTAAGCTATAAAAACTCATAATGGCAAAGGATCTCATTATAAAGTTCTATATACGTGTGATTTTGAAAAAAATTCTAATACAGTTAACTTAACTGTAAATCTATCGGGAATTTACCGGTAATCAAATATTTTCTCGAGAATTTATCGATGAAAATATTGTCGGTAATTTGCGACCCCCACTCGTAGGAGGGATGAGAAAATCGTTGTCAACCAGCGATTACATCCCGGGCCACTTCCCTCGCTGCCTTGGGGTGTAAGGTGTCCTATTAAGGAACCATACAATTTGTACGAAGTTGTTCCTGAAAATGTATAATGCGCTCCTTGGGTTGGTGAGGTATGCTACCCCAGTCTTGCTCACATTAGCCTTTTACATTATTCGGATCCTTTCTATTTATCCACCTGTTTCATTCATGTGTCTTCTTTCCCCCATTTTTTTTGTTTAATGGACTGAAACTCCTTTGATTGTGTGAGCGAAAAAGACCCCTGCCGCTAAACCAATCTTGCCTTAAGAGAAAAAAATAAATGTATTGAGGGAAAATGAGGAATAGGCAATATAACAAGCAATTTGTGTAATGAATGCACGAAAAGGGACATGAAAATTAGGTTAATTAACAGAGCCGAACCGCTGGTTCAACATGAAAAGTGTTTATTACCCCCGATAGGCCTATTTCAAAACCACCATAACTTTCCCGTTTTATAGATTTTGGACTTCTCGTCCAATTTTGGTCACCGTATTTGGGATGGATATTGGTTAAAAAGAGAAGAGTTCGATGGGACTTGATTGAAGTCTTCGAGTGGGTAAAAGGTTACAAGTAAGAGGGGAGAAATAGGTAAAGTTGTTATTTTTTGGAGACTGAATCGTGATTTATAGCCACTCACCGAACGCACTAAGTTCCAGCGAGCCATTGGAATCTTCGCACTTGTTGGTTCGCATTATCCGTGACTGCAGAGCTGCTGCGGCGTGTTGGGAAGATGTCGAGATTTTCTTCTTCAGTGTTCCTGAACATGTAGGTATTGCGAAAAATGAGCTCGCTGAGGGTGCCAAACAGTCTGCACGGACTGGGCGACCGGACCAGCGTGTCAGGAAAGAAATTGGTAGAAGTTGGTTTACAAATCGAGTGGTAGATGAATGGGATAGGCTTACTATAGTCATCTGATAGCAGCGTCCTCCCTGCGGAGTTTTAAGAATAGATTGGATAGATTTATGGATCAGGATGCTAAGTGAGACTGAACTTGGTGAGGGGAACAGGAGCTGCTTCGTATAGGCGATTGATTAGCCTTTTACAGACTCCTTTTCTTATGTTCTTATTCCTCATCTCATCCTTCTTTATCCTTTTACGCGATTTGGATCATGCCAAGAAGAACGAACCCAATATATTTGGTTTATTATTCTTGAAACGAGTAATTTTTTATTCGTTATACTTGATGGAGTAAAATTGCAATTAACATTTGTAGGATAACGTGCCCTCTTGGCCACAACACCCGCGGAGTGATCTGCTACTATAGTGTTCTACATCTTCCACACATCCTCCATCTTCACCCACCACAATTATTTCATTTTAGTTGCCCCCCTCCCCCGTCCCATGAAATTCACATAAAGATCAGAATAACAATCGATGGCAATCTCGTGGGCACAGGGTGTCGGAGTCGGGACTCCTGGGAGGGGAGGGGGCTGTAGACAGGGAGTTAGTACTGCCCCTCTCCTCTCGCTCCTACAAACAGGGAACCCTTTATGGCTAAAAAAGGGTTCCCTTTTTGTGCCAGTGTGTGTCGATATAGAGACATCCTTGGCAGATGCAAGATAGGCTATGGCCAGACTCGACGCATCGCTTCATTGACGGATGCCCCTAACGAGCACCGAATTTTTTTTAGCCCGTTCTCCATCGGAAAATCGAACCCGGTACCCAAACTTGGAAATCAAAAAAGCCCAATCCACCAGGCTAGCGATAGCTCCATTATTTCATTTAAGCATAGAAGTTTAACTACCCTAATAGATATTTGTTGTTGATAAAAAATTTTGCTGAACATATTAACATAACTACGGAATCCGGTTTTATTTATCTTTTTTGTAGTGATTTTTATTGTTTCTCTTTCATGCTTTTTTTATGAATAATCTCAGGATGTATTTCGCTATTTTATTACCACGATCACTACGTATCTTCCATACGCTTCTGTAACTAAGAATTCGTGAAAGATTCCAGGAATTTATCAGAGTCGCGATTAAATCTATGTATATATATCTTCGAATAATTTTAATTGGTTGCACTCTAAGAGTTAAGACACATGAACTTTCCATTGCAATATGTATTACCACTTATCTTTTCACCTCCCAGGTGAAACTGCAAAACAAGGCATTAAAAATTCAGTAGTGGCAACCAAATTCACTTCCAACCAATCAGAGACGAGGAAAGCTATCAAGAGTTGATGACGTCATGCAAAGGAAACTATACTTTTTTGTTTTTCATGCTTCCACTGCACTAGCATCGGCAGTAAGCACCGTGGAGTGCTACCATTGGTTCATGGTATCTTAAGATTTTGGAATTCGTTGCTTTTTATCCATAAATGACTAGTCCAGTGTATGCTTAATTAAACGAGAATTGTTGTGCTGACATTGTGATAAGCCGCGGTAATTGGCTAAACTTGACATAACATTTGTTTGTGCTGTGAATGTAATAGACCACGATGACTCAATGATTTTAACCAAACTGCTCGATACACATCGTAGTAGCCTTTAAACATTTAAGGACATGGGCCTACCAAAAATGAAAGCTGGGGAAAAAACTTTTCTTATTCAAAGTTCGCTTTAATCACATTCGGCACATGAAAAAACAAACATTTTTGTCTCCAAATATTATACAATTTAACGAGACTAGCCAAATTTCGATAAGTGAAGTTCATCCGGAATAATTAGGGTTACCATAATTAGTATAGGTTCTTCCATTCCTCTCGTTGCCTCGTCCCTTCTCTAAGGTCTCGTAACGATGTGGAAGTTTCTTCTAAACGGGTAAAACTGGCTCACTCGTAATTTCTGGTGGGAATTTGCAATTAAAGCTAACTTTTGTAGGCAATTGTCGTATTTGGACTGCAGTCGTGGTCAATTAAGCAGATTTGTTACTATTTTTTTTCTATATAATCAGGCCTGTGGAAGGAAATGGAAATCTGCTTAATGCGAGATTAGCCAAACACCATCCCTGGAAACCCACTCCGAACATAGCCTCTCAAGTCGGGTTCCAAGTAACCTATTAGCTATAGGACACTAACCGACGAAATCTACTTCATTTCTGATAGACATTAGTTAAATTAGAATAGAACCTTTTAGACTAGCACATTCATCGAATAAGTTGAAACGTGTAATTGTATATCACTCACATCTGAAAAAAAACACACGGAAAAAATGTTTGTACTTAATTATCGATTGGAACGAACTTTCATTTCGAAACATTTCTGTACAGGTGTACTTCGTTGATTAGGTCACATGATGGGAACAAATTTAAGTTAGTGCGAGCGTTGTATGTGGATACGGTAGAATGGAAAGAGGAAACTGGTGAAATGCGAATAATGCCAGGAGATGCGGATGAATGAGTGCACAGAGGCGATAAGAAAAACAGAATATGTGTGTACATCAAGGATAGGGGTGACATGGAGGCTACTTGATAGCAATGATGTATAAGTAGATGGTGAGAGTACTTTGACGCTTTATTAATCCATCTGAGAAATGATGCGGTGTGGATTGTCAGTGGGTTCAGTGTTGCATCCAATAAGGAAGTGCTATGCACGATGTTAGTGCTGTAAGAGGTTGAAAAAATGGAAGGGTAAAGGGAGGGGGAGGTGAATGAAGGGGTATGTCTGTTTGTAAGCAAAGTAAATGGAAAATTCTGATTGGGCACATAAGGAGGATAACAGGTGAGCGATATGGGTTTTGAACGTGTTTAAGTATTTAGTACAGAACCACATTAAACGGAATCGCATTATATTGTATTATATATCATTTTGAAGGGATTTTTTTTCTGAATTAAAATGTGGTGTACATTTTATATTGATCAATATTAAAGAAAATATGATTGATTTAAATGGCATTCGGGGGCGAGGCTTATAGGTCTGAAGGCAAGAAACTTGGCCTAAAAACAATCAACATTAGAGCGCCTTAACGACGTCTGACAATCGCCTTTGAATTCCAACCTAATGCTAGGCTTTCGAAGTGTGAATGCTACTAGCTGATTAAAAATAGCGATTTGTGTGGGGGCAAAACCACACCATTAAAAAGTGATATGGGAGGTGAAGCCCCCCATTTCGAAATAATCACCGTAAGGTTCGAATTCGATGGGGCTGCCGTTCGCTAGGTGCTTCAATGTTCATGTTTTTTAAGCAGTTCCCTGAGGAGACGCGATTCAACATTACATATACCCCACACCTCATCACTATGTAGGCCCATTCAGGGTGTACAAAATGGTGACTTTTTTGATAGCGCATAAATGGGGTGGGAGAAGATGTGTAGTTTTAGTGTCAACCAATTAACTGTGTGGTACAGCTTTTACCACAGATTTACCCCCGCTTAATGCTCATGCCATTGAGAAGGTACAGTGTGCCTCGTAATCCGAACGATGGGTAAAATGTGATTTGAGGTGCAAAGGCCTGAATTTCTATTGGCAGGTCGAATGTGATATACCGCAAGCTGCTGCAACGTTGACCCCCCTTAGGATAGGCCTCCCATCCGACGAGTAAAGATGCCGAACGTGATTCATGTTTATGTGGGAAGCTGCGTTTCCATTCGGGTAGATAGTAACAATATCGCTGTTAATTTTATTGACACGTCGATTGAAAAGTAATACCACTTATTTATTATACCCCGTAAGGGGCAGGGCGATTTGCTCTCCTGGCCGCAGTGCTGACGGGACCAGCGCCCCGTCCGGCCCCAGCTTGGCATTCTTTTTCTCCTTCTGCTAACCCCTACTTCGTCTCCTGTACCAATTCTCTTTCATCCTGCATCGTCCTTCCATCTAAGTTTGTTTGCCGATCTCGGTCTATCAGAGCTGTCCGTCAGGGGGCGCGACCCCATGGCTGGGTCCTCCCTGTGTTGGTTGGTGGGTGCCTGAACCGGAGTGGCGCTCTTGGGGTTCTTTGCTTTCCCAACCGGTAAATTTCCGAGGCTGGCCGGCCATTTTTAAAAGATAGTTGGGTCACGGGTCGACGGGCTTACCCTCCTGGATGGGCCGGCGCTCCGAGTAGGTGTCTCGACGATAGACTGACTGCGCTGCGCGAGTTCGCACCTCTATTATACTCTACTTTATATGGGTAATAATAAAAACTTCTCGCAACTTCTGGTTCTCGTACTACGCCTGTCAATAAGTCCTCTTTTCCGCGCTTGTTAGATCTCTTCGCAGAAGAGATAGATCCTGATTTCGATTATCCTAGTTTTCTGGTGCTGAATTCCAGTTCCGGGTCTATGTTTTCTAAATTGGACGCGTTTGATTTGAATGAGGAGTTTGAGTCCCGCTGTGGTGTGCCCCGCAGTATGTAGGGTAGTGGCGATTTAGTGGTTGAGGTATCTTCGCGAGAGCAGTGTGACGCCGTGCGAGAGTTATCCTCCCTTTCGGAGGTCCTGTTTTCGTTTGTGCTCCAACTTCGTCTTGATTTTGTTAAGGGAGTGATTCGCTCCAAAGAATTACTGAGATACGATATCTCGAGACTAAAGGATAAACTTTCGTCCCCGAGGGTTACGGACATTTATAAGGTGTCTTAAGTCTGTTGGTCCTGCTAAGGTTTCTACGAGTACGCCTATCTTCACCTTTGAGCGTCAAGATCTGACCTAGTTTGTTCGTGCTGATTATCTTCGTGTCCCGTTATGTCAAGCTCCCCAGACTTTGTTTTAATTGCCCCCAGTTTGGCCATATGAGCAGAAATTGTAGGCAGGCCACACAGCGACGAGCCTGCCTACAATTTGTCTTTTAAATTGCGGAGATTATACTTCTTACCATGTTCAAACTGATTCTTTTAGTGCTGTAAACTTGTCCTTATGTTTGCCGGACTGTTTCCTCGGTTTCCGATGGTCGATTCGGGACGACCTTTCCGGGAGTGATCACTTCCCGATCATCCTGTCGGCCGCCCTTCCTGGCCCGTGCCTCTTCCTCCATCGTTGGGATCTGCGGCGAGCATATTTGGTTGGGTTCCGGGAGACTTCCTTTATTGATGCCGCCTGAGATTCCTTCGATACCGTTGATTCAGGGGTCTCATATTTTGCTACTCATATTTTCGAGGCTATTGAGCGCTTTGTTCCGCGGAGGCTCCCAGTTGCGAGGCGCTCCACCATCCCCTGGTGGTCGAGAGATTGCGAGTCGGCTATTTTGGCCTATCAGTTGGCCCATTCCCTTTATAAACGGAATCCAATCGTCACGAATAGGGTCGATCGGAACCGTGCTCGTCCCATAAGCCAGAGGACCCTCTGTCGTGCCCGCCGTGAGTCTTGGTGCCAGTACGTATCTTCCATCTCTTCGTCCACATCGTTCACTCGGGTTTGGAAGCAGATCAATAAGATCCGTGGTCGCTACGCTGGTCATGCCACCCCCACTCTGGATATCCGAGGCTCGCTTGTGGTTAGCGAAGCTCTGTCTGACCATTTTCTTGGGTGAGTATCGCTGGTAGCTATCCTCAACGGTTTCTCCATCTTAAGGCCGCTATAGAGTTTCGCCTTTTAGATTTTACCACGTCTAAGAACTGCGGGAGGCTTTCTCACAGTGCTTCCACCTTTGCCGGTGATGATTGCATCCACTACGACTTTATCCGTTGCCTTCATCACCACACAGTTAGTTTTGCTTGACCTTTACAACCTGCTTTGGCGTTTGGGGGTTGTTCTACCCTTTCTCGAGCCCGGTAGGGACGGTTTGGACCCCAGTCACTATCGCCCGATTGCTCTTACAAGCTGCCTCAGTAAGTTATTCGAGAGGATAGTTCAAGTTTGCCTCGCTTGGTTTTTGCAGTCCAACTCGCTCCTCTCTCCATTTCAGTCCGGTTTTCGCAGCGGCCGTATTTCTCTTGACCACCTCATCCGTTTCGAAGACTCCGTTTTACGGACCTTTTCCTCCAGGTATCAGGTGTTAGCGGTGTTCTTCGACATTCAGAAGGCCTACGATACCACCTGGAGATTGACGTTTAACGTCAGTTATATGATTGGGGTATGAGCGGCTTTTTACTGGTTTTTATTTAAGAATTTTTATCGTCCTGTAATTTTAAGGTCCGTATTGGGGATGCTTTCTCAGGCTTGCGGGTTCAAGAGGAGGGTGTTCCCCGGAGGGGTGTTTTAAGTGTGACATGTTTCGCCGTTGCCATTAATAGTCTGGTTTCCACTCTTCCGGAGGCTCTTTTGGCCTCTCTTCGTGTATGACTTGGCGTTGTTTTGTTCATCTTCCCGCTTGCCTTTTGCTGCCCGTCGGTTACAGCTGGCAATTGATCCCGTGTCGGGTCGTGCTTTCTCAAAGGGTTTCCATTTTTCGGTCACCAAAACGAAGGCCATGCATTTTTATCGGGGTCATGGTGTCCTTGGTCCCCCCCCCCCCTCCTGTCTTCTTGGACGGCATGGCGATTAAGTATGCCCCCGTTTTTAAGTTCTTGAGTTTAACGCTTGATAGCAAGCTCACTTGAGTACCCCATTTGCGTCTCTTGACGGCGTCCTGTTCGAAGGCTATGGATTTGTTTAGGGTTTTATCCCACACCACTTGGGGTGGTGATAAGCGCACCTTGTGGTCGCTTTATTCGGCACTGATTCAATCTCGACTGGACTACGGTTGCCAGGTGTACTCTTCAGCGCCTCCTTGACTGTTGGTTTGCTTGGGGCCCGTCTTAGTATTTGACCCTTTCCCACCTCCCATATCCCTAGCCTCTTTGTAGAGGGTGGCGTGCTTCCCTTGCGATATCACCGGATGGTGGTGTGCCTACGATCCCTGTTTCGTCGTGTTCAGCAGTACCCTTCATCCCCAGTCGACGAGTGCCTTTTTGCCCCGTCCTCTTCGGCATCTTTTGATCGGCGGCCATCTCTACCCCAGCCTCTGGCGCTCCTAGTTGGGGATCCTTGTGACAAAAGCCACAAGGGCCTATCAAAGGTCATCTACGTCCGTCAAAACCCTCCCACAAACTGTATCCATAGGATTGTGTCGGATAATGCATCTACAATATATAATTTAATCCCCCCCGCAGGAATGTTTCAAAAACAAAAAGCATCACCATCAAGGCTCGTCAAAATCCAAATGACCCATAATTTTCAATAATAATAAGCTGCAGCCCATGAATGAGTCCAGAATACCCCCCCCCCCCCCTACCCCCCAACAGTTAACCCTCCCTCCCAATTTGCGCTTGAAAACATTTAAGTTTGGACCGTCCACTGTATCAGTAGATTACCACTCTGTTGGTGAAAAAAATATTTTCTAAACTTCCAACCTGCAGCTCTGTTTTTTAATTTTCAAGTTGCATTGTCTCTCTTGATTTTATTGGATGATTTTAAAAAAAATATATCTGCCGAGCTTTTTCGGGCAAAGGATCTTCCACAAAAAGTGGTTTAATAATAATAATCGGAAGTTGAGCGATCCAACAAACATGTTAAGAACAAATTACTAAGTTCATGATTCATCAAAAGGTTCCTGTAATCATTATGAAGGTAAACTGTTTAAGGCCTTAACTTAGCTTGCAAAAACAAGAAACCTTAAAAATACGTTGCTAATGACAAACTGCTAAGCGGGACCTACTCTTGGGATGGTGATCTTTATAACGCTGATCTTTTTAAGATTCGAAAAGTGTGAAATTGGGCTGCGTGGAAAAGGGTGGAAGCCCATCGGAACAGAAGGGCAACTGTTCTGTAATAACACTAACAAAATTTCACTTTTTTTTTCTTGTTCTTGGGTTAGTGTTATTTTCTAGTTGTTCCTAATTAAATTAAATGAAATCTCTATTTTGATACTAAAACTTCACTCTCTTAGGTAAGGCCATTTGGAAAATAATGCTAGGGTGTTATTAATTTCGGAAAAAAATGAGAATATATAAAAGGTATGCTTTAATTTTTTTCAAAGCATGGTAGGAAATTGTAAATTTTATTTAAAAAAACCCCATTGGAATGTTGTAGAATAATTTGTTTTAAGGAATGGAAACCTTCCAAATATTCTAGATTTAATGAGAAATTTCTAGAATTTAGAATTTTATGAAATTTCAAGAATGTTCCAGAACTTGCCAGAAAACCCCCTGGAAATTTCAACCACCTTCTGGAATATTATTTCAGAAATATTTATACAGGGATTCACATCTATCATTTCGGCTCTAGCTACCATATTAAATACATCAAAAAAGAAATGACATCAAGAGGTTGCGGAAAGTTCATCAAAACGAGAGCAAAAAGGTTCCGTGTGACACCATCTATGAGAATGTGTGAAGCTTACAAAGCATACTTTGGCATGCCAGTTGGGGAACAAGACAAACCCTGGGCACTTCATTTTGTTGTGAACGCTGCAAGAAAGCTGGGAGATAAGAAAATTGTTGTAAAGAGTAAAATATCAAATGTTCTAAGTATTTAAGCTATTGAGTTTGTATGTAAGCCAAAAGTGTAATAAAGTATTTCTTTTTTACATTTACAGGATGGTAGTTGACTGAAAGCAAAGCCATGAAATTTGCCATTTCCAGAATTTGGCGGGCGTGAACCCACTGACCACTCAAACAACTTCTACTTCTGCATAGTGGACCCTCCCAAACTTATCAAGCTGGACTATGCTACTCGAATATTGTATCTGGTCTGTTGGATGCAATTGGAATTACATGCAATCCAGATGAGTGGAGGCTGTTCATTGACATCTTCTTTTTTACATTTACAGGATGGTAGTTGACTGAAAGCAAAGCCATGAAGTTTGCCATTTCCAGAATTTGGCGGGCGTGAACCCACTGACCACTCAAACAACTTCTACTTCTGCATAGTGGACCCTCCCAAACTTATCAAGCTGGACTATGCTACTCGAATATTGTATCTGGTCTGTTGGATGCAATTGGAATTACATGCAATCCAGATGAGTGGAGGCTGTTCATTGACATCTCATGAATCATTAAAGCTGTACTTCTCCATAATTAGAATAAACATCCATCCCTTCCCTTAACTCATTCAGTATGTCAAAGAGGACTACAACAGTGTCAAGCTCCTGCTACAAGATTTTAATTATAAATAGTATGGCTGGAAAGTGATTGGAGATTTGAAAATGGTAGCATTTTTGATGCGTCTCCAGGTAGGTTTTACCAAGTTTGCATGAAAAGCTTACTGAAAAGGGAAAAGAAGCCTGGGAGAGTTTTGTTTCAGTGTGTCTGAGCTTTTTGGGCAACTACAATGCTGACAATTATGTGGAACTGGTTGAGAACTTGGTGAAAAGCCATGGGCATATGGGCTGCAGGAATGTCACTGAAGGTGCACACCTTGATTCCCATCTTGACACATTCAAGTAGAATATGGGAGCATACTCAGAGGAAGAAGGGGAGCGCTTACATAAAGATATACTGAATTTTGAACATAGATACCAAGGCGTATACAATGAAAGCATTATGGGAGAATATATTTGGGGGCGTGTACAGGAAAGTACGGAAATCGAGGAAAACTGTTCACTTCTAGCTTTTCTTACTTTTTATATATTTCTTGTGGAAGTTTCAATAAAATTATATAAATTTAACTGTCTTTGTTTGAGCGCTACTATGGATGAAAAACGCTTATTTTTATAAATATTCCATTATACAAGCCACAAAAGCAAAGTTTAAAACAATTAATGACTAGTTTATATCATTTTTCAAAAGGTGTTGGAAAATAACACTTCTGGCCAGGAAAAGAAAATGTCTTATAGTGTAATTTTCCGTGTTACTAAGTAAAAAGAAAGAAAGAAAGGGAGGGAGGTACTTACAGCCTCTTGCCTAAAGGGAAGAATGTTGAATTGAAAAAACCTGAAGGTGGAGGGAATTGAGAAAAGTTAGTCGGAAGAGGTGTTAAAATGGCTAGTTTAGTAAAAAATGGGGAAGATGATGGTGGTATGAAGTAAAGATTGACACTTTTGTTTAGTTATAAATTAATTTTCTGCTTGAAGAGGAGGAGCAGGAAGAGGGTGTCCTGCAGGAAAGTGTCCTCAGTGTCACACTCTTTGCCCTGAGCATCAACGGCATCACCGGTGCTGCCAGAAGATGTTCTCGCTACGCTCTACGTGGACGATCTTTCGATCTCTTTTGGCGCGGCCCAGATGCCAACTCAGGAGCGTAGACTCCAACAGGCATTGAACCGTGTGTCTCGCTATGCCGAAGCGCACAGGTTTCGGTTTTGCTTAGCCAAGACTAAGGTGGTGCACTTTTGCCGCCATCCACGGCTTCACCCCGACCCAGATTTGTTTCTTAATGGGGTGCGCCTGGATGTGGTCGAATCGCACCGTTTCCTTGGTCTTGTATTCGACCGACGCCTCACCTGGGAGGCTCAGATTCGCAGCCTTAGGGTCTCTTGTACCCGCGCCATGGATATTCTCCATTCCGTGACGTTCAGCGCTTGGGGCGCTGATAGGGCTACTTCGTGCGCGGACACCGCCCATGGTCCCGTCGATGTCCCGTACGCCATGCTTCGACACCTGGGTGAGCGAGGCATGGCCTTTCTGTTAGATTTGTTCAACAGGATCTGGCGAATCGCTACTGTGCTCGCCTTTCGCAAACCAGGGAGAGATCACACTACTCCGACCGGTTTCCGCCCAATCTCTCTAACCTCTTGCGTGTGCAAGTTGATGGAGAAATTGGTAAATGTTAGATTAGCCTTTTTCCTGGACAGCGGAGGCCGTCTGTCTTCCGCACAGTGCGGCTTCCGCAAGTTCCACTCCACGTCGGATGCTCTGCTCCGACTGGAAAATGCCGTCTGCGAGGCTTTCCTTCGTAGACAGCACTACGCCACGGTCTTTTTCGATCTGGAGAAGGCCTATGATACCGCATGGCGATACGGTATCATGGAGACTCTCCACACGATGAGGGCGAGGGGACGCCTCCCAATGTTTATATCTGAATTTTTGCGAGATCGTCGATTCCGCGTACGGGTGGGGGGAGCCCTCTCCGGCCCAAAGGAGCAGGAAGAGGGTGTCCCGCAGGGAAGTGTCCTCAGTGTCACACTCTTTGCCCGGAGCATCAACGGCATCACCTCGGTGCTGCCGGAAGATGTTCTCGCTACGCTCTACGTGGACGACCTATCGATCTCTTTTGGCGCGGACCAGATGCCAACTTTAGAGCGTCGACTTCAACAGGCATTGAACCGCGTCTCTCGCTATGCCGAAGCGCACATGTTTCGGTTTTCTTTGGCTAAGACTAAGGTGGTGCACTTCTGCCGCTATCCACGGCTTCAGCCCGACCCAGATTTGTTTCTTAATGGGGTGCGCCTGGATGTGGTTGAGTCGCACCGTTTCCTTGGTCTTGTATTCGACCGACGCCTCACCTGGGAGGCTCATATTCGCAGCCTTAGGGTCTCTTGTACCCGCGCCATGGACATTCTCCGTTCCGTGACGTTCAGCGCTTGGGGCGCTAATAGGGCTACTGCCTTACTTTTTTATCGATCCTTTGTTCGCTCGAAGCTCGACTACGGATGCGAGTTTTATGCATCCGCAGCCGAGCGTTTATTGCGGAAGGTGGATTCGATCCACCACACCAGCCTTCGCCTTGCGACCGGTGCCTTCCGCACTTCCCCCATTGAGAGCCTGTTGGTCGATGCTGGGGAGATGCCACTCGCTCTGCGCCGCGTGCAGTGCATCGCTCGCCTGTACACGCGAGCCCGGCGTCTACCTCAGTCGCCAACAGCTCTCACTGCATCCGCAGCTGATCTCGATGGTGCCTATGCCGCCGAGAGACGCCAGTCATACCCTAAGCCCTTTAGGTTTAGGGCCAGGAAACTCCTTCGAGAGGTAGATATAGCTATCGTGCCGGTGGCGCCCCTGGTTCTGCCCAGCACGCCACCCTGGAGGGTACCACATTTGGCGATTTGTCGCCACGCCTCTGCTCCCAAAGCTTGTACTGCGCCGGGAGTATTGCGTTCGACCTTTTTGGAGCACACATCGTGTCACGCTGGTACCGTTCCAGTGTATACGGATGGCTCCAAGTACCAAAAGGGGGTCGGCTTCCACGCCGTATCCCCTCTGTTTGAAGTCAGCGGGGCTATACCAGGCGCTGCTTCTGTCTTCACGGCCGAGCTGGTGGCAATACACCACTCGGTACGGGAGATTACGCGACGTGCCCGGTTCGGAGACCGGATTGTGATCTATAGCGACTCACTAAGCGCCCTGAGTGCTCTCGGGTCATTGGAATCTCCCACGGTTTTGGCGAGCCGGGCAGATGTCGAGATTATCTTCTGCTGGGTTCCTGGACATGTAGGAATTGCGGGGAATGAGGGCGCCAAAGAGTCCGCGAGGACTCTGCGACCGGACCAGCGTTTCGCTCTTCCTCACACCGACTACATGGCAGGAATACGGGCAGCTCTTCGGACTGCTTGGCAAAGAAGATGGGAGACGGTCGAGGGGAACTTAAAGTTGCGTGCCATTGCGCCGCGACTGTTCCCATGGACCTATCCCCCAATGCCGCGGCGGCTTCAGGTTGCTCTCTGTCGTCTCCGAATCGTATACACTCGTGTGACGCATCGCTATTTGATGGAGCGCTCGCCTGCGCCCTATTGCGACGACTGCTCCGTCCCCCAGACTGTTCGGCACATTCTTGTCGAATGTCCCAGTCTGGGTGATCTTCGCGCACGATACCTGTCCCGGTACCGGGATGGGCGGGGTCACTACCGCCTGTCCCTTGTACGCAGGACGGATTCGTGCACATTGACTTGTTGACTTTTGGGGGAGATCGGGCTTCTCCCCTTTATTTAAGGTTGTTTTTTTGTCTGTAGGTTGCACTCTCCTGCACCGGGGTGAGGGGGACCTTTCCCTGCTGCCGGAGATTGCTTCCTGATTGTTAATTTTTTCCAATTTATATCATTGTTATGTTTTCATATTTTTTTTTTAAAGTAGCCTAGTTCTAGGCTGTCGTGTTTTTCGGCGACTTATGCCCAAGTAGGCAGTTGCCAGATGGGCTCTATAAAATTAAATGCTTGAAGAGGACCCCACTCGTAAAAATTCGCTGGTTACATGAAAATTGAGCGTTTAAAACAAGCTGTGACAGTTATGCTGAAAAAATGAACTGCTCCAAATACGCACGAAGTCCAGATGGGTTTGTTTGGATATGCCAAAACAAACCTTGCAAGCGCTAAATAACTTTTTTGCCAAATCAAAAATTCATTTAAGGCATTGGTTCATGTTATTGCTGGAGGAAGAAAATTGGAATAAGAAACAAAGTGGGACTTTCGGTTAAGACACAATTCTTCATGGATGCTTCAACCTATAGATAAACTTATAAAAGCGAGATTAGGGAGTGGGAAAAAATCACCATAAAATGACTTAAATGAAAATAAAATATGGGATGAAAAAGATTGTTGCGCCAAACTTCAACGCCTGCAAATACTTAAGTTAAAAGGACGTAGTTTAAGTGTGCTTCCTTGTTTGCGTTTCCGCTAGGGTTTGACGCTTAAACTCTTAGTTTAATAGAATGTTTAATAGAGTATTGAAATCACTGAGAAATAGATCTAATAATTTAAGTTCGATTTAAGAGTACACAAAATTTATTTTTAAAATTTTGTGCTCATATGACGGTAAGAGTATATAATGAAACTCCACCAGACTCACGGGTGTAAAAATAGGTTTAAGGCTATAAATTCGTCAGGCGGGTCAGGTAAAAAGCATTCCCAGGAAAACAGTCACATCAGTTAAGATTCCTCTTATTTTACATCAGCTGGGTTATAACGTGTATATATTTGATTCCCATTTAAGCCATCTTATCTTGACCTAAAGTTCCCTGTGACTTAGTCTGTTTACATCCCTTAATTCTTCTATTTTCCCTAAATTTCACAGTGCCAATTTGTTAGCCTTAAAACAGTGAGCAAATTATTGTTGACTTTTATTAAAGCAAGAAAAATGGTTGCGGAATTCTTGAACTGTATCTTATGTTCCATCCTTTAATAAACCATCTCGTTGGTAAACAAAAACAATTTTAATATTTGTATTGTATATTCTAGCAAGACATTTCCTTGTAATTCCTGCTGTTGTTAAAACTTATATTAGATTGATTTTGATTCATAAAATATACCCTCGTCTCTCTAATTAATCGCTAAGCGGATAATAATAAGACAGTGACGTTCAAATTTGACCTAGAGAAGATATTTGGTGCGCATGGCGAACACAACTAGTGGATTACTTGCAAATGATATTCTTCAAGATTATTACGTCATCGCCAATAATTTTAATGGTAAGTGAACAATTATATTTAGGATGGGGCTTGTCGCATCTGGGTGAAATCGGTAACCTGGCACTCTAGTATATTAACGTAATAGTTTGTTTTTGTACGTTATGTAAGATTGAATAACTAATTTCTTCATTCATTACTTCTAGACATGATTATTTTCCTACAAAATGCCCTTTTTATTTTCTTAAATAACATAATTTTAGTTAACTTGAGTTATTTTGATCCATTGCCATTGATTGATGAGGGCCAACTAAGCTAAAATTCTTCAAGATTCTGTATAACGGCCTTGAAGTGCTTCTGCGCCTAGTGCTTTCGGTCTTCCGTTTCTTGGTCTAGCTAGAACCCTCGGCTACAGCAGTGGTCCTTCTTACCCGGTGCCAATAAGTCGTTAGCCCCCCTCCCATGAGTGGATAAATCTAGCTCTTTTTGCGAGTGACATAATTGGACTGATACCCGCCCTTGCCTAAGTTCCCAGCTCGGAGTGATTGTGTGCCTTATTTTTTTTCTGCATATTATGAATGTACCTTACTGACCCCAACATTTGGTGGATGCAATTTCTCTCCTTGTTGCCCTTAATTTTTCCTTCATCTCTACTCCGTGTTTCGCAATAGAACTCCGTCACTCGAGGACGGGCGGGTTCACAAGAACTCACTTCTACTTAGTTTACCGGATTCTCTTTTGAAAAGAAAGAACATTGCTCTAACGATCCTTTTTATTTTATCTTTTATTTGTTTTGTTCTATCTCGCTCCCGCTCACCCATGCCCATGATAGTGGGCCTAAGATTTTTTCCCCTTTAGTTGTAGCCCGATTTTATTCAATAACCTTTTTCAAAATCGTACTATACTTATTCTTTGTTGAATAACGCATTACAAGTTACCATGATGTTCATGAATGATTCATAAGGCAACATCGACCATTGCCTATTTTTAAAACCAACCCACCTTACAATTCCAGGGAAATGACGTCATTTTCGCAAAAGTGACGTCAAAATCCGACCAAAGGAACTTGACCGCGAATCTATTAATAACACAGTTACTGCGCGGGGGTTGGGCCAAGGCCTTTATTATCCATCTCCAGGGGAAGTTGGGGAGAGGGGGATCAACAACCGAAAGCCTTGCCGAACATAGGCTAAAATTTGAGTCATTTTTTTTATGCTTGTGTGTTATGCTTTTTCTTGAGGTTTTCGGATAAATTCATCATTAGTCTTTTTTGTGTATTTTTATTTTTTCAGTCCGCGAGGAAGTGACACAATTCGAATTTTGGAGTACTTGTTGTTGCACACTACTGTGCGCTGTACTCAATCTATTTGCGCTTTTATTTTTTTTTACATTTTCATCAATATTGGAACTAAGTGAAAAACATTGATTAACTACAAAAAAATAGACGGTAAATATGTAGATTATCGGCGCGAACGATGGGACGTACTATTTCGTCCGTGTTCCAAAATGTTTCACGTGTTTGGAGTACATTTAAGTTGACGGCTCGTGTGGGGGTAACCACAATGGGGAGACTACACTACGATGATCCTGAGTTTCATTAAATTGGGGGGGGGGGGTCTGGGGGCACAGCCCCCCTGTATATAATTCTAATTGTTTATAGAATAATAATTCGAAAAGGACTCAAACGCGCATGAATATTCCGACACGAGTGAACGATAATATTTACACACAAATTTTTTTTCGGCCGGGCCGCTAATCTACATATTTACCAGCATAGTATATCTTACCCTTGTACATTATATCTTAACATAATATAGCCTATTCTAGGCTTGCATAGCAGATTATAGCCTAGTCTAGTCGAGCAGAGTATTCGCCAAATAGTTATTGCAAAACAAAATAATTCTCGGGCTAATCTTGGGAAGACTTTGGCAATTATCCATCGAAAGAGAATGTAAAACAACATAAGGTTTTCAAATTTCGTTTGAATCGGCCGAATAGTTTTGATGATATTACAAAAACAAATAAAAAGCAAAACGGGGACCGACCGCCCGACATAATCAGAGGTAAAGTCGCTCGCTCGCTTATATTTGGAGGGGTGTGAGAATGATCGATGCTATTTAATATGGGAGGGGGTTTGGGCGACTAAATTAGTCCTTTCGGTCCCCAGCATTCTCTTTGGTCTCGTAGCGGGAGTGCATTGAAGTGGATAGCAACCTGTATTCATAGCAACGACGTGATCCTGGACGACCTTCGACTCGACGTATATTTATCCTAATTTGAAAAAGAATTTATCTTAAATTCAAAGTTCCTATTAGATTCGGATTAACGACTGTAATATGGGATCATCTATGGTGCATTCTCCCCTAACCAAACCCTTACCACTGTCATGATAAACCCTATAAATATTCCAGCTCAATTGCCCAAGTTTGTTGATAGACATTTAATTGATGATTGCTCTTAAAGATTGTGCATTAAAGTGGTAACTTTCGGTGCATTGCCACAATATGGCTGGCAGCTGTTTTATTATAAGGCAGATCAAGTATGGGGGAATTGCAACAATTTGGCTGGCAGCCGTTTTATTAAATGCAGATTAAGTATGGGGGAATTGCCACAATATGGCTGGCAACGTTTATTATAATGCATAACAAGTATGGATGAATAGTAAATTCATATTCGTGTGATTTTTAGCACTTTGCAGACTAGAACTTGGTGGGAGAGAGTTTTTTAGAGTATCAACATAACATGAACGGACAATGGAAGGATAAAAGGGGAGATCTGCAGAAACAAATAACTTATTTTAATGGCTAATTAAATAATGCATCAAATAAGATTCAATATTTATGGACAACATAAGGGAATAGGTGTGGCGTGCCTACCCCTGAAAAAGAAAAAAAAAGAAAACATTTCAGTGAGAAACTCTACTTTTCTTGCATGACACAAAAACGAAACTATTTCTGAAAGGTATTATTCTCAGCGCGGACTTGGACATAAAAAGTGGAAAAAATATTATAGGGTATTTAGTAGGAGAGTTGAGTAGTGAAAAATTGAAATGAAGATGAAAGTTAGTTGTCAAGTCCCTTGGTGTTTACCTTGTGGTCTTTTCGTTAGTTAGTTTTTTTTTGTTTTGTCTTAACTTTCTTCGAGCTGGCTTCGAACGAAGCCTTTGAAGTTGTGCTACTATTTGGACAATTTTTTTGTCGTAGTAGCTTGATTATTTTATTTCTTTTTATTTTTGAGTACTTATAATCACACACACACGCACACACACACACACATATATATATATATATATATATATATATATATATATATATATATATATATATATATATATATATATATATATATATATATATATATATGCATTTTCATCCACATGTACATATATGGTTATAGTTTAGTTGTTTAGTTACTTAGTTTAATTTAGTTCAATTTGTTTAAATTTAGTTTAAATTGCAGCTTTCAAGCCTTATAAGTCGTTTTATTCGTGACTTTAGTTTTGTTGTATAATTGGTTCAACTTGTGCTTGCTTTGGTAACCTGTTGTCGGTTCTATATTGCCTTATACATTGGGTTTTGGTCGTGTCGTGCAGCGATTCTGCTGCTGGGAAATCTTCGTCTCGCTTGTGCTTGCCCCGTAAGGGGCGCGGCGATTTGCCATCCTGGCCGCCGTGCTAACGGGATCCAGCGCTCCGTCCGGCCCCAGCTTAGCCTCTCTTCCTTCCTTCAGATAGCCTTTATTTCTCCCCCACTTCGTCGCTTTTCAAACAACCTCTCCCCACAGCTTTTTCTGGCGAGCCTCTAATTTCACAGGGTGGATGCTGAACTTCTTCTCAGCCAACCGTCCCGGATCGGGGCTGAGGGGGGAGGGGACAATGTTCCCTAACCCCTGAGCTTTGGTCTGGGGTGGCTGGTTTTTAACAACCTGCTTCATACCCACCCATACCTTCATCACATCCCTTTTCCTCTCCTCTTCACATTCTATCAATTTTACTCCGTGTTCAAGGTGGAGCCGCCAGGCCACCAGGCGGGAGGGGTGGTCCCAAATGGCGGCGCCTGGCTCTGCCAGCCCTGTAAGCACCTCTTGCAGTGCGGGCGACTGCGAGAGGTGATGATCTATTGCGTCCCGTGGCACAAATAGGGTTACCATGCCCAAGGATGAATCTTTAAAAAACCAAACCCCTTTAACTCCCCCTGAAACAACGACGGAGCCGCCCTCGGGCAGCTCCAGCGAAAAAATGGAGGTCCCCGACCACCTGTGCTTGCGCAGAGGACCCTCCATATCTCTCTAACCGCCCCGTAAGGGGTGCGGCGATTTGCCATCCTGGCCTCCGTGCTGACGGGATCCAGCGCTCCGTCCGGCCCCAGCTTAGCCTCTCTTCCTTCCTTCAGATAGCCCGATTTCTCCCCTACCTCGTCGCTTTTCATACAACCTCTCCCACAACTTTCTCTGGTCAGCCTCTAATTTCACAGGGTAGAATGCTGACCTTCTTCTCAAGCCAACCACCCCGGATGGGGGCTGAGGGGGGAGGGGACATTGTTCCCTAACCCCTCAGCTCCGGTTCGGGATGGGTTTTTTTTAACAACCTGCTTCATCCCCACCCATACCTTCCTCACATCCCTTTTCCTCTCCTCTTCACATTCTATCTGTTTTACGCCGTGTCTAAGGTGGAGCCGCCATGCCGAAGGACTGCCAGGCCACCAGGCGGGAGGGGTGGTCCCAAATGGCGGCGCCTGGCTCTGCCGGGCCTGTAAGCACCTCTTGCAGTGCGGGCTACTGCAAGAGGTGGTGGGCGATTGCGTCCCGTAAAACAAAGAGGGTCACCATGCCCAATGATGAAAAAAAACCCATCTCCCCTTAATTCCCCCTAAAACAACGGAGCCGCCCTCGTGCAGCTCCACAGAAATGATGGAGGTCCCCTCCCCTGTGCTTGCGCAGGGGACCCTCCATACCTCTTTAACCGGAGAGGAGGCTTACTCCTCTCCTACGCCTACGGGTGCAGGGGACTCCCCCTCACCCCCTTCTCTGGAGGTGCTTTCGGGCACCTCCCTATCTCCAGTTGCAGTCCCTCCTTTGCTTTCTAAGGGGACTGCCAAGAAAGCCAGCAGGCAGCCCATTGCCGACCGCCCCTCGTACAAACGGCTCGGTAGGGCAAACCCCCTTAGGGGGGAGAGGGAAGCCAGGCCCCTTCGGTCGCTTCCCTCAAAAGACCTGCTGGCAAAAATATTAAACCTTGCCGGGGTCAAGGCCTGTGCCTCCCCACTAAAGACTTATGACGCTGCCAAGGGGACCTGCGATGTCCTGGGAGGGGATGGCCAACTGGAGGCCCCACCTGAGATAGACATGGTCCTTGAGGAAAACCAGCCTCAGAAGGTAGGGCCTTCCATGGGGGGGAATCCGGGCTCGGTGCCAAGCACCGAACCCGAATCCGCCCCTATGCAAGGTCCTCATCAAACGGCTGTAGATTCTCAGGCAGTACAAGGAGGGGAGGGATCTCCTCCGGATGATGCCCCTGCGACCACCAGGACCTTCTCTATTTCGGAGAAGGACCTGGCTGAGGCCGGTCCATCTGGCCTGGGGGCTTCTACCGGCGGGGGTGAGAAGCGGGTTCATTCCCCGCCCTCCTCTCCAAAAAAGAAAAGGACTAAAAAGACGAAGAAGCTCGGGGCTCCTCTCCATCCGCGGAGGCTGCGGGGACGGATGGGTCTGCTGCCACTCTGGCAAGCGACCAAGCCAAGATCGGCACATCCGCCCCCTCTGCCCCCCCCCGGTGGCGGAGCCCCTGATTAAGACTAATACCAAAAGTGCACAGGGCGGAGCCTCGATGAAATCGGGGCCCCTGATTCAGAGGTTACCTGGCGTTTTCGAGCCTGCTGGCTTCAAACGCTTCCTCGTTATTCGCTCCACTGATGGCAGCATGTTGTCCAAGGGCAACATGATCCATCAGAGGAGAGGATTAGCTAGTGCAATTGGTAGAGAGCCAAGGGTAACCCGTTTCTCGGACGGCAGCCTTCTGGCGAATGCGGCGAATCCCGCCGAGGCGGCCAAGATAAGTGCTCTTCGGACACTTCATGGCACCCCGGTGAGTGTGACGCCGCACTCTACCATGAACTTTGTAAAAGGAGTAGTTTATGCGAGGGAACTCGTTGACTACTCCATAGAAGACATCACCCTAGAGCTGGCCGACCATGGGGCGGTCAAGGTCGAACGTGTGATGAGAAAACAGGGAGGGGCCTCGAGACCCACCCCTACACTCTTCGTCACGTTCGACTGTGACAAGCTCCCTGAGTCGGTGCGTGCCGGTTGGTACCGCTACCGCGTGAAGGCATTCGTGCCACTGCCGCGGCGGTGCTATTACTGTCACCGCTTCGGGCACACGAATCGATCATGTAGACGTGCAAAATCGGGGTCACCCGAAGTCTGTGTAAATTGCTCCAAGGTCGCACACGATAAGTCCAAATCGTGTGTGGCCAAGTGTGTCAATTGCGGAGAGCCGCACCCTGCTTCTTCGAAGCAATGTGGTGCATATCTCCTTGAGAAAGAAATCCTGGCCGTTCAGGCCCAGGATCGACTCTCATTCCGCGAGGCTAAGGACTTGGTCCTGGCGCGCCCGGCTCTGCCTGGGACGTCATATGCCTCAATAGTCAGAAAAGCACCCTCTGCTCCTGGCCCATCCAGGCCAACGAGCACGGTTGTTTCCGCGCCCATTCGGAGCCCTTTTGCGGGCTCTACTACACCCGGGCGCTCCCCTGGTAGAGCTGGCGGCAAAAAGGGTTCACACCCAGCCCCGGCTAAAACCAGGGCTCCCCCCTCTTCCCCCAGCGTGACCGTTTCCCGTAAGGCGAAACGGCCACGCGCCTCCACAGAGTCGTTAGACTCACAGGAGGCAACACCCCTGAAGATGGTCGCTAGGCCATCTTCCGGGGTTCCTAAAGCTGTTCCCCGAAAGGAGGACAGCAACAAAGGAGCTTCGGCCCCTTCGCCCACGCCCCGAGGTGGAGCGAGTGGCTCGGAGACGGTGGTTCCTCGAAAAGAGGGCCCCCCGCCTCCCAAGCCGCAACGCCCGCCTAAGGTTTCGAGGCGGAGGGAGGAAAAGACTCGCATGGCGAGCCCAACCTCCCCCAATAAGTCCTCGAAGGCGACAGCGCCTTCAGCGCTTTGTCCGGCCAACAGCGCCCGGGGTTCTGCCCCCGGGAAGCGTACTGCCATTCCCGTGAGGGTCTTCAATTCGAGGAGGACCCCCGCGTCTCCTCCGAGCTAGGCCTGGAGGGCATATTCCTTCAATGGAATTGCCGTGGACTCCGGGCCAACTGGGAGGAGCTGCGGAGGCTCGTCTCGTCCCGTTCCCCGTTAGCTATTTTTTTGCAGGAGACCATGCTAGGCGCGTGCCCGCTGCCTGCCCTCCCGGGGTATAAGGGTCTTGCGACCCCACCACCGCGGGATGGCCGGGCTGGGGGATGTGCGGTTTACACCCGGCATGATGTCTCCGTTCTTCCTTTCTCTTTAGATACCTCCTTTCAGGCAGTGGCTGTGCAGCTGCACCTGGATAGGAGGTATACTCTAATTTCTGCGTACATTCCACCGTCAGCTGACTTCGACGCGGGGGACTTCCGCCGCGTCGTGGCACGGTTGCCGAGGCCCTATCTCTTGCTTGGAGATCTGAACGGCAGGCATCATCTCTGGGGAGATTACTCCATAAATCCCAGGGGACAAGTCCTTGCCGATCTGATCGAAGAGCTTGAGATGGGTGTCCTAAACGTGGATGAGTTTACGCATCACTGTCCGAGAACCGCTTCATTTTCTTGCCTTGACCTATCTTTGTGCTCTTCGGATGCACAGCCTGATTTTGATTGGGGGGTGGTCGATGACCTCCATGGTAGTGATCACTTTCCCATTCAAATATCCTTTTCAGGGCAACTGCCGCCTGAGAGACCACCTCGGTGGTGCTTGGCGCGGGCGCGGTGGCCTGCATTTCAGGAAATGACTGAATTCTCTATCTCAGTCGAGGAGTTTAGGTCGGTAGATGAGGCCGTTGAGTTCTTCTCCGGCAACCTCATCGCCGTGGGCCTGACTACTATTCCTAGGACGTCTGGCCGTTTTGCACGCCGACCACTCCCATGGTGGTCGGCCGAGTGTGAGACGGCCCTCAAACAGAAGCGTTATGCCTACATGCGCTATAAGCGCCGCCCGAACGATTTTACTGCCGCTGAATTTCGTCGGGCTAGGGCTAGGTTCCGGTATATTTCGAAGCACGCCCGCCGCTCTTCTTGGCGGGCATACGTGTCTTCACTTAACGGGAAGACCCCTTTAGCTGAGGTGTGGAAGCGAGTCAAAAGGATTCGGGGCAAGTTCTCGCAGAACCCCCCTCCCGTTCTCCAGGAGAATGGGACCGCAATCTCGGACCCCGCGTCCGTGGCGGAATCCTTAGCGACCGCTTTTTCCGCATTCTCTAGCCGTGATGCTGCTCCGCCAGCATTCAATGCACGTCGTGATGTCGCGGAAGGCCGCCAGCTGGACTTTACCTCCAGAGGCAGAGAACCCTTCAACGACAAGTTTACTGTGAGTGAGTTGCGTTCCGCTCTCGCTTCGTGCGCGGACACCGCCCATGGTCCGGACGATGTCCCGTACGCCATGCTTCGACACCTGGGTGAGCGAGGCATGGCCTTTCTGTTAGATTTGTTCAACAGGATCTGGGTGGAAGGTCTTCTCCCAGACTCCTGGCGAATCGCTACTGTGCTCGCCTTTCGCAAGCCGGGGAGAGATCACTCTACTCCGACCGGTTTCCGCCCAATCTCTCTAACCTCTTGCGTGTGCAAGTTGATGGAGAAATTGGTAAATGTTAGATTAGCCTATTTCCTGGACAGCGGAGGCCATCTGTCTTCTGCACAGTGCGGCTTCCGTAAGTTCCACTCCACGTCGGATGCTCTGCTCCGACTGGAAAGTGCCGTCTGCGAGGCTTTCCTTCGTAGACAGCACTAGGCCACGGTGTTTTTTGATCTGGAGAAGGCCTATGATACCGCATGGCGATACGGTATCATGGAGACTCTCCACACGATGGGGGCGAGGGGACGCCTCCCAATGTTTATATCTGAATTTTTGCGAGATCGTCGATTCCGCGTACGGGTGGGGGGAGCCCTCTCCGGCCCAAAGGAGCAGGAAGAGGGTGTCCCGCAGGGAAGTGTCCTCAGTGTCACATTCTTTGCCCTGAGCATCAACGGCATCACCTCGGTGCTGCCGGAAGATGTTCTCGCTACGCTCTCCGTGGACGACCTTTCGATCTCTTTTGGCGCGGCCCAGATGCCAACTCTGGAGCGTCGACTCCAACAGGCATTTAACCGCGTCTCTCGCTATGCCGAAGCGCACAGGTTTCGGTTTTCTTTGGCCAAGACTAAGGTGGTGCACTTCTGCCGCCATCCACGGCTTCACCCCGACCCAGATTTGTTTCTTAATGGGGTGCGCCTGGATGTGGTTGAGTCGCACCGTTTCCTTGGTCTTGTATTCGACCGACGCCTCACCTGGGAGGCTCATATTCGCAGCCTTAGGGTCTCTTGTACCCGCGCCATGGACATTCTCCGTTCCGTGACGTTCAGCGCTTGGGGCGCTGATAGGGCTACCGCCTTACTTTTTTATCGATCCTTTGTTCGCTCGAAGCTCGACTACGGATGCGAGTTTTATGCATCCGCAGCCGAGCGTTTATTGCGGAAGGTGGATTCGATCCACCACACCGGCCTTCGCCTTGCGACCGGTGCCTTCCGCACTTCCCCCATTGAGAGCCTGTTGGTCGATGCTGGGGAGATGCCACTCGCTCTGCGCCGCGTGCAGTGCATCACTCGCCTGTACGCGCGAGACCGGCGCCTCCCTCAGTCGCCAACAGCTCTCACTGCATCCGCAGCTGATCTCGACGGTGCCTATGCCGCCGAGAGACGCCAGTCATACCCTAAGCCCTTTGGGTTTAGGGCCAGGAAACTCCTTCGAGAGGTAGATATAGCTCTCGGGCCGGTGGCGCCCCTGGTTCTGCCCAGGACGCCACCCTGGAGGGTACCACATTTGGCTATTTGTCGCCACGCCTCTGCTCCCAAAGCTTGTACTGCGCCGGGAGTATTGCGTTCGACCTTTTTGGAGCACACATCGTGTCACGCTGGAACCGTGCCAGTGTATACGGATGGCTCCAAGTCCCAAGAGGGGGTCGGCTTCCACGCCGTATCCCCTCTGTTTGAAGTCAGCGGGGCTCTACCAGGCGCTGCGTCTGTCTTCACGGCCGAGCTGGTGGCAATACACCACTCGGTACGGGAGATTACGCGACGTGCCCGGTTCGGAGACCGGATTGTGATCTATAGCGACTCACAAAGCGCCCTGAGTGCTCTCGGGGCATTGGAATCTCCGCATCCCCTGGTTCGCGAAATCCGTGACGCCACGGTTTTGGCGAGCCGGGCAGATTTCGAGATTATCTTCTGCTGGGTTCCTGGACATGTAGGAATTGCAAGGAATGAGGGCCCCAAAGAGTCCGCGAGGACTCTGCGACCGGACCAGCGTTTCGCTCTTCCTCACACTGACTACATGGCAGGAATACGGGCAGCTCTTCGGACTGCTTGGCAAAGAAGATGGGAGACGGTCGAGGGGAACTTAAAGTTGCGTGCCATTGCGCCGCGACTGTTCCCATGGACCTATCCCCCAATGCCGCGGCGGCTTCAGGTTGCTTTCTGTCGTCTTCGAATCGGACACACTCGTGTGACGCATCGCTACTTGATGGAGCGCTCGCCTGCGCCCTATTGCAACGACTGCGTCGTCCCCCAGACTGTTCGGCACATTCTTGTCGAATGTCCCAGTCTGGGTGATCTTCGCGCACGATACCTGTCCCGGTACCGGGATGAGCGGGGTCGCTACCGCCTGTCCCTTGTACTCGGGACGAGTGCGTGCACCATGACTAGTGGACTTATTGACTTTTTGGGGGAGGCTTGCCTTCTCCCTTTCATTTAACACAGTTTAATTGTTGTTGTTGTTTTTGTTATTGTTTTTGTTATTGCTTTTTTATTGTTATTTCGTTTTATTGTTTCCTGTTTAATTTTTAAAGTAGCCTAGAACTAGGCTGTTTGTTTACGGCGACTAATGCCTAAGTCGGCAGTCGCCAGATAG
The DNA here is from genome assembly GCA_963969495.1 of Ceratothoa steindachneri. Taxonomy (NCBI): domain Eukaryota; kingdom Metazoa; phylum Arthropoda; class Malacostraca; order Isopoda; family Cymothoidae; genus Ceratothoa; species Ceratothoa steindachneri. The sequence goes on along the minus strand of OZ018330.1, from coordinate 43,866,459 downwards.
CCGCTTAATAAAAAAAAAACAAAAAAAAAAAACAGCCTCAGACGGTAGGGCCTTCCATGGGGGGGAATCCGGGCTCGGCGCCAAGCACCGAATCTGAATCCGCCCCTATGCAGGGTCCTCCTCAAACGGCTGAGGGCTCCGAGGCATTACAAGAGGGGAGGGATCTCCTCCGACAGGTGCCCCTACGACCACCAGGACCTTCTCCATTTCGGAAAGGGACCTGGCTGAGGCCGGCCCATCTGGCCTGGGGGCTTCTGCCGGCGGAGGTGAAAAGCGGGTTGATTCCCCGCCCTCCTCTCCAAAAAAGAAAAAGACAAAGAAGACTAAAAAGACGAAAAAGACTCGGGGCTCCTCTCCATCCGCGGGGGCTGCGGGGACGGATGGGTCTGCTGCCACTCTGGCAAGCGACCAAGCCAAGATCGGCACATCCGCCCCCTCTGCCCCCCCGGTGGCGGAGCCCCTGACTAAGACTAATACCAAGAGTGCACAGGGCGGAGCCTCGATGACATCGGGGCCCCTCATTCAGAGGTTACCTGGCGTTTTCGAGCCCGCTGGCTTCAAACGCTTCCTCGTTATTCGCTCCACTGATGGCACCATGTTGTCCAAGGGCAACATGATCCATCAGAGGAGAGGATTAGCTAGTGCAATTGGTAGAGAGCCGAAGGTGACCCGTTTCTCCGACGGCAGCCTTCTGGCATATGTGGCGAATCCCGCCGAGGTGGCCAAGATAAGTGCTCTTCGGACACTTGATGGCACCCCGGTGAGTGTGACGCCGCACTCTACCATGAACTTTGTGAAAGGAGTAGTTTATGCGAGGGAACTCGTTGACTACTCCATTGAGGACATCACCCTAGAGCTGGCCGACCATGGGGCGGTCAAGGTCGAACGTGTGATGAGAAAACAGGGAGGGGCCTTGAGACCCACCCCTACACTCTTCGTCACGTTCGACTGTGACATGCTCCCTGAGTCGGTGCGTGCTGGTTGGTACCGCTACCGCGTGAAGGCATTCGTGCCACTGCCGCGGCGGTGCTATTACTGTCACCGCTTCGGCCATACGAATCGCTCATGTAGACGTGCAAAGTTGGGGTCACCCGAAGTATGTGTAAATTGCTCCAAGGTCGCACACGATAAGTCCAAATCGTGTGTGGCCAAGTGTGTCAATTGCAGAGAGCCGCACCCCGCTTCTTCGAAGCAATGTGGTGCATATTTCCTCGAGAAAGAAATCCTGGCCTTTCCGGCCGAGGATCAAATCTCATCCGCGAGGCTAAGGACTTGGTCCTGGCGCGCCTGGCTCTGCCTGGGACGCCATATGCCTTAATAGTTAGAAAGGCACCTTCTGCTCCTGGCCCATCCAGGCCAACGAGCACGTTTGTTTCCGCGCCCGTTCGGAACCCTTCTGCTGGCTCTACTCAACCCGGGCGCTTCCCTGGTAAAGCTGGCGGCAAAAAGGGTTCATACCCAGCCTCGGCTAAAACCAGGGCTCATCCCTCTTCCCCCAATGTGACCGTTTTCCCGTAAGGCGAAACGGCCACGCGCCTCCACCGAGGCGTTAGACTCACAGGAGGCAACACCCCTGAAGCTAGTCGCCAGGCCATCTTCCGGAGTTCCTAAAGCTGTCCCCCGAAAGGAGGACAGCAAGAAAGGAGCTTCGGCTCCTTCGGCCACGCCTAAAGGTGGTGCGAATGGCTCAGAGACGGTGGTTCCTTGAAAAGAGGGGGCTCCCGCCTCCGAAGCCCCAACGCCCGCCTAAGGTTTCGAGGCGGAGGGAGGAAAAGACTCGCATGGCGAGCCCAACTTCCCCTAATAAGTCCTCGAAGGCGACAGTGCCTTCAGCGCTTTGTCTGGCCATCAGCGCCCGGGGTTCTGCCTCCGGGAAGCGTACGGCCATTCCCGTGAGTCTTCTGTTCGAGGAGGGCCCCCGCGTCCCGTCCGAGCTACGCCTGGAGGGCATATTCCTTCAATGGAATTGCCGTGGACTCCCGGCCAACTGGGAGGAGGTGCGGAGGCTCGTCTCGTCCCGTTCCCCTTAGCTATCTTTTTGCAGGAGACCATGCTAGGCGCGTGCCTTTCCCTCCTTACCGGGGTATAAGTGTCTTGCGACCCCACCACCACGGGCTGGTCGGGCTGGAGGATGCGCGGTTTACACACCCGGCATGATGTATATGTTCTTCCTTTCTCTTTAGATACCTCCTTTCAGGCACTGGCTGTGCAGCTGCACCTGGATAGGAGGTATACTCTGATTTCTGCGTAAATTCCACCGTCAGCTGACTTCGACGCGGGGGACTTCCGCCGTGTCTTGGCACGGTTGCCGAGGCCCTATCTCTTGCTTGGACATCTGAACGGCAGGCATCCTTTCTGGGGAGATTACTCCATAAATCCCAGGGGACAAGTCCTTGCCGATCTAATCGAAGATCTTTAGATAGGTGTCCAAACGTGGATTAGTTTACGCATCACTCCGAGAACCGCTTCATTTTCTTGCCTTGATCTATCTTTTTGCTCTTCGGATGCACAGCCTGATTTTGATTGGGGGGTGGTCGATGACCTCCATGGTGGTGAGCACTTTCCCATTCAAATATCATTTTCAGGGCAACTGCCCCCTGAGAGCCCACCTCGGTGGTGCTTGGCGCGGGCGCGGGCGCGGTGGCCTGCATTTCAGGAAATGACTAAAATCTCTATCTCAGTCGAGGAGTTTAGGTCGGTAGAGTAGGCCGTTGAGTTCTCCGGCAACCTCATCGCCGCGGGCCTGACTTCTATTCTAGAACGTCTGGCCGTTTTGCACGCCGACCACTACCATGGTGTTCGGCCGAGTGTGAGACGGCCCTCAAACAGAAGCGTTATGCCTACATGCGCTATAAGCGCAGGCCGAACGATTTCACTGTCGCTGAATTTCGTCGGGCTAGGGCTAGGTTCCGGTATATTTCGAAGCACGCCCGCCGCTCTTTTTGGCTGGCATACGTGTCTTCACTTAACGGGAAGACCCCTTTAGCAGAGGTGTGGAAGCGAGTCCCGCAGGGAAGTGTCCTCAGTGTCACCCTGTTTGCCCTGAGCATCAACGGCATCACCTCGGTGCTGTCAGAAGATGTTCTCGCTACGCTCTACGTGGACGACCTATCGATCTCTTTTGGCGCAGCCCAGATGCCAACTCTGGAGCGTCGACTCCAACAGGCATTGAACCGCGTCTCTCGCTATGCCGAAGCGCACAGGTTTCGGTTTTCTTTGGCCAAGACTAAGGTGGTGCACTTCTGCCGCCATCCACGACTCCACCCCGACCCAGATTTGTTTCTTAATGAGGTGCGCCTGGATGTGGTGGAGTCGCACCGTTTCATTAGTCTTGTATTCGACCGACGCCTCACCTGGGAGGCTCATATTCGCAGCCTTAGGGTCTCTTGTACCCGCGCCGTGGATATTCTCCGTTCCGTGACGTTCAGCGCTTGGGGCGCTGATAGGGCTACTGCCCTACTCTTTTATCGATTCTTTGTTCGTTAGAAGCTCGACTACGGATGCGAGTTTTATGCAGCCGTACCCGAGCGTTAATGGCGGAAGTTGGATTCGATCCACCACACCCGCCTTCGCCTTGCGACCGGTGCCTTCCGCACTTCCCCCATTGAGAGCCTGTTGGTCGATGCTGGGGAGATGCCACTCGCTCTGCACCGCGTGCAGGGCATGATTCACCTGTACGCGCGAGCCCGGCGCCTCCCTCAGTCGCCAAGAGCTTTCACTGCATCCGCAGCTGATCTCGACGGTGCCTATGCCGCCGAGAGACGCCAGTCCTACCCTAAGCCCCTTTGAGTTTAGGGCCAGGAAACTCCGAGAGCTAGAGAGAGCTCTCGGGCTGGTGGCGCTCCTGGTTCTGCCCAGGACGCCACCTTGAAGGGTACCACATTTGGCTATTTGTCGCTACGGCTCTGCTCCCAAAGCTTGTACGGCGCCGGGAGTATTGCGTTCGACCTTTTTGGAGCACACCTCGTGTCACGCTGGAACCGTGCCAGTGTATACGGATGGCTCCAAGTCCCAAGAGGGGGTCGGCTTCCACGTCGTATCCCCTCTGTTTGAAGTCAGCAGGGCTCTACCAGGCGCTGCGTCTGTCTTCACGGCCGAGCTGGTGGCAATACACCACTCGGTACTGGAGATTACGTGACGTGCCCGGTTCGGAGACCGGATTGTGATCTATAGCGACTCACAAAGCGCCCTAAGTGCCCGCGGGGCATTGGAATCTCCGCATCCCCTGGTTCGCGATATCCGTGACGCCATGGTTTTGGCGAGCCGGGCAGATGTCGAGATTATCTTCTGCTGGGTTCCTGGACATGTAGGAATTGCAAGGAATGAGGGCCCCAAAGAGTCCGCGAGGACTCTGCGACCGGATCAGCGTTTCGCTCTTCTTCACACGGACTACATGGCAGGGATACGGGTAGCTCTTCGGACTGCTTGGCAAAGAAGATGCGAAACGGTCGAAGGGAACTTAAAGTTGTGTGCCATTGCGCTGCGACTGTTCCCATGGACCTATCCCCCAATGCCGTGACGGTTTCTGGTCGCTTTCTGTCGTCTCCGAATCGGGCACACTCGTGTGACGCATCGCTATCTGATGGAACGCTCGCCTGCGCCTTATTGTGACCACTGCGTCGCCCCTCAGACTGTTCGGCACATACTTGTCGAATGTCCCAGTCTGGGTGATCTTCGCGCACGTTATCTGTCCCGGTACCGGGATGGGCGGGGTCGCTACCGCCTGTCCCTTGTACTTGGGACGAGTTCGTGCACATTGACTTGTGGACTTGTTGACTTTTGGGGGAAGGCCCGGTTTCTCCCCTTTATTTAAATAGGCTCTATTTTTTAATTTCCTTTGTAGGTTGCACTCTCCTGCACTGGGGTGAGGGGACCTTCCCCCGCTGCCGGAGATTGCTTCCTATTTGTTAACTTTTTTCATTATTTATCAGTTATTTTTTCATAATTTTATTTTAAACTAGCCTAGTTCTAGGCTGTCGTATTTCCGGCGACTTATGCCCAAGTGGGTAGTCGCCAGATGGGCTCTAAAGGAAAAAAAAAATCGCTTGTGCTTGGGTTGGGTTGGGACTCTCGTAAGTAATTCCTAATGAAATCGTGGTCGCAGTTTCTCTCAACCTTCCTTATATGTTTAGGGCTCTCACCCCTAATTCGCTATTGATTGTTTTTAACTCGGTTTCTTCGTGGATAGCCTGTTGGCGTCTTCTACCACTTATTGTGTCGGTTATTATTAAAAGTGCCTTGTTCTGTTTCCTTTGTAATTTAATGAGCCACGAGTTTGGTACCGCCGCCAGTCGCATGGTGGGGTATATGATATTGGGTTGAATGTAAGCGGAGTATATATTCTTGTTTTTTGTTCTTAGGTTCTTGCTTCTATAGAGCTGTTTGACGTCTTTATTTGTACGCGTTATAATGTTGGTGAGTTGGTCAGAATATCTATATCTATTTATTTTTAGATCTAGTACTGTACTTATGCTTTATATTCTCAGCGCGAGACACTCTCAGTCCTTTATCCGTCACCGTTTATTCACCCCTGGCAATCTCTGCTTTTGTTTTGGTTACCATTAAAATAACATTATCATGGCGCATTTCCCAAACAATTGCGCGATCACCGTGCAGCGCCAAGTCATCTCTTACCAATCACCGAACAATTTTCTTGCTTGGCATATTCTCAGAAGACATTCTTGTACTGTTCAAGTTCAAGGACGTAGTGTCTAGTTGGATAGATATCCCGTCTACCGACGACAGAATAATAACTCGCGACAACTTTTTAGTCACAAGTTTGTTTTTCATTCACTCCATTATATCCATGGTCTTCCTTCAACACAGATTCTCATCTACCGATGTCTACACACGGCAAAGTTTTTCATCTTCTATCCATCCACGGTCACCGCCAAACTGGTCGGTTATTATTTCGCTTAGCAAGCGGCATTTTGCTCACTTTATTTAACCTAGCAGGCATGCGACTTTACAACGAGCCACAATATCGCAATTCGCCTTTGTAACTGTAAAAATCTCCATGCGGTAAAGTAAACATATGTCGCGCTTTTTCACCTTGGGAAATTCTTAAACTATAAATAATTGTATGCATATCTTTCGGTGTATCTCTTTCTTACGTCTGAGTTCAATCGGTTGTCATATATATCTAATATTTTTTCTGCCTCTTTACTGGTTAACTAATTAATTTCGTGTTCGCATTTAACTGTTCGTATAATGCAACTAAAACCTAGGTTAATCTATTTAACCTTGAAAGAGTAATTCAAATGCCCTCTTTCATTGGTCATTCGCTTTAAACGGTCACGCGATCAACGCAAATTGCTTTCACTCCCCGTTCAAAGATGTCACAAATCGTTTTGGTCTTTATGCGGATAACGCACAAATGAGTAAAATTGTCAGACTCGCGGAGGATCTATTACGATGATTAGCGAGAGGCAGGAATACAAGATATTAAGTCTTGTAATTCGTAAGTAAATGCATTTTTTTATATTTCGCTTTTAAAAAGTTTAAGTCCCCATACAAACATTAAAAATAAACAAAAACACAAGGGGCTAACAATCTTTGTTTTGCTTTATAGTTTTTAGTGTACAAAGCCTTGGTTGGCCTCTCTTATTTCGCGGTGTCACCTTACATTGAAGAAATCGTGTGGCGCCAAAATTTAGGGACGGAATTGGCGAGTGGCAACGAACGAAGGGGAAATTAAAAAAGCCACTCTGTGGCGTTTGTCAGGTTACAAGGAACGATGAGGGAAAACTATGAAGAAAAAGATAAAGAATTAATTGCCAAGCCGTCCCCAGCTAGAATAAACGGAGGGACGCAACTGAGGTATTATGACTGGTATCTGCGAAGCTTAAAAGGTTTTAAGTCATTTTAAATAGAGTGGAATCCATGAAAAAAGCCATACAAAGAAGTTCGAAGTAAGGGATGAATATTTTTTTGTGGTTCTGCAATGTGATTAACGAAAACAAGATAAGACACTCTCGGGAGAGTTTTAGCAACGTAAACATTAGAAGAGATGCATAGAGGTGGAAGGATAGACCGAGATTACGGAGAAGGGAACTAAGAGGGCGAAGGTAGATAAGAAATAGTAGAGGACCAAGGACAGAGTCTTGTGGCACTCCAAAGCGAATGGGGGTAGAGTCGGATGAAACGTCATCAATCACAACGGATTGGGTATTAGACGAGAGGTAAGAGCGGAACCAGTCAAGCATGGTACCTGATATGCCGAGGAAAGATTGGAGACTATCAAATAGGACGGTATGGTCAATAGTATCGAAGGCAGAGGAGAGGTCGATTAGAACGAGGATGGAGGCACAACCCCTGTCCGCGGCTCTTCGTAAGCAATCGAACGCATTGAGAAGGGCGGTTTGTGTGTTGTGACCTGACTTGAAACCAGATTAATAGGTTTCATCAATGTTATAGGCCACCATGTGACTGTTGATGCGTGAAGCAACCACTCTCTCTAGAACCTTAGAGAGGAAAGGAAGTTGCGAAATCGGGCGATAATTGGAAGGGTCAGTGGGGTTCAGTTGAGACTTTTAAAGAATCGGACTGATGTGGGCACGTTTGAAGGAAGAGGGAACAAGACCAGTTGCAAGTGAAGTGTTGAACAGGTGAAGAAGCGTTGGGAGGATAGCAGGCAGAATTTTACATAACAGTTTAGGCGGAAAAATGTCCTTTGGGAAGCCCGATTTCTTAGAACGCGAGAGCAGGGCTGTAAGCTCCAACGCGGTCACAGCGGGGAAAACGATAAGCGGCTGAGGCGGGAAGTCAGGGAGAATGGCAGGAGCCGGGACAGAAGGCTGAAGGAGGGAAGCACGGAGGTTAGTGACCTTATCTGCGAAGAAATTCGAGAGAGTAGCAGGGCTAATGGATGGGGAGACCTGGGCTGGGGAAGTAAGACGGGAGACGGTACGGGGATCATTCCTATTATCAGTAAGCAGATTACGTGAGTAGGCTTCACGAGCAGATTTTAATTTCGCCACGTAGGAAGCTGTCGCAAGTCGGAACGCCAGCGAGAGAGGGATCGTGTCTTGCCCACGGGTGCGAGCCTTTCTAAGGACTCTTTCATGGGCACGCATGGACTGCCTAGCACGGAGGAGTTCCATAGAGTACCAAGGGGCACGGTGACAACGGGAGTTAGAAGGGGGTGACAAGGGGAGAGTGGGTTGCTCCAAAGAAGAGAGAATCTGGTCAGGAGAGGCAGAAGCATCAATGGGAGGAAGTTTGGAGGCCACACCATTAGATAGGGAGGGAATATCAATGTAGGCTAGTCGACGGAAAGGCTTAGGATTATGAGACAGCTGGGGAAGTATATGGAATGGGATAGAGAAGTTGAAGTTGATAAGAAGTGATCAGATATAGCATTGGACAAATTTGTAGTCGTCAGGTTGGAAATAAGACAGTCAGAGATTACAAGGTCTAAAATGTTACCGTGAGAGTGGGTAGGGGAAGAAACGTGTTGGGTGAGGGAGAAGAGATCAAAGATTTCAGATGGCTTTGAGATTAGGATTGTGGCCAGGAAGGTTGAAATCACCGAGGATTATCAGAGAACCAGTTGGGAAGAGGCCAGCGAGGAGGTTACTAAATTCATCAAGAAAAAGCTCGAGGGAGGAGCTGGGGGGGGGGGTAGAGGACTAAGATAGAGAGGGGGTGGAATCAGAGACATTGATGAGCGCCTCAAAAGAAAGAAGAGGGGGAGACGGCAGATTATTCAGAGGGAAGGAGGCACTGTGAATGAGAGCAACTCCACCACCGCGAGAGTTACTGGAGAAGGGGCAAGCCAAGTTTCCGTGAGTCCAAGGAGAGTGACTCTAGTGTTAACGAGCAGGTCATGAATGTAATCAGCCTTCTTCGAGAGGCTTCTGACATAGAGAAGGGATGCTGAGAGAACGGGTTAAGGGGCAGGTGAAGAAGAATCAGGGCTAAGTGGGGGGGCTTGATTCAAGTAAAAAAGTTTTCTAAGAGCAGGAGCTAAACTGAAACCACGTTTGGTCTGGCGGCGGGAACGAGAAATTCCCAATGCATTAATGTGAGTAAGGGTGTTTTGAGAAACACTCGTAGCAGTTCCATTGAGGACAAGAATCGTTAACCTATCAATCATAACACAAATTAGTTAACTATATAAGTAGAGGGGCTTAAGCGACACAATAACGGGAGAAACAACAATCTAATCTACAACCTACTCTATCACTGACCTCCTGGCTGCCCACTCCTCCATTTCTGACTGGCTCTCTACCAACTTCCTCAGGCTTAATCACTCCAACCCTGAGGTCCTCCTCGTCGGCACCCCTGCTCTTGTCAAAAAATCTAAATCTCTCTTTCCCTCGCTTACTCTGGGCGGTAATACTATCATTTTCTCTGACTGCGTTGGACATTGGACATAATAAGAGATGAAATTAGATAGAATTAGAGAGAAAATAGTAAGAGAGTAAAGTGGTTAAGAAGTGAGTTTAAAGAATAGATGATGTGTGGAAGACAGAATAAAAGATCCCTTTGGCGTATGTCGAATTCACCTTTTTCTCCTCTGTTTCACGTCGTAGCTTTGTTTCCTTGAGGATTTCAGATTTTATGATCGGGCATGCCATGGACATAGTCCGGTGGGGGGCCTTCACAGTTCAAGCATTTTGGTGATGTACTCTTGCAGTCGCGCCAAAAATGGTTGCGGCTTGCACATATGGAGCAAAGAGTTAGGTCTTTTTTCTCAGGACAGCTTGAGGTGGTATGTTTGCCGTATTTATAGCACCTGAAGCACATTTGTAAATCGACAAACTCTTCCCTCTCAATTTGATCCGAGCAGACTCTAACACTGAACAACAGTAAGCCTAGTTCTTTTGCCTTTTGCGCCATAACCGTATCCTCGAAGACAACCTTGAAGACGTGCGTGTATGTTTTAAATTTTAAAACCTCAGCAACTTTCGCCCAAGGGTGGTTCCTCTCCAATTCGTTTTTAATGTCTTCTGCTGAGTGGCTCCCAACCCAAGAGTCGAGGTGCCTGCAGATGACACTACGGTGTGTCTTTATTTAGGGTGGTGTGTGGGGTATTAGGTTTATCGTCTTGAGGCATTCAACTGCCTTGCTTGAGGTTAAGGCCTCACAATCAGCCTTCCTCGCACAAATGGCAGAGTATCCATTCGGGATGTCTATCAGTCGAACCAGTGCAATTTTTATATTACTATATATTTTTTCAAAAACCGTACCTCTATCCGGCTTTGGGCCCTCCGAGAGGACCCGAAGAGTTATTCGAAGGGTTTCTCTCATTTTACACTCATCCCAACTCTCACTGGGTGTTTACACATGGGAGAAAGAATAGGAAAAAACACTTGTATAGGAAAGTGGTGAGGGAGAAAGAGGTGGAGAAGATCAGAGGGCCAATGTCCAAATAAAATTACCACTTTACCTCAATACAATAATCCACGTAGGAGCGAAGATCCGTCCCCGCACCGTCGTAGAACGAAGAAAGCCAGTGGTCCCCTACGAATCAATCGATGAACAAACGTTCGCGCTACTATCAACAAGTTAAATCACTCACGGACTGCGTTAGGAATCTGGGTGTTGTTTTTGATGAGCATCTCTCCTTTAAGCCTCATATCCGCAATGTCAGTAAATCCTCCGTTTCCTTCGTAACTTCTCTCGCATTCGCTCTCACTTTGGTCGCCAGTCTTGAGACTGCTGTTCATGCCTTCATCACTTCACGCCTTGACCACTGTAACTCTCTGCTTGTGAATCTGCCATCCTCCTCTCTCCGCCCCCTTCAAATTGTACAGAACTATGCCGCCCGGCTTCTCCTCCGTCTCCCTCGAAACCCTTGCTGCACGAACTGCACTGGCTCCCTGTCAGATCTCGTACTCACTTCAAGATACTTCTCTTCACATTTAAGGCCCTGAACAACAAGGCCCCGTCTTACCTCTCTTCTGCCCTCTCGCCACGCCATGTCCCTCGTGCCCTTCGGTCATCACATGCACCTTTTGAATATTCCTCGCTTATCCCTCTGCTCAATGGGGGACTGCTCCTCCTCAATCTGCGCCCCTAAGTTGTGGAATGCTCTTCCTGCTGAAATCGTCTTCTCCCTCTCTTACCACATTTAAGCGTCTCCTGAAAACGCATCTTTTCAGAATTGCCTTCTCCCACTCTTGAATTTCCATTCTCATCTCAGCACAACGTGCGCTCTGGGAAGGCCTCAGGCCTTGAAGAGCGCATTACAAAAGACATTATTATTATCATTATATGGCAAGATTTCTTAGGCATTCCACCATGCACCCAGCACATCATACGGCGAAAGTGGCTCATCCAGGACAATTCCATTTAAAATAGAACGACGACTAAGATGATTGAATTGAATGCCAATTACAATATTCCTTGAAGAATTCTCTTTGATATTGTTCTATTGCTACTTGGAAATAAGATGTATTTAATAATATTGAAATTAAAGCAGCTGCACTGTCGCAAAAAAAGGTCACTGTCCACTAGTCTTGTAAATGAAGTACCTTTCTGAACATCTTTTTTTATGTAAGATCGAGCGTTTCTCACCTATGGGGCTCGGCTATTTCCATTCCTGGCCGCCGTGCTGACGGGACTCGGCGCCCCGTTCGGCTCCAGCTTAGCCTCTTCTTCTTTCAGACAGCCTGTGTTTCTCCCCTACTTCCTCACTTCCCATACAACCTCCCCCACAACTTTCTCTGGGTCCCCTGCTCTCGCAGGGGACCCTTCAAATCTCTTTAGCCGGATAGGAGGCTTACTGCATTTTGCCTACGGGTGTAAGTTATTCCCCCTCACCCCCTTATCTGGAGGTGTATTCGGGCGCCTCCCTCTTTCCAGCGGCACTGCCCCCTTTACTTTCAAAGGGGACTGCCAAGAAAGCCAGCAGTCAGCCCATAGCCGACCGCTCCCCATTGAAGCGGCTCGGTAGGGCAAAGCCCTTCGGGGGGAGAGGGAAGACGGGCCCCATCAGTCGCTCCCCTCAAAAGACCTGCTGGCTCGAATATTAAAACTAGCGGGAGTCGAGGCCTGTGCCTCCCCATGCTCGACTAGTGAAACCGCTGCCAATGGGACCCGTGATGTCCTAGGTGGGACATTACCAAATGGAGCGCCCCCCCCTCCCGAGATAGACATGGTGCCAAGCACCGAACTCTAGTCAACCCCTATGCAAGATCCTCCTCAAACTGCTCGGGTCTCCAAGGCAGTACAAGGGGGGAGGGGGATCTCCTCCTCCGGCCTGTGGCCCTGAGACCGACAGGACCTTCTCCATCTCGGAGAAGGACCTTGCTGAGGCTGGTCCATCGGGCCTGAGGGCGCCTGCCGGCGGAGGGGAGAAGCGGGTTCATTCCCCGCATTCCTCTCCTAAAAAGAAAAAAAACCAGACTAAAAAGACGGGGGGAGGGTGCTAGGAGGACGGATGGGTCTGCTGCTACCTCACTAAGCGACCAAGCCAAGATCGGCACATCCGATATTGCGGAGCCCCTGACTAAGACCAAAAGTATTAGTGCGCAGAGCGGAGCCTCGATTATATCGGGGCTCCTCATTCAGACACTACCCGGCGTTTTAGAGCCCGCTGGCTTCAAACCCTTCCTGGTTATTCGCTCCACAGATGACAGCATGCTGGCTAAGGGCAACATGATCCATCAGAGGAGAGCTTTAGCTAGTGTGATTGGTAGAGAGCCGAATATGACGATTTTCTCGGACGGGAGCCTTTTAGCGAATGCGTTGAATCCCTTCGAGGCGGCCATGATTAGCGCCATTCGGACACTTAATGGCACTTCTGCGAGTGTGACCCTGCACTCTACCATAAACTTCGTGAAAGGAGAGGTTTATGCGAGGGAACTCGTTGACTACATAGACGACATCACCTTAGAGCTGGCCGACCATGGGGCGGTCAAGGTCAAACGTGTGATTAGAAAACAGAGAGGGGCATTTAGACCCATCCCTACATTCTTCGTCACGTTCGACTGTGACGAGCTCCCTGGGTCGGTGCGTGCCGGTTGGTATCGCTACCGCGTGAAGGCATTCGTACCACTGCTGCGGAGGTGCTATTACTGCCACCGCTTCAGCCATACTAGTCACTCGTGTCGACGTGCAAAGTTGGGGATACCCGAAACCTGTGTAAGTTGCTCCAAGGCCGCACACGATAAGTCCAACTCGTGTGTGGCCAAGCGTGTCAATTGCGGAGAGCCACACCACGCTTCTTCGAAGCAATATGGTGCGTATCTCCTTGAGAAGGAGATCCTGGCTGTTCAGGCTCAGGATCATCTCTCATTTGGGGAAGCTAAGGGCTTGGTCCTGGCGCGCTCGGCGCTGCCCGGAACATCCTATGCCTTAATGTTGAAAAAGACCTTCTGCTCCTGGCCCCTCCATGCCTACGAGTACGGTCGTTTCCGCGCCCATTTGGAACCCATTTTGCGGGTTCTACCCACCCCGGGCGCTCCCCTGGTAAAGCTGGCGACACGAAGGGTCCACACCCAGCCCCGGCTAAAACCAGGGTTTATCCCTTTCCCTCAGCGTGACCGTTTCCCGTAAGGCGAAACGGCCACGCGCCTCCACCGAGTCGTTAGACTCACAGGAGTCAACACCCCTGTAATTGGTCATTCCGGAGTTCCTAAAGATGACTCCCGAAAAAAGGACAGCACCAAAGGAGCTTAGGCTCCTTCGACCACAACTAGTGGTGGGCTGGGTGGCTCGGAGACAGTGGATGATCGAAAAGAGGGCCCCCCGCCTCCGAAGTCTCCCCGCCCGCCCAAGGTTTCGAGGCGGAGGGAGGAAAAGACTGGCATGGCAAGCCCAACCTCCTCCAATAACCTCTCGAAGGCGACAGCGCCTTCAGCGCATTGTCCGGCCAACAACGCCCTGAGTCTGCTATCCCGGAAGCGTACGGCCATTCCCGTGAGGGTCTTCTCTTCGAAGAGGACCCCCACTTTTACTACGAGCTAGGCCTGGAGGGCATATTGCTTAAATGTAATTGCCGCGGACTCGGGGCAAGCTGGGAGGAGCTGCGGAGGCTCGTCTCTCCCCGTTAGCTATCTTTTTGGAGAAGACTATGCTGGGTGCATGCCCCTTGCCCACCCTCCAGTGGTATAAGGGTTTTGCGACCCCCACCACCACGGGATGGTGGCCGGGCTAGTAGGATGTGCGATTTAAATTCGACATGATGTCTCCGTTCTTCTATTCGCTTTAGACACCTCCTTTCATGCAGTTACTGTGCAGCTACACCTTGAGGGGAGGTATAGTTATTTTCGTGTATATTCCACCGTCAGCCGACTTCGACGCCTGGTACTTCCGCCGCATCGTGGCACGATTTCCGAGGCCCTTTCTCTTGAGCGGAGATCTAAACGGTAGCCACCCCCTCTGTGGAGACTACTCTATTAATCCCCGGGGTCAAGTCCTTGCCTACCTGATCAACCAGCTTGAACTGGATGTCCTAAATGTGGATGAGTTTACGCATCACTGCCCGAGAATCGCTTCATTTTCCTTACTAGATCTATCTTTGTGCTCTTCGGATGCACAGCGTAATTTTGATTATGGGGGTGGTCGATGACCTCCATGGTAGTGATCGCTTTCCTATTCAAATATCATTTTCTAGAACGCTACCGCCCGACAGCGCGCACCGGTCGTGCTTGGTGCGGGCTTGCTGGTCTGCATTTCAGGAAATGACAGAATTCTCTCTGTCGAGGAGTTTATGTCGGTAGATGAGGCCGTTGAGTTCTTCTCCGGCAACCTCATCGCCGTGGGCCTAACTACTATTCTTAGAAGTTCTAGCCGTTTTTCACGCCAACCACTCCCGTGGTCGTCAGCCAGGTGTGAGACGGCCCTCAAGCAGAAGCGTTATCCCTAGATACGCTATAAACGAAGTGCCGCCACAAAGATTTCACTGTTGGTGAATTTCGGCGGGCTAGGGCTAGGTTCCAGTATATTTCCAAGCACGCCCGCCGCTCTTCTTGGCGGGCATACGTGTCTTCACTTAACGGGAAAACCCCGCTAACAGACGTGTGTAAGCGAGTCAAAAGGACTTGTCCATGATTGCGGTCCCATTCTCCAGGAGAATGGGACCGCAATCTCGGACCCCGCGTCCGTGGCGGAATCCTTCGGGATGCTGCTCCGCCAGCATTCAATGTACGTCGTGATGTCGCGTAAAACCGCCGGCTGGACTTTACCTCCAGAGGCGGAGAACCCTTCAACGACAGGTTTACTGTGATTGAGTTGCGTTCCGCTCTTGCTTCGTGCGCGGACACCGCCCATGGTTTGGACGATGTCTCGTACGCCATGCTTCGACACCTGGGTGAGCGAGGCATGGCCTTTCTCTTAGATTTGTTTAAAATTATCTGGGTAGAAGGTGTAGCAGGATGCCCGTTTTTCTGATCACTCCACTCTTTGACACACTTTTGTGTCGTGTTATCCCTTGTGGTAGTGATGTACTTCTTTGATGAAGTAGGCTTTGATATTAGAGTGCTAATTCGGTTATGTTCTTAAGGAAGAGCTATTTCGACACGTAAGGATAAGAGGAAACACAGGATTTATACCAAAATAAACATATTTTAAATGAAACGCTTAACTATGACAAACAAACAGTTAACACATTTCTATCTTTGTCTCAATGCTAAACTCGACTATTCCTGTTGGCATCTAGGTATCGCACGGATGCGATGTCAAAAAATAAACAAATAGGCTACACGTAAACACACCAATTGCCGATTAGTATTTTTATCGCGACTTAATTTGATTAGCGTTAAACATTAAATTAACGTACACTCGTCTACAAGCAAATATGACTGAGGTTCATGAACAACGGTTTCTACTCCCCTTAAAACGTGAGACGTACTAAACTTCTACTATCGCAATATGAATATAAATGTTCATTCGAACTTACATGACAGGAGGTATTAGGGATTGTCGGATGTCGCTGGAGGGCTTATCTCTCACTTTATGGTGTTGTTGTGTCCGATGATTGAATTTCGTCGAGAGAGAGAGAGAGAGAGACGATGTCACTTATTATTGCACACTTGCCTCTGGTTAAATTAAGAAGACGTCGAGAGTTACGCGGCTCTTTACTCCAAGAGTCCTCTTGGGAATGACCTTGACGCCTCTTGGTGTCTGATTCTTCAACGTAATTAAAGCGCGGGAGCTCGTGGGGGCTGGGTTCTTCTCTTCCCACTCTTACGGAGCTTGAGATGGGAGAGTCACTCGAGTGTGAGCGGGTTTACTTTTCTTCAGTCACTTTTCTCCAGTCTGTAAAGGATTCTTCGGTATGGCACCGATATCAAGATTGACTATTTATGTTAATTCGGCCCGGGAAGGGGGATCGATTTTTTCAATCTAATCCTATCGTTTCTCACGGAAATAGTCTTGTATGGCTAAAGGATCGATCTTCACGTACTGAACCTTCTTATTTCGTATCGACTTCTAATCCTCTTGTCTGGCTGAAGGATCGATCTTCACGAACTGATCCTTCTATCGTATCGACTTCTAATCTTCGTGTCTGGCTGAAGGATCGATCTTCCCGAACTGATCCTTCTACTTTCGTATCGACTTATAATCCTTTCTCTTTCTTTTCGGGGTTATTTATAGGCGGATCATCGCCCCATCTAAAGGGGGAAGTGACCAGGCCACAGGGAGGGGAACGTGAATGGTGAGAGCGAGAAGTGCAGCGGTTGGCACTGGGGTGCCCAAGTCGGCTCGCTAATTAGAGAGACTCTCAACCGCACCGCTACTTGGCGTGACTTTTGACTAGCACCGCTTTTTATTGTGACATAACCACGGGTTTATGGGTCTCGTAGGCACTTGGATCGTTAGAGAGTCTTTTAAGGGCCTTATGAGGTCGCCTTAAAACAGATGTTAGCTCCAACTGCCCAAAGCGGCGGGGAGATCAAACAAGGTAGGCAGTTACGGTTATTCGCCGGCTACCGTTCCCACGCTTCTCCTCATGGGGGGGCTTTAATGTACCTATACTCCTCCGGGATGCTTAATTTAGTCATTTCTCTACAGAAGGTATCCTCCCAAATTCATGTCGAATCGCTACTGTGCTCGCCTTTCGTAAACCGGGCAGGCTTCACTCTACTCCAGCCGGTTTCCGCCCAATATCTCGAACCTCTTGAGTGAGCAAGTTGATGGAGAAATTGGTAAATCTTAGATTATCTTTTATTTCTGGATAGCGGAGGCCATCTGTCTTCTGCACACTGCGGCTTCCGCAAGTTCCACTCCACGTCGGATGCTCTGCTCCGACTGGAAAATGCCGTCTGCGAGGCCTTCTTTCGTAGACAGCACTTAGTCACGGTGTTTTTCGATCTGGAGAAGGCCTATGATACCGCAAGGCGATACGGTATCATAGAGACTCTCCACACGATGGTGAAGCGACGTCTACCAGTCTTTATATCTGAACTTTTGCAGATCATCGATTCCGCGTATGAGTGGGAGGGGAGCACTATCCGGCCCAATGGAGCAGGAAGAGGGTGTCCCGCAGGGAAGTGTCCTCAGTGTCACACTGTTTGCTCTGAGCATCAGCTGCCGGAAGATGTTCTCGCTACGCTCTACGTGGACGACCTTTCGATCTCTTTTGGCGCGGCTTAGATGCCAACTCTGGAGCGTCGACTCCAACAGGCATTGAACCGTGTCTCTCGCTATGCCGAAGCGCACAGGTTTCGGTTTTGCTTAGCCAAGACTAAGGTGGTGCACTTCTGCCGCCATCCACGGCTCTACCCTGACCCAGACTCGTTTATTAATGGCGTACGCCTGGAAGTGGTTGAATCGCACCGTTTCCTTGGTCTTGTATTTGACCTACGCCTCGCCTGTGAGGCTCATATTCGCAGCCTTAGGGTCTCTTGTACCCACGCCATGAATATTCTTCGTTGCGTGACGTTCAGCGCCGCTTGGGGCACTGATAGGGCTACAACCTTACTTTTTTATCGATACTTTTTTCGTTCAAAGCTCTACTACGGATGCTAGTTTTATGTATCCGCAGCTGAGCGTGTATTGCGGAAGGTGGGCTCGATCAACCACACCGGCCTTCTCCTGGCGACCGGTGATTTCTTGTCGATGATAGAGGAGATGACCCTCGCTCTATACACCGTGCACAGTACATTATTGGCCTGTACGCGCGAACCCAGCTCCTCCCTCAGTCACCAACAGCTCTCACTGCATCCGCAGTTGATTTCGTCGGTGCTTATTCCGCCGAGAGATGCTAGTCATACCCTAGGCCCTTTGGGTTTAGGGCTAGCAAACTCATACGAGAGGTTGGTATAGCTCTCGGACCGGTGGCGCCCCTGTTTCTGCCCAGGACTACAACCTTGGTGGGTACCACCTTTGGTTATTTGTCGCCACGCCTCTGCTTCCAAAGCTTATACAGCGCCGGGTCTATTGCGTTCGACCTTTTTGGAGCACACCTTGTTTCACGCTGGAACCGTGCCAGTGTATACGAATGGCTCCAAATCCCAAGAGGGGGTCAGCTTCCACGCCGTATCCCCTCTGTTTGAAGTCAGTGGGGCGCTCTATGGAGGGCGCTGCTTCTGTATCCACGGCCGAGCTGGTGGCAATACCCCACTCTGTACGGGACATTACGCGACGTGCCCGGTTCGGAGACCAGATTGTAATCTATAGCGAAGCACAAATGCCCTGAGTATTCTCGAGGCATTGGAATCTCCGCATCCCCTGTTTCGCGATATCCGTGACGCCATGGTTTTGGCGAGCCAGGCGGATGTCGAGATTATATTCTGCTGGGTTCCTGGACATGTAAGAATTGCGGGGAATGAGGGCGCCAAAGAGTCCGCGAGACTTAGGCGACCGGACCATCGTTTCGCTCTTTCTTTGCACCGACTACATGGCAGGAATACGTGTAACTCTTCTGGCTGCTTGACAAAGCAGACGGGAGACGGTCGAAGTGAACTTAAAGTTGCGCTCCATTGCGCCGCGACTGTTCCCATGGACCTACCCCCTAATACCGCGAAGGCTTCAGGTGGCTTTCTGTCGTCTCCGAATCGGACACACCGCCATTTGATGGAGCGTTCGACTGCGTTGTCCCCCAGACTGTTTGGCACATTCTTGTTGAATTTCCCAGTCTGGGCGATCTTCGCGCACGTTACCTGCCCCCGTACGGGGATGGGCGGGGTCGCTACCGCCTGTCCCTTGTACTCGGGACGAGTTCGTGCACATTTACTGGTGGACTTGCCGACTTTTTTGGGGGGCGGGAGGCCGACCTTCTCCATTTAACTAGTTGTTTTTTTATGTCGACTTTTTTGTTATTTTTGTAGGTCGTACGTTCCTACGCCGGGGTGAGGCGGACCTCCCCCCGAAGCTGGAGCTTGCTTCCTGCCTCTTACCTTCTTCCTTTTTTTTATTTTATTGTTTCTTTTTTCATGATTACTATTTTAAAGTTGCCTAGTACTAGGCAGTGGTAAGTACGGCGACTTATGTCCAATGAGGCAGTCGCCAGATGTGCTCTTAAAAAAAATTAATAAAAATCCCACCTTTTGTATGAATGTCCTATCCTACGAATGCGACTCCGCGTTGGCGCATTGCCTTTCAGGATTCACTGAAGTTAATTGATATGGATCAGGGCGTAAGAGAAAGGGCCATGGAAGGTTATCCTGGACAGTACTTATAATACGTGTCTGGCTGATACCAAAATCCACCATTACTCAAAAGTTGTTTTCTTTATACACAGTACTATCCAAAACTAGAAAGCAAAATACGAAATCGAAATTTTATTATACCCATTTAATTTCCATAATTACACAATATTGTTTGAAATTTGCCTTTGAATTTCATTTCAAAGAACAGCGGATACAAAAATTGAAAGTAAAGTGTGTTTAAAAAAGGATGCATCTAAAACTCGAGAAAGGCGAGTATAAATGCAGCCATGACCAGAAAAACAGCTTAATTATCTGAGAGAATTGAAGAAAATATTAATAAGTATGTAGGGAATTGTTTGGAATGACTGAAACACATCTTCGGTCGTAGGACATTACCAATCTGTGGCAATATTATGTCGTGATTATATTACATTATTCTTAGAATCTTTGCCAGAGATCGTCAACCTTCGCCAGTTTCCTTCCTCGAAAATCCAATACCCTAGTTAACTTCTTATTTCCCTCTATTTGATCATATTTTACTTTCCTTACTTTTATCCGAGACTTGTCCATTCTTATTTTACATGTACTTTCTTTACCTGATGGCACGTTAGTGCTCTTTTTTACTTTTAATCTTTTAACTGAACTGATATGTCCACATTATTTGACCGCTTCTTTTGCTGGTAGTATGTTCTTTTATCCCCTGTTTTTAACACCAACTTAAGCCAGATCAGCCTATAGGTCAAAAAGGGGCTATAAATCCTTAAAATGAAATTAAATTCTCCACTTTCCTAGACATAACCTTTTAACAGACTATTTCCATAGGTTTTCAATCGGGTTTAATTCAGGTTTCTGCGCAGGACGGTTCATCATGTCCATATTTTGAGTATCCAAGAAATGCTTCACTGTCCTTGCTGTCTAGCACATATCATTATCCTGCATGAAAACAGACTCACGAACTCCGGATGTTTGGGCAGAGGGGATCACATGTTCGTGCACTCGACTCTCTTATACCACAGCGTTTACTTTGGCGCGTAAACTTTTATGTGGGATATATTCTTTCACCTTTACGACGCCTTAAATACTGCTTCTCATCCGTTCAGAACAAATTAAATTTGCATTCGTCGCTGAAAAACAATTTCTCCACTTTTGAGCACTCTATAGAAAATGCTCAGTAGTCAAGGCCATCCTATCTGCTTTAATATTTTTTTAGTAAGGCTGATTTAGCTTTGGATCGTGTTAAGAGTTCCACCTCTCTCAAGCGACGTTAAACAGTGTGTCGAGACAGATTCAAATTCATTTTCTCAACACTGATCTGAAATATCGGCTGCTGTTTCAAATCGGTCCTTCATTGACATCCGTTGCATCGTGTAAACTTTCCTGGGAGCCCCGCAGGGGGATACCCTATGTAACCGGCTAAATTTTGGTACCTGGAACAGCTGCAAGTTCTCACAGCCCGAGTGCAAATTTTGGAAGCCCCGTCACTGGATTGACTTCACCTCTTTGACGAGGTCTGTGGAAGTTTGTGGGCTTCCTCCCCATTCGTGCTCAGCACTTTGCTCTTTACGACTATCTGCTCAAGCTTTTGTTGACCCGCAATTGGTAACTTGGAGCTGCACGCCCTCCAAAGTCTAGTCGGTGCAAATTAAAGAAGGCCCCGTCACTGGGTTGACTCGATCTTTTTGACGGGGCCTTGGGAATATGGTATGCTTCTTCCTCGATCTCTCAGTATCAGGAAAGGGGCGTCCCTCAGGAAGGTGTTCTGAGTGTCGCTTTACACAGAGTATTAACACTAGCATCTCGGTGTTGCAGAAAGATGTTATCGCTATACTCTACGTGGAAGACCTTTCGATCTCTTTTGGTGCGGCACAAGTGACAACTCTGGACTTCCGAGTCCAACAGGTATTGAATCGCATCTCTCGCTATGCCGAAGCACACAAGTTTCGATCTAGCCTGGATGTAATGGACTCGCAAGGTTTCCTAAGTCTTTTTTTCGACCGACGCCTCGTGCTCTCGGGGCAGTGGAATCTCCGCACCCTCTGATTCGCGATATCCGTGATGCCACGGCTTTAGTGAGCCGGGCGGATGTCGAGATTATCTTCTGCTGGGTTCCTGGACATGTAGGAATTGCGGGGAATGAGCGCGCCCACGAGGGCGCCAAAGAGTTCGCGAGGACCGGGCGACCGGACCAGCGTTTCGCTCTTCCTCACACCGACTATATAACAGGAATACGGGCAGCTCTTCGGACTGCTTGACAAAGAAGATGCGAGATGGTCGAAGTGAACTTAAATTTGCTTGCCATTGCGTCGCGACTGTTCCCATGGACCTATCCCCTAATGCCGCGACGGCTTCAGGTCGCTTTCTGTCGTCTCCAAATCAGGCACACTCATGTGACGCATCGCCATTGATAGAGCGCTCGCCTGCGCCCTATTGTAACGACTGCGTCGTCCCCCAGACTATTCAGCACATTCTTGTCGAATGTCCCAGTTTGGGTGATCTTCGCGCACGTTACCTGTCCCGGTACCGGGATGGGTGGGGTCGCTACCGCCTGTCCCTTGTACTCTGGACGGGTCCGTGCACATTGACTGGTGGACTTTTAGACTTTTTGGAGGAGGCCGACCTTCTCCCCGTTATTTAATGTTTGACTATGGATCGCGTGCTTCTTCGCCGGGGGAGGGCGGGCCTTTCCCCGTCGACGGAGCTTGCTTTATATTTTTTCAATTTGTTATTCTGTTTATTTTTTCTTTTATTTGGCTTTTAATATAGCCTAGATTTAGGCTAGGATGAGTACGGCGACTGATGCCCTAGAAGGCAGTCGCCATATTAGATATTAAAAAACGAAAAAACCCACGCCTCACCAAGGAGGCAGATATTTGCAGCATTAGGGTCTCTTGTACCCGCGCCATGGATATTCTTCCTTCCGTGACGTGCAGCATTTGGGGTCCTGAAAGAGTTATCATTTTGCTGTTTTTCGTTCCTCTCATCGCATCTACGGCCGACCTCACCGGTGCCCTTGGGACCGAGAGACGCCGGTCATATCCTCTGCCCTTGGGGTTTAGGGCTAGGAAACAACTTGAAGAACTCGTGTAACTCCTTGGGCGGTGGCGGCTCTTGGTTCTCCATAGGACGCCACACTTGATGGTACCACCTTTGAATATTTATCGCCACGCCTCTGCTTCCACACCGCCGGGAATATTGGGTTCTAAATTTTGGGAGCACACTTCGTGTCTCGAGGGATCCGTGCTAGTGTACACGGATGGATCAAAGTCCCAAGAGGGGGTCGGATTCTACGCCGTATTCCATCTATTTGAATTCAGCGGGGCTCTACCAGGTGCTGCGTCTGTCTTCACGGCCGAATTGGTTGCGATACACTGCTTCGTACAGGAGAGAACGTGTCGTGCCCGGTTCGGAGATCGGATTGTAATCTTTACCGACTCGAAAAAGCGTAGTCAGGGCTTTTGAGTCATTGAAATCTCCACCGCCCACACATCCTGGTTCGTTGTATACTTGAAACCACGGTTGCCGCGAACCAGGACGATGTCGAAATTATATTGTGCTGGGTTGCTGGTGAGGGCGCCAAAGACCTCGCGACTCGGCAACTAGTCCAGCATTTTGCTAGCAACCACTCCACCATTTCGTTCCTCCTCACACTGAGTATATGGCAAGAATAAGGTCAGTACTCTGGGCTGCCTGCCAAAGAGGAGTAGGGACGGCCAACGGAAACCCAAAGTTGACGTACCCCCTCTTCCTAGTCAGCTTCAGGTCGCTTTTTGTCGTCTTCAAATCGGGCACACTCGCAGGACGCACCGCCATTTGGCGGAGCATTTCCCTGCATCTTACTGCAAGGACTGCCTTGTCCAACAGACTGTTCACCATATTATTGTTGAGTGTCGTGAGTCTGGGTGATCTTCGCGCACGCTCCTGTCTCGGTACGAACGGGGTCGCTCCCACACTTTCCTTGTACTCCGGACGAGTTCGCGCACTTCTGACAGTAGATAATTAATTATCTGACCTTTTGTAGGAGGATGACTTCAATTTTATTTGACACTCTTGCTCGGGGGCTGGGGTGAGGTGGGCCTCCCTCCGACGGTGGAGCATGCTCTTTTCTTTTTGTTTTTTTTTGTTTATTTTGGGGTTTTATCATAGCCTAATTGATAGGCGGCTCGTGCGTGGCCTTGTAGGAAGTCGCTAAGAGAGACGCTCTTAAATATCTTCTTTGGGCACTAGTGGGTTTCCAGGGCAGCCCAGTCTATTCTACTGGCAAGACGGACCCAGTATCCTAATGGAGCCTTCCCTGTTCTAGTGCCATTCTTTCACTCTTCCACCGCACATTTTGCATTGACCTTACCTAGTTTTGCCGTTCTGATATCAGTAATGTCATCAGTAGTAGTCTACAATACACGTGGGGTTGTAGACTGTTACTGATGATATTAGTTATCAGGACGGCGAAACGTGTCAAGGTCGAATGAAGATTGTCCAATGAAAGAAGAGTATCGGACAGAGAAGCATTGTACAAAAGCATCCCGATACCCCATCTCTACGCACATCCAATAGCCCACCCATCAGTGACCACCTAGAAATGGTGGGCACACAATTCTTCAGTAAACTGTACCACTCCACCTACACACCTTCTCCATTCCAGCGCCTACCCCCAGAGACCTTAGGATTACCCCCGCTTCCCACTACTCCCAACTACTGGGAAGAGCCCCCCCTAACCCCTTTCAACCCCAACGAACCATAACACAATACAACACCTACACGCCCACTTCACCCGCGAAGCACTCGGACGCTGGGAAAACAACTCTACTTCAACGCGTCCTACCCGACATCCACCCTTCAGTTAGCGGTTAGCTGCAACCGCTAACTGACAGACGACACTACTCGTCTCATTCTCACCGACCACCTCGGAGCCTAGTATCCTGTCGTCTCACTTATAGAACTTTGGAGAAGACAGCCCGCCGGCATTACTGAGTACTGCTGGGGCTGACTGAAGATAACCCGGGGCCCACAAAGTAAGAAGATATACGTGGGGCATTGTTCCATACGTTAATTTCTACGTGTAAACTGATGTGATCATTTTTTTGGACGCCTCCTTTCTTCAAATACTTTCTTCCTAAGTTTTTTTTTTAGCCGCTTTTCTATGAAATTAAACTAGGAGACTATCAAGAGGCAAATTTTAAAGAATGTTGTGCAATTTACATAGAAATTAAAATAGTTTGGAGAAATGTAGATTTTATTTTGGTCTAGTTTTGGACGGGACTGTATACGAATATATCTGAAAAAAAATCTATTAAATATGTGAATTTATTAACGAATAGTTAAGAAGTTCGTATAGAAAATGAAGTTTAGGCAGGTGTGGAAGTTACTTGGACGTTTGGGATTGAGAGGGCGAACAACCTATACACTTGCCCCATGAATGTGGGTAGGTGAAACCACTAGTTTACAAAGTAGGGAAAACGGATAAAATAGGCATGGGACACACACTACCGAGATTCGTGAGAGGAATTTCGCCTGATTGGTTCTTAAATGAAAATTTCGAAAGTTAATTTTTTCTAGACTAAGGGAAGTTAAATTTCTGCGATATTGATTTAAAATAAAGGGGGGGGGGGCACTTGATAAAAACTTGTGAAATCTATAAATTCAGTGCGTTTATAAACTTTTCAGTAGCCCCTTTATAAAAGATTTTTATACCAAAACAAAATTTCCAAACCCCGACCTCCAAAAGAATGGGCCTCTTTAAAGCAGTGGATGCATAATATTATGTATTGTTGGAGTGAGAAAATTGGAATAAGAAGAGCAATCGGGACTTTCGGTTAGGTTAGGTTCCACAACATCAAGCTTTTAGGTATGACGTTCAATTGCCACAACCTTTGGTAAAGGAGGGCGGGGCAAAGGGGCTGCATTAGGTTCAAGGATGTTTAATTACGAAAACTTACGGAACTGATGTCCAAATGGCAAAACTTGGAGGGAGAGTGATTTTAAAAGTGCTACATTAGGGAAGATAACGTCAAAGCAATTCGTATAACTCAACTCACTTTTGTATCAATAAAATAAACATTGCGGACGCTTATAACGTTTTAATTTCGCCGTTATTTCCATTGGGTTCGCTACTCTTGACTATAGACCGACCGGGCCCTCGGCCCCGGCTAACCCCGGAAAAATATTAGTGACCCCCGGCTCCAGGAAAAAAGTAAAAGATGTTACCAATGGTCGAATTTTCCTCGTTGAAGAAACTATCGAAAGGACAAAGGGATAAAAAAAGTGGATAAATAGAACGGGAAGAGTGGAAAAGTTAAGATGTATAACCAACAACTTGTATAAAGATCGCATGGACCCTAAGTACCAACCTATCTGCATTTGTTTCTCTTTATAATAGGCGTGGCTTGGTATTGGTCTTTGTTGTCCCTTTTTTTCTATTTCTTGCTTTTTCCTTCCCTTCGTTTTTACTCGAAATTCCCTCGTTGGCCAAATCATTTCCCTCTCTTTTCTGAATATAAATGAAACTTCATGGAAGTTTTTTTACACCCATATTTAAACCTCGGAAACAAAGAGGGCATCTATAAACTGACTGGGGTCGTAGTTTTGCCGGGGCGGGGCCAGGGTCACTAATATTTGGCTGGTTAGCTGGGGCTGGGGGCCCGGTCGGTATATAACATCTCCCGTAGAACAATCGAGGAAAAACTGTATAGAAAGCGATCAAGCAGACTTCTCCATCTTCACCGCTTTACAGATCTCTCCTTAACCTTGCGCGGTAGATTCCCTCGTTGATATTGTCCATTAAATTCATGGAAAAAAACTTCGAGGAGGTTTATTTTTTATTCAGAAAGAGGGAAATGATTTGACTAACGAAGGCACCCAGTAAAATGAGGGGAGGGAAAGTTATGTACGTAGAATAGTGAGAATGTGTGGAAGATGTACATATATCCTCAGATCGCCCTGCAGTCATTGGTGCCGGGAGGGCAAAGTGCGGGTTGATCTTAAGAAGTAGGAAGTGTCAGAGGAGCTTTCGCTAGGGTAAGGCGTTGGATTTCTAGCGTTTGGGTATCTGGTCCAAGCCCAGCGAGAGTGGACACAAGACATCAGCGGACACGCCGAGCCTGCGCGTGGGCATAGGTAGCTCCATCCACACACGTCTGACCATCAGCCAATCGCGTCGATGGTCTTTTCCTCTATTCGCGCACAAAACTCATCAGTCTTCCATGGTTTTCGAATTGGGCACAGTCGCGGGATGCACCGCCATTTGATGGAGCGCTCTCCTGCGCCTTATTGTGACGACTCCGTTGTCCCCCTATCCCCGGACTGTTCGGCATTCTTGTAGAATGTCCCAACCTGGCTGATCTTCGCGCCCCTTACCCGTCTTGGTACGGTGACGAGCAGGGTCGCTACCGCTTGTCCCTCGTATTTGGGACGAGTTAATGCACACACAATTGTGGACTATTTGACTTCTTGGAGGAGGTATGGCCTCCATTTGACTCTCTCTGGTGCTGGTCGAACGTTCGTGCGCCGGGGGAGGCAGATCGGTTCCCTTATTTATTGTTTATGAATGTTCTTTTCTTTCCGGCCCTGTGGTTCGAATTTCACGTTAAACTGTAGATATATTCTACCCACGCGTGGTTCTGATTCCACGCTAAACTGTGGGTCCTACAGCAATAACCTGAGTGATTGAGGGGCTTAAGCGAATAAAAAAAACACGTCCCCTACTTCCTACTACAGGTATAGCCATTCCGATGTAATATTTTTTCCTCGATTCATAAGACTCTCGTTATCAAAATGTCCCTAAATGCGTTTGTTATCGATATTTCTATCATTCTTTTGCCCTTAGTCGCATTGAGATAATGATCGGAATCTCTCGTTTCGAACTATGAAATAACTTCCATTCGATAGACTTTGGAAGATTTTATCGTTTATAAAGTGTACTTTAAAGTGTCCGTTTGGTTAAAATTACCCATTTGACTTTAAGTAAAGAAGGATTTAGATGTAATCTAAATAATTTTTTCGTGTTTTTTTTTTGTATGGTGGGGGATAGTATAGTATCTTTTAATGTTCCAGTTATTGCCATTCTTAGCCTAGATATAATTCAAATTCCATTTTATCCTGTCCTTTTCCTTTACTGATCACGAAGGACGTGGCTGGTGGGCGCGTTTTCAATTTCACCTCACCCTCAATCGTGGGTTGAATACAATTCGACCCTTGACGTTATCATGATGCGAAAAGGGATCTTATTACGTGGCACACGGGGAGATGGATATGCGGCCTTGTCTCAACAGCCTCTTCCTCCTCTAAAGATGCCCCTCGGTCACGGTTACTCAGAGGTACTTTCAGGCTTTTTCAGTAAGCAGCGAAGAACATATGTGCCAAAGCTAATTAAGTTTAATATCATATAGAGTGAAAGGGATGAAAGAAAGAAGTGTATGGATGCACATTTGTGATTGAGTCTATTCGATGCAGAAAAAATTGCGACCTCTTTAGAAACCTTTACTTTGATGGTTCTTCGCCTCCCTCTTATAGAAAACTAGGGGGATCTAGGAGCCATAGTTCAAAGAAAACCGCAGCCATCCCAGCGTTTAGCACTATTGTGCTAAATGCTGTAGGCCACAATAGAGAAGGTGAAGTAACTTTGACTATAAAAACTACTGCTACACTGAATTTCCCGAACCTTTCACCAACAGAAAAGAGATATAATTATAGTTATAAAGTCAACCAGGCATTTTTCGTCTCTTATTCACGTGGAGGAGCGGCACGACAGCTGTACCTACCTTGGCAGATGTCAGATGAGCGCCCCAGTGCCGTGGAATGATAATTGGGTATCACCCAGCCTACTTCTTAGTGGACACGCCCATCTCTACTCCTCTGTTACACACCCTCGTCTACCCACTTCCAACTTTCACGCTTGCTATCCAAAGAAGTTGTGGCGGTCGACACACTTTCGTCCTCTTGACATAACTTAACCCAGTGGCAGGTAGTATCGCGAGGGTCGAAAGCTCGCTGGCTAAGGGGGGGGGGGCATTAGAAATAAGTTTTTTTGCTACCCCACCACCGCCGGAAGTGTCCCGGGAAAGAGGATGTGCGATTTATACCGGGCATGGTCTCTCTTCTTTTTCTGGCTTTAAATACCTGGTTTCAGACAGTGTCAGTGCAACTACACTTGGATAGGAGGTATACTGTAATTTCGGTCTACATTCCACCATCAGCCGACTTCAACGTGGGGGACATTCGCCACGTCGTGCCACGGTCGCTACGGCTCTTTCTCCTCGAACCTGAACGTTGCGCACCTTTTCTGGGGTCAGGTTCTTGTCGACCTTAATTTTTCTGTCGAATTCTGTTTGTCCCTGTACTCTCCGAACACGCAACAATTTTGTTGTAGTTGGTCGATAACCTTCATGGTAGTCACCACTATCCCATCCAAGTATCATTTTTTAGGCCGCTGCCGCCTGAGAAACGGCCTTAGTGGTGCTTGGAGCGGGTGAGGTGATCTGTATTTCAAGAAATGACTGATTTCTCTCTCCCAGTCGAGGAGTTTAGGTCTGTTAGTGAAGCCGTTGTTTTTCTCCGGCAACCTCATCGCCGTGAGTCTAACTACCATCCGTAGAACGTCTGACTGTTTTGCACGCCACACGCTTCCTTGTTGGTCGGCCGAGTGTGATACTGCCCTCAAAAGAGACGTCTACATGCGCTATAAGCGCTGGCCGAACGATTTCACCCCAGGTGAATTTTGTAGAGCTAGGGCTAGGATCCGGTATCTTTCTAAGCCCGAACGCCAAACTTCTAGGCGGCCATATGTGTCTTCACTTAACAAGAAAGAGCCTTATTGCAAAGGTGTGAAAACAAATCGAAAGGAATCGGGGACAAGTTATTGCAGCCCCCACCCCTCCCACCCCTTTGAGAACGAGACTGCAATCTCTGATTCCTCCGCGACTGCTTTTACCGCATTCTCTAGCCCGGATGCTGCCCCACCAGCATTCAATGCACGCCGTGAGCTAGCAAAAAGCCGTCGCGACTGGAATATACGACCAGATGCAGTGAACCCTTCAACGGTATGTTTACTCCGAGAGTTACGTTCCACTCTTGCTTGCTTCAAGTGCGGATACCGACCTTGGTCCGAACGAAAACTCTAAAACCATGCTTCGACACCTAAACAAGCGATCAATGACCTTTTACAGATTTGTTCAATAGGATCCCAACTGACTGTATCTTCTCAGATTCCTTGCGAATGGCTACTGTAATCGTTTTTTGCAAACCAGAGTGAGAACACTATATCAAGCCACTTTCCACCCAATTTTTATGAATTCCTCCGTGTGCAATTTGAGGGAGAAATTGATAAATGTTATTAGATTAACCTTTTTAATGGACAGTGTTTTCGGCACCGTGCAGTTTCCTTAAGTTCTAAGTCGGATACTCTGCTCCCGCTGGAAATTCTATCTGCGAGGCATTCCTTCGTCCACAACACTACGCCATGGGTTTTTTATGTGAAGAAGGCCTATGCCACAGCATGGCTATACAGTATCATGTAAACCATCAACACAATGAGAGCAAGGGGACGCCTTCAAATCTTCATATCCAAGTTCTTATGATATCGTCGGTTCCGTGGCCCAGTAGGGCAGGAAGAGGGAGTCCCGCAGGGATGTTCTAGGGGTAACTCACTTTAGCTTGAGGATCAACGCTATCACATCGATCTCTCTACAGTCTACATAGAAAACCTTTCGATGTCTTTTTGGTACGGCCCAGATGCCAACACTGGAGCGTTTTCTCCATCAAACATTGAACCGCATATCTCGTTTTTCGAAGCGCAGAGGTTTTGGTTTTCTTTAGCAAAGACTAGTGCACTTTACTGTCGTCTACCGCTTCACCTCCACCGGACCTTGTCCATAAGCGGGGTTCGCCTGGATGTAGTAGTTTCGTAACGTTTCCTTGGTCTTCTTTTCAAAAAACGCCTCAGCTGGGAAGTCTTATATCCCCAGCCTTTGGGTCCAATGCTTCCGCGCCATGGACATTCTTAGTTCCGTGACATTCAGCACTTCGTTCAAAGCTAGACTACGGACGCCAGTTTTACGCATCCGCAGCCACCATGAATTGCGGGTAGATGCATTCCACCACACTGTCTCCGTTTGGCCACTGGTCTCTTCTGCACGTCACCTATTGAGAGTCCCATGGTTAATGCCGCTAGCTCTGCGCCGTACACTGCATTATGATCGGTGAAGGTTTCTAGTCTGTGGCGCCTCTGGTTCTGCCCACGACGCTACCCTGGATGACATTAACTTTGACGATTTGTCACCACGCCTCTGCTCCCAAAGGTTACCCGGCGCTTGGAGTCTTTTCATTCGACCTTTTTTGGAGTACACTTTGTCAGCAAGGCTCTCCCAGGCGCTGCGTTTGTCTTAACGGCCGAGCTGGTTGCAATACAACGCTCGGTATGGAAGAGAATACATTGTGTCCCGTTCGGAGATCCGATCGCCTTTTTTTAGCGACTCACAAAGCGCACTGAGGGCTCTCTGGGCATTGGCATTTCGTACCCACTTGGTTCGCGTTATTCGTGACGCCAAGCCTGTAGCGAGCCGGGCAGACCCGTGATAATTTTCTGCTGGTTCCTCGGGTATTTGGGGATTACGGAAGATGAGCGCGTTGTCGAGAGCGTCAGAGTCCGCGTGGAGTAGGCGACCCGACCACCGTTTCGCTCTTCCTCGCACTCACTACATTTAGGGAATGGGGCAGCCCCCATGGCTGTTTGGCAAAGATAGGAGACGGCCGACGGAACAGTCATTTGCGCGCCATTGCGCCGAGACTGTTCCCGTGGACCTTACCCCCAATACCTCGTCCGCCTTAGGTCTTTTTATGCTGTCCAATTTATAATAACTTAATAATAACTTTATAATAACTTAACCATTGATGTAAGTGATAGCTACGTTAAAAAAAACTAGCGCAAGGGCAGTGTTTATGGGTGTGCGTATATTACATCCCTGTAGAAAAGAAGCTGTCTAATTTGCACATCCTCCCACTCTCTAGCAACTCGGGTAAGCCCCTCTGATTGTGTACCCTTCATATTTATTTTCACTTCCCCTAACTTTACAACTTAAAAGCTTGGTGGCATCCTGCCTGAAAGCGTAACAGCAAAGACTTCCCCTTCCCTTAGGGTTTCGCCTTTTCTGAGTAAATATATCGAGGGAAAAATACGTGATTGATTGGGAGAAACACGATCAAGGTCATCGAAGAAATCTTAAGATTTTTTGTTTCGTTTTTTTATTAGTTTATTTTCCGTCACATTTTTTTGCGGGTTTGATCCCCGAGGCTGTATGTGGTAGATTTTCATCCTTGAGTAACCATTTCAATGGTGATTAACGAACTTAATCTCCTCCCTGATTCCGGAGTAATCTAAGATTAACCCTGTATTCATTAATGAAATATAATCAAGGACGAAAGTATGTCGAGGGGTCGCAGGGTGGGGCTTCTGTACTAACTTAGTTCTCCTTATAAGTACACAAGAGGCCACTTGAAGGATATTTGAGTAAAATAGGAGCTGGAAGTAGGTTAATCGCGTTTTTTTTTATTATCGGAAGTAAATTTGGCACGGGGAGGGATGTAACGTGAATAATACAATTATTTAATACGTGGATATTTCTTAATATTTTAATTAAGTGGATTTTTTGTATGAATTTGCTTAAGACTTTGAGGTTCACTTCATGGAAGGTTTGAGGCTTTCGTGCTTAGCCGAGTCGAAACACAGACGCCGATTACAGCTAAGGTGAGCCACATCCCCCCAGCAGGATGGGTATCCAGGAAAGCCTGTTACACCTGCTTATTTTTTTTTTCCTTATTTCTTTGCCTTTTTGTATCTTTTTTTCTGGCACTTTATCTAGTCCTGTATTAGGATGTAGCGTGATTACAGCGACTCTTGCCCTAGTAGGCAGTCTCCAGATGAGCTCCTAAAAAAAACTCCCTGGGTTGACTTGAACTTTTTGATGGGGCGTGCGAAAACTGTTGGTGCTCTTTTCTCTCGCCCCCTCTCAGCAATACTCTTACCTTTTTATTAGTTTTATTATCATTGAGGTAATATTATTCTTCTAGTATTATTATTTTATATTAATTTTATTATTTGTTTTTATATTTATCATGTATTATAATTATTTATTTTTATTAGTATTAATTACTATTATTAGTTATTATTATCTTAAGGCTATCCCCTCAACCATTTGTACCAGGAGGAGTGTTCCCACCTGGACAGAGTTCTGTCCGGAAGCCTTGGTGGACTACAGGCCATCCTGCGATCACCTAACACCAGGGAATTAATAGGTAATCGCCCACCCTCCTCATTAGTGGACCCGCCTCTCTCTACCTCTCTTTATTACATACCCTCCTACCACTGGCGTGCGGTGACTTTTGAAGATGAGGAAGCAATTTAAGTTTTACTAAAATAAATGTTAATTGAAGTAAATAATTTGTTCATTAAAATTAACTATAAAATTGTAAGCTACTCAATTTATTTAAATATTATTTTTATAAACATTATTTAAATTTTTAAATAGCTTCTGTAAGTATGTACAACCAGCTAGACAAGATATTCCATCATATTGGCCTACATTGTATTTGCGAGTGCAACAGGCCTACCTGTTTTAATAAGTTTCTTTCATTATAAGTCATCGCACTGAACTTCCTTTTTAATAATTTTTCAACAATTCAATCGCATTTTGTCCCAACTTCATTGGCATCCATTTTATTTAAAAAGGGGAATTATCACTTAAAAAAAAAATGAATCAACAATACGCCACACTTATCTAAGCACCGCCTCAGGGCTACTGATCTCAAAGATACGACGGATGACTGGTAGTAGGCCCGCCAGAATCCCGGAAATATTAAAAAAAATGCTTAAGATATAAGAGCTTAACCATACTAGAGTATTTGCTATTGAGCTGCTTTCTTTCTCAGAACCAGTATTTAAATACATATAACCTAAAAATTTGTTTGAGCTTCAGAGCATAATAATAGTTAATGTGTTCCTAGATTCTGGCAGCCCGGCAGATTTGCCAGGTGAAAGCAGATAACTGTAAAGCTAAATTTGCTTCCTTTTCCGTATACAAATAGGTTATTTTTTCTTAATTCTAACACGGCCTTGAATTATCTAGATAAAAATCATAAAACACTGACTGTATATTATTGCTAAGAAAAGCAAAACATATTTTAAACTATTCATTTCAAAGCGCCAAAAACAATTCAGAGAGAGAGAGAGAGAGTGAGAGAAAAAAAGAGCAGAAATCTCTACGAAAAGGATTCATTTCTTCAATTGCAGTCGGCCTAATCAGGGTCTAACGCCAATTCGATTGAAAGTGAACGGTACCGTATGGCGTATAAAAGTATAGGCAAGCATAAATTTAGTGATGGGACGATACCAGATTTTCAAGCGAGTACCGATACAGAGTAAGATACCACAGTATACACCCGATTCCGATACGAGTACCGAGTACGAATACCGGCTACTTATATATAATTATATACGTACTTGTTTGTGTATTAGTAAATACTTATATAGATTTCTATTCATTTGTTTGAAGAATAATACTACTGAACAATGGGGCTTTGTTTAATTCTTCAAGCTATTATAAGATAGAATACTTAGGCATCCAATTATACAACTAATTCCTTTAACAACCAAATAAAAACAACAAACAATATATGTGTAAACTTGAATATTAGTCGTACTTCAAACCCAATATTCTAAATAATTTTTCATTAAAAAGAAATTTCGACGCATTTGATTACAGATTGAAAGAATAGTAATACAATAACAAATCTTTAGTCATATGCTTCGTGTTTGTTCGTTTGAATGAACGCCGTTTGAACATGTTCGATATGGTTACTCTCTAACACTACTGTTTATTTCATGTAACTGTTAATACTCATTCTGCAATGGGTGAAAATTATACGAATATCGAAGGAATATAAAAGAAATAACAAAAGAAATAAAATGTCGAAAAAACGATGGAACAAAAATAGAAATTAATTGGTTTGGTAGCATACATACAATGACTATATGGAACGGCTTTTATTTAAGCTAATTGCATGTATTTTTTGTCTTAATAATTTTCATTGTGACGGAAGCGACTCTTTAGAAATTCTAATCTTTTGTTCAAGATTTACCCAATAATAATGGAGGTGAAAATAATGT
This sequence comes from Ceratothoa steindachneri, assembly GCA_963969495.1. Lineage (NCBI taxonomy): Eukaryota > Metazoa > Arthropoda > Malacostraca > Isopoda > Cymothoidae > Ceratothoa > Ceratothoa steindachneri. The sequence goes on along the minus strand of OZ018330.1, from coordinate 43,831,764 downwards.
AAAACTTCCTTCATTTATGACGGCACGTGTACACTATTTTCAAAATATTTTTGAACCGGAGAAAATTATCGAAATTTACAAATATTGAGTTAAACATTTAAATAAAATTATATTATTTATACCAAACTAACTGCAGTTATTTGATTGATTGCAATTACGTGAATTTTTCACGTACGCGTAAACTAGTAGTTTGGCCTGTGCTTGTTCCTTTTGGTTCCCTAAAAAAACTAAGGGTTTGAAAGGGTTATAAAATGTTAAATTTTGTGTAAATAAATTAGGTGGATATTATGCGAAATTTTTCACGTATGGAGACCGGTTCACCAGCCAGAGACATAACTTCGACTGAAGGAAGGAACCTCCAATGAGATCCGTGATGCATTGGGCGGGGGGCATGGACACATGGAGGCCACCCCCTGAGCTAGATATGATCCCGGAGGTGACCCAGCCACATATGGCAGCATCGCAAAGAGAAGAGGCACCTCTTCTCCCGGTTGGTGTCCCTTTGACAGCCAAGACCTTCTTCATCTCAGAAAATATCTTCCTGAGTCTGGTCCGCCCTACCTAGAGGCTCCTTCCGGCGGTGGAGAGAAGCGGGTTCATTCCTCACCCTCCTCTCACAAAAAAAGTAAGAGGCCCAAAGGTTCCTCTCCCTCCGCGCGAGCTCCGGGGACGGGCGGGTCCGATCCCATTTCGGCAAGGAACTATGCCAAGATCGGAACGTCGGGCCCAGGGTCGCCCACTTCACAAACCAAGACCAAAGTCGCAAGTGCGTCTAGCGGAGCCCCTAATTGAGGGACTATCTGGCGTTTTCGAGTTCGCTGGCTTGAAACGCTTTCTGATTATTCGCTCCACTGATGGCATCATGTTTTCCAAGGGCACCATGATCGAGGAGAGCATTAGCTAGCTTGATTGCCATAGAGCTGAAGTTGACAGATTTCTCGACGGGAGCCTTCTGGCGAATGCGTCAGATCTCTTCTGGGCGGGCGGCCATGATTAGTGCTCTTCGGATACTCAAGGGCTCACCTGTTTGTGACGCCGCACTGTACCGTGAACTTTGTGAAAGGAGTGGTTTACGTATAGGAGCTCGTGGATTACTCCTTAGAATTCATTCCCTTGGAGCTGGCCGACCGTGGAATGGTCAAGGTCGAACATGTGATGAGAAAACAGGGAGAAGCCTCGAGGCACACCCCTACACTCTTCGTCATGTTCGACCATGACAGGCTCCCTGAGTCGGTGCACCACGTGAAGCTATTCGTAGTACTACCACGGATGTGCTACTACTGCCACCGCTTCGAACAAACGAATCGCTCATGTAGACGTGCAAAGTCGGGCTTATGCGATTTCTGTAAGTTGCTCAGAGGCTGCACACGATAAGTCCATATAGTGTGTGGCCAAGTGAAGTGTGTGAATTGCGGAGAGCAGCAACCCGCTTTGAAGCAAGCAATGGGGGTACATAGCTCCTGGAGAAGGACTTGGTCCGGGCGCGCTCAGTGCTGCCCGAGACGTCTTGTGCCTCAATTTTACAAAAGGGCACCCTCTGCTTCTGACCTCTCTAAGCCTACGAGCACCATCATTTCTGCGCAAATTTAAATCCCTTCTGCGGGTTCTAATCAACTTGGGCCCTTCCCTGGTAGAGCTAGCGGTACAAAGAGTTCACATCCAGCCTCGGTTACCCCGTAAGGGGCGCGGCGATTTGCCATCCTGGCCGCCGTGCTGACGGGATCCAGCGCTCCGTCCGGCCCCAGCTTAGCCTCTCTTCCTTCCTTCAGATAGCCCGATTTCTCCCCTACCTTGTCGCTTTTCATACAACCTCTCCCACAACTTTCTCTGGTCAGCCTCTAATTTCAAAGGGTAGAATGCTGACCTTCTTCTCAAGCCAACCACCCCGGATCGGGGCTGGGGGGGGGAGGGGACATTGTCCCCTAACCCCTGAGCTCCGGTTCGGGATGGGTTTTTTTTAACAACCTGCTTCATCCCCACCCATACCTTCCTCACATCCCTTTTCCTCTCCTCTTCACAACCTATATTTTTTACGCCGTGTCCAAGGTGGAGCCGCCATGCCGATGGACTGCCAGGCCACCAGGCGGGAGGGGTGGTCCCGAATGGCGGCGCCTGGCTCTGCCGGGCTTGTAAGCACCTCTCGAAGTGCGGGCTACTGCGAGGGGTGATGAGCTATTGCGTCCCGTGGCAAAAATAGGGTCACCATGCCCATAGATGAACAACAAAAAAAAAACCCAAACCCCTTTAACTCCCCCTTGCTCATCGACGGAGCCGCCCTTGGGCAGCTCCACCGAAAAAATGGAGGTCCCCCCCCTGTGCTTGCACAGGGGACCCTCCATATTTCTCTAACCGGAGAGGAGGCTTACTCCTCTCCTTCGCCTACGGGTGCAGGGGACTCCCCCTCACCCCCTTCTCTGGAGGTGCTTTCGGGCACCTCCCTTTTCCCAGCGGCAGTCCCATCTTTTCTTTTCAAGGGGACTGCCAAGAAAGCCAGCAGGCAGCCCTTAGCCAGCCGCTTCCCATCAAAGCGGCTCGGTAGGGCAAACCCCCTTAGGGGGGAGAGGGAAGCCAGGCCCCTTCGGTCGCTTCCCTCAAAAGACCTGCTGGCAAGAATTTTAAACCTTGCCGGGGTCAAGGCCTGTGCCTCCCCATACAAGACTGGCGACAATGCCAAGGGGACCTGCGATGTCCTGGGAGGGGATGGCCAATTGGAGGCCCCTCCTGTGATAGACATGGTCCTTGAGGAGACCCAGCCCCAGACGGTAGGGCCTTCCATGGGGGAGAATTCGGGCTCGGCGCCAAGCACCGAACCCGAATCCGCCCCTATGCAAGGTCCTCCTCAAATGGCTGAGGGCTCCGAGGCAGTAGAAGGAGGGGAGGGATCTCCTCCGACAGGTGCCCCTACGACAACCAGGACCTTCTCCATTTCGGAGAGGGACCTGGCTGAGGCTGGTCCATCTGGCCTGGGGACTTCTGCCGGCGGAGGTGAAAAGCGGGTTCATTCCCCGCCCTCCGGCGATTTGCCATCCTGGCCGCCGTGCTGACGGGATCCAGCGCTCCGTCCGGCCCCAGCTTAGCCTCTCTTCCTTCCTTCAGATAGCCCGATTTCTCCCCTACCTCGTCGCTTTTCATACAACCTCTCCCACAACTTTCTCTGGTCAGCCTCTAATTTCACAGGGTAGAATGCTGACCTTCTTCTCAAGCCAACCACCCCGGATCGGGGCTGAGGGGGGGAGGGGACATTGTTCCCTAACCCCTCAGCTCCGGTTCGGGATGGGGTTTTTTTAACAACCTGCTTCATCCCCACCCACATCTTCCTCACATCCCTTTTCCTCTCCTCTTCACAACCTATATTTTTTACGCCGTGTCCAAGGTGGAGCCGCCATGCCGAAGGACTGCCAGGCCACCAGGCGGGAGGGGTGGTCCCGAATGGCGGCGCCTGGCTCTGCCGGGCTTGTAAGCACCTCTCGCAGTGCGGGCAACTGCGAGAGGTGATGAGCTATTGCGTCCCGTAATCAAAAGAGGGTCACCATGCCCATGTATGAAAAAAAACAAAAACCCCAACCCCCAACTTCCCCAAAAACATCTACGGAGCCGCCCTCGGGCAGCTCCACCGAGAAAATGGAGGTCCCCCCCCCTTGTGCTTGCGCAAGGGACCCTCCATAATTCTTTAACCGGAGAGGAGGCTTACTCCTCTCCTACGCCTACGGGTGTAGGGGACTCCCCCTCACCCCCTTCTCTGGAGGTGCTTTCGGGCACCTCCCTATCTCCAGCGGCAGTCCCTCCTTTGCTTTCTAAGGGGACTGCCAAGAAAGCCAGCAGGCAGCCCATTGCCGACCGCCCCTCGTGCAAGCGGCTCGGTAGGGCAAACCCCCTTAGGGGGGAGAGGGAAGCCAGGCCCCTTCGGTCGCTTCCCTCAAAAGACCTGCTGGCAAGAATTTTGAACCTTGCTGGGGTCAAGGCCTGTGCCTCCCCACACCACCTGACTAGTGACAATACTGCCAAGGGGACCTGCGATGTCCTGGGAGGGGATGGCCAACTGGAGGCCCCTCCTGTGATAGACATGGTCCTTGAGGAGACCCAGCCCCAGACGGTAGGGCCTTCCATGGGGGGGAATTCGGGCTCGGCGCCAAGCACCGAACCCGAATCCGCCCCTATGCAAGGTCCTCCTCAAATGGCTGAGGGCTCCGAGGCAGTAGAAGGAGGGGAGGGATCTCCTCCGACAGGTGCCCCTACGACAACCAGGACCTTCTCCATTTCGGAGAGGGACCTGGCTGAGGCTGGTCCATCTGGCCTGGGGACTTCTGCCGGCGGAGGTGAAAAGCGGGTTCATTCCCCGCCCTCCTCTCCTAAAAAGAAAAAGACTAAAAAGACTCAAAAGACGAAGAAGACTCGGGGCTCCTCTCCATCCGCGGGGGCTGCGGGGACGGATGGGTCTGCTGCCACTTTGGTAGGCGACCAAGCCAAGATCGGCACATCCGGCCCCTCTACCCCCTCGTGTGCGGAGCCCATGACTACGACTAAGACCAAGAATGCACAGGGCGGAGCCTCGATGACATCGGGGCCCCTGATTCAGAGGTTACCTGGCGTTTTCGAGCCCGCTGGCTTCAAACGCTTCCTCGTTATTCGCTCCACTGATGGCACCATGTTGTCCAAGGGCAACATGATCCATCAGAGGAGAGGATTAGCTAGTGCAATTGGTAGAGAGCCGAAGGTAACCCGTTTCTCGGACGGGAGCCTTCTGGCGAATGCGGCGAATCCCGCCGAGGCGGCCAAGATAAGTGCTCTTCGGACACTTCATGGCACCCCGGTGAGTGTGACGCCGCACTCTACCATGAACTTTGTGAAAGGAGTAGTTTATGCGAGGGAACTCGTTGACTACTCCATTGAGGACATCACCCTAGAGCTGGCCGACCATGGGGCGGTCAAGGTCGAACGTGTGATGAGAAAACAGGGAGGGGCCTCGAGACCCACCCCTACACTCTTCGTCACGTTCGACTGTGACAAGCTCCCTGAGTCGGTGCGTGCCGGTTGGTACCGCTACCGCGTGAAGGCATTCGTGCCACTGCCGCGGCGGTGCTATTACTGCCACCGCTTCGGCCATACGAATCGATCATGTAGACGTGCAAAATCGGGGTCACCCGAAGTCTGTGTAAATTGCTCCAAGGTCGCACACGATAAGTCCAAATCGTGTGTGGCCAAGTGTGTCAATTGCGGAGAGCCGCACCCTGCTTCTTCGAAGCAATGTGGTGCATATCTCCTTGAGAAAGAAATCCTGGCCGTTCAGGCCCAGGATCGACTCTCATTCCGCGAGGCAAAGGACTTGGTCCTGGCGCGCCCGGCTCTGCCTGGGACGTCATATGCCTCAATAGTTAGAAAGGCACCCTCTGCTCCTGGCCCATCCAGGCCAACGAGCACGGTTGTTTCCGCGCCCATTCGGAGCCCTTTTGTGGGCTCTACCCAACCTGGGCGCTCCCCTGGTAAAGCTGGCGGCAAAAAGGGTTCATACCCTGCCCCGGCTAAAACCAGGGCTCCCCCCTCTTCCCCCAGCGTGACCGTTTCGCGTAAAGCGAAACGGCCACGCGCCTCCACCGAGTCGTTAGACTCACAGGAGGCAACACCCCTGAAGATGGTCGCTAGGCCATCTTCCGGGGTTCCTAAAGCTGTTCCCCGAAAGGAGGACAGCAACAAAGGAGCTTCGGCCCCTTTGCCCACGCCCCGAGGTGGAGCGAGTGGCTCGGAGACGGTGGTTCCTCGAAAAGAGGGCCCCCCGCCTCCGAAGCCGCAACGCCCGCCTAAAGTTTCGAGGCGGAGGGAGGAAAAGACTCGCATGGCGAGCCCAACCTCCCCCAATAAGTCCTCGAAGGCGACAGCGCCTTCAGCGCTTTGTCCGGCCAACAGCGCCCGGGGTTCTGCCCCCGGGAAGCGTACGGCCATTCCCGTGAGGGTCTTCAATTCGAGGAGGGCCCCCGCGTCTCCTCCGAGCTAGGCCTGGAGGGCATATTCCTTCAATGGAATTGCCGTGGACTCCGGGCCAACTGGGAGGAGCTGCGGAGGCTCGCCTCATCCCGTTCCCCGTTAGCTATTTTTTTGCAGGAGACCATGCTAGGCGCGTGCCCCCTGCCTGCCCTCCCGGGGTATAAGGGTCTTGCGACCCAACCACCGCGGGACGGCCGGGCTGGGGGATGCGCGGTTTACACCCGGCATGATGTCTCCGTTCTTCCTTTCTCTTTAGATACCTCCTTTCAGGCAGTGGCTGTGCAGCTGCACCTGGATAGGAGGTATACTATCATTTCTGCGTACATTCCACCGTCAGCTGACTTCGACGCGGGGGACTTTCGCCGCGTCGTGGCACGGTTGCCGAGGCCCTATCTCTTGCTTGGAGATCTGAACGGCAGGCATCCTCTCTGGGGAGATTACACCATAAATCCCAGGGGACAAGTCCTTGCCGATCTGATCGAAGAGCTTGAGATGGGTGTCCTAAACGTGGATGAGTTTACGCATCACTGTCCGAGAACCGCTTCATTTTCTTGCCTTGACCTATCTTTGTGCTCTTCGGATGCACAGCCTGATTTTGATTGGGGGGTGGTCGATGACCTCCATGGTAGTGATCACTTTCCCATTCAAATATCATTTTCAGGGCAACTGCCGCCTGAGAGACCACCTCGGTGGTGCTTGGCGCGGGCGCGGTGGCCTGCATTTCAGGAAATGACTGAATTCTCTATCTCAGTCAAGGAGTTTAGGTCGGTAGATGAGGCCGTCGAGTTCTTCTCCGGCAACCTCATCGCCGTGGGCCTGACTACTATTCCTAGGACGTCTGGCCGTTTTGCACGCCGACCACTCCCATGGTGGTCGGCCGAGTGTGAGACGGCCCTCAAACAGAAGCGTTATGCCTACATGCGCTATAAGCGCCGCCCGAACGATTTCACCGTCGCTGAATTTCGTCGGGCTAGGGCTAGGTTCCGGTATATTTCGAAGCACGCCCGCCGCTCTTCTTGGCGGGCATACGTGTCTTCACTTAACGGGAAGACCCCTTTAGCTGAGGTGTGGAAGCGAGTCAAAAGGATTCGGGGCAGGTTCTCGCAGGACCCCCCTCCCGTTCTCCAGGAGAATGGGACCGCAATCTCGGACCCCGCGTCCGTGGCGGAATCCTTAGCGACCGCTTTTTCCGCATTCTCTAGCCGTGATGCTGCTCCGCCAGCATTCAATGCACGTCGTGATGTCGCGGAAGGCCGCCGGCTGGACTTTACCTCCAGAGGCGGAGAACCCTTCAACGACAAGTTTACTGTGAGTGAGTTGCGTTCCGCTCTCGCTTCGTGCGCGGACACCGCCCATGGTCCGGACGATGTCCCGTACGCCATGCTTCGACACCTGGGTGAGCGAGGCATGGCCTTTCTATTAGATTTGTTCAACAGGATCTGGGTGGAAGGTCTCCTCCCAGACTCCTGGCGAATCGCTACTGTGCTCGCCTTTCGCAAGCCGGGGAGAGATCACTCTACTCCGACCGGTTTCCGCCCAATCTCTCTAACCTCTTGCGTGTGCAAGTTGATGGAGAAATTGGTAAATGTTAGATTAGCCTATTTCCTGGACAGCGGAGGCCATCTGTCTTCTGCACAGTGCGGCTTCCGTAAGTTCCACTCCACGTCGGATGCTCTGCTCCGACTGGAAAATGCCGTCTGCGAGGCTTTCCTTCGTAGACAGCACTACGCCACGGTGTTTTTTGATCTGGAGAAGGCCTATGATACCGCATGGCGATACGGTATCATGGAGACTCTCCACACGATGGGGGCGAGGGGACGCCTCCCAATGTTTATATCTGAATTTTTGCGAGATCGTCGATTCCGCGTACGGGTGGGGGGAGCCCTCTCCGGCCCAAAGGAGCAGGAAGAGGGTGTCCCGCAGGGAAGTGTCCTCAGTGTCACACTCTTTGCCCTGAGCATCAACGGCATCACCTCGGTGCTGCCGGAAGATGTTCTCGCTACGCTCTACGTGGACGACCTTTCGATCTCTTTTGGCGCGGCCCAGATGCCAACTCTGGAGCGCCGACTCCAACAGGCATTGAACCGCGTCTCTTGCTATGCCAAAGCGCACAGGTTTCGGTTTTCTTTGGCCAAGACTAAGGTGGTGCACTTCTGCCGCCATCCACGGCTTCACCCCGACCCAGATTTGTTTCTTAATGGGGTGCGCCTGGATGTGGTTGAGTCGCACCGTTTCCTTGGTCTTGTATTCGACCGACGCCTCACCTGGGAGGCTCACATTCGCAGCCTTAGGGTCTCTTGTACCCGCGCCATGGACATTCTCCGTTCCGTGACGTTCAGCGCTTGGGGCGCTGATAGGGCTACCGCCTTACTTTTTTATCGATCCTTTGTTCGCTCGAAGCTCGACTACGGATGCGAGTTTTATGCATCCGCAGCCGAGCGTTTATTGCGGAAGGTGGATTCGATCCACCACACCGGCCTTCGCCTTGCGACCGGTGCCTTCCGCACTTCCCCCATTGAGAGCCTGTTGGTCGATGCTGGGGAGATGCCACTCGCTCTGCGCCGAGTGCAGTGCATCACTCGCCTGTACGCGCGAGCCCGGCGCCTCCCCCAGTCGCCAACAGCTCTCACTGCATCCGCAGCTGATCTCGATGGTGCCTATGCCGCCGAGAGACGCCAGTCATACCCTAAGCCCTTTGGGTTTAGGGCCAGGAAACTCCTTCGAGAGGTAGATATAGCTCTCGGGCCGGTGGCGCCCCTGGTTCTGCCCAGGACGCCACCCTGGAGGGTACCACATTTGGCTATTTGTCGCCACGCCTCTGCTCCCAAAGCTTGTACTGCGCCGGGAGTATTGCGTTCGATCTTTTTGGAGCACACATCGTGTCACGCTGGTACCGTGCCAGTGTATACGGATGGCTCCAAGTCCCAAGAGGGGGTCGGCTTCCACGCCGTATCCCCTCTGTTTGAAGTCAGCGGGGCTCTACCAGGCGCTGCGTCTGTCTTCACGGCCGAGCTGGTGGCAATACACCACTCGGTACGGGAGATTACGCGACGTGCCCGGTTCGGAGACCGGATTGTGATTTATAGCGACTCACAAAGCGCCCTGAGTGCTCTCGGGGCATTGGAATCTCCGCATCCCCTGGTTCGCGAAATCCGTGACGCCACGGTTTTGGCGAGCCGGGCAGATGTCGAGATTATCTTCTGCTGGGTTCCTGGACATGTAGGAATTGCGGGGAATGAGCGCGCCGATGAGGGCGCCAAAGAGTCCGCGAGGACTCTGCGACCGGACCAGCGTTTCGCTCTTCCTCACACCGACTACATGGCAGGAATACGGGCAGCTCTTCGGACTGCTTGGCAAAGAAGATGGGAGACGGTCGAGGGGAACTTAAAGTTGCGTGCCATTGCGCCGCGACTGTTCCCATGGACCTATCCCCCAATGCCGCGGCGGCTTCAGGTTGCTTTCTGTCGTCTTCGAATCGGACACACTCGTGTGACGCATCGTTACTTGGTGGAGCGCTCGCATGTGCCCTATTGCAACGACTGCGTCGTCCCCCAGACTGTTCGGCATATTCTTGTCGAATGTCCCAGTCTGGGTGATCTTCGCGCACGATACCTGTCTCGGTACCGGGATGGGCGGGGTCGCTACCGCCTGTCCCTTGTACTCGGGACGAGTGCGTGCACCATGACTGGTGGACTTATTGACTTTTTGGGGGAGGCCGGCCTTCTCCCCTTTATTTAAGGTTCCTTTTTTTGTTATTGTTTTGTTTTAGATTGCACTCTCCTGCACCGGGGTGAGGGGGACCTCCCCCCGCTGCCGGAGATTGCTTCGATTGTTAAGTTTTTCAAATTTATATTGATTGTTAAGTTTTCATATTTTAACTTTAAAGTAGCCTAATTCTAGGCTGTCGTGTTTTTCGGCGACTTATGCCCAAGTGGGTAGTTGCCAGATGGGCTCTATAAAAAAAAAAAAAAAAAAAAAAAAATTCCCCGCCCTCCTCTCCGAAAAAGAAAAGTACGAAAAAGACTAAAAAGACCAAAAAGACTCGGGGCTCCTCTCCATCCGCGGGGGCTGCGGGGACGGATGGGTCTGCTGCCACTCTGGCAAGCGACCAAGCCAAGATCGGCACATCCGCCCCCTCTGCCCCCCCGGTTGCGGAGCCCCTGACAAAGAAGACTACTACCAAGAGTGCACAAGGCGGAGCCTCGATGACATCGGGGCCCCTGATTCAGAGGTTACCTGGCGTTTTCGAGCCCGCTGGCTTCAAACGCTTCCTCGTTATTCGCTCCACTGATGGCACCATGTTGTCCAAGGGCAACATGATCCATCAGCGGAGAGGATTAGCTAGTGCAATTGGTAGAGAGCCGAAGGTAACCCGTTTCTCGGACGGGAGCCTTCTGGCGAATGCGGTGAATCCCGCCGAGGCGGCCAGGATTAGTGCTCTTCGGACACTTCATGGCACCCCGGTGAGTGTGACGCCGCACTCTACCATGAACTTTGTGAAAGGAGTAGTTTATGCGAGGGAACTCGTTGACTACTCCATTGAAGACATCACCTTAGAGCTGGCCGACCATGGGGCGGTCAAGGTCGAACGTGTGATGAGAAAACAGGGAGGGGCCTCGAGACCCACCCCTACACTCTTCGTCACGTTCGACTGTGACAAGCTCCCTGAGTCGGTGCGTGCCGGTTGGTACCGCTACCGCGTGAAGGCATTCGTGCCACTGCCGCGGCGGTGCTATTACTGTCACCGCTTCGGCCATACGAATCGCTCATGTAGACTTGCAAAGTCGGGGTCACCCGAAGTCTGTGTAAATTGCTCCAAGGTCGCACACGATAAGTCCAAATCGTGTGTGGCCAAGTGTGTCAATTGCGGAGAGCCGCACCCTGCTTCTTCGAAGCAATGTGGTGCATATCTCCTTGAGAAAGAAATCCTGGCCGTTCAGGCCCAGGATCGACTCTCATTCCGCGAGGCAAAGGACTTGGTCCTGGCGCGCCCGGCTCTGCCTGGGACGTCATATGCCTCAATAGTTAGGAAGGCACCCTCTGCTCCCGGCCCATCCAGGCCAACGAGCACGGTTGTTTCCGCGCCCATTCGGAGCCCTTCTGCGGGCTCTACCCAACCCGGGCGCTCCCCTGGTAAAGCTGGCGGCAAAAAGGGCTCATACCCTGCCCTGGCTAAAACCAGGGCTCCCCCCCCTCTTCCCCCAGCGTGACCGTTTCCCGTAAGGCGAAACGGCCACGCGCCTCCACCGAGTCGTTAGACTCACAGGAGGCAACACCCCTGAAGATGGTCGCTAGGCCATCTTCCGGGGTTCCTAAAGCTGTCCCCCGAAAGGAGGACAGCAACAAAGGAGCTTCGGCTCCTTCGCCCACGCCCCGAGGTGGAGCGAGTGGCTCGGAGACGGTGGTTCCTCGAAAAGAGGGCCCCCCGCCTCCGAAGCCGCAACGCCCGCCTAAGGTTTCGAGGCGGAGGGAGGAAAAGACTCGCATGGCGAGCCCAACCTCCCCCAATAAGTCCTCGAAGGCGACAGCGCCTTCAGCGCTTTGTCCGGCCAACAGCGCCCGGGGTTCTGCCCCCGGGAAGCGTACGGCCATTCCCGTGAGGGTCTTCAATTCGAGGAGGGCCCCCGCGTCTCCTTCGAGCTAGGCCTGGAGGGCATATTCCTTCAATGGAATTGCCGTGGACTCCGGGCCAACTGGGAGGAGCTGTGAAGGCTCGTCTCGTCCCGTTCCCCGTTAGCTATTTTTTTGCAGGAGACCATGCTAGGTGCGTGCCCCCTCCCTGCCCTCCCGGGGTATAAGGGTCTTGCGACCCCACCACCTCGGGATGGCCGGGCTGGGGGATGCGCAGTTTACACCCGGCATGATGTCTCCGTTCTTCCTTTCTCTTTAGATACCTCCTTTCAGGCAGTGGCTGTGCAGCTGCACCTGGATAGGAGGTATACTATCATTTCTGCGTACATTCCACCGTCAGCTGACTTCGACGCGGGGGACTTCCGCCGCGTCGTTGCACGGTTGCCGAGGCCCTATCTCTTGCTTGGAGATCTGAACGGCAGGCATCCTCTCTGGGGAGATTACACCATAAATCCCAGGGGACAAGTCCTTGCCGATCTGATCGAAGAGCTTGAGATGGGTGTCCTAAACGTGGATGAGTTTACGCATCACTGTCCGAGAACCGCTTCATTTTCTTGCCTTGACCTATCTTTGTGCTCTTCGGATGCACAGCCTGATTTTGATTGGGGGGTGGTCGATGACCTCCATGGTAGTGATCACTTTCCCATTCAAATATCATTTTCAGGGCAACTGCCGCCTGAGAGACCACCTCGGTGGTGCTTGGCGCGGGCGCGGTGGCCTGCATTTCAGGAAATGACTGAATTCTCTATCTCAGTCGAGGAGTTTAGGTCGGTAGATGATGCCGTTGAGTTCTTCTCCGGCAACCTCATCGCCGTGGGCCTGACTACTATTCCTAGGACGTCTGGCCGTTTTGCACGCCGACCACTCCCATGGTGGTCGGCCGAGTGTGAGACGGCCCTCAAACAGAAGCGTTATGCCTACATGCGCTATAAGCGCTGCCCGAACGATTTCACTGTCGCTGAATTTCGTCGGGCTAGGGCTAGGTTCCGGTATATTTCGAAGCACGCCCGCCGCTCTTCTTGGCGGGCATACGTGTCTTCACTTAACGGGAAGACCCCTTTAGCTGAGGTGTGGAAGCGAGTCAAAAGGATTCGGGGCAAGTTCTCGCAGGACCCCCCTCCCGTTCTCCAGGAGAATGGGACCGCAATCTCGGACCCCGCGTCCGTGGCGGAATCCTTAGCGACCGCTTTTTCCGCATTCTCTAGCCGTGATGCTGCTCCGCCAGCATTCAATGCACGTCGTGATGTCGCGGAAGGCCGCCGGCTGGACTTTACCTCCAGAGGCGGAGAACCCTTCAACGACAAGTTTACTGTGAGTGAGTTGCGCTCCGCTCTCGCTTCGTGCGCGGACACCGCCCATGGTCCGGACGATGTCCCGTACGCCATGCTTCGACACCTGGGTGAGCGAGGCATGGCCTTTCTGTTAGATTTGTTCAACAGGATCTGGGTGGAAGGTCTTCTCCCAGACTACTGGCGAATCGCTACTGTGCTCGCCTTTCGCAAGCCGGGGAGAGATCACTCTACTCCGACCGGTTTTCGCCCAATCTCTCTAACCTCTTGCGTGTGCAAGTTGATGGAGAAATTGGTAAATGTTAGATTAGCCTATTTCCTGGACAGCGGAGGCCATCTGTCTTCTGCACAGTGCGGCTTCCGTAAGTTCCACTCCACGTCGGATGCTCTGCTCCGACTGGAAAATGCCGTCTGCGAGGCTTTCCTTCGTAGACAGCACTACGCCACGGTGTTTTTTGATCTGGAGAAGGCCTATGATACCGCATGGCGATACGGTATCATGGAGACTCTCCACACGATGGGGGCGAGGGGACGCCTCCCAATGTTTATATCTGAATTTTTGCGAGATCGTCGATTCCGCGTACGGGTGGGGGGAGCCCTCTCCGGCCCAAAGGAGCAGGAAGAGGGTGTCCCACAGGGAAGTGTCCTCAGTGTCACACTCTTTGCCCTGAGCATCAACGGCATCACCTCGGTGCTGCCGGAAGATGTTCTCACTACACTCTACGTGGACGACCTTTCGATCTCTTTTGGCGCGGCCCAGATGCCAACTCTGGAGCGCCGACTCCAACAGGCATTGAACCGCGTCTCTCGCTATGCCGAAGCGCACAGGTTTCGGTTTTCTTTGGCCAAGACTAAGGTGGTGCACTTCTGCCGCCACCCACGGCTTCACCCCGACCCAGATTTGTTTCTTAATGGGGTGCGCCTGGATGTGGTTGAGTCGCACCGTTTCCTTGGTCTTGTATTCGACCGACGCCTCACCTGGGAGGCTCACATTCGCAGCCTTAGGGTCTCTTGTACCCGCGCCATGGACATTCTCCGTTCCGTGACGTTCAGCGCTTGGGGCGCTGATAGGGCTACCGCCTTACTTTTTTATCGATCCTTTGTTCGCTCGAAGCTCGACTACGGATGCGAGTTTTATGCATCCGCAGCCGAGCGTTTATTGCGGAAGGTGGATTCGATCCACCACACCGGCCTTCGCCTTGCGACCGGTGCCTTCCGCACTTCCCCCATTGAGAGCCTGTTGGTCGATGCTGGGGAGATGCCACTCGCTCTGCGCCGCGTGCAGTGCATCACTCGCCTGTACGCGCGAGCCCGGCGCCTCCCTCAGTCGCCAACAGCTCTCACTGCATCCGCAGCTGATCTCGATGGTGCCTATGCCGCCGAGAGACGCCAGTCATACCCTAAGCCCTTTGGGTTTAGGGCCAGGAAACTCCTTCGAGAGGTAGATATAGCTCTCGGGCCGGTGGCGCCCCTGGTTCTGCCCAGGACGCCACCCTGGAGGGTACCACATTTGGCTATTTGTCGCCACGCCTCTGCTCCCAAAGCTTGTACTGCGCCGGGAGTATTGCGTTCGACCTTTTTGGAGCACACATCGTGTCACGCTGGTACCGTGCCAGTGTATACGGATGGCTCCAAGTCCCAAGAGGGGGTCGGCTTCCACGCCGTATCCCCTCTGTTTGAAGTCAGCGGGGCTCTACCAGGCGCTGCGTCTGTCTTCACGGCCGAGCTGGTGGCAATACACCACTCGGTACGGGAGATTACGCGACGTGCCCGGTTCGGAGACTGGATTGTGATTTATAGCGACTCACAAAGCGCCCCGAGTGCTCTCGGGGCATTGGAATATCCGCATCCCCTGGTTCGCGAAATCCGTGACGCCACGGTTTTGGCGAGCCGGGCAGATGTCGAGATTATCTTCTGCTGGGTTCCTGGACATGTAGGAATTGCGGGGAATGAGCGCGCCGATGAGGGCGCCAAAGAGTCCGCAAGGACTCTGCGACCGGACCAGCGTTTCGCTCTTCCTCACACTGACTACATGGCAGGAATACGGGCAGCTCTTCGGACTGCTTGGCAAAGAAGATGGGAGACGGTCGAGGGGAACTTAAAGTTGCGTGCCATTGCGCCGCGACTGTTCCCATGGACCTATCCCCCAATGCCGCGGCGGCTTCAGGTTGCTTTCTGTCGTCTTCGAATCGGGCACACTCGTGTGACGCATCGTTGCTTGGTGGAGCGCTCGCATGTGCCCTATTGCAACGACTGCGTCGTTCCCCAGACTGTTCGGCATATTCTTGTCGAATGTCCCAGTCTGGGTGATCTTCGCGCACGATACCTGTCTCGGTACCGGGATGGGCGGGGTCGCTACCGCCTGTCCCTTGTACTCGGGACGAGTGCGTGCACCATGACTGGTGGACTTATTGACTTTTTGGGGGAGGCCGGCCTTCTCCCCTTTATTTAAGGTTCCTTTTTTTTGTTATTGTTTTGTTTTAGGTTGCACTCTCCTGCACCGGGGTGAGGGGGACCTCCCCCCGCTGCCGGAGATTGCTTCGATTGTTAAGTTTTTCCAATTTATATTGATTGTTAAGTTTTCATATTTTAACTTTAAAGTAGCCTAATTCTAGGCTGTCGTGTTTTTCGGCGACTTATGCCCAAGTGGGTAGTTGCCAGATGGGCTCTATATAAAAAAAAAAAAAAAAAAAATCCAGCCTCGGTTAAAACCAGGGCTCCTCCCTCTTCCGTAGTGTGACCATTTCCCGTAAGGAGAAACTGCCGCGCGTCTCGACCGAGTAGTAGGTCTTACAGGAGGTAACACCGCTGAGGATGGTCGTAATAGTCATCCGGGGTTCCTAAGGCTGACCCAAAAAGGACAGAACCAAAGGGGCTTCGGCTCCTATGCTCCCACCCAAGGCTGAATTGGGTGGCTCGGAAACGGTGGATCCTCCAAAGGAGGGACCCCCCCGCCTCCGTAAGTTTCAAAGAGGAGAGAGGAAAAGAATCGCATAGCGAGACGACTCTCCGATCAGCCATCGAAGGCGAAAACGCCTTCAGCGCCTTCTTCGGCCAACAGCGACCGGAGTTCTGCCTTCGGGAAGAGTACGGCTATTCCCTTGAGTCTTCTCTTCGAAGAGGGACCCACATCTCCGAGCTAGGCCTGGAGGGGAATTTCTTCACTGGAATTATCATGGACTCGGGGAAAACTGGGAGTCTCTCTGTAGGCTCATTTCCTCCCGTTCCCGTTAGATTTTTTTTTTTCAAGAAACCATGCTGGTCGTGTGCCACTTGCCCACCCATCCCTACTGTAGTATAAGGGTTTTGAGACTCCACTACCACAGGATGGGGGCTGGACAGGAGGATGTCAGATTTACACCTAGCTTGTCTCCGTTCTTTTCTTGGCTTTAAATACTTCCTTTCAGGCAGTAGCGACTGCTTTCTCCGCATTATCTAGCCGGGATTCAGCTCCGCCAGTATACAATGCACGTCGTGATATCGATGAAGACCGCCGACTTCGTGCGCGGCCACCGCCCCTGGTCCAGACGATCTTGCCGCATGGCGATACGGTATCATGGATACTCCACAAGATAGGGGCAATGGCCGCCTCTCGATCTTTATTTCTGAGTGTTTGCGAGAACTTAGATTCCGTGTACGGATGGAGGGAGCGCCTTCTGGCCCAATGGAACAAGAAGAGGCAGTCTCGCAGGGAAGTGTCCTCGGTGTCGAACTCATTGCCTTAAACTGTAACGGTATCAATTCGGTGCTAACGAGGGATGTTCTCGCTACGCTCTACGAAAACGACCTTTCGATTTCTTTTGGTGCGGCCCAGATGCACAACTCTGGAGCTTCGGCTCCAACAGGCAAAAGCGCACAAATTTCGATTTTCCTTGGCCAAGATTAAGGTGGTGCACTTCTGCCGCCATCCACGCCTCTACCCCCACTCGGACTAGTTCCTAAACGGGGTTTTCCTCGAAGTGGTGGATTTACACCGTTTCCTTGATCTGGTTTTCGATCTGACTCCTCACCAGGGAGGCTCTTAATCTTAGCCTTAGGGTCTCTTGTACCCGCGCCCTCGACATTCTTGTTTCAGTGGCGTTCAGCAACTGGGGTGCTTCTCTAAGTTTGTTCGTTCGAAGTTTGACTACGGATGCGAGTTTTATTCATCTGCAGCCGAGCGTGTATTGCGGAAGGTGGAGTCGATCTACCATACCGTTCTCCGCATGGTGACCGGTGCCTTCCGCAAGTAGCCCATTGAAGCCTACTTGTCGATTCTGCGGAAATACCAGTTGCTCTGCGCTGGATACTGTTCATTATGTAGCTTGTACACTCGAGCCCTGCTCCTCCCTCAGTCGCTAACTGCTCTCAGGAAGGTGGAGTCGATCTACCATACCGTTCTCCGCATGGTGACCGGTGCCTTCCGCAAGTAGCCCATTGAAGCCTACTTGTCGATTCTGCGGAAATACCAGTTGCTCTGCGCTGGATACTGTTCATTATGTAGCTTGTACACTCGAGCCCTGCTCCTCCCTCAGTCGCTAACTGCTCTCATTGCATCTGCCGCCGAGAGACGCCGATCATACCCTCAGACCTTTGGGTTTACGGCTAGGAATCTCCTAGCGCTAGAAGTATTGTGTTCGCCATTTTTGGAGCACATTTCGTGTCACGCTAGATCCGTGCCAGTGTATATGGATGGCTTCCCCTAAGTCTGAGGATGGGGGGGGGGCGATTTACACGCCGTATCCCTTCTATTAGAAGTCAGCGTGGCTCAACCAAGCGCTCCGTCTGTCGTCACGGCTGAGCTGGTTGACATATACCCCTCAGTACGGGAGATAATGCGTCGTGCCTGATTCGGAGACCGGATTGTGATCTTTAGCGACTCACAAAGGGCCATGCGTGTTCTCCTGGGATTGTAATATCCACACCCTTTGGTTCACGGTATCTTTGAGGCCACTGTTGCCACGAGCAGGAAGGATGTCCGGATTATCTTCTGCTGAGTTCTTCAATATGTGAGAATGAGCGCGCCGATGAAGGCTCCAAAGAGTTTCGCTCTTCCTTACACAGACTACATGGCAGGTATCTTGGAGGCCTCTGGCCTGCTTGGCAAAGAATATGGGAGACGGCCGAGGGGAAACTAAACTTGCGTTCCATTGCACCACGACTTTCTATCGTCTTCGAATTTCGTACACTCGTGGGACGTCCCGCCATTTGATGGAGCGCCCACCCTGCACCTTACCTCGACCACTGCACTGTCCATGACTGCTCGGCACGTTCTTGTTGAATGACCCAGTCTGGGTGGTTTTTGCTCACGTTACCTGTCCCGGTACCGGAATGAGCGTGGTTGCTACCGTTTCTTCTTCGTACTTGTGACGAGTTCGTTCACACAGACTTGTGGACTGTCTGACTTCTTGGAATAGGCCTGCTCCTCTATTTTATTTGACCCTCTCTGGTGCTGGTTGCATATTTCCTAGCCAGGGGGGTGCGAGCCTCACCCGGCGCCAGAACGTGCTTTCTTCTTGCTTTTTGGTGCCTTTTACACCTTTGTTGTTTTTTAATCTTGATTAACATTAGGCTTTGAAAGAATTACGCAAATTATGCCAAAATAGGCAATCGCCGGGTGAGCGCTAATAAAAAACAAAACAAAACAAAAATAAACATTGTTTCACTAGTGAGTAAAAATGCCATCGCTATCCCGCTTTGTTTTCGTAGTTAAAAAACAACAACAACTAATTTCCCTGCCTTTTTATGACGCTACCGTTGAAGTTGATTGACGCGGGCCTTGGCACTGAGAAGCCTTAAAGGAAAAGTATGTCTAGGCGCTCTCGAAAGAAGTAGGTGAAGAAGAGGAGCGTATAGTGGCCTTCACTTGTAAAACAAGAAGCTAAATCAACGAGAGTATCTCTGCCAGAAAGTTGGACGGGTGATGAATATGTGCCATGGGAAGAGTGAAGCGAAATTGGATTAAGAAGTGGTCGAACATTAGCGTCGAAGTTGTATGAGGGGGTAGGTAGTGCCGAGGCTGCATGAGGGTGGGGGAAGTTAGTGAAGTAATTAAGCATTATAAGAGCAAATAATGAAGCGTTTGGAAGTTATTGTGGAAGGTGGTGAATGATGAGAAACAAGAATAATAGCATTAAGGATAAAAATGAGAGGGTACTTGCGATTGGTTCCTTGTGAGGGATAAATAGGGAGAGTACTTTGGCGAGCTACTTTGAGTGGGAAAGCTGAAGGAAACCAATGCGAATACAAATGGCTTCGAACCACATGTCGGACTATAATCTAAAAGGGGGGAATCTAAGGGCCACTACAGTGGAAAAAGACAGGTGCGCTGATAGCAGCGATTCAAAGTTGGCCAGATTGTGCGACGATGAGGATAAAATGGCTCATAGACTGCTGGGTAACAGAGAGAGGCAGTTATAATTTATTGGTGCGAACTCATGTAGAGTATACGGTTCACTTTTGTTCCTCCAGCTTTCGAAAATACATCGAGCGACTGGAAAGGGTGCGATTCAGAGGCACGAAACTGATCCTTCGATTAGGCATAGTCTATTAGATGCACCAGTGAGAGCTCTGTCGTTCGCTAGAAACCAGGAGACTGCGTGATCAACTGATAGTGCTCAAAATACTTAAAGACTTCGAGAATATTGTTTACCAGATGTTTACCTTTAGTCAGACTAGGACCAAGAACCACGCCTGGAAGCTTGAATTTCCGTGATTCAGGTCTACTCTGGTGGGCAACTACTTCACATAAACAATATGCCAGGCATGGAACGAGCTAACTGCATATGTAGGCAATAGTTCCAGCGTTGAGCATTGTTAGATAGAATTGACACTGTTTTTTAGTAATAAATGTTGCATAGCGAATGCTACAGTCGTAAATTATAGCGCCGGAAAGTAGATCCAGATAGGTCTTATAATTTTCTTAAATAGATTTGCAACTTTACTATTAATTCCGGGTTTTACTCTTTTCCTTTGTTTTACCGTACCCGTCGGTGGTGGGTGGAGAGATCCTTTATCTGTACTATGCTTTTTCTCAATGTAAGCGGTTTGCCTGAAAAATGCCTCTGGTATGGACATTAATGGCCTTTGATGTACTTCTATTCCATGTGACTCCTTGTAACAAGAAACAAAAGCATTTGCCTCCAAAACGCTGCCAAACATTCGACCGATATATACCGATGGCTCACGAGCTACCAACGGCACGGGGTGGGTGTCGCAATTCCTGCCCCTGACCCCGACAACATCCATTTATATAGATTGAAGCCCTTCGCCTAGTTTGGACCCTCCAGACAGCCACTGCGTCACCCACTCGGACTCTACAAGTGCCCTCATGGGGATCCAGCAATACTACCCCACCCACCCTATTGTTTGTTCTATCCACCAGTCATCCCAGTTCCTCTATGGCAGGAAACATTTACCTTCTACTGCGTCGCGGCCCACGTCGGTATCGCGGGGAACGAAGCAGCTGATCGACGGGTGAAATCTGCGAGCCTTTCGACTGGCCTCCTCTTTTGCTCTCCCACTCTACCACCACCACCACTTGTGTACCATCTGGCAGAATGGATGGGATAGCCTACAATAAAATAAGCTCCACAATATTAAGCTACGATTCTGATACTGGACATCCACCTTTCATAAATTACGCCACCTCATTTCCTCCCTAAATGAGTGACCCATAAGCGAGTTGAACCTCGTGCTTTTACGATCTTGTAATCTCTGTAGATCTTGTTTCCGGGCGCATTAAATGCATCTTCTCTTTATGACCAATCATGAGAAACGTAACTTAATTCATTCTCACCATGGGGGGTGGGGGGCAACGTCGGTATTGTGCGTTTTCATGACCATTTCCTCTTTTCTTCCGTGTTCTCATATTTAACAGATTGATATCCTACATGATACTTTCTCCTCCACACTCTAAAACTTACGAAATCTTGTGACAACGGAAGTAAACTCGAACGAAAGTTGTCGAACTAGTACCAAGCAAAGTGGTACACTGTAACCTATTACACTTGGTATCTGGAGGAGCTGCACACCCTCCAGGCCCGAGGGCAAATAGGAAAAAAGCCCCACTCACTGGGGAGAGTTGAACTCTGACAGGGACTTAAGAAGCTGGTGCACTAAGTAAATGTCTCTCTCAGCACTCCTTTTTTTTCTTACGACTATCCTCAAAACCCTTTCTCTACCAAGAAGGTGGATGGTGTAGTTGAGGCTACCCTTTCTGCTACACCTGAAACCTAGAGGCCCAGCACGGTGTCCCGGTCTGAGTGCCTGTTGGGGCGGAGTACCCTGTGTAGACTGTTACACCCCGTATCCAGGGTCTCACGGCGCAAGGGAGAATAGGTTGGTCCCGTCACTGGATTGACTTGGACTGGGGAAGCTGGTTCGCTTCCTCTAATATCACTCACTTTTTGTCTACGACTTTCTATCCATTTTTCTCTAGGCTTAAGAACCTTAACAGTCGAATCATGCCGTATCAGAAGATGGGCCTTGGAACCTCTATAAGCAACGCTTGCATGTCACAAAAGACCAGGACTTGAGGGATCTTGGGTGCACGGGCTTTACTGCCTTGTTGGCTGTCAGGCCAACTAAAAGTCTCTGGGTCCCATTTCTGGATCTTCCACAACCGATCATTATATTTTCGTCTTGTCGACGATTAGTACGACCAAGTAAAGACCTCCACCCTGTTGCCATGCCTCTCTGGAAGCTGTGGCCCTTGGGAAGAGGCCGTTTACTGGGCAACTTATGGTCGGTGTGCGTCGCTGCACAGGTGCGAATACCACACTTTAAAGCACAATATTTCAGACTACATTTCCAATGGCAAAACTTCGCTTAACCTTGGTGTTTGTTTGAGTAGGCGAGGTAAACCTCAACGACACCTATTATTGGTCAATAGGCTCCCTTCTCACCACTTGCCAATGGTAGATGGGTCTCCCTTTATCACTTATAGAACCACCCTCGGGCAGCTCTATCTTTTAACAGATGGTGGCCCCTTCTGTGCTTTCTCAGGGGCTCCTCCAACCCTCTAGCTCTGATTGGGTTCACCCCTCTCCTATACCTATGGATGAGGCGGGTTTCCCCTCGCACCCTTCCTTCTAGTCGCACCCTCGGACGACTACAGCTGTGTACCAGTGGCTGGTCCTCTTTTTCTTTCACAGGGGCTGCCAAGAGAGCAACAAGTAGGCGGCCTAGGGAGTGCGTTCAACCGTGCAAACCGTCTTAGAGAGGCAAGGGTTGGCAGGGTTCATCTGGCCTTGTCCTTGCCGTTCTGCGGACATGTCTTAAGCTGGTTGGAGACTGGCGTTTCGGTATACCCGAAACCTTGTGTGTGATGGTCACTTGGGATGCCTCTCCTAGAGTGGAAATAGTCCTAGAGGTGCCCACGCCCCAGATGGCAGGGTCTTTCAAAGTAACGAACAATGATTCTAGAATGTCTCTCTCTCTCAGGGCCCTGTGCAAAATCATCCTGAAGGAGCACGGGCGCCAGAGGACGCACGAGGAGAGAGAACTCCATCCCCCTTCTCAGCCATCGACTTCCCCATTTCGGAGGACGCGGTTGAGAAATGTTCGTCCAGCTTTGGATCTCTTCACGCCTTGGCTCATGGGATCCGTGACGCCACGGTTGCCACGAGCCGGGCGGAAGTAGAGACTATCTTCTGAAGTGTTCACCCGCAGGGATTTACCAGGTGTATCCTGTTAGACTTGGAATGACAAGAACTCTGATGGGGCCTGGGTAGGTTGTTACTGCGATTCTCCCTCGCTCCCTATCAGCGCTATTTTTTTTTTACTCTACGAATATCTCAACCTTTTCTCTACCTGCCCTTGGTACCAGGAAGAACTGTGATCATCCGAAGTGTGAAAATAAGGAACGGCCCACTAGTGAGTTGAATAGAACTCTGACGGGGCCAGGGTAAGTTGTTTGTGCGCTTTCTCCTCGCTCCCTCTCAGCATTCCCTTTTCTATACGACTATACCCTGAACCCGGGACGATGTGTAATCCGTCGGGATGCCGTGTTATGTTTGCTAAACATGGTGCCTGGGTGTATTGCACGCCATTATGGGATAATCTAACGCCGAAGTATGATAATAATAGACATCACCCAACCTACTCATTAGTGGACCCGTCTATCTCTACTTTCCTTTATTACATACCCGGCTACCCCTTTCAAACTTGCTCTTCTATCCAAAAAGATTCTGACTACTCGGCACACTTTCGTCCTCGTACCAGACCTTAGCCGAGTGCAGTGTATAGCGTGAGGGCCGAATGGACGCTGGCTATGTATTAGGTACGGGAGGTGTTGGGACCGATTATGTGTAAATGATCACATTATGCAATTTTATAATAGTACAGACTTTTGTCTTAACCTCCCTAGTCATTGTGCGTGTGTGGGTGGGGGGGGGGGGTCATTGCATCTACTTTCGCATGTATTCTTTTTTATTTCAAAATTATGGTGACAATTCAAAGCAAAGGTGGGAATGCGCATGTGTCCTCCTCTCTAGGTATCGAGGAGGACGAGGTAACACGAGACGCCCCTTCGACCGGTGAAGGGGACCCCTTTTCGCCATCGCCATACTGCAAAGGGACTTTCCCTTTGCCATCTTTAGAGCCACTCGGCGAGGGCCGAAAACCCTCTGGCTGAGGGAAGTATTAGGTACGTGGTGTGCAGGACCGTCGACATGGCTCACCTCCTTCCAGTACACATAAGATAGCTACGTCGGCACCATCCTTTATTGACAAAGCTAGAAGAGAAATTCGCCTCATGACCACTCGAACTTCCCCCCTATCCCATGAGATGGACATGGTCCCGGATGTGACCCTTCCCCAGATGGCAGGATCTTCCATGGGGAAAACCTGCGATGGGTGTCTAACACCGAACCTGAGTCCGCCCCTGTGCAAGCTTCTCCCCAGGTGGCTCGCGCACCTGATGACTAACAAAGAGAGGAGTGACCTTCCTCGACTGGTCCCTCTTTGACAGCCAAACCCTTCTCCAATTCGGAGAATGACCTTGTTGAGGCTGTTCCGTCCGGCCTTGAGACCCATTACGATGGTGAAGAGAAGCGGGTTCACTGCCCGCATTACCCTCCTAAAAAAAAAAGATAAGTCAGGACTAGGGGTTACTTTCCTTCGGGGGAGATCCGGGGAGGATTAGTCTGCTGCTACTTCGGGGGAGCTCCGGGGAGGATTAGTCTGCTGCTACTTCGGGGGAGCTCCGGGGAGGATTAGTCTGCTGCTACTTCGGGGCAGGATCAAGCAAAGATCGTCACGTCCAGGCACGAGGAACCCTTGAGCAGTGAGACACAGACCAAGGCGAAAGTCGCAAGTATGCGGAGCGGAGACTCGATCACTCTATCAACTTCGTAAATGGAGCAGTTTCTGCGAGGGAACTCCTGGTGTACTCTTTAGAAGACGTCACCTTAGCAGTGGCTGACCACGGAGCGGTCAAGGTCGAACGTGTGATGAAAAAACGGGTAGGGGCCTCGAGACCCACACCTACTCTGTCATATTAGACCGTGACAGGTTCCCGGAGTTGGTGCGTGCCAGTTGGTATCGCTACTGCGTGAAGGCATTCGTGCCACTACCGCGGAGGAGCTACTATTGCCTCAACTTCGGAATCGCTAATGTAGACGTACAAATTTGGGCTTACCCGAAGTGTGTGTAAGTTGCTCCAGGGCCACAAACGATAAGTCCAAGTGTATTATTTGCGGAGAGCCGCACCCCGCTTCGAAGCAATGTGATGCGTATCTCATGAAGAAAGAATTCCTGGCCGTTCAAGCTCCCAATCGTGTCTTTTTCGCGAGGCTAATGACTAGGTTGTGGCGCGCTCGGGGCTGCCTGGGATGTCTTAGACTCAATTAATCTTAAAAAAGGGCACCCTATACTCCTGGCCCCGCCAGGTCTACGAGCACGGTCGTTTCTCGTTTCTGCCCCCATTCGGAACCCTTCTGCGGGTTCTACCCACCCCGGACTCTCCCCTGGCAGATCTGTCGGCACAGAGGGTTCACACCCAGCCTCGGCTAAAACAAGGGCTCCCCCAGCGAGAACGTTTCCCGTAAGGCGAAACGGCCGCGCGCCTCCACCGATTGGTTAGACTCACAAGAGACCAGACCCCTGAAGCTGGTCGTGAGATAGTCTTCTGGGGTTCCTAAATGTGGCCCCCGAAAGGAGGACAGTATCAAATTAGTTTCGGCTCCTACGCCCGCAACCAAGGCTGGACTGGGTAGTTAGGAGACGCTAGATATTCTAAAGGAGGGACTAAGTTTCTGAAGCTGCCCCGCCAAAGGTTTCAAACAGAGGGAGGAAAAGACTAGCAAAGAGAGCCCAACCTTTCCCGACAAATCCTCGAAGGCGACCGCAACTACGCATCACTGACCGAGAACCGCTACTTCTTGTCTTGATCTATCATTGTGCTCTCCGGATACACAGCCTGATTTAGGGTGTGGGGTAGTCGATGACCTACCTAATAGTGCTCACTTTCCCATTCAAATATGATTTTCTGGACTGCTGCCGTCTGAGAGCCCCCCACCCCACTCCTCCGGTGGTGTTTGGCGCGGTGGTCCGCAGTTCAGAAATGGCTTATTTCTCTCTCTCAATCTAAGAGTTGAATACGGTGGATGAGGCCGTTGATTTCATCTCCGGTAACCTCATCACCGTGGGCCTAACTAGCAGAAAGACCCCTCTTGTAGAGGTGTGGAAATGAGTCAAAAGGATTCAGGGAGAACCCTTCAACGACATCTTTACATTGAGTGAGTTGCACTATGCGCTAGTTTCATGCGCGGACACCGTTCCTGGTCTGAATGATGTCCCGTATTCTTAGACACCTAGGTGAGTGAGGCAATGCCTTTCTGCTAGATACTCCAGCAAGATCTGGACTGAGATTATTCTGCCAGACTTGTGGCGAATGTGTACTGTGCTCGCTTTTCGCACACCGAAGAGGGATACTCTACCCCAGCTGGTTTTCGCCCATTTCTCTAACCTCCTGCGTGTGCAAGTTGATTTACAAATTGATAAATTTTAGAAGAACCTTTTTTTTCTGGACGGCGTAGGCCACCTGTCTTCTGAGCATTACTTGCGTAATTTACAATTCACGTCGGATGCTCTGCTCTGACTGAAAAATGCTGTCTGAAAGGTCTTTCTTCGTAGATTGTACTACACCACTGTGTTTATCGATTTTGAGAGTGCCTATGATACCGCATTACTATACGGTATCATCGAGACTTTCCACACGATGGGGGCGAAGGGACGCCTCGAAATCTTTATTTCTGACATGAGAGATCGTCGATTTCGAATAGGGGTGGTAGTGGGGGGGGGGGCTCTTTTTGATCAATGAAGCAGGAGGACGAGGGCGTCCAGCAGGGAAGTGACCTCAGTATCGCACTCTTTGTCGTGATGATCAACGTTATCATCTCTACTGCCGGAAGATGTTCTTTCTATGTGGATGACCTTTACCTTTGATCTCTTTTGGTTCTGCCCAGATGCCGAATGTGGAGCGTCGACGCCAACAGGCATTGATAACCGCATCTCTCGCTTTGCTGAAACGCACAGGTTTATGTTTTCCTTGGCAAAGACTGTGGTTCACTTTTGCCGCCACCCACGGATCCATCCCGACCCCTACTTGTTACTGAACGGGATTCGCCTTGAAGTGGTGGATTCTCACCCTTTTCTTGGTTGGTCTTGTTTGGTCTTGTTTTCACCGACGCCTCACCGGGGAGAGTGCGGGCTCATATTTGCAGTCTTAGTTTTTTTGTACCTGCGCCATTGACATTGTTCGTTCTGTGAAGTTCAGCACTTGGGGTTGTTGATAGAGCTACTTCCTTATTTTTCTCCCGATCATTTGTTAGTGTGAAGCTTGGCTATGGATCAAAGAACACATCCTCAGCCGAGCGTGAACTGTGCAAGGTGGGATTCCGCACGTCCGAAATTGCGAGCTACTGTGAGATGCCTTTCGTTCTGCACCATGCATTATGCGCTTGTATACGTGAGCCCGGCGCCTCCCTCAGTCGCCAACTGCTATTACTGCATCCACGGCCGATGTCGACCGTGTTTATGCTCCCGAGACACTCCATTCATACCATATGCCCTTTGGGCATAGGGATAGCAAACTCCTTCGAGAGCTCTTTGTAGCTCTCGGACCAGTGGCGCCTCTGGTTCTCCTCAGGGCGCCACCCTGGAGGGTAGTACCATTGACTATTTGTCGCCACGTCTCTGTTCCCAAATCTTCCACTGCGCTGGTCCTAATGCGTTGGAACTTTTTGGGAGCACACTTCGTGTCACACTGGATCAGTGCCAGTATACACGGATGGCCCCAATTCCAGGGAGGAGGGTCGGCATCCACACCGTATCTCGTCTTTGAAGTCAGTGGGGCTCTAATAGGCGCTGCGTCTGTCTTCACGACCGAGATGGTTGCAATATACCGCTCGGTACGGGAGATAACGCGTCGTGGCCGGTTCTGAAACCCTATTATTATCTTAAGCGATTCAAAAAGTGCCCCCGAGTGCTCTTGGGGCATTAAAATGACACACCCTGATTCCCGGTATCTGTGACGCCATGGTGGACGTAAACCGAATAGATTTCAAGATTATTTTATTCTTCTAACTTTCTGGATACTCGTATGTCGGAATTGCGGGGAGTGAGTACGTCGATAAGGGTCCGCGAGGACTGGACAACCAGACCAGCGTCTCTCTTCCTCACACAGACTGAATGGCAGATACGAGGGCATCCCTCCGGGTTGCCTGTCAAAGAAGATGGGAGACGTCCGAATGGAACTTAGTTCCGTGCCATCGCGCTGCGACTGTTCCCATGGAGCTATCCCCAATGTCTCAGCGGTTTCAGGTCGCTTTCTGTCGTTTTCGACTTGTGCAACGAACGCCATTTGATGGAGCATTTCCCTGCAACTTATCCGACGACTGCGTTATCCTCCTAACTGTTCGGCACATTTTTATTGAATGTTCTCCTCTCAGCGATCTTCGCACACGTTACCTGTTCCGGTGCCGGGATGAGCGGGGTCACTACCTCATGTCACACGCTCCGGCGCCGGTGGGAGGCGGGCCTTCCCCTGACGTGCTTCCTTGTTCTTTATGTTGGTTCGTTTCAGTTTTCTTGGTATTTGTTTTTATTTCTTTGGTTTGTGTTCTTTTTCTCATTTTGCTTTTTTAATGTAGCTACAAATTGACTACACCGACCTTGGTTGCAGTCGCTATATGTGCGCCATTAACAAAAAAAAACAAACTTATCTCGCGTGATCACATTCACGAGCGCTGCGGTCTTGATTTCATTGTTCTTTCCATGAGCCATAATGTTTAAAGCCACTTTAGGAATGCGCGGATACGGTAAAGAGCAAAATTGGAATTAAAATATTTGTCTAATATTATTTCACTAATATTTATTTCGTTTTCTTTGCTTCCTAGTATCCCAAGAGTTTTCTTTGGGCTACTTTCAACTGTGCAATTCCATTCATTTTTACTTGTAACTCGTACTTTCTTGAGTAACTTTTTTTTACAAAAAAGAAAGACCAATAATATCCCACCCTTGGTTTTCACCTAGGCACATTATAGACGGATTATAAAATTAAATTTTGTATCAATTACACATTTGTTCTGCTAAGTACACCTGCTTTGGAGGATGTTTTATACAAATGTGAACTTTTAGCTAGGTAGGTGACAATCAACTGGCTTCAGCTACATTTTGTTGGCTAATAGCTGACTGATCTGGCAAGTCCATACTCTCCTCCGCATTTTATCCCAAACTTATAATGCTGTTGTGGTTCGCTTTAGAACTTTGTTCTGCGGTGAACTGTATGAGGAATGTTTGTATAGTAACCTATCTACTCTTACTACTACTAAGTCTATCATCTACTGAATTTAGCCAAAGCCCAACCATTTTTAGCTAAATTCTGCATTATCCTTTGCACTGATTAGCAGCTTTATATGTCCAAAGTGTGGGGACCACACTTTAGACATGGATATCAACCTGCTAGTCAGTGCAAAGGAGGGCAACAAAGATGATTGATACCTTCCCTGAAGCACCTTGAATATGTAGGTAGGTTGAGGTGCTAAATATGTTGGCAATTGAAATAAGGTCCTTGAGAACGCACATAATCGAGCTTTTTAAAATTTGTTCTGGGATGGATAAGTTAGATTTTGCCAAGTTCTTTCTTTGAGCTGAGGATAGTAATAGGACTAGGAGCCACCACTTAAAAAACAACAAAAAAAAACATGTAGGTTGTATGTGAGAGAGTATCTTTTCAGCAACAGTGGTAGATTACTGGAATATTTTACCACAGGGCAATAAGCAGTGCAAAGCGTTTTAAAGCCCAGGTTAGATCACTATATGGAGAGGGTGGTCATCGTGGTTGTATTGAGGCCAATTACATATTGTAATGTTGATATTGTAGTTTTGAAGTGATGTTCTGAACGCATTCTTGTGGTTGCAGATTTTGGGAGATTTTTTTGTATAAATTGTATATATTGGTGATATTGTGTATTGTAGTTTGCGCTATCGTTTTTTGTTTTTTTTTACAAGATGTCTCTTTTTAAGCAGTTTTGAATGCAGTTTATGGGGTGGATGTTGTTAACCTGGAAAACCTGATAAGCAAGCCCTCGATACTTTTGTCATCCGTTGAATTATTTGTTAACTTCCTCTTTTGCATTTGGCCGTTTTTTTCAGGTAGCAAAGAGAGCCCATAAATATAGCGAATCAAGATAAAAGCAGAGAGCAAAAAAATATTTTAGATGAAAAATATAGATTACAACAATATATCCCTTCCCCCTTCGCGCGCACCCACAATGCTGCGTCCGGGAGGGGTACAATAAAAAAAACGAGAAGTGAAATAATTTTTCAAACTAAAACTAAGTGAAGCCAAACAAAGACAGATCACTTCTTGGTTGGTTAAAATTGCGCGAGGCCCTTAACACAAGTGTGCTAAGCAAGCGTGATCAATCAAAGTTCTGGTCGGCCTTTTGCCAAGTAATATTGCCTATCCACACGTGCCGGTGAATTAGCAAAGATTCTGCTTTTGTAGTTACCTAATCTCTTGCGCCGCTTAATCATTATTTGTGGCTGTTCTCTTATTCTCAGATGAATTATAGTATTTTTTACTCTAATTCTCGAAACTTCTTATTATAACAGACTAATTATGAATAATGCAAAAGAATATAATAAACTTTACAATAGTTCTAGAACTGATTTGCTTTTGTCGCCCAATGTTATCGAAGCAAAAAGAACTTAATGTATATATTCACTTACATCATTTGAATTTCTTTTGAAGTTAAATTTCTTATGTTCACCAAACTAGTATCTATCGGGATGTTGGAAACCAATTGCTTCTTTCACCATACATCAAAGCATACTCTCCTTCGTGCCTCTTTATCGTACGCCTGGCAATCAGATGACTGCCGTTAGTCGTTACCAAGTTATAATACTTGTACATTGCATTAAAGAATTAATTTTGATTTTTTTTGTTTAATTGACTCATTTATTGGTTAAAAAAATGCAGACCACATTGCATTTATCGGTAAAGTTTTGTCTCCAAAAGTTAAGAGAAAATTGATCAAAATTATCTTGTGGAAAGTAGTTTAATAATTGTCTTGTAATTTTGATAAATGAAAGCAAACAAGAAAACAGAGTTGGAGGATGATTATATAGTAATTTAACCAAGTTAAAGATTAACGGGACCTATAGAGTTTAATTGTAAGAATAATGCTTGGCAAGAACGTTGTCTTCATTACGTAACGATACGAGCTAGGAGAGAGCCGCCTCTTTTTCCGATTTCTACCTCTAGAGGCTATTCTCTTTTTACGTATTTCTCACATTCCTTAACTTTACTTTCTATGCCAATCTTTTTTGAAAATCCAACCGATTCAATTTGCGTTCTATCCTAACTCAAATTTATCACCAAATTGAATCATTTTACATAGAACCACGTTCTATTAGGAAAAAAGGTTCATAACTATGAATTCCTTTGCTTTTTCATACGACCTCTCTGAAGGTTCAAAATGTGACTTTTTTTTTCCCAGGATTTGTTTCGTGCCTTATACGATTGTAGCATCCACCCACCCCTCCTTACTCCCCACTACCTTGCACTGTGACGAAAGGGGTCGCCATAGCTTGTCCCTTGTACACTAGACTAGTTGTGCACACCAGATTGTAGGATCGTTGAGTTTTGAGTCCTCTCGAACCTGAGCGTGCCTTTTCTTCATTAGTCTTTGTTTGGTTTTCTGCTTATTTTGAGCGATTTATTATACTTTTCTTTTTTTTTAACTGATAATTTAGCCTAAAAATAGGCAAGTTACTAATTTCAGCGGCTATGACCCTGATGGCAGTCGCCAGATGAGCGCTTAAAAAAACTCATTGTTTTACTTTTTCAGCTCGCAAAGGGATTTTCCGTGTATACTTCACCTAACTGGGGAGTGGCATGCCCTGCCAGAGCTCCTGGCATCCTCTCATGCCTAGCGGATAATTTTGCAGGCTTGTCGCCGAACATCTTTCATCCATTCAACCCTGGTCGGAGCCCGGAGTGAGAGCCGAGCTCCCTTCCGGGGAAAGGGAAAGAAAGGAGTGGGTTCACTCCCCGCCCTCTCCAAAAAGGGAAAGGTAGGAATAAATAAAAGAAGGGATTCCTCTCCTACCGCGGGGGTGCCGGGGACGAAGGGTCTGTTACCGTTTCGGCAAGCGATCAGGCAAAGACCAGCATATCCGGCCCCGAAGCGCCCTAGAGCGAGAAGGCCCAGACAAAGACCCAAGTCCCAACGGCGCTAAGCGGAGCCTCGATTACGTCGGTGCCTTTCATTCAGAGATTACCTAGCGATTCCGAGCCCGTTGGCTTTGAGCATTTTTTAGTTAATCGCTTCACTGATGACACAAAGTTGGCCAAAGGCGACATATTCAAAGGAGGCTTGAGCTGGATTAACTGGTAGAGCCTAAATCGAATGCGGCGGACCCTTCCGAGGTGGCCATTATTAGTGCCTTTTGTACACTCAATGGCTCGCCCTTAAATGTAACTCTGCACTCGACTGTGAATTTCGTGAAAAGAATTGTTTATGCGAGGGAACTCGTGGACTACTACTTAGAATACATCACTGAAGAGCTGGCTAACCAGCGAGCGGTCAAGGTCGAAGGTGTGATGAAAAAAGGAGAAGGCTTAGATACCTACACCTGCAGTCCAGTCCTGTCGCGTTCTATCGCGACAGGCTCACTAGGTCAATGAGTGTCGGTTGGTATCGATAGCGCGTGAAGGCATTCGTGTCACTGCCGCAGAGGTGTTCCTACTGCTACCGCTTCAACCATAAGAATTGCTCATGTAGACTTGCAAAGTCGGGGTTATCCAAAGTCCCTCTAAGTAGCTCTAAGACCGTACACGATAAGTCCCTATCGTGTATGGCCAAGTGTGTCAATTGCGGGAAGCCCTACCTCCTTCTTCGAATTAATGTGGCGAGTATATCCTGGCGAAGGAAGGAAATATTGGCCGTTCAAGCCCAGAATCGCCGCACCCAATGCTACCTGGAATGTCTTGCGCCTCAATATTAACATACTCTGCTTCTGAACAATCTAGGCTTACAAGAATGGTTGCTTCCGCGCCCATTTGGAACACTACTTCTGCTTCTACCCACTCAGGGCACTCCCGTAGTAGAGCTAGTGGCAGAAACTGCTCACACCCAGCCTCGGCTAAAACCAGGGCTCCACCAGCCTCTCCCGGCGTTAACCTCCTCAATTTTATTTGACTGTTGCACGCCAAGCGTGCTTCCTTCTTGTTTTTTGAATTTTTGTTTTTTTTCTTTTTCTTTATTTAGTATGGTTTTGGTCATTTTAAAGGAGCCTAGCGCTAGACTGAAATTTTAAATTACGACGACTTATGCCCTTGAAGACGATCGCCAGATAGGTGCGTTAAAAAACGAGGTCAGATGACCAAAAGTCGCGTGCGCTCACTTATTGTGATTTATGACCTTAGTACATTCAAAACTTTCAATAATTCCCGGACTAACCTTGGGAGGACTTTGGAAATTATATCATTCAAAAGAGAATGTAAAACATAAGGGTTTCAAATTTCGTTACAATCGGCATAATAGTTGTTATTGCTAAAACGAAATAATTCCCGGGCTAACCTTGAGAGGACCTTGGTAATTATAGCATTCGAAAGAGAATGTAAAACAACATAAAGATTTCAAATTTAGTTAGAATCGGCCGAATAGTTACAATGTTATCACCAAAAAAAAAAATAAAATAAGCCAAATGGGGACCGACCGACATAGTGAAATATAGTCGCTCGCGACTAAAATCAAAGAAAACGCCTTAGCGTTTCCGTAAGGCAAAACAGCCGCTCGCCTCCACCGACTCGTTAATCGTTACCCCGAGGAGCTAACCCCCCCTGAAGGTAGTCCTGAGGCCCTCTTCGGAGAAGAGTAAAGCTGTCTCCCGAAAGCAGGACGGCATCAAAGGTGCTTCGGCTCCTACACCCTCAGTCATGGCTGGACTGGGTGGATCCTCCAAGGGAAGGATCCCCGCTCGCCAAAGGTTTAGGGCACACATGTCTTCACCTAAGGCGAAGACTGCTCTTGCAAAGGTGTGAAAGTGTGGCAAAAGGATTCGGGGAAAGTTCTCGAGGACCGCAATTTTTGATGCCGCGTCCGCACTCTCTTTCGCGACCATTTTCTTCACATTTTCTGCTCCGCCCGTATTCAATACACGTCATGTCTCTGAAGGCCGCTGAATAGACTTTACCTCTAGAGGCGGAGAACCCTTCAAAGACAGGTTTACGTTGTGCGAGTTGCGTTCCAGTATCGCTTCACGCGCGACACGCCCTTGGTCCTGACGATGCCCCGTACGCTTGGTTTCGACACGTACGTGAGCCAGGCCTGGCATTTCTGCTAGAATTGTTTAAGGTGGTCTGGACAGTGAACCCTCTCAGACTGGCTAACGCCTACTGTATTCGCTTTTCGCAAAAAAACAAAGACAAAAAAGACTCGGGGCTCCTCTCCATCCGCGGGTGCTGCGGGGACGGATGGGTCTGCTGCCACTTTGGTAGGCGACCAAGCCAAGATTGGCACATCCGGCCCCTCTACCCCCCCGTGTGCGGAGCCCCTGACTAAAACTAAGACCAAGAGTGCACAGGGCGGAGCCTCGATGACATCGGGGCCCCTGTGCAAGTTGATGGAGAAATTGGTAAATGTTAGATTAGCCTTTTTCCTGGACAGCTGAGGCCATCTGTCTTCTGCACAATGCGGCTTCCGCAAGTTCCACTCCACGTGAGATGCTCTGCTCCGACTGGAAAATGCCGTCTGCAAGGCTTTCCTTCGTAGACAACACTACGCCACGGTGTTTTCGATCTGGAAAAGGCCTATGATACCGCATGGCGATACGGTATCATGGAGACTCTCCACATGATGGGGGCGAGGGGACGCCTCCCAGTCTTTATATCTGAATTTTTGCGAGATCGTCGATTCCGCGTACGGGTGGGGGGAGCTCTCTCCGGCTCAAAGGAACAGGAATAGGGCGTCCCGCAGGGAAGTGTCCTCAGTGTCACACTCTTTGCCCTGAGCATCAACGGCATCACCTCGGTGCTGCCGGAAGATGTTCTCGCTACGCTCTACGTGGACGACCTTTCGATCTCTTTTGGCGCGGCCCAGATGCCAACTCTGGAGCGTCGACTCCAACAAGCATTGAACCGCGTCTCTCGCTATGCCGAAGCGCACAGGTTTCGGTTTTCTTTGGCCAAGACTAAGGTGGTGCATTCTGCCGCCATCCGCGGGTCCACCCCGACCCAGATTTATTTCTTAATGGGGATCGCCTGGATGTGGTGGAGTCGCACCGTTTCCTTGGTCTTTTATTCGACCGACGCCTCACCTGGTAGGCTCATATTTGCAGCCTTAGAGTCTCTTGTACCCGCGCCATGGACATTCTCCGTTCCGTGACGTTCAGCGCTTAGGGCGCTGATAGGGCTACTGCCATACTTTTTTATCGATCCTCTGTTCGTTCGAAGCTCGACTACGGATGCGAGTTTTATGCATCCGCAGCCGAGCGTTTATTGCTGAAGGTTGATTCGTTCCACCACATCGGCCTCCGCCTTGCGACCGGTGCCTTCCGCACTTCTCCCATTGAGAGCCTGTTGGTCGATGCTGGGGAAATGCCACTCGCTTTGCGCCGCGTGAAGTGCATCACTCGCCTGTACGCGCGAGCACGACGCCTCCCTCAGTCGCCAACAGCTTTCACTGCATCCGCAGCTGATCTCGACGGTGCCTATGCCGGCGAGAGACGCCAGTCATACCCTAAGCTTTTGGGGTTTATGGCCAGGAAACTCCTTCGAGAGGTAGATATAGCTCTCGGGCCGGTGGCGCCCCTGGTTCTGCCCAGGACGCCACCCTGGAGGTCACCACATTTGTCTATTTGTCGCCACGCCTTTGCTCCCAAAGCTTGTACGGCGCCGGGAGTATTGCGCTCGACCTTCTTTGAGCACACCTCGTGTCACGCTGGAACCATGCCAGTGTATATGGATGGCTCCAAGTCCCAAGAGGGGGTCGGCTTCCACGCCGTATCCCCTCTGTTTGAAGTCAGCGGGGCTCTGCCAGGCGCTGCCTCTGTCTTCACGGCCGAGCTGGTGGCAATACACCACTTGGTACGGGAGATTACCCGACGTGCCCGGTTCGGAGACCGGATTGTGATCTATAGCGACTCACAAAGCGCTCTGAGTGCTCTCGGGGCATTGGAATCTCCGCATCACCTGGCTCGCGATATCCGTGACGCCACGGTTTTGGCGAGCCGGGCAGTCGTCGAGATTATCTTCTGCTGGGTTCCTGGACATGTAGGAATTGCAAGGAATGAGGGCGCCAAAGAGTCCGCGAGGACTCTTCGACCGGACCAGAGTTTCGCTCTTCTTCACACACACTACATGGCAGGAATACGGGCAGCTCTTCGGGCTGCTTCGCAAAGAAGATGGGAGACGGTTGAAGGGAACTTAAAGTTGCGTGCCATTGCGCCGCGACTGTTTCCTTGCACCTACCGCCCGGCCTCCAATGCCGCGAAGGCTTCAGGTTGCCTTCTGTCGTCTCCGAATTGGGCACACTAGCGGGACGTACCGCCATTTAATGGAGCGCTCGCCAGCGCCTTACTATGAAGACTGCGTTGTCCCCCAAACTGTTACACCTTCTTGTTGAATGTCTCAGTCTGAGCGATCTCTCCGCACGTTACCCCTCTCGATACCGTGATGGGAGGGGTCGCTACAGCCTTCCCCTTGTACTCCGGACGAGTTCGTGTACATTGTCTGGTAGCCTTATAGACTTTTAGGGGGACGCCGGCCTTCTCCCCTTTATTTAACCAGGGTTTTTTCTCTGTAGGTCGCCCCTTTCTATACCAGAGGGACCTGTCGCCGGAGCTTGCTTCCTCCTCGTTGCCATTTTCCCTTTCTATTGTTGTTTTTGTTTTTTTTGTTATTCTAAAGTAGCCTAGTTCTAGGCTGTAGTGGTAAGTACGGCTACTAGTGCCCAAGTAGGCACTCGCCAGGTGGGCTCTTTAAAAAAAATTGATAAGACTGCCTAAGTCGTGTCTCAAGATAAAATTAGTAAACATTGATGTTTACTTAGGAGACTGAATAAATACTGCTACTGACCGTACGAGGCGATGCAGCGAGAAGAATATCAAACGACACCAATAACATTGGATCCAAAATGTAAACACGGTGTACAGGCACCTAAGCTTCGCCCAAGAGATGGAGAGTTGAGACTCATAATATGGACGCGGGTCCTTTCTGGCAACGTCCTCTGTATTTCGAGCATATATAAAGAATCGCACTAGAAAAATGAGACAAAGAGATCAGATCAGATTACCCGTAATCATTATTATTCTGATTTTCATTGCTATTGTTACTTAGCTTTCACGATCCTGGTTAATCACTGAGTTTTGTCTCGCCTTCATCCCGTATTCGCGTTGTTAATACCTAGACATACTAGGCTCCCGTCGAATACGCTCTCTAATCGCACCGCTTATAATTTAAATTTCGTTATGTAAATAGTGGTTATTTTATTAAGTCCATATTTGCCTTAAGCCTTCGGTAAGCCCAGCCAAGCAAAAGAAGAGTTTAATAAATCACTGCAATAACGCCCATCAATCAAAAGTTAGGACCTCGTCGCTCCCCTAAGGTGGTGCCCGTCATTTGCTTCGTATAACTGGTGACCCATACCACACCTGGTTATCGTGTCGTTCCTCAACCATAATTGCTGCCGATATATATATATATATATATATATATATATATATATATATATATATATATATATATATATATATATATATATACCGCCATAAGCGTAAAGTTTGTATGTTGAAAATTAACTACTGCACAATACATTTTATCTGGGAGGTGACTTAAGAATTTGCCCTTATTCAGCGCAAGCGATTCCTTATTTTTGGTTGACAGTTAATATGAAAATGCAATATGAAATAGACAGGTGTAAGTTACATACGAGTATGTCCAGAAACAAACAAAATTCGCGCATCCTATTTATTCTTGTTTATAAGTTTCTATATTTTATCGCGTTTTGCACAAATAAATTTAAAATTTTTCCGAATTAGCCCTTTATGCACGTATAATGTTTTGTCATTAAACCACTGAATTTATGAACATTACCACTACCATGAAAGGGCTAAAATTCTCACGTCACACAAAATGTTACTTTGTCTATTGTTCATGTTGGTACCTCTGCTTTGACGTCATCATGTAAACACTAGATAGACTTTTCTCAGTGAAGTTGACTTTTTATTGTTGTTAATTAAAATTAACCTAAGAATAATTTTCTATAATTATTTAAAAATATAATATTTTTTAGTGTAATTGGATCTAGTTCAAATAACTAATGACCACGGAAGACAATCCTAGTTCAACCGAGCCCAGCCAATCTAGAGCTGGAACACCTCTATGTAACACTTTTCCGAATAACAACACTCCTAAATATCTCGAATCGAAAGCTCCTTCAGAGTGTGCGAGTGATTTTGTATTAGAAGAGTTTAGAGAGAATCGTTGTAGATTATTTTCTAGCCATTCTGAAGGCTCACAGGACTCTGTTGCTGCCCTTCTCCCTGAAGTTGCATTTAGTCAAATAGGCAATTCAACTTTATTAATGGGCTCCCCATCCAGGCATGCAAATCGAGAAAATCAACCTCTTCTTGGAAACCAAAGAGCAAATGAAATTGAGGATCCAAATATCTGGCCAGGTGATTTATTTATACTTTAACTTTTTTTGTTGGTAAATATGTAGATTAGCGGCCCGGCCGGAAAATAATTTGTGTGTAAATATTATGGTTCACTCGTGTCGTGTCGGAACAATTAGGATTATATACTGGGGGGCTGTGCCCCCCAGACCCCCCCCCAATTTAATGAAACTCAGGATCATTGTAGTGTAGTCCCCCCCATTGTGTTTACCCCCACACGAGCCGTCAACTTAAATATACTCTAAAAACGTGAAACATTTTGAAACACGGACGAAAT
Organism: Ceratothoa steindachneri; assembly: GCA_963969495.1. Taxonomy (NCBI): domain Eukaryota; kingdom Metazoa; phylum Arthropoda; class Malacostraca; order Isopoda; family Cymothoidae; genus Ceratothoa; species Ceratothoa steindachneri. The sequence continues at coordinate 43,793,421 of OZ018330.1, read as the reverse complement.
AGTACGTCCCATCGTTCGCACCGATAATCTACATATTTACCTTCTTTTTTTTTTTACTTTGCTTAGTTAAATTGGTAAATTTCCTCTGGTATCTTTTATATTAGTAACACAGGATTTTTGGTAAATGTTGCAAGTATTGGCGGATGCAATTCTAGCTTATTTTGAGGGACGGCTTATCAGGGGGATGGGCCTATAATGATGCTGAGATTTCAATCATTTGGGGGGGGTCTGGGGGGCACAGCTCCCAGTATATAATGGGAAATTGCTATAAAATTGGGGTAATTGTGTAGACGATGGCCGGATGTGATTATTTTGAGCGTCGGCTTGTTGTTGGGTACGGCTCGCTGCAGGGATAACACTGCGATGACCCTGAGTTTCAATTCTCATCTGTAAAAAAGTAACAACGAAAAGTAGCCCAAAATAGCCCCCCAAAAGCTAGGCCTAGGATCTGGCCATCGTCTACACAATTACCAAAATTTGTCCACATAGATTTAAACTAAAAATAGCCCAAAATAAGCTAGGACTCGGATTCGACCATACTCTACATGGTTAAGTTGAAGATGAGCTATTCCGAGCGATTTTTATTTTTTTCCTGCCTGAAAATGGATGGAAGCCTGTGGGTGTGTTTTAGTTTTGTTCAAGGCGTGTAATAATAGTCACTAATGTAAAAGATTACCTTTCCTCTCTATTCACAACTTATCTATAGCATGAAATTTAGCTTTTGTGTAATTAACATAAATTCATAACATAATTTCATGGATGACAAAAGCCACTGGGGCCTATCAAAGGTCATTTGCATCTCTCAAACCCACCCACAAAATATATCCATAGGATTGTGTCAGATCATGCATCTACAATATACAATTCAAACCATACACAGGAATTTGTCAAAAACAAAAAGCATCATCAAGACTTGTCAAAATCCAAATCAATCGTAATATACAATAATAAAAAACTGCATCCACAGGAATGAGCCCAGAATACCCCCTAAAGTTGACCCTCCCTCCCCATATAATCATCTAATCTGTGTTTGAATACATTAAAGTTTGGACTGTCTACCATCTCAGATGGCAAACTATTCCAGTAATCTACCACTCTATTGGTAAAAAAAATATTTTCTGACATACAACCTGCACCTTATCTTTTTAATTTAGTACCCTCAGTCTATGTTCATATTCAAGGTGCTTCAGGAAAGGTATTATTTTTGTTGCCCTCCTTTGTACTGACTCTAGCAGGTTGATGTCATGTCTAAAATGTGGCCTAACATACAAGTTGTAGTTTAAGGATAACCTCTTTACTCTTGTAGCTAACATTCCTCTTAATGTATCCTATCACCCTATTTGCTCTATTTTTTGCCTCAATACACTGCTTTGAAAACTTCAGTGACCTATCTACTACTACGCCTAAGTCCTTCTCATCTTCAACTGAATTGAGCCAATGCCCATCCATTTCATAACTAAATTCTCTCTTATCCCTTTCCATGTTAATAACTTTGCATTTTTTAAGGTTAAAAGTCATCTGCCACTTCTGAGCCCAAGCTAATAACTTATTTGTCACCCTGCACTTTAAAGCTACCATCAACTTCTTTGACTAGAGCTGCCAATTTAGTGTCATCAGCAAAAATTGACACTTTGCTATTACAGCCTCCCCAAGATCATTTATATAAACTGAATATAATAAAGGGCCTAGAATGGATCCCTGATGTACACCATTGATAAAGTCCCTCCACTGTGACCTCACCCCATTCAGCTGAATGGCTGAAAAGCCATTCAGCTGTCCAATTCAAAACTTTCCCACATATCCCATGCATTTTTAATTTGTGAACTAGTCTCCTATGTGGAACCTTATCTAATTGTTTAGTTACATAATCTATAAAATCCGGTAAATTTGTTAAACACAATCTACCTCTTCTAAACCTATGCTGAGCATTATTTATTAACCTACCACTCTCTAGATTCCCTTCTTAACTATCTTATCAAGAATTTTACAAACTATAGAAGTTAATCTTACCAGCTTAAAGTTATTTGGTTCCTCTTTATTTCCCTTTTTAAAAATTGGCACTACATTTGCTAATTTCCAATCATTAGGTATTTCTCTAAACTAGTGATCTAGTATATATCTTCTCAAGATCTACTGCAATACTTTCTACACCTTTGAGTAACCTAGAATGAATGTTGTCTGAGCCAGATGCCTTACAAGTATTTAACTCCAATATAAGCGCTTTAATTATTTCCTTGTTTACATTAATAATATTCAACACCACTTCCCTTGACCTAGAATTATCATCAATTAATCTATCTGGATTCTCTTCTATAGATACTGAAGTAAAATGATCATTAAGAACCTCTACTATTTCCTCATCAGATTCATTCAAAACCCCTTCATATCTAATACACCATATTTTATCACCGTTAGATTTGTTTTTGATTCTATAATAGGTAAAGAATTTTCTTGAATCTTTATTATTTTGAGCTAAATTGATTTCTGCTGCCTTTTTGCTCTTCCTAATAATCATATTTAGCTCAATGATTTAAATTATCAAAACTATTTTATCTCTGGTATGCACTTTTCTTCTCAAACATTTTCCTAGCTATCTCCTGATTCCACCACAATGGCTTCCTACATTTCTTCTTATTAGCCTTCATTGGAATACACTGCTCCTTGACTATGTTTAATATAGTCTTAAAAGTATCACATATCTAAGTATTCTTCCTCCTGAATTCTATATCCCACCTAATCTGATTTAGCAAGTTGCATAATTTATCATAATCGCCCCTATACAAATTTGCAATTTTTGTGAACTTTGTTGATGTTCTACCCTTGACTATTCCCAAGTTAAAATGAACCATCTGATGATCACTATTTCCCAATGCTTTCCCGGTGGTCAATTCCTGAACCAAGTGATCATTATTCAAGAGTTCCAGATCTAATATATTGGCACCCCTTGTTGGCTTATTAACAAATTGAGTAAAAAAATTATCCTCAAAACATTCTATAACCCTACAACTTGCTCTATCCCTTCCTATCATATTTTCCCAGTCAACAGAATTTAAATTAAAGCTATCAAGAATAACTATCTAATTTCCATCCTTTATTCACTTCCCTGATTATTAACTCATCAATGCAATGTCTTTCCGGGTGGTCTGTAAAAGGCTCCCAAGTATATTACTTAGTTTCTTTATATTTATTCTTTTATCTATGTTTGTCTATCATTTTTCAAATCTGTATTTTTTCTATGCATTTACCTACTATTTTAAAATAAATAATTAGATATTTTAGGGGAAGTAGTTTTTATTAACCCTACAGTCATGATACAAAGATGTCACAGGGCCATATATTTCAATTTAAAATCTATTTTTTTCTTGTTTGTTTTCTTTTTCCTATTTTAATTTTTAATCTTTTTTAGTCCTTTTTTTTGTATTATAATTTTTACCCCATTTTTTTTTATACCAACATGAATATTTATTTCAGATAGAATCGTTTTAAGGATTATTTTTTAGGTTCTTTATATTTATTTGTTTTTTAGTATTTTAGCATTGTTTAATTTCTGCATTTTTTATGGATTTAACTAATATTTTAAAGTAAATAATTAGATTTGTGGTGAGTTAGTTTTTGTTGCACATTCAGCCCTAATACAAATCTTGTTGTTGGAGTCGGTCTTTATCATGGCTTCCTTATGTCAACTGTGCCTGCAAAATTCATTTACGTTCTCTGCATTAGTTACTGACTGCTAAAAAGTGCTATAATTTTTAGGCTACCACAATTTAATTAAATTTTCTATTAACTGTGAGCATTATGATTAGCCCCTCACTATATAACAGGATTGTATATTTAAATGCTCCAAAAATCAAGTGTGACAAACAGACCAGTAAGCGTGCCCGACACTATTTTCACGAGTCTGTTCTCAAAGGTAATTTTTTTCAAGGTCGCGCCTCTCCATAGAAACAATCATCTAGCAGATTATATATTGGTTTGTGTTAAGTCAAAATATGTTGGAGTTTATTATCCATGAAGTTGATGTTTCTAAAAAAACTCATTGATTAGTTTAGTTTCTACAGGTAGGTTGCTGTTACCTTTGTGAAAAAATGCCAAAAAATTAGGCAGTGTGGGTAGAATGGTCAAAATAGAAGAGACGAAGTTTGGGAAATGTAAGTGCAACAAAGGGAGAGTGGCTTAGGGTGTTTGGGGTTTTTTAGCATGTTTGACCAGGAGACCCAAAACATTTTTATCGTCATGGTTCCTGATTGAGCCAAAGAAACATTTGTTTCTGTTATCAAAGAATGGATCTTGCCCGGGACTCAAATCATTTCTGATTACTGGGCAGCATACTCCGATTTGGATTTAGAAGGTTGCAAGCATTGAACCAGCAACCATGCTAAGGACTTTGTTGACCCAGACAGCGGTGCAAGTACCCAAAACCTCAAACAGGTCTGGCGGGATGGGTAACATTACTTCCAAAATATGCATGCAAAACTAGCCATTTTGACAAATCTCGCAACCACCATATTTTTCGAAAGATTCGCTTTTGGCAAAACAGGAATTTGAGAAAGATGCCACACTTTCCTCATTGTTATCTCTATCCGCCTGAATAGGTAATGTAAATAAAAATATTTTTTTATTTAATTTATTGGGGTGTTTGGCCAATTCTTGTCTTCTTTAAATACAAACAAAAATGGCACCATCAGATTTTAACTTAGATTTCAACCTGCATATTCCTGCATGTTAAGCAAAACATAAACTCAAGATGGAAAAGTTCTGATTGTTTACAGTTTTATTTTTTATTATTTGCATAATTGAGCTATTGGTGTGTTAAGGAGGTTAGGTTTAGTTAATGTGAGGTTTTAGTTTTATATAATGATTAAAAAGTTTTTAAATTTTCTTATTTGTGCAGTAAATTTTTTAAGATGCCATCTTTAAATATCATGAGTCTAAGTTAGGCTTGCTATTTGAAGATGTTGAATAAGGGAGCTTGACTTTAAGGTTCAAGATCACCTCCCCAGCCATGATTGTTTTTTTTTCAAGCCAAAATGTATTGGAATTTGTTTTATGTTTTGTTCAAAGTGCATGAATATTCTGTTTACACCCAAGTTTAAATCTGATGGCGCCATTTTTATTTGTAGTTAAAGATCACAAAAATTAGTTAAATAGTAGTGATGGGATGAGTACTTGATATTGGTATCGAGTATCGATGGTATCAAACAATTTTAGTGGTATTGGTACTCGTACTCTTATAAAAAAAAATTGCCTTAGTTTTCAATACCAACGTTCGATCAAAGACCCTTAAAGGCCTTTTCACACTACAAGAATACCTGCAGCATGAAACCGGGAGAAAGTTGCTGATATTGGCGACTCAGACATGTCGGTGATTTGCTACCGGTTTCAGCAGCATCCTTCCCACTATGAATGTGTTTGTTGATATTAGTGATGGGACGAGTACTCAGTATCGGTATCGAATAACAGTAGTATCGGCGGTTTTTAGTGGTATTGGAACTCTTATTGGTATCAGGACTTTTGTTTCATTTCTGATATCAAAATCTGATACTTGCCCATTAATTCCCAAGACATGTACTGTAAATATACAATCATTGTACAACATATTATATTCATTCTATTTAATGATTATATTCTTGTGTCCCATATGTGAAAAAATTCACAATATGCAACCTAATTTGTTTACACAACATTTTATAACCCTTTCAAACCCTTGGTTTTTCGGGGAACCAAAAGAAACAAGCACAGGCCAAACTACTAGTTTACCCATACATGAAAAATTCATGTAATTGCAATCAATCAAATGGCTGCAGTTAGTTTGATATAATATAATTTTATTTAAATGTTTAACTCACTATTCATAAATTTTAATAATTTTATCCCATTTAAAAATATTTTGAAAATAGTGTACACGTACCGTCATAAATGATGGAAAATTTTACATTATTTTCATCTCCATTATTATTGGGTAAATCTTGAACAAAGGATTAGAATTTCTAGTCACTTCTGTCACAATGAATATTATTATTACAAAAAATACATGCAATTAGCTTGAAATCAAAGCCATTCCATATAGTCATATTGTATGTATGCTACCAAACCAATTAATTTCTCTTTATTTGTTTTATATTCCTTCAATATTCATATTCAATTTTCACCCATTGCAGAATGAATATGAACAGTTACATGAAATAAACGATAGTGTTAGAGAGTAACCATATCAAACATGTTAAAACGGCGTTCATTCTAATGAACAAACACAAAACATATGACTCAAGATTTGTTATTGTATTACGATTCTTTCAATCTATAATCAAATGCGTAGAAATTTCTTTTTAATGAAAAATTATTTAGAATATTGGGTTTGAAGTAGGATTAACATTAAAGTTTACCCCTATATTGTCTGTTGCTGTTATTTGGTTGTTAAAGGAATTAGTTGTATAATTGGATGCCTAAGTATTCTATTTTGTAATAACTTGAAGAATTAAACAAAGCCCCATTGTTCAGTAATATTATTCTATTATTCTTCAAACAAATGAATAGAAACCTATATTATTACTAGGTATTCATTTTGGAATCAGGAGTATACAGTCCCCGTAAGGGGCGCGGCGATTTGACATCCTGGCGCCGTGCTCACGGGACTCAGCACCCTGTCCGGCCCCAGCTTAGCCCCTCTTCCTTCCTTCAAAACACTTGTTTCCTCTCTTTTCATACAACCTCTCCCACAACTTTCTCTGGTCAGCCTCTAATTTCACAGGGTAGATGCTGACCTTCTTCTTGGCCAACCGTCCTGGATCGGGGCTGAGGGGGAAGGGGCCAATGTTCCCTAACCCCTGAGCTCCGGTCTGGGGTGGTTGGTTTTTAACAACCTGCTTCATCCCCACCCATACCTTCCTCACATCGCTTTTCCTCTCATCTTCAAAATCTATCTGTTTTACGCCGTGTTTAAGGTGGAGCCGCCATGCCGATGGACTGCCAGGCCACCAGGTGGGAGGGGTGGTCTTAAATGGCAGTGCCTGGCTCTGCCGGGCTTGAAAGCACATCTTGCAGTGCGGGCTACTGCAAGAGGTGATGCGCGATTGCATCCTGTGTAAAAAAGAGGGTCACCATGCCCAATGATGAGTATAAAAAAAACCCCAACCCCCAACCCCAACTTCCCCTATAACATCGACGGAGCCGCCCTCGGGCAGCTCCAGCAAAAAAATGGAGGTTGCCCCTGTGCTTGCTCAGGTGACCATCCATATATCTCTAACCGGAGAGGAGGCTTACTCCTCTCCCTCGCTTACGGGTGTAGGGGGACTCCCCCTCACTCCCTTCTCTGGAGGTGCTTTCAGGCGCCTCCCTTTTACCAGCGGCAGTCCCCTCTGTTCTTTCCAAGGGGACTGCCAAGAAAGCCAGCAGGCAGCCCTTAGCCAGTCGCTGCATATTGAAGCAGCTCGGTAGGGCAAACCCCCTTAGGGGGGAGAGGGAAGCGAGACCCCTTCGGTCGCTTCCCTCAAAAGACCTGCTGGCAAGAATATTGAACCTTGCTGGGGTCAAGGCCCATGCCTCCCCAAAGAAGACTAGTGACGATACTGCCAACGGGACCTGCAATGTCTTGGGGGGGGGGATGGCCAACTGGAGGCCCCTCCCCCCCTCCTCAGATAGACATGGTCCTTGAGGAAACCCAGCCTCAGACGGTAGGGCCTTCCATGGGGGGAGGGATCCTGGCTCAGCCCCAAGCACTGAACCGAATCTGCCCCTAAGCAAGGTCCTCGTCAAACGGCTGTGGTTTCCGAAGCAGTACAAGGAGGGGAGGGATCTCCTCCGACCGGTGCCCCCACGACTACCAGGACCTTCTCCATTTCCGAGAATGACCTGGCTGAGGCTGGTCCATCTGGCCTGGGGGCTTCTTCCGGCAGAGGTGAGAAGCGGGTTCATTCCCCGCCCTCCTCTCCAAAAAAGAAAAAGATCTGGGGCTGCGGGGACGGATGGGTCTGCTGCCACTCTGGCAAGCGACCAAGCCAATATCGCCACATCCGCCCCCTCTGCCCCGCTGGTTGCGGAGCCCCTGACTAAGAACAAAAGTGCATAGGGCGGAGCCTCGATGACATCGGGGCCCCTCATTCAGAGGTTACCTGGCGTTTTCAAGCCCGCTGGCTTCAAATGCTTCCTCGTTATTCGCTCCACTGATGGCACCATGTTGTCCAAGGGCAACATGATCCATCAGAGGAGAGGATTAGCTAGTGCAATTGGTAGAGAGCCGAAGGTGACCCGTTTCTCTTACGGGAGCCTTCTGGCGAATCCCGCCGAGGCGGCCAAAATAAGTGCTCTTCAGACACTTCATGGCACCCTGGTGAGTGTGACGCCGCACTCTACTATGAACTTTGTGAAAGGAGTAGTTTATGCGAGGGAACTCGTTGGCTACTCCATTGAGGACATCACCCTAGAGCTGGCCGACCATGGAGCGGTCAAGGTCGAACGTGTGATGAGAAAACAGGGAGGGGCCTCGAGACCCACCCTTACACTCTTCGTCATGTTCGACTGTGACAAGTTCCCTGAGTCGGTGCGTGAGGGTTGGTACCGTGCCACTGCCGCGGCGGTGCTATTACTATCACCACTTTGGCCATACGAATCGCTCATGTAGACGTGCAAAGTCAGGGTCACCCGAAGTCTGTGTAAATTGCTCCAAGGTCGCACACGATAAGTCTAAATCGTATATGGCCAAGCGTGTCAATTGCAGAGAGCCGCACCCTGCTTATACGAAGCAATGTGGTGCATATCTCTTTGAGAAAGAAATCCTGGCCGTTCAGACCTAGGATCGACTCTCATTCCGCGAGGCTAAGGACTTGGTCCTTGCGCGCCCGGCTCTGCCTGGGACTTCATATGCCTCAATTGTTAGAAAGGCACCCTCTGCTCCTGGCCCATCCAGGCCAATGAGCACGGTTGTTTCCGCACCCATTCGGAGCCCTTCTGCAGGCTCTACCCAACCCGGGCACTCCCCTGGTAAAGCTGGCGGCAAAAAGGGTTCATACCCAGCCCCGGCTAAAACCAGGGCTCCCCCCTCTTTCCCCAGCGTGACCGTTTCCCGTAAGGCGAAACGGCCACGCCCCTCCACCGAGTCGTTAGACTCACAGGAGGCAACACCCCTGAAGATGGTCGCTAGGCCATCTTCCGGGGTTCCTAAAGCTGTTGCCCGAAAGGAGGACAGCAACAAAGGAGCTTCGGCTCCTTTGCCCACGCCCCGAGGTGTATCGAGTGGCTCGGAGACGGTTGTTCCCTCGAAAAGAGGGCCCCCCGCCTCCGAAGCCGCAACGCCCGCCTAAGGTTTCGAGGCGGAGGGAGGAAAAGACTCGCATGGCGAGCCCAACCTTCCCCAATAAGTCCTTGAAGGCGACAGCACCTTCAGCGCTTTGTCCGGCCAACAGCGCCCTGGGTTCTGCCCCCGGGAAGCGTACGGCCATTCCCGTGAGGGTCTTCAGTTCGAGGCGGGCCCCCGCGTCTCCTCCGAGCTAGGCCTGGAGGGCATATTCCTTGAATGGAATTGCCATGGACTCCGGGCCAACTGGGAGGAGCTGCGGAGGCTCGTCTCGTCCCGTTCCCCGTTAGCTATCTTTTTGCAGGAGACAATGCTAGGCGCGTGCCCCCTGCCCGCCCTCCCGGGGTATAAGGGTCTTGCGACCCCACCACTGCGGGATGGCCGGGCTGGGGGATACGCCGTTTACACCCGGCATGATGTCTCCATTCTTCCTTTCTCTTTAGATACCTCCTTTCAGGTAGTGGCTGTGCAGCTGCACCTGGATAGGAGGTATACTATCATTTCTGTGTACATTCCACTGTCAGCTGACTTCGACGCGGGGGACTTCCGCCGCGTCGTGGCACGGTTGCCGAGGCCTTATCTCTTGCTTGGAGATCTAAACGGCAGGCATCCTCTCTGGGGAGATTACTCCATAAATCCCAGGGGACAAGTCCTTGCTGATCTGATCGAAGAGCTTGAGATGGGTTGTTTGTTAATTCAGCCTATTATTAGGCTGTAGTGTAACTACGGCGACTTTTGCCCTAGTAGGCAATTGCCAGATAAGCCTCTAAAATAAAAAAACAAATATCAACTGGACAATATTTGGTAATGATTGGGCCCCCTCCCCCAAATCATCTTGACCCACCACTTTATTTGCCCCTTGGAACTAGACATATTGTAAGCTATCCTTGAATGATCTTTCAACATAAACCAGACTTGCTATTAACTAAAATGTAAACGATTCTTGTGATAGGCATTAATTACTCTTAGCTACATGTGTATAAGGGTAGACTACTTTCGAGATGCACCCAATCCACATTTTCACCTGACCTTTCCTTTTTAATGAACCTCTTAATTTTTTTGGCAAGCAATAAATAACCTTATTATTATTTTTTGTCCCATTATAAAATTCAAGTTGTCAAATGGTTTTGCAAACTATTTTTAAATGTCTGTTCTCTAAATTTTCTCTTGAAAGATTTATAATATCCATTGGTGGTCCCCGTATTTAAAGGGGATTAGGCTTGCTATTCCTATTTTTCACTATTCCTGTTTTTTATTTCTTCATCTGTCTACTCCTCCTCTTATGCCTATCATATTTTTTAAACTGCTCTTTCATTAAGGTTTTTCTCCTGGCGAAAGAAATTCTAGATTTTATATTACAAAGAATTATAAATTCATTAGAAGGCAGAATTTACCCTTGATAGCTGAATTAGTTTTGAATTGAGATATGTAACCATGATTAAATTAAACTGATGTTTTGCGCTCCCATTTAAGAATATTTTTTTTCTATTTCAGATGATCCCCAATTTACTGACCTAGTCAGACAAGCAGAAGTAGCGATAGACAGCACAATATACCCAGAAAGAATATTTCAAGGTTCTAGTGGAAGCTATTTTGTTAAAAACAATCATAGTGTAAGTAACAGTTGTATTGTCTGATTTATAGAAGAAAAATTATTTTAAAAAAATATTCTAATCAACCCCTTTTCCCCAAATAGTCAGTGTACATCAATGCCATTAAAAACTTACCAACCTCTTTTACCTAATCAAGCACAAACCTGTACTATTTTTTTTCACATTTGTCCTTTATAGAGAGAGGGGGGAGGTTATCTGCAGTACACCCACTCGCAAATCCCCCCTCCATGCACACTCGTCTATCATGCATATCATTTTATTGCTGCTCAGTTAATCCTTTCTCTCTTGAACACAGAACCTTTCTGGCCCATCGTAGCCTCCTCACCGCCTTGTGCTAACACCTTTCTCAAATAACTCTCCTCTCCCTCAAAGAATTGGGTTCAACTAGATAGAGCTGCTTCTTCTGGCCTCGGACCCGGGCTTTTAATTAGTTGTGTGGTCTCTGGGAGCAAGGAGACAAACACGCCACTCTAAATTTATTTCCCTCAAATATATATAATAGAAAATAATTGGCACAACTATTATATATCTATATACAGAACTAGCCACAATTAATGGAGTGGACATTGGACAACAAATTTATGGCACTTATTAACAAACTTTGGGGTGTCCCCTTTTCACAGAATTACTAGTTTTATAAATTAACTTAATGGCAATGGTTTAGATGACTTATAGAGTGACCTATACTGACAGGCTGCTTACACTCCTTCCTAGGAAGGAGGTCTTCAGCGACACTGTTTCACTATTCAGGAACTAAGAGATAGGAAAAGACTAAACAAACTCCAGGGATGACTATAGGCAGTGAGAGGGGCACAAGGCAGTCTACAAAAAGAAATCAACATAAACAAATTATGCCCACTCCACAATGCTGCTGTCGGCGTGATCACTGTGCAGTGTGCACCAAGGCACCTTTTAACCAATCCCAAATACTGCACAAAAATACAGATAACCAGTTTCCATCCCATCTTTTCTGCCTAATTAATGCCCCATAGGTTAACCTCTAGAGGTGAATGTCTGTGGCCCATCTCTATAGTCCAGCGCCTACAGTGTGTTGTTTTGAACTGGCTCATTGCATACTCAAACAGGCATCCGCAGTGGTTACTAGAAACCAGTCTTCTGGTGTCTTTCTCAGGTTTTTGGTCAGTTCACCAATGAAAACCAGCTAAATGGAACATTCACAGATGGAGTCAGCTCTGTTTTTGTCCAATCCTAGCCCCCTTCCTCCTGTGCTAACTCAGGTGCCCCTCAAACCTTCTTCTACAGGAGAGGAGGCTCTCTCCTCACCCCCTTCTTTGGAGGCGCCTTCAGGCAACTCCTCCCTGCAAGTGGCAGTTCCTCCTTTCCCATTACAGGGAACTGCCAAGAGAAGGCCCTGTAAGGGGTGCAGCGATTTGCCATCCTGGCCGCTGTGCTGACGGGATCCAGCTTAGCCACTCTTCCTTCCTTCAGATAGCCTGTATTTCTCCCACAGCTTTCTCTGGTCAGCCTCTAATTTCATGAGTAGATGCTGACCTTCTTCTCGGCTAACCGTCCCGGATCGGGGCTGAGGGGGGAGGGAACAATGTTCCCTAACCCCTGAGCTCCGGTTCGGGATGTTTTTTTTTAACAACCTGCTTCATCCCCACCTATACCTTCCTCACATCCCTTTTCCTCTCCTCTTAACATTGTAACAATTTTACGCTGTGTCTAAGGTGGAGCCGCCATGCCGATGGAGTGCCAGGCCACCAGGCGGGAGGGGTGGTTCCAAATGGCGGCGCCGGGCTCTGCCCGGCCTGCAAGCACCTCTTGCAGTGCGGGCAACTGTGAGAAGTGGTGAGCTATTGCGTCCCGTGTAAAAAAGAGGGTCACTATGCCCAATGATGAATATAACCCCCCCAACCCCAACTTCCCCTGTAATATCAATGGAGCCGCCCTCGGGCACCTCCACCGAAAAAATGGAGGTACCCCTCCTTGTGCTTGCTCAGGGGACCCTCCATACTTCTTTAACCAGAGAGCAGGCTTACTCCTCGCCTACGCCTACGGGTGTAGGGGACTCCCCCTCACCCCTTTCTCTGGAGGTGCTTTCGGGCACCTCCCTATTTCCAGCGGCAGTCCCTCCTTTTCTTTCTAAGGGGACTGCCAAGAAAGTCAGCAGGCAGCATGTTGCTGACCGCCCCTCGTGTAAGCGGCTTGGTAGGGCAAACCCCCTTAGGGGGGAGAGGGAAGCCAGGCCCCTTTGGTCGCTTCCCTCAAAAGACCTGCTGGCACAAAAGACTCTTGACGCTGCCAAGGGAACCTGCGATGTCCTGGGAGGGGATGGCCAACTGGAGGCCCCTCCTGTGATAGACATGGTCCTTGAGGAAACCCAGCCTCAGATGGTAGGGCCTTCCATGGGGGGGAATCCGGGCTCGGCGCCAAACACCGAACCCAAATCCGCCCCTATGCAAGGTCCTCAAACGGTTAGGGTTTCTGAGGCAGTACAAGGAGGGGAGGGATCTCCTCCGACCTGTGCCCCTGTGACCACCAGGACCTTCTCCATTTCGGAGAAGGACCTGGCTGAGGCCGGTCCATCTGGCTTAGGGGCTTCTACCGCCGCAGGTGAGAAGCAGGTTCATTTCCCGCCCTCCTCTTCAAAAAAGAAAAGCACGAAAAAGACTCGGAGCTCCTCTCCATCCGCGGGGGCTGTGGGGACGGATGAGTCTGCTGCCACTTTGGCAAGCGACCAAGCCAAGACCAGCACATCCGTCCCCTCTGCCCCCCCAGTTGCGGAGCCCCTGACTAAGACCAAAAGTGCACAGGGCGGAGCCTCGATGACATCGGGGCCCCTCATTCAGAGGTTACCTGGCGTTTTCGAGCCCGCTGGCTTCAAGCGCTTCCTCGTTATTCGCTCCACTGATGGCACCATGTTGTCCAAGGGCAACATGATCCATCAGAGGAGAGGATTAGCTAGTTCAATTGGTAGAGAACCGAAAAAGACCCGTTTCTCGGACGGGAGCATTCTGTCGAATGCGGCGAATCCCGCCGAGGCGGCCACGATAAGTGCTCTTCGGACACTTCATGGCACCCCGGTGAGTGTGACCCCGCACTCTACCATGAACTTTGTGAAAGGAGTAGTTTATGTGAGGGAACTCGTTGATTACTCCATTGAGGACATCACCCTAGAACTGGCGACCATGGGTCGGTCAAGGTCGAACGTGTGATGAGAAAACAGGGAGGGGCCTCGAGACCCACCCCTACACTCTTCGTCACGTTCGACTGTGACAAGCTCCCCGAGTCGGTGCGTGCCGGTTGGTACCGCCACCGCGTGAAGGCATTCGTGCAACTGCCGCGGCGGTGCTATTACTGTCACCGCTTCGGCCATACGAATGGTTCTTGTAGACTTGCAAAGTCAGGGTCACCCGAAGTTTGTGTAAATTGCTCCAAGGCCGCACACGATAAGTCAAAATCGTGTGTGACCAAGTGTGTCAATTGCGGAGAGCCGTACCCCGCTTCTTCGAAGCAATGTGGTGCATATCTCCTTGAGAAAGAAATCCTGGCCGTTCAGGCCCAGGATCGACTCTCATTCCGCGAGGCTAAGGACTTGTTCCTGGCGCGCCCGGCTCTGCCTGGGACGTCATTGGCCTCAATAGTTAGAAAGGCACCCTCTGCTCCTGGCCCATCCAGGCCAACGAGCACGGTTGTTTCTGCGCCCATTCGGAGCTCTTTTTCGGGCTCTACTCAACCCGGCTGCTCCCCCTGGTAAAGCTGGCGGCAAAAAGGGTTCACACCCAGCCCCGGCTAAAACCAGGGCTCCCCCCTCTTCTCCCAGCGTGACCGTTTCCCGTAAGGCGAAACGGCCACGTGCCTCCACCGAGTCGTTAGACTCACAGGAAGCAACACCCCTGAAGATGGTCGCTAGGCCATCTTCCGGGGTTCCTAAAGCTGTTGCCCGAAAGGAGGACAGCAACAAAGGAGCTTCGGCTCCTTCGCCCACGCCTAGTGGTGGAGCGAGAGGCTCGGAGGCGGTGGTTCCTCGAAAAGATTGCCCCCCCCGCCTCCGAAGCCGCAACGCTAAGGTTTCGAGGCGGAGGGAGAAAAAGACTCGCATGGCGAGCCCAACCTCCCCCAATAGGTCCTCGAAGGCGACAGCGCTTTGTCCGGCCAACAGCGCCCGGGGTTCTGCCCCCGGGAAGCGAATGGCCATTCCCGTGAGGGTCTTCTGTTCGAGGAGAGCCCCCGCGTCTCCTCCGAGCTAGGCCTGGAGGGCATATTCCTTGAATGGAATTGCCGTCGACTCTGGGTCAACTGGGAGGAGCTGCGGAGGCTCGTCTCGTCCCGTTCCCCCTTGGCTATCTTTTTGCAAGAGACCATGCTAGGCGCATGCCCCTTGCCCCCCTTCCCGGGGTATATGGGTCTTGCGACCCCACCAACGCGGGATGGCCGGGCTGGGGAATGCGCGGTTTACACCTGGCATGATGTCTCCGTTCTGCCTTTCTCTTTAGATACCTCCTTTCAGGCAGTGGCTGTGCAGCTGCATCTGGATAGGAGATATACTATCATTTCTGCGTACATTCCACCCTCAGCTGACTTCAACGCGGGGGACTTCCGCCGCGTCGTGGCAGGGTTGTCGAGGCCCTTTCTCTTGCTTGGAGATCTGAACGGCAGGCATCCTCTCTGGGGAGATTACTCCATAAATACCAGGGGACAAGTCCTTGCCGATCTGATCAAAGAGCTTGAGATGGGTGTCCTAAACGTGGATGAGTTTACGCATCACTGCCTTGACCTATCTTTGTGCTCTTCGGATGCACAGCCTGATTTTGATTGGGGGGTGGTCGATGACCTCCATGGTAGCGATCACTTTCCCATTCAAATATCATTTTCAGAGCTACTGCTGCCTGAGAGCCCACCTCGGTGGTGCTTGGCGCAGGCGTGGTGGCCTGCATTTCAGGAAATGACTGAATTCTCTATCTCAGTCAAGGAGTTTAGGTCGGTAGATGAGGCCGTTGAGTTCTTCTCCGGCAACCTCATCGCCGCGGGCCTGACTACTATTCATAAGACGTCTGGCCGTTTTGCACACCGACTACTCCCATGGTGGTCGGCCGAGTGTGAGACAGCCCTCAAACAGAAGCGTTATGCCTACATGCGCTATAAGCGCCACCCGAACGATTTCACTGTCGCTGAATTTCTGCATTTTAAGCCTGCAGAGGTCACCAAAATGCAGGCTATCAAACTAAGCTTCTCTTAGTTTCGCTTGAGCCCCCAAATAATAATGAGGAATGGAAGGACCTTCCCCTGACTGGTACCCCTTTGAAAGCCAAGATCGCCATCTCCTCAGAGAATGATGTTGCTATGGCTTGTCTGTTCCATCTAGGGACTCCTTCTGGCAGTAGAGCGGAGTGGGTTCATTCCCAACCCTCTTATTGCAAAGGGCAGGAAGAAAAGACTAGGAGGACTAAGGGTTCCTCTCCCTCGGTGTGGGTCTCAGGGACGGATGGGTCCACTGCTGCAAGTAGGCAAAATTTGGCATGTCCAGCCATGAGGCACCCTTGGGTATGGGGCCCAAACTAAAACCAAAGTTGCAAGTGCGCTGAGCGGAGCCTTGATTACTTCAGGGTCCTTGCTTGAGAGACTACCTGGCCTTTTTTAGCCCCCTGGCTTTAAAAGCTTTCTGGTTATTCATTGCACTGATGGCAGCATGTTGGCCAGGGGAAACATGATCAATCAAAGGAGAGCATTATCTAGTTTGATTGTTAGAGAGCCAAAAGTGACCCATTTCTCGGATGGGAGCTTTCTGATGAATGCGTTGGATCCCTCTGAAGTGATCATGATTAGTACCCTTTGGACATTTAATGGCTCGCTGGTGACTGTGACGCCGCACTTTACCATAAGCTTTGTGAAAGGCGTGGTTTACACTACTGCGTAAAGGCATTCGTGTCACTGCTGTGGCGGTGTTACTACTGTTCTATGAATCGCTGGTGTAGATGTGCAAAGTCCGGTTTACCAGAAGTCTGTGTAAGTTGCTCCAAGGCTTTACATAAGTTTCTATCCTGTATTGCCAAGTGTGTCAATTGCAGAGACCTTCGCCCTGCTTCTTTTAAGTAATGTGGTGTGTATCTCTTGGAGAAGGATACCCTGGCCAATCAGGCTGCGGAACCTCTTTCATTTCATGAGGCAAAGGACTTGGTCCTTGCACTCCCTGGAATGTCTTATTCCTCAATTTTAAAAAAGTACCCTCTGCTCCTGGCTCCTCCAGGCCTGCCTACCAACATGGTCGTTTCCGCTCCTATTCAGAACTCTTTGTAGGTTCTACTTACCCCAGTCACTTCCCTGGTAGAGCTGGCAGTACAGAGAGTTCACACACACTCACTTAAAACTAGCCCATCCACACACACTCCCCCAGTGTGACTGTTTCCCGTAAAGTGAAACGGCCAGGCACTTCTACTAAGTCATTAGACTCACAGGAGAGAATGCCCTTGAAGGTGGTTGTGTGGCCATCTTCAAGGGTTCCTAAAGCTGCCTCCCTGAAAGGAGATGGCACCAGGGCAGCTTCTGCTTCTACACCCCCACCCAAGGTTGAAATGGTAAATCTTCCAAGGAGGGCCCTCTGGATTTGAAGTTGGTGTGTACTCACAAAGCGAGAGTGGAATGCAACTTACTCAGTCTAAACCTGTCCTACAAGGATTCTCCACCTCTGGGGGTAAAGTCCAGTTGGCATCTTTTGGCAATATCACGATCTGCATTGAATGACTGGCAGAGTGTGGAGAAAAGGGTCCGATCCCATTCTCGTCGAATGGGAGGGGGATCCTGCAAAGTACTTGCCACAAATCCTTTTGACTTTTTTTTTCCACACCTCTGCAAGAAGGTTCTTCTATTTCAGTGAAGATACATATGCCTGCCAGGAAGAGTGACGGGCATGTTTCAAAACATACTGGAACCTAGCCCTAGCTCAACGAAATTGGCGTTTCTGTTTGAGGGCCATTTCACACACTGCTGACCACCACAGAAGCAGTTTGCACGCAAAACTGCCAGACCACATTCATGGACTAGTATTTAGACTTGCAGTCGACCTAACCTCAACTGTGACTCAAGAAATCAGTAATTTCATGAAATGTGGAGTGCCGCAGGCGCGGCACTTTACTGTGATGACTGCATTGCCACCCAGACTGTTTGGCACATTCTTGTTTAATGTCTGTCTGGGTGATCTTCAAGGTACATTACTTGTCTCGGTACTGGTATGAGCGGGGTTGTACCACTTGTTCCTTGTACTTGGGACTAGTTCATATACACATTCTTGTGGACTGTCTATTTTATTTGAGTTTGCTTGTTGTACGTCTCATGTTTCTGTTCCGGGGGGGTAGGTGGGCCTCTCCCCAATGCCAGAGCATGCTTCCTTGTTTTTTGTAATTTTGATTAGTGACTTATGCCTTTAAAGGCAGTTGCCATATGGGAGGGTGGGGGGTGGGGGCTCAATCAGGCGCTACATCTTTACACAGTAAAGCTTGTTGCAATATATCATTTGGTACAAGTGATAAGTTATTCTGAGATTGGATATCTCCTTGGTTTGTAGTAGCCATGATACCCTCCTGCCACAAGCCGGGTGGATGGTGAGATTTGCTGTAGGGATTGTGTGAAATGAATGCTCTGAGGGTGCCAAAGTGTCTCCCAGAACTATGTGAATGGTTCAGTATTTCGCTCATCATCATAGGGATCAAGTCAGCCCTCCAGACTTCCTAGCTAAGAAAATGGGAGAATGCCATTGAGAATTTAGTTTGTGTGCCATTCACTGCCACTGTTCCTGTGGATCTATTCTCCAATGCCTCAACCTTTGCGCATGTTACTTGTCCCATTACCTGGACACACACTTTACTAGAGATGGCTTCTTGCACTCACAATTGTGGCATAATAAACTTTGGGGAGTAGACTCTAGGTATATTTGAGGAGTAGGGAGCTATTGTATTTTAGTTAAATAATTTAGATACCTTTTTGTATTTGCTTATTATATTCTGAATACATCACAGGAAGGCTTTATCTGGACTTTTCTTCTTTTTTTTTGCAGAAAACCATAGCAGTATTTAAGCCCAAAGATGAAGAACCATATGGTCGTCTTAATCCAAAGTGGACAAAATGGCTACATAAAGTTTGTTGTCCCTGTTGTTTTGGACGCTCCTGCCTTGTCCCCAATCAAGGATACCTCTCTGAAGCTGGAGCATCCTTAGTAGATGTAAAACTGAATCTTAATGTTGTTCCAAAGACGAAGGTAAAAAAAAGAAAAGTTGTGCAATCTTATTGCTCATTGCTGTTTTATTTAGCTTCATTTTGCAAGCTTTTCTTTATTATGAAAGCTATTGTGGAACTATGATAGAAGAAATATTAAGTTTTGCAGACTCGATACAGGTGACATAAAAAATGGTCTTTCCAAACATTCAGGAATGCCTTATTTTTACTTCATATTAGTGATTAATATTCCTTTTAAAATGTTATTCTTTAAAATTGTGGCATAACTTTTGCTTTTGGTAAAATAATCAAAAGGGTAATAGATTATAAAAATACATAGGTAGTACAAGAAAGTTTTCAATAAATATTTGAAGTTATAAATCATCCTGCTCTTTAGTTTTTGTGATTTTAATTATTTTTTTTAGGACCCCTTTTTCCATCACTAGTTCTAAATGCTCCAGTACTAAACCAGTAAATAGTTGGTTAGTTTTAATGTAGCCATTTTTTTCTCATGATTTAATTTTTTGGCTCCTTCTTTTGAATGCCTTGATTGACCCTTTCAAGGGAATAAATATGGCATTCTCTCAAGGTTGTAGATGTTACCTCCCATGTCCCTATCCTCTCTTTATGTTCTTTTGTCTCTAACAATGATTTGTTTAATTTTTAATGATTAACTTTTGTTTTTCAGGTGGTGAAACTTGCCAGTGAGACGTTTAATTATTCAAGAATAGACAGGGAAAAGTCGAGAGCCAAAAGGATGGTTTCAGAGCGGTTTCCTCGAGTAGGGAGACATTTTCACAGGATAGGTCTTCCCAGGAAAGTTGGATCATTTCAAGTCTTTGTAGAGGTAAATTTTTAAAAGGATTTGATTGTAGGTTGGGTAGGAAGGAATACCCATATCCTCGGTACATGTCATAAAAGGTGACAAACCCAGGGAATAGGTTCCACTGGCCTAGGAAAAACTGTACACTTGAAAGGTTTGTTCCTGTGAGCATAATCTACAGTGGCAGTAGTTGGGGGGTGGGGGGCTGTTGCAGATGCTACCCATCCATGCTGGTGGTAGTATTAACGCATGCCAACCCTAACTTGTGGGAAAGTGGTTGATGGTGATGAATTCACCCACACACAATGTGTTAATTTCTCCCCAGGATCAGATGACCCCCGCCCCCTCCCACCACTTGAGAGATTAAGGGAGAAAGCTTTTGATCCTACAGCCTGTGATGTAGGCCCCCTTCCCCGTTACCACAAATAAGTGGGGCCACCCCTTCTGTGAGCATCCTGAGGGACTGTTTCAAGAGTACTGATTGTCACTTTTAAAACGGCTACAAGGTACTTGGTGTAGGCTAATCCATAAACTATATAAGATATTTATTTACAAACCCATGTAGACCAAATGCCCTGGCCGGGGATACCCTGTGTATAGTACTACACCTGGTACTTTGATTGGCACATCCTTGCAGCCCAACTGCCAATGGGAAGGCCTGGCTCACTAGGTTAACTTGAACTTTTCGACTATTACATTTCCCCTCTCCCCCTATGCACCCACTTTTTTCTAAGATTATTTCCTCATTTCCTCTATCTTGGTTTAAGAACCTGACCAGGTACCACAAAGAGGCTTCAGAACCTCTATAAACAACACCTTTCAACTCACATTTTGCAAGAGACCAGGTTTGATTGCTACTGGGTATTGGGGCATCATTAATGGAAAGATTGTTTTGCACCAATAACACATTCCCTGCGCCTAAGGGGTTGACCATTCTGCAGGGCAATAAGGCTTTACTTCTTATGGCAGGCAGACTTAACTGCCTTTTGACTTCAGATCTTTGATGTCTTGTCCAAGTTTGGTATGACTTAGTAAGGGAACCACTCTTGTCACCAAGCCTTCCCTAGCTGTGCATTTGGAAGCTACTGCCTTTGGGGAGCAATTCTGCACATCCTCTGTAGAATGTCGCCTTGTCTATTAGAGATATACCACTCTCTCTGGCACGTAGTGCATTATGCACTTGTATGCGCAAGTCCAGCGTCTCCATTCTTTGCTACTGGATCTCATTTCATCCCTTACCCATCTAGATGGTGCCAATGCCACTGTAAGATGCCAATCATGCTCTAAGCCAGGCCTGAGCAACCCATGGCATGTGTGCCAAACGTAGCGCGCTAACAACTTCTTACCGGCATGCAAAGTCAAATGCTTACCTGACAAACTGAATAAATTTATTCCCAATTTCTTTTTATGGCAACCGCAAATGGTAAGACCTGTTATAAATTATGGGATATCAGTGATGCAGCAACAGAAGTCTCATTGATTGTAAAAGAATAAAAGGTCTACAATTTTTCTTTCTTTAGTTGGGATTTTTGCTTAAATGCTAAAATGGCAAAAATTAACTTCTGTTTAATATAGTTTTGTAGTTAAAATAACTTTATATTTATCTGGGATTTTTATCTATCATTCATACGAGATTCTAAATCAATAAAAGAATAGTCATCTGTAATTTTATTTCTTGTTATGTTTAGTCAAGTAAAATGATTGAGAGTTTGGGCATTGTTATATATTGACCCATGCTAAAATCTTTTAGCCAAGATTTGGAGGATTTGGTCACGCACACTTAAAAAGGTTGCCCACCCATGCCCTAAACCTTTGGGGTTTGGGACGAGCAAACCTCTTCGAGAGTTTGACCTAGCTTTTGGGGGCCTATGGCGCTGCTGGTTCTAGCCAGAATGCACAGCACTACACCACTGTGTTTTTCGATCTGGAGAAGGCCTATGATGCCGCATGGCCATACAGTATCATGGAGACTCTCCACACGATGGGGGCAAGGGGACGCCTCCCAATCTTAATATCTGAATTTTTGCGAGATCGTAGATTCCGCGTACTGGTGGGGGATCCCTCTCCTGCCCAATGGAGCAGGAATAGGGTGTCCCCGCAAGGAAGTGTCCGGAGTGTCACTCTCTTTGCCCTGAGCATCAACGGCATCACCTCGGTGCTGCCGGAAGATGTTCTCGCTACGCTCTACGTGGACGACCTTTCGATCTCTTTTGGCGCGGCCCAGATGCCAACTCTGGAGCGTCGACTCCAACAGGCATTGAACCGAGTCTCTCGCTATGCCGAAGCGCACAGGTTTCGGTTTTCCTTGGCCAATAATAAGTTGGTGCATTCTGCCGCCATCCGCGGGTCCACCCTGACCCAGCCTCGTTTCTAAACGGGGTTCGCCTGGAAGTGTTGGACTCGCACAGTTTCCTTGGTCTTATTTTTGACCGACGCCTCACCTGGGAGGCTAATATTCGCAGCCTTAGGGTCTCTTGTACCCGCGCCATGGATATTCTTCGCTCTGTGACGTTCAGCGCCTATAGGGCTACTGCCCTACTTTTTTATCGATCCTTTGTTCGTTCTAAGCTCGACTACGGATGCGAGTTTTATGCATCTGCAGCCGAGCGTGTATTATGGAAGGTGGACTCGATCCACCACACCGGCCTTCCTCAGGTTCGCCAATGAGAGCCTACTTGTCGATGCTTGGGAGATGTCACTCGCTCTGCGCCGTGCACAGTGCATTATTCGCCTGTACGCGCGAACACGGCATCTCCCTCAGTCGAGAACAGCTCTGGCTGCATCCGCAGCTGATCTCGATGGTGCCTATGCCACCGAGAGACGCCAGTCATACCCTAAGCCCTTTGGGTTTAGGGCCAGGAAACTCCTTCGAGAAGTAGATATAGCTCTCGGGCCGGTGGCTACCCTGGTGGATACCACCCTTGACTATTTGTCGCCACGCATCTGCTCGCAAAGCTTGTACAGCGCCGGGAGTATTGCGTTCTGCTTTTATGGAGCATACTTCCGTCATGCTGGAACTGTACTAGTATATACGGATGGCTCCAAGTCCCAAGAGGTGGTCAGCTTCCACTCCGTATCCCCTCTGTTTGAAGTCAACTGGACTCTGCCAAGTGCTGCGTCTGTCTTCACGGCCTAGGTGGTTGCAATACACTGCTCTGTAAAGGATATAACGCGACGTGCCCGGTTCGGAGACGGATTGTGTTTTATAGGGACTCACAAAGTGCCTTGAGTGCTCTCCTCGGGGCATTGGAATCTCCGAATCCCCTGGTTCATTATATCCGTGACGCCACGGTTTTGTCGAGCCCGATCAGCGCTTTGGGCGCTGATAGGGCTACTACCCTACTTTTTTATCGATCCTTTGTTCGTTCGAAGCTCGACTACGGATGCGAATTTTATGCATCCGCAGTCGACCGTCTATTTCGGAAGGTGAATTCGATCCACCACACCGGCCTTCGCCTTGCGACCGGTGCCTTCCGCACTTCCCCCATTGAGAGCCTGTTGGTTGATGCTGGGGAGATGCCACTCGCTCTGCGCCGCGTGCAGTGCATCGCGAGCCCGGCGCCTTCCTCAGTCGCCAACAGCTTTCACTGTATCCGCAGCTGATCTCGACGGTGCCTATGCCGCCGAGAGACGCCAGTCATACCCTAAGCCCTTTGGGTTTAGGGCCAGGAAACTCCTTCGAGAGGTAGATATAGCTCTCGGACCGGTGGCGCCCCTGGTTCTGCCCAAGACGCCACCCTGGAGGGTACCACATTTGTCTATTTGTCGCCACGCCTCTGCCCCCAAAGCTTTTACGGCGCCGTGAGTATTGCGTTCGACCTTTTTGGAGCACACATCGTGTCACGCTGGAACCGTGCCAGTGTATACGGATGGCTCCAAGTCCCAAGAGGGGGTCGGCTTCCACGCCGTATCCCCTCTGTTTGAAGTCAGCGGGGCTCTACCAGGCGCTGCGTCTGTCTTAATGGCCGAGCTGGTGGCAATACACCACTCAGTACGGGAGATTACGCGACGTGCCCCGTTCGGAGACCGGATTGTGATCTATAGCGACTCACAAAGCGCCCTGAGTGCTCTCGGGGCATTGGAATCTCCGCATCCCCTGGTTCGCGATATCCGTGACGCCACGGTTTTGGCGAGCCGGGCAGATGTCGAGATTATCTTCTGCTGGGTTCCTGGACATGTAGGAATTGCGGGGAATGAGCCACCCGACGAGGGCGCCAAAGAGTCAGTTTCGCTCTTCCTCACATGATTACATGGCAGGAATACGGGCAGCTCTCCCGGCTTCTTGGCAAAGATGATGAGAGACGTTCTAGGCGAACTTAAAGTTGCGTGCCATTGAGACGTGATTGTTCCCATGGACCTAAGCCCTAATGACGCGATCGCTTCAGGCTGCTTTCTGTCGTCTCCGAATTGGACACACTGGCGGGACGCACCGCCATTTGATCGAGCGCTCGCCTGCGCCTTATTGGTACGACTGCGTTGGCCTTCCACCCAGACTGTTCGGCGCATTCTTGTTGAATGTCCCAGTCTGGGTTTTCTTCGCGCATGTTACCTAAGAGCGGGGTCGCTACCGCTTGTCCCTTGTATTCGGGACTGCTTCTTGCACACGGACTTGCGGACTATAAGACTTTTTGGAGGCTCCACTTTATTTGACTCTATTTTGGGTCGCATGTTCCTACGTTGGGGGAAGGCGGACCTACCCCCGACGCCGGAACGCGCTTCCTTCTTGCTTTCTTAAATCCTTTTTTTATTGTTTATTTTTTTAATATAACCTAGTCGTAGGCTGTGGTGAGTAGGCTTTTGCCCTAGTAGGCAGTCGCCAGATGGGCTCGTAAAATTTAAACAAATGTAAAAAATTAGCCGGAAATCCACCATTAAGGGTGCCACTGTTGAACATTTGTCCCCACACTTCGCTCCAAATGCTTCTACAGCATCAGGAGTATTGCATTTCTTGGATCACATGTCTCACACTGGAGCCATGCCTGTTTACAGGGATGGTTCCAAAATCCCAAGGAGAGGTTCAGCTTCCGCATCTTACACTTCTTTTAAAGGCAATGTAGCCCTCTCAGGCTATTCACTGTTGAGCTGGTTGCAATTTGAATCTCCATACCCCTTGGTTCACAGTATCTGTGACGCCAGGGCTGCTGCAGGCCAGGAAGATTTCAAGATTATCTTTTGCTTGGTTCTTGGACATGTAGAGATTGCAGGGTGAGGGTGTTGATCACTCTACATACTGAGGAACCTGACTACTGTTTTGTTCTTCCTCCCCACTGACCTCATGTCACTAATCAGGTCAGCTCTTCAGGCTGTATGTCAAAAAAAGTTGGGAGATGGCCTTTAGGAATTTAAAGTTTTCTGCCCTTGCACAGCAACTATTCATGTAGACCTAAGACTTCAAGTCTATTTTTGTTGCCTCCAAATCGGACACAATGCGCCATTTGTTGAAGCTATCCCATCAACCTTATTGTCACAACTGCTTGGTCTCAAAGGTCTTGTTCTGGACGAGGTTCACACCCAGGTTCTTTCCTGGTACCAGAATGAGTTGGTTTACTACTGCTTGTCCCTTGTACCCAGGATGTGTTTGCACACTCTTAACTGGAGCCGGGTACATTTTTTGGTAGAGGCCTCCACACAATATTTAGTCGTTTGGGTATTGGATAAATGCTCAGGGAGCTGAGGAAGTAGCTCTCACTCGGGCACCTTCTCATGCTTTTTTTTCCGTAGTCGTGGTTGGATTTTCTTTCTCAGTTTTGGGTTTGTTTATTTGATCACTTTTTATGGAATTATAATTAATGTAACCTAAAATAAACGATTCTAACAATCTTTAAATTCAGCAGTTTTGACTATGATGGCAGTCGGCCATTGATCTCATAAAATAAAAAATGCTTTAGTTGTGGATAGTTCAACAAACGCTGGTTTGTGACGCTCCCCCTTTGAGAAAAAAAACACTACATGATCATGCCTTTTCCTTCTTTTTTTTAAGTCTCGGTTCGATTTTTGTTTGGTTGTTTGTTTTTATTGCTGTTTTTAGTATAATATTGAACTAACCTAAGATTAATGGCAGTCACCCATTGAGCTCCTAAAAAAAAGAGAAAAACCCCTCGGATTGTGAACAGGTCAATGATCGTTCGTTTGTTTTTATCCCCCCCCTCCCGGCCCATAATACCCGGGCACCCCTCAATGACTGGTTTCTGATACCTTTGAGAGGCCCTTGCCATTCTGATCTTTATTTAAATTTAATTACTTGCTGAAGGGATCTTGTCCACGAGGGGCGAACCGCGCAACTTACCTCCCCACCTTCATCTAAAGGATGTAATAATGTTAAAAACTTATCTTGAGGGATAATAAAAAGTTGAAACGTTAGTTGATTATAAACTTCCATTTTCCTCTTCTGATGTACCCTGTAATGTTAAGATAAAGGGGGTAGGTACTCGAATTGTTTGATTCAGTATACATTTACTCATTCTTTTATTATTTTTGAAGGGGTTCAAAGATGCAGATTATTACTTGAGGAGGTTCGAGGCTGAGCCCTTGCCAGAATCGACGGGCCGCAACTTTCAATACCAATTCGAGCGCCTTGTTGTCCTCGACTACATAATCCGCAACACTGACCGAGGAAATGACAACTGGCTCATCAAGTACCATAAACCTGACGTTTCCGACGAAGATGCAGAGGTTAGAGTCCCACAAGAAGTCTTTGTTTTGTTGTTTTTTAGTAGGTTAATACCCTCTTTGGTTGCTCTTAATTTAAAATTGAACTAGAGTAGCTGAAAATTTTTGAAATTGTGAGAGAGAGAGATGCTTGCGGATGGTAAGAAAGTCAAAAGTAGATGGCGAGACTACCATGATGAGCTGTATGTATAATGTGACTGAAAGATGAAGCAAATGCGAATAGGATTGGCTTCCATGGAATTAATTATGCAATAAAGTGATGGTTTTATTATTTTTTTCCCACGACTATCCCTCAACCATTTGTCTACCTGCACTTGGTACCAGGAGGAACTGTACTCATATGGACAGAGTACCTACGAGGGGCGGTCAATAAGTTTTGCGAATCGGTAGGGCAAAACAGAGGAAGGGGGATGGCTGTTTGTGGGGGTGTTAGAACAAGTTATGACCAGTCAGGACCTGCAGCCGCACGCTCCTACCTCGACTATTTAAGAAGCAGTTGCTGATGGCAGATCGTCAGTTACAAATTTTTCAACAATGGACAAGGTTGATCACCGCGTAGTGATCAAATTTTTGACCAAGGAAGGCAAGAATGCAAAAGAGATCCATAAACGCATGGTTACAGTGTACAACGACACCCCCCCCCCTTCCTATGCAACCATTACTCGCTGGAATAGGAAGTTCCGCCATGGTCGTGAGTCCCTTGAAGATGACCCCCGTCCAGGACACGTCAGACGTGACCAACGAGGACAATATGGCCCGTGTGGAGAGGATGATCCTCGAAAATCGACGGGTGAAGGTCGAAGAAATCGAGCGAGAACTTGGAATATCACATGGAAGTGCTATCAACATCATCCACGACAATTTGGCCATGACCAAGGTCTCTGCCCGTTGGGTCCCTAGAAACCTCACGTCCCATGATCGACTTCAACGTCGTCAAAGTCCACAAGGCCAGAGTTGAACAAGCTGCCCTGCGCAAGTGCGGATTCGAGGAGCTCAACCATCTCCCCTACAGTCCAGATCTGGCCCCTAGCGACTACTTTTTATTCCGCCAGCTCAAGGCTGCACTGCGTGGACGCCGGTTTGGGGACGATGAAGATGTCCAGCTCGCCGTCCAGAAGTGGATTGAACAGCAGTCGGGAGATTTCTGGTTGTCAGGAATTCGAAGCCTCAGGGACAAGTGGCGCAAGTGCATTGAAGTCGAGGGTAGTTATATTGAAAAATAATAAAACAATTTTCCTCATATCTCGTTTCCTTATATCCGAATTGTAAAACTTATTGACCGCCCCCTCGTATTAGTGACACCGCGTCACCAGGTTGAATTAAACCTTAACGAGGCCAAGGACAGAGGAAGATGTTGGTTCACTTCCTCACTCCTCTCAGCATTCCTTTTTTTTTTCTACACCGTCTAGGCTTAAAGACCTGACCAGCTATCTCATGCTGTGTCAGAAGAGAGGCTTTGGAACCTCTATAAACATAGCCCTTTAACGTCCGTTGGAGCGCAAAAAATGTGAATATCGCTTTTACCAGAATAACTACTTTCCTGAGTGTAATGGTCTGACCACCTTCCTTCGCCCGTTCTCGGGTGCACAAGGCTGTACTGCTTGTGGCAGGCGTATTTACCGTCTTGTTGGCTGTCAGGTCAACTAAAAATCTCTGGGTCGCTTCTCTTAGTTTGCCACAAAAGATCTTGGCCTTCCTGTCGCCCTGCCACTGAGTTAACTTCTGGTTTGTGTGCGTCGCTGTGCTAGGTTGTAAAAACTATCGTTGACGCACACAGGCTGGAACACCCCTGGAAAAGTCCGAAAATCCGAGACGGGAATTGCTGAATGCAGGATATTAACCTCCCCCCCCCTCCCTTCCTTTCAGTGGTCACAAGTGTAAGAAATTTTCTTGTTCGGCAGGCTTACAAAAGTTTGTAAAAAAATCATCTGTCCTCTTGTGTAAATCTTGGTCGGACGAGGCATCTAACGCCAGAACCATTTGGACCAGTCGAGGGACTCCTCTCCAACCTTCTGACTACAGCAAAGGGTTTTTCCTTTGCTATTTTCGTTAGATCTGAGCTGTCCGCCCAAAGCAGGACAGTACCAAATGAGCTTCTGCTCCCACGCCTCTAGCCAAGAGTGGACCGGGCGACTCGGAGATGCGGTGTCCTAGTTTCCGAAACCCGCCCGCCAAAAGTTTCGAGACGGAGGGAGGAAAAAATTCATAGGGAGCCCAACCTCACTTGTACTCCACGAAGGCCACAGCGCCCGGAGTTCTGTCTCCGCGAAGCTTACAGCCATTCCCTTGAACGTCTTCACTTCGAAGAGGTCCCCCGCATCTCCTCCGAGAGCATATTCAGAGATAACCCGGCGTTTTCGAGCCCGCTGGCTTCAAACGCTTCCTCGTTATTCGCTCCACTGATGGCACCATGTTGGCTAAGGCCTTTTGAAGAATGCGTCGAATCGCCCCGAGGCAGCCTGTGAGTGTGACGCCGCACTCTAACATGAACTTCGTGAAAGTAGTAGTTTATGCGAGTGAACTCGTGGACTACTCCATAGATGACATCACCTTAGAGCTGGCCGACCATGGGGCGGTCAAGGTCGAACGTGTGATGAGAAAACAGAGAGGGACCTCGAGACCCACCCCTACACTCTTAGTCACATTTGACTGTGACAAGCTCCCTAAGTCGGTGCGTGCCGGTTGGTATCGTTACCGCGTGAAGGCATTCGTGCCACTGCGGCGGAGGTGCTATTACTGTCACCGCTTCGGCCATACGAATCGCTCATGTAGACGTGCAAATCGTGTGTGGCCAACTGTGTCAATTGCCGAGAGCCGCACCCCGCTTCTTCGAAGCAATTTGGTGCATATCGCCTCGAGAAAGAAATCCTGGCCGTTCAGGCCCAAGATCGTCTCTCATTCCGTGAAGCTAAGGACTTTGTCCTGGCGCGCCCGGCTAGGCCTGGGACGTCTTACGCATCAATGCTAAGAAAGATACCCTCTACTCCTGGCCCATCCAGGCCAACGAGCACGGTTGTTTCCGCGCCCATTCTGAGCCCTTCTGCGGGTTCTACTCAACCCGGGCGCTGCCGTGGTAAAGCTAGCAGCACAAAGGGTTCACACCCAGCCCCGGCTAAAACCAGGGCTCCCCCTCCCCTTCCCTCAGCATGACCGTTTCCCGTAAGGCGAAAAGGCCACGCGCCTCCACCGAGTCGTTAGACTCGCATGAGGCAACACCCCTGAAGTTGGTCGCCAGGCCCTCTTCTGGGGTTTCTAAAGCTGCCCCCCGAAAGGAGGACAGCAACAAAGGAGCTACGGCTCCTTCGCCCACTCCTAGTGGTGGGCGAAGCCGCACCACTAAGGTTTCGAGGCGGAGGGAGGAAAAGACTCGCATGGCGAGCCCAACCTCCCCCAATAAGTCCTCGAAGGCGACAGCGCCTTCAGCGCATTGTCCGGCCAACAGCGCTCAGGGTTCTGCCCCCGGGAAGTGTACGGCCATTCCCGTGAGCGTCTTCTCTTCGAAGAGGACCCGAGCTAGGCCTGGAGGGCATATTCCTTCAATGGAATTGATGGAGAATCCGAGCAAACTGGGACGAGCTGTGGATGCTCGTCTCCCCCCATTCCCCTTTAGCTATTTTTCTACAGGAGAACATGCTAGGCGCGTGCCATCTGCCC
Organism: Ceratothoa steindachneri; assembly: GCA_963969495.1. Taxonomy (NCBI): domain Eukaryota; kingdom Metazoa; phylum Arthropoda; class Malacostraca; order Isopoda; family Cymothoidae; genus Ceratothoa; species Ceratothoa steindachneri. Next base: position 43,763,201 of record OZ018330.1, on the reverse strand, counting down.
GCCCTCGCGGGGTATAATGGTTTGGTGACCCCACCACCACGAGATAGGGGCCGGGCCGGGGGATGCGCGGTTTACACCCGGCATGTCTCCGTTCTTCTTTTCACTTTAGATACCTCCTCTCAGGCAGTGACTGTGCAGCTTCACTTGGATAGGAGGTATACTATCATTTCTGCGTACATTCCACCGTCAGCTGACTTCCGCCGCGTCGTGGCCCCGTTGCTGAGGCCCTTTCTGTTGCTTGAGATCTGAACGGCAGACATCCTCTGGGGAGACTACTCAATAAATCCCAGGGGACAATTCCTTGCCGATCTTATTCAAGAGCTTGAGATAGGGTGTCCTAAATGTAGATGAGTTTACGCATCACTGCCCGAGATGCACAGCCTGATTTTGATTCGGGGGTGGTCGATGACCTCAATGGTAGTGATCACTTTCCCATTCAAATATCATTTTCTGGGCCACTTCCGCCTGAGAGCCCACCTCGGTGGTGCTTGGCGCGGGCGCGAAGGCCTGCATTCAGGTAATGACTGAACAAGTTCCACTCCACGTCGGATGCTCTGCTCCGACTGGAAAATGCCGTCTGCGAGGCTTTCCTTCCTAGACAGCACTACGCCACGGTGTTTTTGATCTTGTGAAGGCCTATGATACCGCATGGCGATACGGTATCATGGAGACTCTCCACACGATGGGGGCGAGGTGACGCCTCCCAATGTTTATATCTGAATTTTTGCGAGATCGTCGATTCCGCGTACGGGTGGAGGAAGCCCTCTCCATCCCAATGGAGCAGGAAGAGGGTATCCCGCAAGGAAGTGTCCGGAGTGTCACTCTCTTTGCCCTGAGCATCAACGGCATCACCTCGGTGCTGCCGGAAGATGTTCTCGCTACGCTCTACGTGGACGACCTTTCGATTTATTTTGGTGCGGCCCAGATGCCAACTCTGGAGCGTCGACTCGAACAGGCAATGAACCGCGTCTCTCGCCATGCCAAAGTGCGCAGGCTTCGTTTTTCCTTGGCCAAGACTAAGGTGGTGCACTTCTGCCGCCATCCACGGCTACACCCCGACCCAGATTTCTTTCTTAATCCGGTGTGCCTGGAAGTAGTTGAATCGTACCGTTTCCTTGGTCTTGTATTTGACCGACGCCTCACCTGGGAGGCTCATATTTGCAGCCTTAGGGTCTCTTGTACCCGCGCCATGGATATTCTCCGCTCTGTCACGTTCAGCGCTGATAGGGCTACTGCCTTACTTTTTTATCGATCCTTTGTTCGTTCGAAGCTCGACTACGGATGCGAGTTTTATTCATCCGCAGCCGAACGTCTATTGCGCAAGGTAGACTCTATCCACCACACTGGCCTTTGCTTGGCGACCGGTGCCCTCTGCACTTCTCCTATTGAGAGCCTGCTTGTCGATGCTGAAGAGTTACCATTATCTATGCGCCGTACACAGTGCATTACTCGCCTGTACGCACGCGCGCAGCGTCTCTCTTTGTCGCCAACGGCTCTCAAAGCATCCGCAGCGGATCTCGTCGGTGCCTATGCCGCTGAGAGATGCAAGTCATACCCTAAGCCTTATGGGTTTAGGGCTAGGAAACTCCTTCGAGAGCTAGATATAGCTCTCGGGCCGGTGGCGCCCATGGTTCTACCCAGAACGCCACCCTGAAGAGTACCACATTTGGCTATTTGTCGCCACGCCTCTCCTTCCAAAGCTTGTACTGTGCCGTGAGTATTGCGTTCGACCTTTTTGGAGTACACCTCGTGTTACGCTGGAACCGTGCCAGTTAATACGGATGGCTTCAAGTCCCAAGAGGGGGTCGGCTTCCACGCCGTATCCTTTCTGTTTGAAGTCAGCGGGTCTCTGCCAGGCGCTGCTTCTGTCTTCACGGACGAGCTGGTTGCAATACACCACTCGGTACGGGACATTACGCGACGCGCCCGGTTCGGAGACCTGATTGTGATCTATAGCGACTCACTAAGCGCCCTGAGTGCTCTCGGGGCATTGGAATCACCGTGACGCCATGGTTTTGGCAAGCCGGGCGGATGTCGAGATTATCATCTGTTGGGTTCCTGGACATGTAGGAATTGCAGGGAATGAGCGTGCTGATGAAGGCGCCAAAGAGTCCACGCGACCTGGGCGACCGGACCAGCGTTTCGCTCTTCCTCGCACCGACTACATGGCAGGAATACGTGCAACTCTTCGGGCTGCTTGGCAAAGCAGATGGGAGACGGTCGAAGGAAACTTAAAGTTGCGTGCCATTGCGCCGCTACTGTTCCCATGGACCTACCCCAATGCCGCGATGGCTTCATTGTTTTCTGTCGTCTCCGAATTGGACACACCGCCATTTGATGGACCGCTCGCGATGCCCTACTGTGAAGACTGCCTTGTACCCCAGACTGTTCGGCACATTCTTGTTGAATCTCCCAGTCTGGGGTCACTACCGCCTGTCCCTTGTACTCGGGGCGGATTCGTGCACACCGACCTGTGGACTTTTTAGAGGAGGAGGCCGGCCTTCTCCCCCTTATTTAAATTTTTTTTTTCTTAGTTTAGTTCGCATGTTCCTCCCCACCCCGTCCCCCGTCGGCGAGCTTGCTTCCTGCTTATCGTTTTGCTTTGTTTTATTGTTTTTTTTTTTAGCAGCCTCCTTTAAATATGCCTAATTTTAGGCAATGTTGAATATGGCGATTAATGCCGAAGTAGTCAGTCGCCAGATGAGTTAAAAAAACAAAAAACGCAGCAAACTTTGCCTCGTCACTTCACTGGGTCCCAATCTAAGTATTTCCTACCCAGGCAACCTGCTTTTTTTCTGGCAGGAACTTACAAGCGGTTTCCTGAGTTGTGTTTGAAATGGAGATCGCTGAGCCGTCGCTGGATGGCCCTTACAGAGGTCTTCAGTAGACGTGGGTTCTTCTTGATTTCCATGGCTCGCAACCTAGAGTGAGCCTCCACCTGCCTCTGGATAACCCTAAAAGTTCTCTTCCATGTCTTGCGTGACCTCCTCTTTTGAAGCGGTAGTTCGGCGACACAAGTCTTGTGGGCTTTCATTGTCCACTTCTGAACACTAAGCAGGCTCAGTCCCGTTAGAGCAGCTATTACTAAAACACCACCCAAAATAGGATAGCAATTCACACGAAAAATAATGCACTTCATCCCGCCCCACCTCTAACTACGAACACCAGAAACCATCTGAAGCTAGTCAGCTTAGCTGCGCTGAGTTTCCTATTACCCCACCAGCATCGCGCGCCAAGTATTCATGCCCTTAAATTCTACACCATTTATGCGTTTCCTTGGTACTTTTAAAATGTTACTCGCTCCTCCTTTCCTAATTGGACGAGTTGGTGCACATTGTTTTATATCCTTCGATTTAATTGCATTAATCTTTACCCATTTTCGCTTTTTATTGATAAAGAAAATTAGCTTCATTACCCCTTCATCCAAAATATTTTCTATTATACAGGAGTGGTCTTTGGTGAAGTCACCCGAGGTATTTGTAGCGGCGATTGACAATGGTTTGGCATTTCCTTTTAAGCATCCTGACTCTTGGCGTGCCTACCCTTATCACTGGGCATGGTTGCCTTACGCCAAAGTGCCCTTCAGCCAAGGTATTAAGGATTTAGTCTTGCCTTATCTCTCCGACATGAACTTTGTTCAAGAGCTCTGTGATGAACTGTATAATTTATTTAAGGTAAGCATTGATGTACCTTTGTACATTGTTTGTTTGTTAAAACTGTGATGCCTTATTGGGAAAAAGAGAATTAAGATTTATCTAGGGCAAAATGTAAAAATATGTCTGTTCTCTGGTACCTAAGGTTGTACTGCTTGTGTGTGCAGACTTTACTGCCTTGTTAGTTGCCAGGCCACGCACCTCGTTGATCCTAGGTTTGTCCACTTGATACGAGTCTGCATGCCCGCTCCCTACATTTAACAATGCAGGTCGGCGTGACGGGCCATGGGCCCTATGAGTCCCCAGTCGGGAGCCTTGATTACGTCGCAGTCTTTCATTCAGAGACTACCTGGCGTTTTTTTAACCCGCTGGCTTCAAACGCTTTCAAGTTATTTCCTCCACAGATGGCAGTGTTTGTTGCCCTTAGTTAGCCAATATGCTCCATCATAGGAAGGCATTAGCTAGTATGACTGGTGAGGCGTGGCATTTGTTAGAACTGTTAAATAGGATTTGGACAGTGTATCCTGGCCGGACTCCTGACGAATAGCTAATGTGTTCGCTTTTCGCAAATCGGGGAGAGAGAGAGCACGCATGCTTGCCCCCGGCCGGTTTCTGCCCAATCTCTCTAACCCCCTGCGTATGCAAGTTTGAGAAATTGGTAAATGTTAGATTAGCATTTTTCCTGGACAGCAAAAGCCCCATGTCTTCCTAATAGTGCTCCTTCCGCAAGTTCCACTACACGTCGGATGCTCTGCTCCGGCTGAAAAATGCTATCTGCGATGCCTTCCTTGGTAGACAGCATTATGCGCCCGTATTTCGATTTGAACAAGGCATATGATAGCACATGTCGATACGGTATCATGGAGGCCCTCCATTATGGGACGCCTCCCACTTTTAATTCTGCTAGTGCATTGATTCCGCATACGAGTGGTGGTATCCTTTTCCGGTCCAATGGAGCAGGAAGAAGGCGTCCGCAGGAAATTGTCCTGTGTCACTCTTTGAAGATGTTCTCGCTACGCTTTCCGTGGAAGACTTTTCGATCTATTTTGGTGCGCATATCTCGATATCCCGAAGCGCACAGCTTCTAGTTTTCTTGTCCATGGCTAAGGTGGTGCACTTCTGCCGCTATGTTCTCTCGAGGCATTGGAATCTCTACACGCGCTGTTTCGCGGTATCCGTGCGGCTGTAGAGATTATCATCTGCTGGGTACCTGGAATGTGGAAATTGCGGAGAATTAAAGGCGCCAGAGCCTGCGAGTACTGGGCGACCTGATCAGCCTTTCGCTCTTCCTCACACCGACTGCTTGACAGCAATCCGGGTAGCCTGTCAAAGAAATTGGGAAACGATGCAGGGGAACGTAAGTTGCGTGACTTTTATCATAGACTTACTCCCAAATGCCGCGACGGCATTTGGGACGCTCGCCCGCACCTTATTGTGACGTCTGCGTTGTCTCCCAGACTGTTCAGACATTCTTGTTGAATGTCCCAGTCTGGGTGATCTTCGCTCCCCTTACTCGGGACGAGTTCGTGCACATAGACTTGTGGACTCTTTGGAGGAGGCTGGTTTCCTCGAGTTAGAATTTCTTTTGTGTTGGTCGCATGGCCCTGCGCAAAATAATTTCGACGATTTATGCCATTGAAGGTAGTCGCTAGATGGGCCCTGTAAAAAAAACAAAACAACCAACCTTACTGCGAAAAATGCGTGGTCCCTACCAATTGTCCGGAAAATTATTGTCGAATGCCCGTCTGGGGGGAGCTGCCCGTGCGCACTGGCTACCGTCAATTCCTGTGCGCCAGGTTAGTCAGAGTTCTTGGACAAGGCATACGTCATACAAGATATCCGAGCTTAGCTAGGAGCAAAGTCGGTAAGCGTTGGCGGTGTACTCTAGTCCGTTAGAGAGGCAGGCCTTCAGGTGTCTTTACCACAGTATGATTTACTACTAATTTCCCCCCCTCTACTGTTTGATGTATGTACTAGTTTTATTTCATTGGTTGTCTACGTACCTTCCTTGTAGATTAATAGTTGGGTTCTAGTGGATATATCCTTGTTCGTTCTCGCCATGATAGAATTTTAATATTTACGAATTAAATTGTTTTGATGCTTTCTTAATTTAATCGCCCACAAGAAGTTGCAATTTCTTTCTATTAGTTCATAAATCAAGGCAGGCGTAAAAAAGGGGGAGAAAATTAAATAATAATTTCCTTTCAGACTGATAAAGGATTCGATAGACACATTTGCGAGAGGCAGATGTCGGTAATGCGAGGCCAAATTCTGAATTTGACCCAGGCACTTAGAGATGGCAAAAGTCCCGTCCAGCTTGTGCAGATGCCCGCTGTTATTGTAGAGAGGTGAGCGATACTTAGAACCGGAAACTACTTTTATGATGTCACGGATTTATAGACAAATGATTTTTTGGTCCAAGGGCTTATTATTAAATATGTATGACTTGCTTTAAAGTTTGCATTTCCTTATTATGCTAATCTTTCCTGGGTCTCGTAAACTTTCATGTGATTTAATTCTAGTCTTGTGGTTACTAACTGCATTTTGTCGTTGCCAAATGAGTCATGAAATTGATAGTTGGAAATCGCCCCATGTAATAATGACTTGCGGTCATTATTTTTTTTGTTGGGAGAACTACTATGCAACTATGCATCATAGTTGTGATCTGCCTTCAGTGCCGAAAGCGGACAAATGCAGGATGTTGCGCTGCCTCCCTTTTGAAGATACCCTCGTTGGAGTTTGTGTGGGCTGTAGTGCGACTTTTGAGAAAGGAGTCGCATGAGGCAATTTTTTTACTATGAATGTGGGTGAAGTTGATTTGCAAGTGTAAAATCATAGAATTGAAGCCGAGAAAGAGATTGTGTTTAATGACGCGCAACGCTTAGCGGATGGAATTAGCAATGGGTATCGGTGGATATGAATGGGCCATTATTTGACAATGAGGGCTAGCTGCACCTTTTGGTAGATTGATCCAAAGAGAATGGACAAACGCTGTGGTATAGTTGTGCTGAAAGAAACATCGTAGCACAAGTTTTTTTCAGGGCAAGGATGTGCATAAAAACACAGGGGTTGGCAAAGAAAGGGGAGAAATTAGGAATACGATTGAGCTCTGCCTCGTAAGAAAGAATATGCTGTGGGACTCATTTGATATGAAAGCTATAGAGGTATGAGTATATGATGACATGTGAGCTGTGCAAGATTAACTTGGTTGGTACACACACAGATGAGAAGACGCGAGGAAGCTTTCCATGGCATGTGGTTTTCTTCCAAATGAGGGCAGGATAGGGTGAGATGGGAAAGTGTTTTCAAGTTGCCTGAAGTTGCAACAGGGGCAATCGGGTGTTAATCTTCCGGTAGGTGGACATTGTGTTTAGCGTGAACCAGTTTTGTAGGATTTTAGGTTTCTGAAGTCTTCTGTTGTTAGGGTGGTTAGTTGTTTTTTTCTATGAAACCATGTTGGATTTGTGAGAGGAATAATTGGTGTGATTTTAGTGGATTAGTTTTTCTAAAAAAAGCCAGATGATTGAGAGGTGTAGAAGAGATTCGGGTTGTGGATGAGAATGATCTACCTGGTGGTAGTGATGTGTGTCGAGGATTAGCTCAAGTTGTCAGTCCAGATATGGGTGTAGTGGGTAAGGTGTTTAGAAATTGTCTAGGCCTTTAGCTTGAGTGTTTGATTTTATGGAAGGGGTTGGCGACATCGGCTCTGTGCAATTTGTCTGGGGTTTAGAGTATTTTCCTCCTGTTGCAGCTGGTTGCATTTGTTTTCTGGTGAGATTATCTTTGTAGGGTGGTTGGGGTGTTAATTTGTTAGCTAGTTGAAATGTGATGTAGTCAGATTCGAGTGCGTGGAGGGTTCACCAGTTGTTCTAGTGTGGAAGCGAGGGAAGCAGAGTTGTCTGGGATAGTGATATTCCTTTAGTCTTTGTTGGTTAACCAGGCGTGGTGGTGAGCTCCCTAAAAAATTAGGGAGCTGTGAGAGGGGTGCTAGTTTAGGTGATAACTTTCTCGACAATGTTAGGGGGAGCTAGATATTGTATGAGCTTTTGTTAGCTTTTCTGTGTCCCTGGAGGTGTATCAAGGTGCACATACTGTGATATGCCGGGGGTACATCATGTCAGAGTAGTTGCTGAAAGTTTTTAAATCGCGTCGGGAAGTTGAGATTTCTGGATAATGGCCATATGAATGTTAAGCGTTGAGAGTGGGTGATATGACAGGATGTGGGTAGTTAGTTGTGCATGGATTGAAGGTTTACCTGGGTTTCTTTAATTGTTTAGGCACTCTTAAGAGTTGTGAATAGTAGAGGGGGTGGGGGGTGCCACCGTGTTTTTGGGGGGGGTCATTGGCTAAAGCAGGTAGTCGCCAGGATAGCCACCATTGAGGAAAAGATGATCAAGGAGAAAGGGTCGAGACACCTGGCCCAAAGCTGATGCTGCATCATTTTCATGGATAAAAGCGGGGGATGATTCATCGGTAGTCTCTCGTGACATTCAATGTGGAACAAATTTAAGTGGTAGGGGTTAGTGCAAAGCAAGGCCTTTGTCTCTCTGCCGCCAGAATTAGAAAGAGGAAGCAAAATGACAAATGTGAACTTTGCTCAGTTATCCCAATTGGACTTCTTTCGTAATTTGTCTGCGGCCATCTTGTTGTCGCCGTTTTACTCGTGTCCCCTCGCTGTACCTTCCGGTGGGTGAGCACACAAACGCGAACGCTGCTGCACGCCCTAACTTTCAGCTAAGTACATAGCCCAAGGTCCGAGAGAAAGTAAGAGTGGTTTATCTATCCTGGTAGTGTAGGTGCATGCCAATTGGGATAAGGAAGTGTGTTTAAGAAAGTTCTCACCTGACCCAACAGTGAATTATGTATGGCACGCGTGCTTGGAGGCAATTTTGTAAAAGGATGCGGCAGGAAAGATTGATGATAACATATTAATATTTAAAACATTTTTTCTACAGGTCCAAAGGAAGAGTTGGAACGACAGCTAGATTTCGTTCCTTCAGCGACACTTTTACACAATCATTTCAAGATAAAAGCCCTTTCTTCTCATGGTGCTAAGCTTCACTTCCAATAAGTCTGGAATCCCCTCCATTAAGCGTCCCCGTGTTAATTTTTATTACATTGATTTTCTTCCGAAATTTGAAGAGAAAGTCATTCATTATGGCAGCATCCAAATTAAGGTAGCAAGAAAGACTGCTGCCTTTTGTTTTGTTTTTTCTACTTTGAATGTGTTCCATACTTTGGTTCTAGCAGTTAATGTAGTGAAATTGTTATATATAAAAAAACGTTTATAACTTTTGTAAACTAAAGACTTTGTTGGCTGGCTGAAGACATGTGGACCAGCATCGTTGATTTCCAGTTACATATATATATATATATTCCTCATTTCGGCATTTTTATTCCTGTAATTATAATTGCAATTGTAGCCATTTTTATTAAGTCTCCCGCACTCTCGTGTGATAATGACCGACTTGTGATATAATTTTGAGAAACTGACTTATCCTAATTGTTTTTAATGTTCTAAAATTAGAAATTATCAAGTTTCGTGAGAATAATCGAATAATCAGCCCCAAAGGGGTACACAATTGTAGCATTTGTCTTTGGTTTCTATCTATTTAAATATTCGGGACCTTTTGCTATTATTCCGAATACATATTCCCAAGTCATTTCTTTTTTTTTGGTAGTTAAGATAAAATTTCTGTATTTTTATAATGCCCAAGCATTTTGAACAGATTTCTTTAGTCATTTATGTGTATCTTATGCTTGAATAAAGTTTATTTTAATGCTAAAGATTTTACCATAACAAGTAGCAAATAAAAAAAGGAGAGAATTCTAAAAAAATTTATTCCATATAGTCTTCTCAATACTTAGACCTTGCAAAACTATCACAGCACTGAAACACTTCTAATTTCTAGCGCTTATATCAAACACTCGTACCCAAATTAATTTTCTATAAAAATTTAACCTTTTGCAAATCTCTAAATTTAATATACCACAATGCCCTATTTATAGCGGTTATAATAACGTATACCCAGATTAAATTAGCTCTATAAAAATTTCAGAATTTGCAGTTATCTTTACAAATGGTAATTTAGTGCCCGCAATGCCCTTCAAATGATTAGATTTCATTTCAATTGTCTTTCATGGAACAAAAATCTAGGTACATTTAAAAAAAAAAATTGACACCAACAATAATTATTAGGATAAGGTCTTATTTCACCGGATTCCTTTCACAAAAAGAAAGCTTTAATAAGTTTCCATAGAGTAATGGAATTTTACAAATTAAATTATGAATAAATATATCTTAACTAAAATATTTAGATACTCCACAAAAATTGAGCAGATGAGGACTATATACACAATTTACACTTTTTTTACAGAAAAATATACACTCATATTTATAAGAATATAAGCACGCAGCAATAAGTTAAGTGGGCAATAAACTGACCAGCCTTGCAATAATGTCAGCAGGGAGAAATGGAACCGAAAATTCATGGCCTTTAAGGAAGGCAGAACAAAGAATTTGTCTAAAGGTGAGGGAAAAATGGTGGTTCCCCATGTTAACTGCAGGCATGGTCCACGTTACTTTGAACACTCCAGCCACCACTCGCATTCAGATATTTGGTGTATATTAGTTATGAAACAACCGCACCATGCCACGTGGGCGTGCGCATGATAAGAAGGGAATGTTTGATGGCTGGGTGATGACGTACTTGACCAGCGCTGTCTGCCAACAGACTTCAGACTGAAAGGACCACCTGTGAGCGCAAATCTGGTGTTCCTTTCACCTGATCGTGGAAATCCAATGCCTTATAAACTAAGCTCTTACATGCATTGTTTTTTTCAGAAATTTTAGGTCACAATTCAAATATTTCCATCTTCTATATACCCTCCTCATCTTACCCCCCCCCCCCTATCCAATAAGTTTCACTAATACACACATTTGTACGGGTATATAAACCCATCTTGCACAATACACACACATTCTTGACTTCAAATAACGATACAGCAATCTAAGCCCAATGGCACTTTACCAAGTCAATGACTGTTCTTCACTACCTCCAGTCACATCTTTGTCACGCATGTTCCACCGTGGACAACGTCTCCAGCAAGCATCTGTAGCTTTTTTTTTTTTTCCAAGCAAGTGGTTGAAGCGGGCTAGCATTCTTCTGTGCGTTCCTTAGCAATGCACCCCCTCAGAGCATCTTCATCGATGGCTCTTGTTTAGTGCATTATCTGTTGGTGTCATGTAAGCGATTGTGATTCAGAGCACGTCAAAAAATTTTACACAGTTTTCCACCTGAGCTCCTGCCGTACCAGACATGCTCGTTGCGTGTTTACAACCCACATTGCCGCCTCTTTTATACGACTCGGACCATTTGTAGTTAATCGGGGAGGAAGGTTCTCTGTATCGTAAAATATCTTTACTCCTTCCTCTATTGCTCCTACTTCCACCAATTTCTAACCTTTAATAATTAGTTTTCGCTTGGTGAGTCATATATTCGTGAATCGGCGGTTAACCTTACATAAAAAAACTGTTCCACACTCAAATTCTTAGCATCCAGTAACGTTTGGGTCGCTCCCGATACTTTCCTACCATTCAAAATCTTACCAAACCATTAAAATTCAACGATACCCACTTGATACTTAGAACATTACAATATCTCATGGAACACAACAGAGTAATAATATCACAAACACCTTAACCCCGCTAGCTCCCATTTCCTCCAACTCGTCCACTGTCGTTATGGGAAGAAGTGCCCAACTTGACTCATGTCACCACTTTTCTGTGTCCATTACAACAATAAGTATCCAATACAAGATTAACCACCGCAAGTTTATTCTTGAACTATTTTCCATCCTATGCCTCGATACTAAACAGTAAATGAGCAAAGCAGTTAAAATACAGATTTAGAAGTAGCTAACATTTCAACTGAATTCCCAACTTTATGATAATATAAAATTAATCACATGGTTCACCTGAAATATAGCGAGCAATATACTGTGTAACTTAAAATATTTCAAGTTTTCATATATATATATTTGTGTGTGTACTACAAATTATCATTACACCAATATATACATGCACAAAAGGCTCGTAAGTATGAATGAAAAGTTCTTAGGATATGAGATCACTAACGGCCGAGCAGTAAAAAAAAAAAAAGGGAGGGGGGGGGGGGGGGGAAGTGAAAGGCCATAACCAACCATTCCTTTCCTGGGAGTTGCCACCTGAAGAGTCCATTCCTACCTAGTTTTATGAATGTGTGAACCTATGCAGGAAGGAGATCAAAATCGGCAACCTGAACCATTGGTACATGAAGCTCATCAATTTGAACTTTGGTGTTTGGTTCAGCTAGTCCTAACTCTTTAAGCTTCCACTCCCAATCCATTTTCTGAACAGCGTGGAGGGACTCAGCCTCATTGTGATGTCTCAGGACCATTGCTTCCTGGAAAGAGAGAGAAAGCGAAAAATAAGCGTTTTGTGTGTGAGGGGGGTGCTTTCTGATGAACCAAAAGTGATGTGGGAGGAAAATGAACGGGGATCTTTCCCATTTGATACGGCATACAGGGGTCAGTAATTTTTCGTGGCATTGATGAGCACAAACCCCACTTTGTTGGAAAGCGGTTAATGATAAGCCATATTAATTGAAAATTTATCGTATGCTTGAATGTAACCAATGAGGACGATTTGCAGTGAATGGAGAAAGAATGAGACAGGCAAACCGATTAATGAAATCCCTCATCACAGGTATTAAATATGGGTGAATGAAACCACCTGACAGGATGAGATGCAGTCTTTGTTGGTTCCTCGGAACAATGAAGCATTCAAAAGGAAACTCATACCCTAGAAGGGTGGACAGTGTAGAAATGAATTCCAGATTCCATATCCTACACACTATATTCCAACCAAAGGCATAGTAAGTAGCAACATGAGTTGAGTGGATGCTGAGGGTGAAATAGTAAACCTGAAATGTTCCGGAAAAACACTATAAAAAGGGTAATGAAGTTTTCATAGAGGTTAAAATAATTAAAAAAAAACGCCACAAAGTAAAAAAAATAATTTTGTATGAGTCATCTACGAGGATAACTATCCATCACAAACTAATCTACCACCTAGGTACAGACAAATTCCAGAAACCGAAGTGTACCGTACCTACAACACCCACTAAACAATATCGTCTAGTAAGGGTTCACGAGTGAGCAGAAATCCCCTCTTTGTACACTTCTTCACTTCCTCCACACTAATACCTTGCTTTCTAAAACGCTGTTTTACCTAATCAACCCACCTGTTAGCGCTTTTCCAACCCTTGTCAGACCCTGACGTTCTTTCTCATACATTTCTTTGCAAGTTTTTTCCATACCTTCTTCTTGTATACCCATACCACCTCAGAAAGCTTTCAGCCACAACCTCATTCACACTATAACATTGCCTACACAGTCGTTCCTCACTAACTGTTGCAGAACAAGCATTTCTGCCTGGTCTCATTCGAAACCTTTGCTTCTTCCAGTTTCATTCCCATACACCAATGGTGGGACCAGTATGGTCTCTTGCATGGTCAGTCATTCACTTCTATAACCCCGATACAGCATACGATTTACACACACGAAGCCAATCATCTTCATACAGCTATTCATCTGGTTCCTTACACTGCTCACTTTCTGTTGGGATAGGGATCATATTCATCTTTTGTCCTAACAGGCTGGTGATGCTTTCCTACTGTTTAATCATAGTAGATGAGGAAAAAGGAGTAAAAATGTTTGGATACCTGCCTCAACTAATAATAAAGATGACTGCAATCGAAAAATCGCATAAGAAGGCATGCTCATAAAAAAAAGAAGTGTACGGCGGCATCCGCCTTTATCCAGGCAGATCCCGACCGAATAATCAAATGGGCATAAAGGTCAGCATGACAATTCGCTGGTGAGCCCGAGGACACCAGGGGACAATCCTATTTAGGAAGAGGTGCCAGGAAGTATCATGTTTCGACAACAAACAGCATTCAGGGGAAACCTTCGTTGCCCTAGGGCAGAGGGACCTGTTTACGCATCAGAGGCATGTGGATATAGATACCCATCGGCAGGATTCCTTGGAACAGTGTGTGTTGTGCAGCAAAGATGGGAGAGAAAGAAAGCAGTGTTGAAAATGGCTGTGTGTGATGAGAAGACTAAGATTTACCATCCCCAGTAGAGGACTGAGCACTAATGCCAGATCTCTAGGTGCGCTGACGTTCGTTTCCGCTCAGAAGTGTAAGGCTAATAAAATTAGGAATATATTTTGTGTACTGTCGATTTTTTCCCCAATTTAGTGAAAATACATGGAAACGTATTATAATGCTGACATTTTCACTAGGTAAGAAAAATAGAGAACAGAAAAAAATTCTAACAAACTTTAACAAACCTTTATTTTCTCCCACTTATCATCAACATCCTGTAACCATGAGAGAAACAATCGCCCATTGTATCGAAACCTGGCATTCCGGTCCTTTTCTTCTTGTTCTGGAGCTAAGACATTGTAGACCTAAAAGAGTGCACACTATTAAGGGGGTTTTGTGTCCAGTGAGGGTAAAAATAAAAATGTGCAAATACAATTTTTCCACCAACAACTGACACTTATCTCTATAAATAGCAGATAACATGTCCCCTAATAATCTTGGTTTGAGAGAACCTGATGGGTTAGATGACAACAGTCAATGATCCACTTGCTAAATATTTTGGGGGTTAAGGGATCTTTACCTCTTCGTCTTTGAGGATGGTACACACAGAAAAAGGCAAAACCTGATTGGCCAAAGCTCTCGCTGCCCGACCGTGGACCCTTAGAATCTCTTGCTCCACACTGAGAACCAATTTCTCCTTTTCTATTAATTGCTGAAAATAAATAAATAACTAAATGAACTACTAGAACTAGGTTGGTAAGATGGGAGTCAAATTCCTCACCCACCGAAAACATCAAGATTGGGAGAAGTTTCACTTATGGGAACGAAAGTGATTCTAGCTAGTGTGTCTACTCATTTCATGCATCAGTACAGTTATATCTGGGCACACATTACCGCAGTAGTAGTGATATTTTTAATCAACCCCCACTTAAAATAACAATAAAAGATGTGTTCAGTAGAAAATGAAATACACCAGTTATGTTCTCAATTAACTATCCAGCAATCCCTCTAAGTTGTTCATACTACTCTCTCCATTGAAAGGAGGGAGGGGGGGGGGGGGTCATACTCGCACCCAGATATTGATTAGGCTGAAAAAAGAAAATTCTAACCTGTAACCTGAGCTTGTATCTTTCCTGCTCCTGTTCACTAAACAGATCTTTGAGTGCTTGATGTGTAAGGGAAGCAGGAGGAGGGAGGATTGGAACAGATAACTGAGAATTGCTGCTATTTGCAAGAACATAGGAACATCTGTTCATTAGATAATCCTTAAATCCTTGAGGTGGCTTTGGTTGAACTGGGAATAGCAACTTTCTTCTCCTCTCAACCTTAAAATGACAAAAATATCACTTCATAGCTAATCAAATTTAATCAGTTACAAATAAATATGCATCATATTTGGGTGGGCAGGAAAAACAAAAACCAAAATTATCTCTTACAAGTGATATTTAGTGGATATTATAATTACTGAAAATTTCAGTGATCTTAAAGCTCCACTTTTCGAAGAGTAAAAAAAATTAAAATTATGTACATATTAGAAAATATTGTGCCAATTTGGCGTCTAGAAGGGGTAGAATATGTCCATAAACGAGGAGTAATAGGGTTTCAGGAGAGCTACTACCTTGCTGCCTTCTATTCAACCACTAACTTTCATTTTTTATTAAATTATAAACACTGATGAATCCAGGAAATTCACAATCTTATTCCCAGTTCAACCATTCTCATTGAAGCTGGTTTCTATTATGATTTAGTCACTTATACGCAAGCTATTTTTTTTTAAAGAAAAAAAACAAACTAACTCCCCACACACACATAAACTATCCCTGCCAGACATTCAAACCCTTAGCATTTATTAAAGCTCGTATAAACAAACTTGGGCTGCGGTTTAGCCGAGAATAAACACCGCACCTGATTTTAGCAAAGTTAAGCCACATGGTGTGTTTACACAATGATCTAAACTGACTGAATGGGGTCCATGACAAGCCAGCCCATTACTGTCATTGCATTTGTGGGATACCTTCCTTAGCTATATAACTGCAGCCAGCCACTTGAATGGTGCACCACAGCGGGGCTAAAATTCAGATTTTTTCCAATGTTTTTTTTTTCCTCATGAAAATGATATATTCAAGATATAGAAGGATAGTAAATACTGAAAAAAATTAGCCTTAGCTTAGTGGCACTCGTATTGTAACGATATACCTCAAATGGGCATATTATTTGTTGCCATTAATTTCTGTGAAATGCAGCTTCCTTTTATTTTCAACCATAAAATAATATTCTAAGCGTAATAATAATTTTTTGGTTAGTTAGTAAATGGAAAATTTTATATAAAGACTCTAAACTAGGGATTACTTTGTTTATTGACTAGTCTTTGAAACGTGTGCATCTTTGGCTGTTTGTGTATGTGATGGTGAATCTTGTACTCCTTTCCTCATCACTGTCCGAACTACTAAATGACTCACTTTTATTATCCGATTCACTAGAATGATAATTATATCTAATAGTAGTAGTAGTAGTCGACGCCAATCATTCCTTGATCCAAGAAGGATCGGATAAAATATGCATGAATGTAGTGGGGGTCGTCTTACCGTTTATTTGAACCAAGACAGAACAACAGAACTTGCTAAATGTATCACCAATAAAAGTTAATTCTGCAGTGATCAAACCCAAGCTAGGCCCAGGCATATAGCATCTGTACTGGATTGACTCATCCTGTCGGTCAGATGGATGCATTGTAACAAATGACATTAAAAAAAATATTGACAACATCGAGAAGGCGCACCGCAGGGTAAGGGTTCATCTCTTTTAACTCTCTATCTTATGAGGCCCACTACGATCAGAGTCAAGCATGAAAAATATTGAAACAATGAGACATTACCTGTTTCCGAATTTTAAGAAACATCTCATAACAATTTGTAACAGGCTGTTCTAAAATTGACGAAGGTGGAATCTGCTCATTTTCAGGTTCCTTCATTTTAATCTTCCGCTTCCGAGGATGAAGGACATCAGCCGATAGGGAATCCTCGGATTTTGGTTCCATTTTAACTGCAATAATGACAATCAGTTAGTAATTCACATTATTCGGGAGTTTATACATCAAATATGGGGATGGGTAAGAAAGACATCAAATACAAGAGCTAACCTGGTGCTTGATCTTCATTTGAACTGGAGCTCCCGCCACTGCCTCCTCCACTTCCAGAGCCACCACCACCTCTCTGCGAACGAGTAATCCTGGCTGCACTCCCTTTATCAGAGGACAGTGCTGTCATTGTAATGACACTACTGTTGTTGATAACATTTATTGCGGAACTGTTCCCCATAATTCCGGCACTATTGGAAATCACCGTTGTACTAACGCTGGTGAAGGTAGCTGTATTACAACTGAGACTGCTTGGAGTGCTACACAATTCTTCCTATAAAAGATAAAGTTAAGAAAGAGTAAAGATGGTATTTTTTTTCTTCTTTAGTTGATTGTTCATTGAAATGCCAATGTGAACAAATAGGTGAAAAAAGGAATGAGTAAAAATGCTAAAGGAGTGCTACAAGAAAAATAATTATCAGCTGCTTCAAGTGGCAAACCCAGCCCGAGAAGAGGACTTCACAGATGAAAATGCCCCCCCCCCTATCCCTGGAAAGGATGCAGCTTCAAGCTTTTGCCTGGCTTGGCCAAGGCCGGGGTCGCCACTATCCCTCCTCTTTCCTTCCTATATCACCATGATGGCTGCTATCCAGGCAACCTAACCTCGTTTAGGGAACTTCAATGCTCACCAGCACACATAGCTAAGTTAACAGGGTGACAGACCGAGAGGCACCAGAATCATTGAACAATAAAAATCAACCAACATAAAAACTACACTTCCACTTTCCTCAGACTACTACTTCCATCATTTTGATACTTAAAAACACCGAGCAAACTTCCTCAAATTTCAACTCAACCTATCCACAGCTCTATATACCAACTACAAAAGAGCCAAGTGGACTGAACACACAGCACAGCAAACACTCTATCCAACTTAGCCCTCTAGCAATTTTCTTCTTTATATCAAGCTTACTCACACCTCACCAACTCAATCTATCAGGTAAGAAATATACCCCCCCCAAGGATATAGGAAATGCTTCAATTTCAACATCAACAGGCGAATTAATGATCTCGTCTAACGCAAACAATTCATCCAGAACAAACGGCTAACTTTGGAGAACCTCCTCAAATCACCACCTCAACACATATTTCCGCACCAGACAACAAAATGCCAAGCCCAACTAGAAAAAAAACCTCACATCAAACCAAATAAACTGATGAACCTCTCTACCATGCACAGACCGATCTCACTCCTTTCAACCATCCTTAAAATGTTTTTTAATAAAAACTCTTCAGCACAATTAAACCCAATACGTAACTCTCACCTAAAATGACCAGAGAAAACCATTCTCAACACATTGCTAGTCACCCTAACATAGAAGGCTGTAATCAAAACCATACCATACAGCTGTCATGGCTACAATAAATATCACAAAAACCTTCGGCACAGTCCCACACCACATCCTCATACAAAAAATGCTGGACGCCAATGACAAAAAAGGATAGCAAACTTTTTAACAGAGATGGCCAAGTCTTTCCAACACAGAGCACACAATGCAAAAGGAAGAGTTCGCCAAGAGGTTCCCTTCAAAGCGGTATCTTCATGCATGACATAACCCACCCCACTACACATACAAACATGTAGGAAAATGAATTATCCATCAAATCCTAATCCACCTCCGTAGCCACAGCCTCCAGATAACTAAACATTTACCTACAACTTTAAAGTTAGTTAAAGCTAAACAATGTCTATTTCATCACACAAATCAAGTCACCATCTTTACCCTTGACCTAAAACATTCAACAGCCAGATTCTTCCACTCAACTGTAACCCCCAAGCTTTTGGGTGTCACCATCTACCCATGCATGACCTGTGTACAACACACAACCAGCGCCCACAGAAAATTGATGAATGCCAACTTTGGACAACACAAAGAAACTGATAATCCTAGATAGAAATTCATCCACATGACAATGAAGATGCATCCATGGCTGGGGATGCATATACACACACACACACAGACACATGATAGAGCAAAATTCTCACAATCAAGGACCACCTTTATATGAAAGGCACACAGTTCCTCAGTAAACTCTCCCTGCCCACATCATTCAATTACGAGATAACTAACCTGAAGCCCCACTGAACCAGAACACTATATAACAAACAATCTCCTTTACCCAGAGCACTTCAAAACCATTCTCTAAACACGCCCCCTTCCCCATTCTCATCAATCTGAGGCAACTGAAGTTCAGGATCCCACCCTACATGAATACAAAAACAGACTAGACACCCCACCAGACGAAATCTGAAAACACTGATTAAATTGAGTAGAAAAGGTGAATGAGAATTCTGATGGGAACAGGAAGATATCCACAAAGGAAGTGAGAAGGACGAGTAACCAGAAGAAAAGCTGTGTGAACATCAAGGACAAGAATAAGTGTACTTGTGAGCAATGAGAAACTGGAAAAGTAGATGATGAGAATACATTGTTGACGTGGATATGGAAGATTATGCAAATCAGTTTCTGTATCAGGGTATGGGAGAGATGAGGTTGTTAGTAGTGAGAAATCTGAGAAATAAGGGTGAAAAAGGCGAATGAAGAGCTACAGGGAAATAAGTCTGTTTAGTGTTGTAGGTAAAGTGTATAGGAAAAATCTGAGGTGGTTGGTGCGTGTAGGGGGTGCGAGGATCAAGTATTTGTACTGAAATTGCTAGCTGAAAAAGCAAGGGATATAAGGTGAAGTGTATGATGGGTTTATGGAATTATAATCAACTGCGACATGTTAGGGTGAACGATTTCCGGAGTGAGTGGCTTAACATACATGGGGTGTACAAGCTAGGGTTGTTGTGTGGTTTATAGCTCCCCAGGAGCAAATGACGTCGGTGTACCCTCCGACTGCTTATGAGATAAAGGGAGAAAGGTTTGATCCGCAATGGTCCCTTTCCGGTATCTCAGGATGGCTGTGTGATATCCAACAGGCAGCATGGCTAGGTAGACCCTGTCCTCACGAGGAATGATTCAGAAGGGTGGCTGGCAGGGAGTTGAGAGATTGAATAGTGTTCAGTGAAATAGGTGTGGAAACATTTCTGGGAAACACAATTTAGGGCAGGTAAGGGGATCCGTATATTATCTACTTTTGCCTCAATCCTCATTGCTCACCTTGACAATAACAGATTCTTTGTTGGAATCAGAGGCAGAGTTATCTTTCTCTTCTGAGTTACTTGAGCTGGAATTGACAACATAGGGAAGCTGTCGATTGCTTCCGTTTTTGCCATTAAGAGAGCTCGTCTCTTGTTCAGATAGACTGCATGGAGCGAGAACGATTTTGAGGGGAGGAACCTTTGGGGCCCCAGTCGTATTCTCGCTCTTCACTTCTTCGCTGTCACTGTCACTCTTATCAGCAGGAGTTTTCGTGCCCCCAGACGGAGGCCTTGGACTGCTGACTGCAGACCCCGGGGGACTCTTCCGCTGTTCCACATTCGTCGTACTCAAGAGAGTGGGGGAATTACTTGTACTGGTGACAGTGCTAGTTGGGGAGGCAACTGTGCTCGAAGTGACATTTGTACTGGTAGTGATGGGTGAGGGCTTATTGCTGTTGTTCCCATTGTTGGAAGCTGTCCGTTGCCCCACTTTTAAGCCTTTATCAGAAGATGCTAAAATTTTTTCAAAAAATTATCAAGATTAAGGCAAGTTTTCATAAATGCAAACCTACTGGGGATAAAATGTTAGGGGCATCCTCCTTTCTAAACAAAATTAAGATCTATCCTCCTGTTTGTCTTTTAAGAGGACAGAGTTCACTTAAAGGATGCTTCTTTCACAATTAACTCAAAATGATCGTGGTATTTCCCCCCCCCACCATTAATAGTTTTTCTGAATCTTGGGCACTGATGCTTGCCAACAGTCAACACATATACTGGGTATGAAAAAAACCAAGCCTTATTCATCTTTCCTAACAAAAAAAGATGACAATACATTAGGGACAGTTCATCAGCACAACAATGAACTGCACACCCACTTCTGGGGCACCAACCATATCAAATACACAAGACAAACTGTCCAAAATAGTGCCCTTTTCATCGCAACTGGCAGCACATACAAAAAACCTAAAATGAATCACTGCAAAGACAAAAATTCCCCACTCAAAGACAATGCAAATAAACATGCTAGGCACACTTAGTCCTCAGTTAACCTGATCTCATCAGCGAGATGTTTTAGTCTGAGGGGATAAGTAACAAGGGAGAGCGGGAAGGTTTGCAAGTCTATCAGAGGGAGGAAAAAGGTTGTCCAATAAGAAACGGGGGACTTTAGCCACCAGAATTTTTTTTATTTAGCGGGTCTCGAGTACAAACTACCATGAAGGGCATAGCTGTCAAAAATACTGACATAGACTAAGTATAGGCTATTTAAAAATAATAGAAAAGGAAACAAAAGATAGAAAGACAAACTAATGAAGCAAAAAGTTCAAAGCATCTCAACAAGGAATAAGAGAATTGGAATGATCAGTACTAGTTACCCTGCTCGTTACATGGGCATGGAAGATAACACGCTAAGATCCGGCAAACAGAGAGCTTCAACAATTGAGTGTCATACAATCTCGGGTCCGTGCAGTCGTCACAACAAGATTTAGGGAGGACTCCATCAGATGGTGCTGCGTTTCGCGTGAGCCCGATTCGAAGTGGCTGGAAATGACCTGAAGCCATCGATTTGGGAGATCCACAGGAAAATAGGTGGCTGATGGGATGCAATTTTAGGTTCTCATCGGCCATCTCATATTTTGAGGGACATACAGCAAGGACTGACATGATTCCTGCCAAGTAATCAGTGGGGATGTGAGGAAGGTATGGGTGGGGATGAAGCAGGTTGTTCAAAAAAAACAATCCCGAACCGGAGCTCAGGGGTTAGGGAACGTTGTCCCCTCCCCCCCTCAGCTCCGATCCGAGACGGTTGGCTTGAGAAGGTCAGCATCTACCCTGTGAAATTAGAGGCTGACCAGAGAAAGTTGTGGGAGAGGTTGTATGAAAAGCGACGAAGTAGGGGAGAAATACAGGCTATCTGAAGGAAGGAAAAGAGGCTAAGCTGGATCCCGTCAGCACGGCGGCCAGGATGGCAAATCACCGCGCCCCTTACGGGGAAGTGGGTGTGGAGATTACAAAGCCTCTGAGGATGCCAGGGGGCTGTGTGAGTCACTGTAGATCACAAATCTGGCTCCAAACTGGGCATAGAGCGTAATCTTCCATACTGAGAGTATTGCAACCTAGTCAGCTTTGAAGACAAACAAACTATCTGGTAGTCACACCAGCTTGAAAGCTGATCTCATCTGCGTATTTGGACCCCATCTTTGTACACTGGTACAGCACCAGCATGACACAAACTGGGCTTAAAAAAGTTTGAAAGCAATATTCTGACAACTGTAGCATTAGGAACAGGTGTGGGGACAAATAGTCAAATGTTTCATCCTTGACAGAACCAGAGGCTCCACTGGCCAGGTAACTACACTGAGCCCTCAAAGGAGCTGCCTTGCTCTAAATCTGAAAGGCTTAGGGTTTGAGTGGCATCTCTCGGCAACATCAAGAGATCAGAGGAAGCAATAACAATGAGGGATGCGTGGAAGGCACCAACACCAAATGGAAACAAGTGCGGTGGATCAAGGCCACCACCTGCAATTCAGGCTCAGCTGTGGATGTGTGTAAAACTCGCAACTGTAGTCTAGCTTTGAATGAACAAAAAGGAGCCATAGAAGAGTAGAGATTAGTCCTATCAGCACCCCAAGAACTGAACTTCAGAGAGAGAGAGAAGAATGTGCATGGGGAAGTCGGTAATACACTAAGGTCACGAATATGGGTTTCCAAATGAGGGGGCGGTCAAAAACATGAAACAGTGCAGCTCTAACACATTAAGGAACTAATCTGGGTCAGGGAGAAGCCATTGATGGTGAGAGAATTGCACCACCTAGTCTAGGGAAAAGAAAACTAAAAACCTGCATGTTTCACCATAGCGAGAGAAGCAGTTCAGAGCCTGTTGGAGTTGATGGTCCAGAGTAAGAACTGAGCCGCACCAAATGCTCCCACTGAGCATAAGAAGAACATTTCTGGTAGCATCGAGGTGATACCGCATTGATACTCAATGACACTTCCCTGCTCCCTTGGACAAAGAGTGCTCCCCCATTGCGTATGTGAAATCGACGATCTTGTAGGAACCCATAATAAAATTGAGGTATCAGAGGGTTTCTCCAGTTAAAAAAAAACAAACTCTTAGCAAAATACTGTCTACGAATGAAGGAACCAACATTTTATAGTCGGAGCAGAGCATCCCAAAATGAGGAGTTTGCAAGAGCCCACTATGCAAGACAGGGGAGCTTTTTTCTGTTCAGGAAATAATCTAATGTTACCCAATTTTGCAATCAAACGTGTCACCTGCACATGTGAGCCATAGTGTAAGAAGAGCACTCACAATGGACCCAGTGAGCCAGGCCTTGCCAAGTGCCACTCAGGCATGGAGGATGTGCCGCTTCTCCTCCAGGTACCAGGTGGGTCTAGATAGGGTGCTCCACTGTGGGTAACATTTTTAAACCTGGGTCTCAAATACTTAATGCCTGCCACAGGAGCCAAATCTTGAGAGCATGCATAAGGTGCAGGCTGGACTGACTGGGCACTACCTCACTCGCCCAGCAGTTAACATTCATAAAAAATATAGAAGAAAAAAATGGGAGCAGTAAATGAGGAAAAGTGGCAAGAGGGCATACATGTTAAACCCCACCTAACCAGAGCCAAGAGGGCGTAGTGCTCTTCCCATTCACAAATGGAGATGAGTGGATGAAAAACTGGTTGCTCACTAGATGTCAAAATTAGCCACTGGCAAAAGTAGGTAGGGTCTTGTAAGGAAAGTGGTAAGAGGGAAAAACGAAAATAGAATGAATAAAGCCCAGGTAGTCTCAATCTAGTCTGAATTACCAGGAGCAGTGGTGCAAGGAAGACGTGCCACTTGGTCAGGTGTAACATTCTAAAGGGGACTGAGTTATGTAGCAAAGAAGCAAAACTCTGGTTGGGAAGACGGGTGGGCTATGTGGCCAATGATCTCCAGGCAAATCTAACATCCATCTCAAGCACCTAGGCAACATAGCAATCTCAGCCGTCACATAAATTTGTAATCACTCCTTGCTCACCAACACAATCCCCTCAATCTGGAAACTAGCCAACATTATACCCATAATCAAACCAAATAAACTCCCAATACAAGCCAACTCTTACTGCTCAATCTCACCGCTGTGCATACTATAAAAAAAAACCCACAAAAAACTAAAACCTACACCAAAGAATCAACCAAATATACTTGTCTCAGACACAGCACGGTTTCGGGAAAGCACACACAACCATGACCTTCCTTATCAACCTCACACAACATAATCAATGGCTTCAACCAGCTTAAGCCGACTCACATACAATCTTTGCCGCAATAGACAAACAAAGCCTCCGACAAGGTACCACAACACATCCTGAACACCAACTTACCCAACAATAACAAAAATTGGCAAAGAAACCTCATCTTTGGCAAGCAAGCCAAAGTCACCCACAACTCATACACCAGACCTTTCCACAATGGCATACCACAAGGAGCCATTCTCTTGCCCCTAAAACTCAACCTATTCAAACATGACACCTACAAAACCACAAAACCCATTAATTAACAACTACACCTAACAGGACATCACACTAGAGCACAAAAGCCCTCAATTATAACAGCAAGAGGGACACTCCAACAACATAAACGACTCAGCCAAAAAGATCAACTAATGCTTTTCACACCCGACTACCAAAATTAAACACACACTCCCAAATCAGACTAAATTGACAACACATGCCACTAAAAAAACAACACCCTCCTAAGACTCACACTAGACAGGCACAACAAAAAAGGCCACAAAGAAAATAAATGCCCTCAAAGCATTATCAAACCTTACATTTTGACAACAGAAAGACCCATTCACTACTCTATAATACAAACAATTCATCTGCACCAGCATGGCACCCAACCACAGCCAAATCTCACGCGAACAAACTCCAAACCACACCTAAATGCTGAAACCCAAGGACACTTGAACACACTACCACCAAACATCAATCAAAATACACCTAAAAATGATTGCAGAGATTTGATTGACCTCTAATAGGCCCTTGTGGCTTTTGTCACCATGTTAGAGCAAGCACCCCCCCCCAACATCACCCAGACACAAGAAAAAAGACCCAGCATACCAATTCCAACACCTCTACAATAACCCTCCCCCACCAAACATCTATACTACCTTCACCCAAAGACACTTGAACATCCTACCCCTACCCCTAAAAACCCAATCAGATAAATCACCAAGTAATCCTATCCCAACTAAGGTCAGACCAGACCATTCCACTATTCCAGCAATACAAACATAGAATAAACCTTACCTCGAAACCAACATGCAACCAGATAAAATCAAACATATACTCTTAGATTGCCCAAACCTTACACAGGCTTGCACTACACACATCTCTTCTCTTAAGACTTGTAGACCCACCCGGGAAATGCAGTGACCTGCCTAGGGGGAACCATTTCACAGAAGAGAGCTGGCAAGTAAAAGTAAAGTTAGGGTATACATCTCCTGAATGTCAAGCCGTACATATTCGGAAATGAGGGAGATTAAGAGAGGAGTGTGTGAATGCAAATATGAAAATAGGCGAGTAAGCATGAGTATGTGCCCAAGTGCGGGCACAAAGCCTAAGTAGCACATCTCCAGCAGGGGGCCCTGCTGTTTAACTAAGGGGAAAATGGTGAGAAAGTTGGAGAATAAGTCATGGAGAAAGTCAGAATTGCAATCGTAAAGAGGGATATTTGTCGAGTGAGGGCAGGCAGACAGTGTTTAGAAGTCCCTGGGGATTGATAATCACATGAGAATAGCAGCTCAGATGTAGCAGGACGAGCAGCAAGCAGAGAGAAAAGGGAGGTAACTGGGGTTCCTAGTGACCTGACAATCACCCAGGAACAGTTGCTGAAAACAGACGCACACAGTCTGATAGTCAGAAGAGGATCAATTAATTTTAGCATGCCAGTACACTACACTAGTTAAATTAGACTACCATTGGATATCATTTATACATTAAATATAGTACTTACACGGTCTCCCTCCTGCCCCTCTTCCTGTACTCTTTATCCCATCCTTCCCCTCTTCCTTTCGCCTCTTTTTCTTCATTTCCTCCTCTTCATCCAGTTCATTTTCTCTTGGGCGCTTGTCTCCTTTGGCCTCTAAAGGAGAGGAATCTTGTTGTTTGGAGCCACTCTCACTCTTTTCTTCACCTTCAGCCTCTTTGGATTCTTCCTTGCTGCAGCGAAACTCATAGACATCCTCACCTTCTGGAGTATTTCTGGGTGAATAAAAAACATCACCATAAGTTACATTAAACAATATACAAGTGGTATATAGAACACTAAAAACTACACCCATCCATTAAAAGGAAAGCGGTTAGGTTGAGAATCAGTTCCATTAATAATAATTCCATAAATGCTTTTAAAGACCTTTCATCAGGTTGCGAGTTTGGTTGGCCGAAAGAGGGGAATTGTAGCCTTTCCCTATTATTGTTAAACTTATCGCAACAACATTCCAAGGCGCCAACACTTCTGTCTACCCATTGACAGAACTTACCTAATTTGCACCGAGGCTGGCAGGATATGCAGCTCCTCCAAATACCAAGTGTGAGTGACAGGCTGCAGAAGGTACCCCCACTCCTCAAACAAAACACCAAAAGAGTAGCGACCCTAGCAATCTAGAAAAAATCATCACACTTTCACAAAGCTAGCTAACCCACCGGGGCGGGCTCTAGGGCGGCAGCGGCACAGAAAATATATTTGAATGGGAAAGTGATAACTACCATGGGGGTCATCGACCACTCCCCAATCAAAATCGGGCTGTGTATCCGGAGAGCACAAAGATAAATCGAGGCAGGAAAATGGGCAGTGATGCGTAAACTCATCCACATTTAGGACACCCATCTCCAGCTCGGCAAGGACTTAACCCCGGGGATTGATAAGAGTAGTCTTCCCAGAGGGGGTCTACCGTTTAGATCTCCGAGCAAGAGATAGGGCTTCGGCAACCGTGGCACGACGCGGCAGAAGTCTCCCGCGTCGAAGTCGGCCGACGGTGGAATGTACGCGGAAATAATAGTATACCTCCTATCCAGGTGCAACTGCACAGCGACTGCCTGAAAAGAGATATCTAAAGCGAAGAGAAGGACGGAGACATCATGCCGGGTGTAAATCGCACATCCTCCCGCCCGACCCCCATCCCGTGATGGTGGGGTCGTAAAACCCTTATACCCCAGGAGGGTGGGCAGGGGGCATGCGTCCAGCATGGTCTCCTGCTAAAAGATGGTTAACGGGGAATGGGAGGAGACAAGCCTCCACAACTCCTCCCAGTTTGCTCGGACTCCATTATCAATTCCATTAAAGGAATATCCCCTCCAGGCCTAACTCGGAGGAGTAGCGGGGGGCCCTCTACGAAGAGAAGACCCTCACGGGAATGGCCGTCCGCTTCCCGGAAGCAGAACGTCGAGGGCTGTCGCCTTCGAGGACTTATTGAGGGGGGGGAGGTTGGACTCGCCATGTCAGTCTTTTCCTCCCTCCGACTCGAAACCTTTGGCGGGCGTTGTGGAATGGAGGCGGAGGGGCCCTATTTTCGAGGATCCACAGTCTCCGAGCCTCTCGCTCCACCACTAGGCATGGGCGAAGGAGCCGAAGCTCCTTTGTTGCTGTCCTCCTTTCGCGGAAGATGGCCTGGCGACCAACTTCAGGGGTCTTGCCTCCTGTGAGTCTAAAGACTTGGTGGAGGCGTGTGACAAAGGGGGAAACAGTCACGCTGGGGAAGCCCTGGTTTTAGACGGGGCTGGGTGTGAACCCTTTGTGCCGCCAGCTTTACCAGGGAAGCACCTGGGTTGAGTAGAACCCACAGAACGGTTCCGAATGGGCGCGGAAACAACCGTACTCGTTGGCCTCGATGGGCCAGGAGCAGAGGGTGTCTTTCTAAGCAGTGAGGCGTAAGATGTCCAGGCAGAGCCGGGCGTGCCAGGACCAAGTCCTTACTTAGCCTCGCAGAATGAGAGACGATCCTCAGCCTGAACGGCCAAGATTTCCTTCTCAAGGAGATATGCACCACATTGCTTCGAAGAAGCGGGGTG
The DNA here is from genome assembly GCA_963969495.1 of Ceratothoa steindachneri. NCBI lineage: Eukaryota > Metazoa > Arthropoda > Malacostraca > Isopoda > Cymothoidae > Ceratothoa > Ceratothoa steindachneri. The sequence goes on along the minus strand of OZ018330.1, from coordinate 43,735,118 downwards.
CGGCTCGCCGCAATCGACACACTTGGCCACACACGATTTAGACTTATCGTGTGCGGCTTTGGATCAATTTACACAGACTTCGGGTGCCCCCGACTTTGCACGTCTACATGAGCGATTCGTATGGCCGAAGCGGTGACAGTAATAGTACTGCCGCGGCAGTGGCACGAATGACTTCAAGCGGTAGCAGTACCAACCGGCACGCACCGACTCAGGGAGCTTGTCACAGTCGAACGTGACGAAGTGTAGGGGTGGGTCTCGAGGCCCCTCCCTATTTTCTCATCACACGCTCGACCTCGACTGCCCCGTGGTCGGCCAGCTGTAGAGTGATATCTTCTATGGAGTAGTCCACGAGTTCCCTCGCATAAACTACTCCTTTCACAAAGTTCATGGTAGAGTGCGGCGTCACACTCACCAGGGTGCCATCAAGTGTCCGAAAAGCACTTATCTTGGACGCCTCGGAGGGATCCGCCGCATTCACCAATAGGCTCCGGTCCGAGAAACGTGTCACCTTCGGCTCTCTACCAATTATACCAGCTAAAGCTCTCCTCTGATGGATCATGTTGCCCTTAGCCAACACGGTGCCATCAGTGGAGTGAATAACAAGGAAGCATTTGAAGCCATCGAGCTCGAAAATGCCGGGTAATCTCTGAATGAGGGGCCTCGATGTAATCGAGGCTCCGCTCTGGGCTCCGCACCCAGGGGGGCAGAGGGTTTGGATGTGCCGATCTTGGCTTGGTCACTTACCGAAATGGCAGCAGACTCACCCGTCCCCGCGGATGGAGAGGAGCCCCGAGTCCTTTTAGTCTTTTTTTTCCTTTTTAGGAAAAAGGCCTCCGCCGGCAGGAGCCCCCAGGCCAGATGAACCGGCCTCAGGAAGGTCCTTCTCCGAGATGGAGGAGGTCGTGGCAGTCGTAGGGGCACCGGTCGGAGGAGGAGATTCCTCAGTATAAATGAGAAGTGCTGATCCACTGTCTCATGCTGCCCAGATCATTGCCACCTAATCAGTATGAATGAGAAGTGCTGATCCACTGTCTCATTCTGCCCAATTCATTGGTGATCATTTCCACAAATCTACCATGTTAAGAAACCCAACAATTACAAAAAAAGTGACTCAAAATATCTCTGCCAACAGGCATCAGGCAACCCACATTCCTGCATTGCATAATGATGGCTAGTAGCTCAGCAATTCAAGTAGAGACAGTGCCTGGAAAAGCCAGACTGTCAAAATAAGTGGGGATGATAAACTAACCCTTGGAATTGGAGCTATCAGTATTTGTAGACACCAGCACTGTCACTACCATAAAGAATGCCCTATGTAGAAGGATACCCCCTTTCTCCCCCTTTTTTGCAATGCTTAGCACATTGCACCCAGCCCCGTCAAAGTTACCCTGAGGTAGACATACATCTCCCGAGAATCACCAAGGATTCCAGCTCCCCCCTCGAGCCACAGCCGTTTGAACTTACACCTCACAGCCCCAGAAGTAAGGTGCCGATCATACCCTTCCTTCCCACTCTTCTCCTGATAAAGATCCCTCCTTTGAAGACACTTGACAAGATCGTCTCGCCAAACCCTACTTTCCCTCAAGCCTCCTTGAAGTCGTTATCAGCCTCCGATCAGTAAGCCCATTTGGATCTGAGTAGGTAGCTCTAAACTAATTAATAGAAATTAGACTTTCCCACTAGTAACAATAAATCATTATCCAACCTTTAATTTTCCTATATATCCTTTTGATCATTTTAAATTTGTAAATAAAATTTATATATTTTCTTATGTTTATCTTTAATTAACCAGAATGTCACTCTCAGCCTCGTTATTCAAATCTCACCAACCTCGAACTCTACCTGACTAGTTAAGCGTATTGACCCTGTGCCTCAACCGCACCTTTCTAATATGTGCAGCAATGTAGTGTTGTCATTGGACGGTTCGCTTCAATAGCCTGAGCTATCCCCCTTCATACTAATAATAGATATTATATTATATAGTCAGCTATACCATGACACCCTAAGTTAGACAAACAATACTAAGGGCAGGAATACCTTGTTCATCTATAAAATATACCAAAACACTTTAATGAAATAATTCAAATTTTATGGCAGACTATAGCTAGAACAGAGATTTTCCAATTTATTATTTATAACGATAATTTTAAGTTAACAATATCATTCAACCTACTTGTTGTCATGTGAACGTTGAGACTTGTCTGGAGTTCTAGGGACATGGGGAAGCCTTAGGGTAACACGTGGTGAAACAGGTCTTCCATTGTTTCCTGAAGATACTCCATTACCATTTGTAGATAATCCACCAGAAGCAGATGTAGGAATGGATGATGATGTTGAGGTAGGGATTGTTGGCTTTTCATCCATTTTACTACTTGGTGGAGTTTTCCTAGACATTCCAAATGAGTCCTTGTGGATGGGTATTGTATAATCTTCAGGATTGCAATTGTTATGGTGGCGATTATTGTTGGTCAGGTAGTAATCGATAAATGGTGTATCTATAAAATATAGGCAAAAGGAGAGAAAATATTCTAGCCATTGACAAGTATTTATATACAAAATCCTATAATATAAACATTAAACAAACTAAACTTTTTTAGATAATAAAAAAACAAAAACAAACCTTGAGATTTAAGATTAAAATCCTGTTCAAGAATATCAGAACTTTCTAATATTCCTGCCTTTGCTGCTTCTAGGAGGCAAAGAATTCTTGCAGAACGACAAACATTGAAAGGTGTGTTCCCTCGGCAGTTTAAAGCATCTGTTCTAGCACCAGACTTCAAAAGTAATCGAACAATCTGAAAGTATATTCTAAAATTAATTAATAGCAAGTTTAGTATAAGGCACTGCCCCAATTAATTGTGGTAGCATTGGTCGGGGCCTACAGCAAGGTGTCAAACACCTTCTCCCTCAATCTCTCTCCCAATCAACCACAGGGAGAAGAGGTCATCTGCTCCTGCAGATCTATTAACAACATTATCAGCTCCATACAAGCTATCAATTCAAATTAGAATTATGTTTAATCTCTTGAGTTTCAAAGTACCACAATATTTTGTTCAAGCAACTTTAGTGGCTTGAATTGTAATTGAGGAAAATTTTTGTCAATCACATCAACTTCATTATAACACTATGCACATGATAAATATATTAGTTTAATTGTAACTGATGGTAACTAACCTTGAAGCAATAAAATGATTCTTAAAAATAAATAAATTAGTCACAAGAGAAAACAAAGTGTATAAATATGTTTCTTTTTTATTTGGTACCCTCCACAATGCCTAGGTGTGTATTGATAAAGTTTTAGAATAATGAAACAAGTTCAAAACTAACATCATGTCCTATTCCAAGTTTTGAACTTTATCATACAAAATGGATTTTTTAATATTAAAAAGCAGGATATATTTTTAGTTCAACTGCAGATACCCACACTATATTACATTTTACCCATGATATTCTTATAAATATCCTTGATTGGCACCTATCAGGATCTAAGCCCTTATTGAGATTGAACATGGATGAAATGAAAGCCATTGGAGCATCAAATATGGAGTGAAACTTTCAAAAGCTGCAATGTGCTGGACTCAACATCTGCTGTCCGCAAAATAAGGTAGCCTGGCATTAACCATCTCAATCGCCTTGCACAGGCAGGAAGTTGGGGAAATTGGGCAGAAATCAGGTGATCTCTGCCTGGTTTCTCAAAAGAAAGCACAGTAGCCATTTGCTACGATTCTGGAAAGAAAACCTCCATCCATATCCAGTTGAACAAAAGGCCCCATGCGCATTCTCACCCATATTGAAGTATGGCATACAATTATATTGTCCAGACCATGGCTCTATCTGCGCATGAAGGTAGCTCACTTACTGTAAACAGGTTATTGTTGGCTTTCATCAATAGCAGGCTGTGCTTTAAATGATGGCAGAACAGCATCGCGGAGAAAGTGGTTGTGAAGGACTTCAAAATGCGAGATGCAGGATTGCAGTCCTGTGAGAACTTCTTACTCAGAATCCTTTTGACATGCTTCCAGACCTCTGCAATAGGGGTCCTCCCTTTGAGAGAAGAAAAGTATGCCCACTCAGGAGTAGTAAATGTGCTTGGGAATGTACCCAAATTGGGTAGTTACAAAAAATTTGCACAAGGTAAAAAGATTCAGACACTCTTGTGGTATATTGATTCTCTCTGAGGGCTGTGTCACAGTCAGCTGACCACTAATGAAGGGACTGGCATACAAATGGCCAAACATTTAAGGAATAGTAATCAGGGTGCCAGACAAGAACTCAATTGCTTCATTAAGTGACCTAAACATTGACTTGGTGTCACTTCCTCAAATACAGACCATTTTGCTGGCACCAAGCATCACCAAAGTGGCTTTTCAGGCAGCAAGTGCCTGGCAAAATGATTGTTATCATGAAGCTTTTGACCATATCCCACCAAAAATCCTGCTGTGCATTCAGAGCACAAGGATAAATTTAGGCAAGAAAAAAGTGGCGATTGTCATCACCAATCTCCAGCTTCTTGATTAAATCCAGGAAAACTAGCCCTTAGGATTGGATGATTGGTTCCCCAGAAAGGGGGGCCTACTGATCAAGTCCTTGAGGAGAAAGAGCATAGGCAGTCGAAAACAGACATCAGCTGGGACTAGAATGTAGATAAAGTGACAGAGTACCTACTATCCAAGTGTAACAGTACTGCTACTGCCTAAGAAGATATTTATAGTGAAAGAACACAGAAGGTGGGCAGGGGACATGCCCTCAACATGCTCTCCTGAAGGCAGACTAAAGAGGAATGGGAGATGAGCATCTGCAGCTAATCACAATTACCATGCCATCCATGGCAATCCCCCCAGAGCTAGCTAGAGGAGACAGGGCCCTCCTCAATGTGAAGACAATCATGGGAATGGCTGTAATCTACTTGAAGGCTGAGCTCCAAGGGCTGTAGAACACAGGCAGTGCAGCTTCTTTCAAGTGATAATGAGGGTTGCTCAGTGTACAAGTCTTTTTCTCCTCTTCACTAGAAACAGAAATGGAGGTCTTAGCTGTCAAATGAGCTCCAGCTAAGGGTGGAGGCCCTCCTCTCCTTCTGAATCCACAAGGGCTTGAGCCGTCTGGGGAGAAGCTGCCACAGGGACGGATTAGGTACGGTGTTGGCACAGTCTGGGTTCAACTCCATGGAAGATCCTGTCATCTGGGGCTGGGTTACCTCCAGAACCATTTTCCATCTCAGGAAAGGGCCTCCATGTGACCAGCGCCATATGGAGGCCCCATGTAGCTAAGGCATTGGAGAAGTGGTGGGGGGGGGGTCACCCCCCCTACATACACACAATGTCAAAATACCTAAATGAGGGAGTGCAAGCCTGATGCATCTTGCTTTCCCTTGCCCCTGTAAGGGAATTGGCCCTAACAAGTCGCTTCCCCCTATTCTGTGATAGAATAAGGACGGGGGGGTGCAATTGGTCAAAAGATGGAGTTGTCCATGGGCAACTCCACAGAAGGGGGTGAAGGGAAAATACCTACACCTGCAGGGCTCGGGGAGGAGTGGGTTTGAGGGGGTCCATCTCATTGGCGATGGTGAGGAGAAACCTTCCAACAGTCAAAGGGGTGCCTCAATTTTCCTCACCCTACCTGACACCTAGGAGGGTGAGGCTGCGCTTGAAAATCCAGCATTGATAGACTTTGCCAACCCAGCCCACCATTCAGGCAAAAGGATGGTGCCAGCATAACCACCTTATATGTGCACTGGAGGAAGGTGAGCTGGGAGTCAGCAGCCCAGCACGCACAATAATTAGCCTAGGCAGCAGGTTTTCAGCCCTCACAGTATACACTGCCACTCAACTAAGGCTCATAAGGCAAAAAGTGCACCGGGCAAACCTCTATGGATATAAGAGAAAGAATGGAAAGGGTTAAAATGGTATGTAATAAAGAGAATTAGAGATAGGCAGGTCTATTAGCAAGTAGGGGGGTTTATGACCTATTATTCTCATACCCTGGTGCTACATGATCCCAAGATGGCATGCAGCCCACCAATGCACCAAGGCTACCAAACCGAACTCTGTACAAGTGGAAACAATCCTCTTGGTACAAAGTGTTGGGGGAAAAGGTTGAGTGGATAGCTGTAATGATAATAACATACTAATAAAAATTAATACATAATATGTCATACTAAATATTATAAATGATAAATAATAATAATAATTGAGTATTGCCCCTGACTCAGAGAACAGGTCTTGGTTGAGCACAAGTGTAGGGTAGATCTCAAGGCCCTTACTTTTCTCCATCACATGCTTGACCTTGACCGCTCTTCTAAGAACAAGGTGTCTACTTGTTTGGTGATTTTGAATTCAAGGTTTTCAAGGACTTTTAAAAAATAATCAAGGACAGGTTTTAGCCATTGTTTTCAATAAACATTATGGGACATTGATGAAGGTGAGGTATTTAGGGAAAAATGGGTTATAAGCAAAGTATAACCAAAATCAACTCACCAGTGCAAAAAACAAGAACAAGGTATCCAAGCGACAGTCACAGAAGTATAGTGAGCATCCATTATAAAATACAATGCATCCAAAGCATACATATGTTCACTCACATTAGTGAGTAGATTAACTTAAATATTACTATTTTCCTAATAGACATTAAAAAGTATATAAATAGTGAATTTGAAAAATCATTTGAACAATCACTCAATGATTTATTTTTTAAATGCAAGGACTTTTAAGGATTTCAAGGGCTTTTCAAGGACTTCAAGGGCAGTAGACACCCTGAAGTGGTCAACAAGTTCCCTTGCATAAATTACTACTTTCATAAAGTTCATGGTAGAGTGCAGCACTACCTGCACTCACAATGGCTGCCTGGGCAGGGTCCACCATATTTATGGTCAACTAGTTTTCTTACACTGTTGTTTAGTGTTTTCATGATAATTCTAACACTTAGTCAATAAGTCATTAAACTTGTTTGTTACTATAATTTTCAATATTTTAATTTGTATATCAGGTTTTAGTGTATTCACTCTGTCTTGAGTTTATTTCTTTCATTGAATAAATCTATTTTTATCTTGCTCCTGAGTAATGTGTAATTGCTACCTATGTTGCTGGAGTTGATAATGAAATATCATTAATTATAATTTTCAGGTTGACTATATAATCACTCATTTTTGGTTCCATCCAACTCCTTCGGCAATTCTACTAATCTGCTTCTACATTCACTTTCCTACCAATCAACAAATATTTTCTTGTCCAATCTATGCATTAAAGTTCCCCATAATCATTACAAACTAGTTTCTTTGTATATGTATGGGTATTTATAAGTGCTTCATAAAGTTGTCAACTTCTTATCCAAAAAAATAAAATAAATATAGTGAACTATAGCATGAGAACTATAAAAATTATTGATAAAAGATGCATAAAGAATTACAATGACATTAAACTCGCAGGGGCTACATAGAAATAAACATACCTGAAAATGATTGTTTATACAAGCATCATGAAGTGGTGTGTCATTATCAAGACCTTTTGCATTAACATCAGCACCACCTCTGATTAAAAGTGATGCAATGACAAAAAATCCCCGGTTACACGCTTCATGCAATGCAGTCCAACCTGGACCAAAAAGAAGAGTATGTTACACTAGATTAACTGAAGATTGCATTATATACAAATTCACTCCTAAGAAATAAAGGGATCTTAAATGAATACAGATCTGTGGTAAAAACTACCAATAAAATAATATATAACTTAGCTATTAAATAAGTTATATTAAACCTTTAATCATAAAATCTATTGTTAGTGATTCCCAACTACAGTTGAACAAATCTAATATATGAGAGTTTTAGATTAGTTGAAGAGGGCAAAGGTTCAAATTACAGTAATATTACACAAAATATGATAAGAAATAATATAGCAATTGTTTGAACTAAATTGATCAATTTAATCATGATGTAAAGTCAGGTCTAAAATAGGGTTTGTATGTAGAGTTGGGAGCCACTGAATTATATCAAAGTCTCTACAACTTAAATTTATTACAATGGCATTTAACAATATTAATTTGATTTATTCTATTACTTAGTGGTTATCAGTTTTTAATCTCATTTCATTTGTGCATTTCAGATAATCTGTTAATGAAAGAGGTTCTGTTAGAAAAATAACGCTAAAAAATGGCTACTCCTCAAGAAAAGGCAGTGTGTATCATGGTTTATTAAGGCAAAGTTGGATAAAATATGGGAGACATCCACCAATTCATGCATGGCACAAGAAATTTATGGAGACAGGAAATGTGTTGCATAAAGGGAGGATTGAACAACCAAGAACATCTGAGGAAAACATTGATGATGTAAGAACAAGCTTTTGATCATTCCCCTACAAAGTTCATCTGTACTGCTAGCAGTTACAGCTACCATGTTCAACAGTACACAAAGTCCACAAGAACTTGCAATTGTATGCTTATAAAGTGCAACTTACATACACTTGAGCCAAAGGATAAGCTAATATGAAAAGTTTGCAGTTAACATGCTGGAACTAGTCTGAGGATGCAACACTCCTCAACCGAGTTTGTTTTAGTGATGAGGCAACCTTTCATGGAAACTGAACACACACAATGTGAGAATCTGGGGATCAGAACAATCCCATGAGAATAAGGAACTTCAATGAGATAACCAGAGGTGACCATGTGGTGCAGGATCGTGTGTAATTGGATCATTGGTCCATCTTTCTTTATCAAAAGATCAATTACTGTAAATGTTCACCACCACATTGGGGACCATGTTTGTGGGTTCCTAAATCAAACATTTCCAGAAAAGTGGATTGTAGGGGATGGCCCAATTTCCTGGCCACCTCATTTACCATATATCACTTCCCCGGACTTCTTTCTATGTGGTTATGATAAAGATAGGGTGTATCAAACAGACACGGGAAATCAATGATCTGAACAAAAGATCACTGATGCCATTTCCACCATTGATGAGGTTATAATCCAGCAAATATGGCAAGAGATTACCAGCTTGATGTGCTTTGTACAATTAATAGTGTACATATAGAGGTGTACTAAATAAATATAAAAATCCTTAAAATCTACTCTTCATTTTGTAATATTTTTTTAAAGACGTCTATTCATTTGCCTTTGGAATAAATTCTTTAAATTGTAGAGACACTTTAAGGACACCCTGTACTCTTGTATAATGACAGCAATAAATTTCCCCTAAACTTTATATCAGTAGAAATAAAATCTGAAGTGGGACACAAAATATTACTTAAAATGATAAAAATTATCCAATATTACCATACCTTTCTAACTGTATCTGGTATCTATGTTGCCCTTAACAGTTACGTTGTAAGAAATTTGAAGGTTCATAAATGAGTGTGAAATGACACTTTAGGAAAGTTTTTATTGAACATTAAAAATACTAATGGTTATTTACACAAATAAGAATTTTTTTTTAGACAAAGGTTGATTTTCTATGAATCAATTAATAGTAAATTATACTTTTAGCATTAAATGAATGGGTAAAAATCAATGAAATCTTTAATTCATAAACATTAGCTAAATAATCATCTTTTCCCATAATTTCTGAGGACCTTCTCCCCCCTGCCTCTAAACCCCACTTCCTGCTTATCCATGCAACCAAAACAATCTAGAATCTTCAACCTCGCAAGTATGCTCACAACTAATCTAGTAGTTTCAAAAAGTATACAAATATAGTAACAAACAGACTCACCCCATCAACTCACCATAGAATAAAGTATCTAGGTATATTGGAGACATTTGTGAGGACGCATCAGTTTCTCACATTAAATCCCTGTCCACACTCTTTCAAAATGAAGAAAAATACAAGCCATACAACTTATTCAAGCTTCTTACTCATCTCTCTTTCCCTTTTCTCCAGAGAGGATAGTCTCCCTATCTATTCTGGCATACTTTGCCTCTATTCTTTGGCACCAATAACTCCCCATTTTCTTCCCCCAATGTAAAGTCTTTCTCACCCTAGTGCCCCCCCCCAGAAATTAAGTTCCTCCTCTTTGAAAAAGATCTGTGATTTCTTATACCAAAATGACTAGGTAAACTAGTGCTCAATCTCTAAGGCTAGCTCAATGCCAATTGAGCTAGCCAATGATGAAGAGATTTTTCAGTCTAGTTTTATGGCAGGATACAGAGCACCCAATCATCTATCCTATATATAAAAGACCATCATTGGCATATGTCCAATGCTGGTCAGATTTCCATTCTGGTACTTATGGACCGCTAAGCAGCATTAAACACAGTTGACCACAGTCTTCACCACCTGTTAATTCTTGTACGTCTCTGGAAACCATACATATATCTCAGCTAGCATAGATGCCTTTTGATCTTATGCTAGGGTCAGTTATTGGACTGTTTCTGCTTTGAATCTACCTTCTTCCTCTTGATATTCTTATGCAGCAACTTTGTCTATCATTTGACTTCTATGCTGATCACACACAAATCTATCTTCTCTCTCCCCAACTTGTCTGCCGAGGCTTAGAAATCTACCATTTATTCATATCATCATCACTGAATGGCTCTCAGGGAGGACTCTTTCATGCAAATCCCCTACTTCGCAAAGTGCACCGACTTCTCATTCAATACAAAATCAGCTGAGAACCTTACACATATGCCCTGCCATCTTAGTGATTGTTCCTGGTAGTTGTAAATAATGCATTAAACTGTAGTACCCCACAGAAAATGAGACATCTTAAAGGATTGCAAATTAGGTGTAAAACACATACCCAATTCTTTTTACTGTGCCGCATGGGACAATAATGTTTTCTCATTTAGTGTAAACTAGTGTATTGCTCTTTCGCTTTTGTAGGTATATTTATACCTTTTTATATATATACAAGTCAGATATTTTTAAAATATTAGGTAAAAATGGCTGAGTGCTATGAGCTGATAACCAAGGAGGAAGTGTGAAACTTAGGTTGTTCACACTGGATGTGGAATGCGGGTAGGGACTGCATGTGTTGTATGTAGGCCGTGGGAGTATGTAGTGTAATTAAAGGAGGGAAGAGTGCAGGATTTAGAGAGGATAGGTATTGGGTATATTAGAGCAGTTAGTCACTTTTTCCCCCCCTTTTTTTAAGAGCCCATCTGGTGACTGCCTACTTGGGCATTAGTCGCCGTATTAAAAACTGCCTAGTAGTGGGCTACTTTAAAATAAGATAAAAAACAACACTAATAATAAAAAAAAGGAAAAGGCAACGAGCAGGAAGCAAGCTCTTGCGTCAGGGGGAGGTTCCTGGGTGCAAGAATGTGCAACCTATATATATATATATATATATATATATATATATATATATATATATATATATATATATATATATATATATATATATATATATATATATATATATAAGTTAAATAAAAGGGAGAAGGCCAGCACCCCCCCAAAAGTCTACAAGTCCACCAGTCAATGTGCACGCACTCGTCACAAGTACAAGGGACAGGCAGTAGCAACCCCGTCCATCCTGGTACAAGGACAGGTAACGTGCGCGAAGATCAGTCAGACAGGGACATTTGACAAGAATGTACCGAACAGTCTGGGGGATGATGCAGTCGAGCACTCCATTAAATGGCGATGCGACACACGAGTGTGCCCGATTCGGAGACAACAGAAAGTGGATATGTCCATGGGAACAGTTGCGGCGGAATGGAACGCAACTTTAAGTTCCCCTCGACCGTCTCCCATCTTCTTTGCCAAGCAGTCCGAAGAGCTGCCCATATTCCTGCCATGGAGTGTGTGTGGAAGAGCGTACCGAGTGGTGTATTGCAACCAGCTCAGCCGTGAAGAGGTACGTAGAGCCTGGTAGAGCTCCCACTAACTTCAAACAGAGGGGATACAGCATGAAAACTGACCCCCTCTTCAGACTTGGAGCCATCCATATACACTGGCATAGTTCTAATGTGACACGAGGTGTGCTCCCAAAAGGTCGAACGCAATACAAGATTTGGGAGCAGAGGCATGGCAACAAATAGCCAACGATAGTACCCCCTAGGGTGGCATTCTGGGCAGAACCAGGGGCGCCACGGGCCTGAGAGATATATCTAGCTCTCGAAGGAGTTTCCTAGCCCTAAGCACAAAGGGCTTAAGGTATGACTTCTGTCTCTCAGCGGCATAAGCACCATCGAGATCAGCTGTGAATGCTTTGAGAGCCGTTGCACTTGTGCATATAGGTGAGTAATGCACTGTTAAAGGCGCATAGATAGTGGCATCTCTCCAGCATCAACAGGCAGTCTCTCAATAGGGAAAGTGCAGAAAGCACTGGTTGCCAAGCGAAGGCCGGTGTGGTGGATAGAGTCCACCTTCCGCAATAGACATTCGACTGCAGATGCATAAAACTCACATCAGTAGTCGAGCTTCAAACGGAGAAAGGATCAATAAAAAAGTAAGGCAGTAGCCCTATCAGCAGCCCAAGTGGGGAACGTCACGGAACAAAGAATATCCTAAGGCTGCGAATATGAGCCTCCCAGGTGAGGCCTCGGTCAAATACAAGACCGAGGAAACGGTGCAATTAAACCACTTCGGGGGGGAGCCGTGGATGGCAGCAGAAGTGCACCACCATAGTCTTGGCCAAAGAAAACCGAAACCTGTGCACTTCAGCATAGCAAGAGACGCGGTTCAATGGTTATTGGAGTCAACGCTACAGAGTTGGCATTTGGGCCACGCCAAAAGAGATTGAAAGGTCGTCCACGTAGAGCAAGCAAGAACATCTTCTGGCAGCACAGAGGTACGAGGAGCCATCAATAAGTTTTGAGAATCGGTGGGGCAAAACAGAGGAATGGGGATAGCTGTTTGTAGGGGTGTTAGGACAACTTATGACAAGTCAGGACCTGCAGCCACACGCTCCTGCCTCGTCTATTTAAGAAGCAGTAGCTGATCGCAGATCGTCAGTCACAAATTTTTCAACAATGGAGAAGGTTGAGCACGGCACAGTGATCAAATTTTTTACCAAGGAAGGCAAGAATGCAAGAGATCCATGAATGCATCATTGCAGTGAACACCAACAGCACCCCTTCCTATGCAACCATTGCTCGCTGGAATAGGGAGTTCTGCCATGGTCGTGAGTACCTTGCAGATGACCCCCGTCCAGGACGACTGTCAGACATGACCAACGAACACAATGTGGCCATGACCAAGGTCTCTGCCTGTTGGGTCTCTAGAAACCTCATGCCCTATGATGAACTTCAACGTTGTCAAAGTTCGGAGGACCTGCTGCTCCTGTATGACCAATACCCGGCAGGATTCGAGTCACGCATAGTGATAGGTGATGAAATGTGGGTCCATCACTGGGATCCCGAGACCAAGCTCAAAAGCATGGCCTGGAAGAACAGAGGCTCTCTGACACCCATCAAGTTCCGGACCCAACCCTCAGCTGGGAAGATCATGGCCACCATCTTCTGGGATTCTGAGGGAGTGTTGATGGTGGACTATGTGCCTCGTGGAAGGACCATCACAGGCCAATATTACGCCGAGGAACTGCCTGGGTTGAAGAAGTGCATCCGTCAGAAGCAACGCGGCAAGTTGACACATGGTGTCCTGCTCCTCCACCACAAGGCCAGAGTTGCACAGGCTGCCCTGAACGAGTGTGGATTCGAGGAGCTCAACCATCCCCCCTACAGTCCAGATCTTGCCCCTAGCAACTACTTTTTATTCCCCCAGCTCAAGGCTGCACTGCGTGGAAGCCAGATTGGGGATGATGAAGATGTCCAGCTCACCATCCAAGAGTGGATTGAACAGCAGTTGGGAGATTTCTGGTTGTCGAGAATTTGAAGCCTCAGGGACAAGTGACACAAGTGCATTGAAGTCGAGGGTAGTTATATTGAAAAATAATAGAACACTTTTCCTCATATCCGAATTGCAAAACTTATTGACCGATTCTCGTATCTGGTATACATAAAGTAAAAAATCACCATCTAACTGCCTGATACACCAATGCAAGGAACCTAAATGTTCCACATTTTGCTGTGACCCTTTCCAAAAGTATAAGAGTGTGCGGAGGGGTATAAGACACCAAAATATTTGATCAAGAAGAATACAAGAGTTGAACCTGAGTAAGAATCAAAAAGCCTGTACTGGTACTCCTATAAAATCCACTGGAGAAGAGTCTAGTGAGGATGATGCAAGAAGGGAGATCAAACTCACTTCAGTAAATGAGGCACTGACAAGTTTTGATGCAACCTCTTTAATTAGACTTACATTATATCTAGCATCATCTGATTCTGTGATGATAATGCAGCTTAAGGAGAAATTTCAAGAACTACAAGCTGCCGTGAACAACTGAATAGTAGGCGAATTATGGAAAAATTTGGTCCTTCCCAATATATAGCCAGACAAGCCAAAGATCTAGTCAAAGAAAAAGGAATACTTTGACTCCAAACCGAAGGTAAGCAAGCAGCTTGAAAAAAAATAAAATAAATAAAAACCTGAGGATTCTGTGGTTACATTTTACAAAAGGACCAGAAGTGAGCAGAGAAAAAAAGCATAAAAATTTAATTTTGTGCAACTTGAAAGAAGCGTATGAGTTTTTCAAGAGCCAGTACTCCACCTTGAAGATTGGATTTTCCAAGGTAGCAGAATTCCATCCCAAAGAATATGTATTACCAGGTGCCAGTGGCAAACATGCCATCTGTGTGCATTGCTCATCAATATGTTAAATTAATGATGAATGCAATCATTCCATCAATGAAGACTGTTGATGTAGAAGTTGAACCAAACACTGATTACATCTGCCACTATCGCTGCCACCATTTGTCACTTCTGCAATATAATCCACCTTAAGAAAAATGCTTTTTTGCCTTTAGAGGTGGCCAAAATTGTCCTGGTGGTGGGAAAGTAAAGACATCCTAACCACAATTTTTGATAGAAAAGGGGTTTAATGAAGTGGAATTTAAGCAGTGGACATCAACCAACAAATACTCTTAAAACACAAACTGCCTGCTGATGACTTCATTGCAAGTTTCTGTGACAAACTCCAAATCATTCTCAAACAATTCATTGGAAAGACCCAAATAAAGTACTATTGGCAGCTGAAAGAAAAACTTGGAGAGTTCTTGGTGGTGATGGATTTTGCAGAAAACTATTTGTTAATAGTGCATGATGCATCAAAGTCCTTTTTACTGGAACAATGCATAAGCAACCCTCCATCCATTTATGATATGTTTCTGAAAGGATGAAGATGTCCATCACCAAAGTTTTGTGGTAATTTCCGATTGCAACGCTTACATCATTGATGTACACCTGTTTCAAACTCAGACTTATTAAATTCCTGAAGACATTGCATAGTACCATAAGATCTTCTATGAGTTTTTATGCCTCAGTATAAAAACTAAGAATTTTCTCAAACTTGGACACGATAGACAAGACTTTGGTGTGGAAACAGTGGCACTTCTTTGCTACCGGTCAGGGCAAAGGTCTATTTGACAGTGTTGGAGGTTCCATAAAGCACCTTGCAGCAAGAAAGAGCCTTTAAATTATTGGTGACCAAGACCCAATCCTCACTCCATGGGCATTATACAATTACCTATGCTGACAAAATTCTTCCCCCTGACCCAGGAAATTTGGGGCTTTTTCAAGTGAAATTTGAAAAAACTGGGGTTTAGGGATTTTTTTTTTCCAAGAAATAAATGCTACTTATTATTTTATTCAAAATTCATATTGATGTTTATAATTTCAACAAATATGTATCAAATTAAGGTTATTTCTCTGATACTGACTCATAATAATTCATCTCTCCTTCTACAGGTTATGGCTATCATGGGTACCTACAATTCTCGATCAGTGAACTGTTACTATGATCTATTCTTACTATAATATAATTATTAAACTAAGTAATTATTAATATTATATAAAAATAGAGATAGCTATTCTTTTTCTATGTTATTTTAATGCTTGCAGCATTTGTTTTTTGAAAAAACCCAAGATTTGAAACAAAAAATAGAATAAAACCCAGGTTTTATTAGGCTTTTTCAATTTTTTTTTTTTTTTGCCAACCCGCCTCTGACACATGAAGCACATAAGGACGGATTGGAAAACCGGATATGAAACTCAAGAACTATTCCAGGTGAGTCATCAATTTATTCAAACTCATTTATTTCCATGATGAAATTATAGGAAACACTTTGGTGAATTAAAGAGCCTGGTAAGCGAATAACTGAGGATAACATGCATAGGGGAAGAGGAGGGTGGTTTTAGAACTGAACTGCTCACCATCTAAAGAGAAGGGATGGCACCAAACGTATAATAATTTGGGATCTTCCTCTTAATTTTCTAAAAAAGATTTTCTTCAATTACTACTGTAATAATAAAAAAAAATCATTTATAGTGTTGCAAATCCCCCCCCCCCCCCGGGCAAAGGAATCTATAATTTGTATTAAAATTAGGTCCATTGGCTAGTGTGTGGAATACTATAAAGAAAACAAATAATTTTAAATATCCTAATAACCTACCTATATGACTAAAATTTATAAAGAACAAAAAACTATCAAAGTATTATACTTCATTTATATGAATAAAACCCCAGGAGGGTTGGGTTATTTACAATCCTGAAAAACTAAAACCACCTTTTGTTCTTCCCCAGGTACTCAGAAACTCCATGCCACTTGTCCCAGGAATGATCGAATCATCGAAGCGAAGGAATACTCATGCTCCACCATTTCTCAAAATGAAAGGGTAACAACTGCCATAGAACAGAAAACCCCAAGTATACCAATGACTGCTCTGAAAGGGTACTGTATTGCAGTATATGACAAAGACTGGTATCTGGTTTGTATTAATAGAATTGATATAGATGCCAATGAAGTATGTGTCAACTTCCCGGAGCCATAAGGACCAGCACAATCATTTATTTATGTTTCCATCAAAACTGGATGAACTTGTTGATGTAACAGAAATTATGCGTGTTGTGAGCCTGCTAAAATACACGGGTCGTACTTATGTGTTGAAAATAGAGATATGGCAATGGGTACAGAGTTGTTGAAAAAAAAAAAAGGTTCCTGTAATCCATGAATTTAACCTGAATCTGGCATAAGTTGAGCGTTTGAAATTTATTTTATTTTTTGTGTTACAAAAAGGGGTGTAGTGTTCAAATCATGTTAAATCACAATATAAAACATTGCAAATTAAAGCTGATATATCTACCTTCACAATACAATCTTAAAAAGAAAATCTGACAATACTATTTTTTGTTACCCGCAAGGTTAAAGATCAAAATCCTTTTTTTACTTGACCTCACAAACAAAGTTATTTAAGCAAAGATTTAAAGCTCTCAACAGCTTTAAAATGGTGCTTCTAGGTAGGTGGTTAAGCAGCAGAGATATTGACTGCTGACCAAATGCAGTACACCCTGAAAATGACCTCCGGGTTCAAACTTTTACAGTATTACAGCTAACGAATGATGTGACCTAGAATATTAAGACATGTTTTTACTCGCCTCAGTGAGATCTATAAGCCTATCAAATATGAGCCAAATCCAAGATGGTCCCGGAAAATCGACCCTTTATTTGGTTGAATTGACATGGAATGACCTAGCTGCAGTTTATGGGGTTGTGTTAACTGGGATAACCTCTGATAGGCCCTTGCAGCTTTTGTTATCCATTGAATTATCTATGTATGGTATGTTCATATGTTACTTGCTAAATTTTCTGCAAATGATAGGCCAACACAACGCAATTTTAAGTTATATATTGTTAATCAACAACCTTAAAATTAACTTGAGATTAGCTCCAAAATCTTGGGCAAATGATTCTTCATACTATAATATCATACATAAATTGGCACTAGTTTTTTCTAAGCCCTTCATGATCCAGTTTGATCCAACAGCACCTAGTAACATAGCCAATCAGTATTCAGTATTTTTTTCCAATGACACAAGTGCCCTCCTAATTGAAACTAAATCCGTTAAAACAAAGATACTGATTCATCAACTTGTGCTTCTATACTTTTAAACAAAATTATTAAGTTATTTAAACATTTATTTTTATGTATTTAAAAAAAAAATAAAACTAACAAGAAATCAATGACAAGATGGCTGCCACCATATAGAGGCAAGTAGTCATTTACAGTTTACAGAAAATTTACCTGTTACTCTTAACATTTCACATAATTACAAACACCAAGATTCATGCACACTTTCATCACTACATTCACCTTCAGTCATCAACTCATAGCACTAAGACATTTTTATCTAATTAATATTTTTTTTAAAGTACTTGATTTATATATATAAAGGAATAAATACAATCAAGAAAGAGGAAGGGCAGCACACTAATTAACACTATATATAAATTAACATGGTACCTATTGATGGCTGATGGCTTCCATTAACTAAATGCATATATGAATGTAAAACTAAATAGTAAGTACATAAAAACAGTACTAATGGTGTTTATAGGCAATTAAATCATCATTTATGGCTTTATTTTTGCACAGAAAGCAGTTGTTTTTAAGATAGCATCATAGTAAATAGAGTCATGCTCAGACTGCTAGTATTTTAAAAATAAGTGCTTTCCATGCCTAACCTAAGCCGTAAATGATGACGAGAATGCCTAAAAACACCATTAATACCATTTTTACTAGAAAAAACACTGTGTAGGTGTTCTAAAGTTTCACCCAAAGGAGATTGGCAGATTTCATTAGGCCTCTAGTTTTTATAGTCTTGCTTGACTTCAAAAGTATGAGTCTTGCCCCAGAATAAAATTTAAATCAATCATATTTTCTTTAAAATTGATCCATAAGAAATGCACATATGATATTTTAATTCAGAAAAAAAATTCCCTTCAGAATGATATATACTTTATGATGTGACTCCCATGATGGCTGCCAATTTATTTTTTGCCCTAACATAATTAGAAATATACCCACTTTAATTAGTGAGTGTTCTAAAGTGTATATATTTGATATACACTGTATATACATAGCAAAAGCACCAATAAAAATCAAGGTTGGGCATTTCCCCCAAAGTTTAACCTGGGTATCTAGTAAGGTGAGCACTGATCATGACTGCACAGTATCACAACCAAACAGAAAACATGCTTTTATGTTCATAGCAATAGAAATTAAATAAACATGTATTATTCACATATATAGACAAAACTACACAGCCAAACAAACTAACACTTCAAAATAAGATAGTGAATCAGATAGAGGAGCTTCTAAAAATGCAATGTGAGTTTTACCACCCAAAACTGTTCTATAAATCCTTGAAGGAAGGAGTGTGCAGCAGAAATGTATGCACATCTGTGAGGCACTGAAAAAGTACCAGAAATAACAGTGAAAGGTAACAGAGAAAACAAAATAGCAGTACCACAAGACTCCAGGGAACAGGACCAGGGCCCAATGATAAGTGGAAGTGAAAGCAAAAAAAACAAAGCAGGTATTTTTTAGAGAATACCCAGAAACAAATACATGGTCTCCAGGATCAGATGGGGGTAAATTCTTCAAATAATACAGGACCAAAGCAGAGTAACACATCAACCCCCTCCAGTACATCAAGTGATTCAAACATTGCCTCAGCCAGGCCAGCCCCACCAGTTTCCATGGCTAGCCCAAGCTCACACACCACAAGCTGCCTGCTAGAACAATTCCTTTTGTGCAATATACAGAATATACAGGGCCTATTCCCTTCAATGAACCAAACAAAAGTGCCATATATAAAAGAATTATGTAAAGAAAACTGCTATATATTTCTCTGCCTCACAGTCGCACTTGAGTGAGAACATAAGGGACAAAGTAATAAAGATTGAGAACTACATCCAGTATCGCACAGAGAGGATATAGCCTCAAGTGCTAAAGTGTTGTGCTCATACTCAGATGGGGGCAAATGACCTAATAATAAATATCCCCAATGTAAGTGTCACAATTGTGCTTGTGTATATCCCACCCCACCCCCAGTTCAGAAACAGAGAAGTTTGCTAATGTAATAGCCATGATATCTGAACACATGAAGGAAAGCAATAACAAAATACTTATGCTAGAAGACTTCAACCTGCCTGTAATCAGCTGGCCCTCAGGATATATTGATTGTGGAGCAGTATGTGACCGTACTCAGGCTAGTGAATTACAAAGACTTACGGGGGACCATTTCCTGATACAAATTGTAACTGAGCCAACACGAGTCAATAACATTTTGGACCTAATCTTCACAAATCAAAGTGAAATGATACACAATGTATAAATGACAAAGACAATAATGTTTGACCATAACCTAGTGACAAGAAAAACAAATCTACCCAAGTTGAAATTAAGCAGAAAAAATCAGAGCAACCATACAGAAAATAACTGCATGAAGAATCTAAACTTTTTCAATGAGAGAGTGGACTGGCAGCCCCTCAATGATGAGCTATGAAGAGTTGATTGGGTTAGGCTGGGCAAAAGGAAATCAACTGATGAACTTTTGAACATACTAATTATTACTTGTGAGGAACTGTTCATGAAATATATAGCCCAAAGGAAAAGCAATTGTCAGAGAAAAATACCTAGAGACAGAAGAATATTGAGAAACGGAACTAAATTTCTAAAAAAAACTATTGAGAACAAAGCCAGGTAAAAGTATTGAGCCTAAAGTGGAGGAAATAGAACTTAGACTAAAGGCCTCATATGAACGAGAGAGAGAGAGAGAGTATAAAGAAAACAAAGCACTGTCAGTGATCAAAGGAAACCCTAAGTATTTCTACAGTTATGCCCAAAAGAAACTGATGAAAACCTGAACTAGGGTTAGTCCTCTGCTAAACAAAAAGGAGCTAGTAGATGATCCATCCATGGTGGCAAACACCCTGGAAGAACAGTACAGGAGTGTGTACCAGTTCTTCAGTTGATTTCCTTTTGCCCAGCCCAACCCAGTCCACTCTCTCATGAAAAAGTGATCCAATACCAGAGAAAATAATACTAAACCGTGGTGACTTTTTTAAAATGGAAAGGGGGAATGAGGACACAATTAATGACATAAATTTCAGCCACGATGATATCATAGAGGCCATAAAGGAATTGAAATCAAACTTAACAACTGGACCTGATAACATACCAGCGGCATTAGTAATAACTTGTAAGTAAACCCTGGCTGCACCTATTAACATTATATCGAGGAAATCACTAGATGAGGGCAATATACCAGCAGTAATTAATAAGAGAGGACTCATCACTCCAATTTTCAAAGGAGGCTCAACGGGTACAGTATCAAATTATAGGCCGTCTGTCTTACCACCCATATAATTAAGGTGTTTGAATATCATCAGAAAATATGTGGTGAGCTTCATGGAAAGGACTGAACAATTTAACCTAGGGCAACATGAGTTTAAAAAGGGGAGTTCATGTCTCTCAATTCCTGGATCACAACGATAGAATACCGGAAGATATGAGTAGAGGGAGGAATGTGGATGTAGTGTATCTAGATTTCCACAAGGCCTTCGATAAGGTGGACCATTGGGTACTGCTCCACAAAGTAAGAAAGGCAAGCATCACTGAAAAACTGGGTACCTGGGTGCACAATTTCTTGAGAGATCAAAGACAGACAGTGGTGGTCAAGGGTACACATTCAAAGGTCTCGGCAGTTGTCAGCGGAGTACCTCAAGGCTCAGTGCTCAGACCACTGCTGTTTCTGATAATGATAAGCAACATTGACCAGAAGGTGGAATCATCCCAAGTCTCCTCATTTGCGGATGACACCAGAATTACCAGAGAAATAAGTACCAAAGAAGATTCAGAAAAGCTAGAGAGAGACCTGGAAACAATCTACAACTGGTGAAGGGAAAACATGTTTAATGATAAAAATTTAAAGTATTCAAATATAGAACAAATGAAGAACTAAAGGAGTATGAATATAAAGCAGGCGATGAGGGGATAGAAGCCAAGGACACACTGGGGTACCTTGGAGTATGGATGAGCAACATGGGTAAACACATCAACTGCACAGCCAGGTCAGCCTAGAAGATGAGTGGGTGGATCCTCAGGACCTTCACAACCAGAGAACCTGAATACCTATCTCTATGGAAGACTAGTTATGTCCAACATGGAGTATGCTTGCCAGTTGTGGTCCCCTCACAAAGTAAAAGAGATAGAAGAATTAGAGCAAATGCAGAGTATTCACCAGAAAACTGATTGGGACTCCTTAAATTACTGGGACAGACTACATGCACTAAAACTCTAATCCTTACAAAGATGGAGGGACCTTTATATTATTATTTATGTCTGGAAAGTACTAGAGGGGGCTATACCAAACATATCACAGGGTGGAAGGAGCAGCATAGAGAGCCAGCTCCACCCAAGGTTTGGAACAACCTGCACAAGGACAATTAGCAAGTCTACTCTCAATGGATCAAGACCCTCCAGGCAAAGTTTCAGCAGTGCTGGACCCAGACTCTTTAATTGTCTCTCTAGGGACATCAGAGGGTAATTGTGAAGACGATGGCCGGATCCTAGGCCTAGTTTTTTGGGGGCTACTTTTCGTTGTTACCTTTTTAGAGATGAAATCGAAGAATTTTATGGCGATTTTCATTTTTATACTGGGGGGCTGTGTCCCCCAGACCCCCCCCAAAGGATAGAAACTCAGGGTCATCGCAGTGTTATCCCCGCGGTGAGCCGTACCCAACAACGAGCCGACGCTCAAAATAATCGCATCCACCCATCGTCTACACAATTACCCATCAGAGACCTTACAAGGGTTAGAACGGAAACCTTCAAGAGGCTGGATAAACTCCTGGTTACTATACCAGATGAACCTCCAGTCTCACATGGCCCAACTTCGAGAGGAGCAACATCAAACTATCATCAATCAGCTATGGTACCTAAAATTTGAGCAGAGGCGTGGAAGCGGTGGGTTCCCAGACTGGCCGAGGTGATGTCACTAAAACCAACCACCAATAAGTAAGTAAGCAAGTAAATACCTTTTAGTAAGCTTAGTTCAGGTTGTCTCGGTATATCTTCATTTCCACTACTAGTATTATACTTTCATTTATAATTTCCTTAATAAAATCTAAACAATCTATTTAGTGATCTAATGTGGATTTAAACCATCAGTTAACCTCACTGGGCAAACTACTGGAAAAATTGACCAACACATAGGCTGTTAGAAGGCAGATGAAATCTCGATTTGAGTCGCCTTCAGAGCAGATGGGACGCAGTTACCCGTGATCTGGTTTGGATTCGTTTAACTTTTAAGTCCCCAGGGAGAAATAAAAACTTGCAATGACTGCAGATGGTGGCAAAACATCGCCCAAAGTATTATCTAAATGCATGATAAAACTAATTCTCGTCAATGTGGATACACGACACGATTTAACACGCATAAATTTATATACTCATATAAACAAATCTATGATGAATTGTACAAGGCCATCCATCTTGATAAACTATCTAACCTTTGAGCGGGCCTAATATAAAATATCTTTAAAACAGACGTGGATATGTTTAGTGCAAAGCATTGAAAGGTGTATCATGAAATGGAGGAAGAAATCTTAATTAATCAGAAGCTAATAATTCATAGGAGCCGACTAATTAAGTGACAATTAAATTTCAATTTCTTCACTTGCATTTGTAAACAAAGCATTTCTGTTGATCTCACGAGGGTAACGCCAAATCATCCATTTTCTTAAAAAATATTCACATTTTCTATCATTCTTTTAAGGAGAGGCTATTATATTTCATTTGGCTTGATGATGTCGAAATGGATTAATTTTTATTTATATTTATCGGGCGGCCAAAATAAAATAAAAGGCATTTTATTTACTTAAAATATAAAAATAAATTTTGTATATCTACTTTTGGCAGTTTTAATGCAAATTTTATTTTCCTAAGCTTTATTCCAACTTTTACTACTCAATATAACTACACCATTCACGTTTCTGGGACAACTTATAACACAACCAAAATTATATCTAGGTTTAATACTCTTCCTTCTAGAATCACACAAAGGCTCTCGATCGGATTAGGATCTAGGGATCAGAAACCAGTAGATATTGTTGAGAAACTTCGTAATATGTGCCCCGATGCCACACCTGAATCTTATCATGCGAAAACGCACGAAACGCCTAGGGTTTCTCTTAAGGGGGAATTTTGGTCTACTTTTTTATAGGGGTGTACTTGTAACGAAATATCCACGAGTGTGGGCGATTTGGAAGCTACAAAAAACGAGCTGAAGCCATTAGAGAATAGGACCACGGGAAAAGTAGCGGCGAAATAGCACGCAACTTTATATTCCGGTCTAGCGACTTCCACAATCTTTATTATAGAGCCTGAAAGGCTGATCTGATTCCTACAATGTAGTTACTGGGGAAGAGCAAAGCGCAGCTCCTTTCGCCCAGTCTGGCGCCCTCAATTCTCGCGATCCCTAAATGTCCAGGAAACCAACGAAAAGAATCTCGACATCATCCCAACTCGCCACTGCTGGCTCAATTTGGCGAGATACGGGAAAAAAAATTCCCTTACCCGGAGATATAGGAGAGGGGGAAATCCCAACTCGGCTGGAAGTTTGGAGGAGTCTCTGACAAAGCATAGCGGGATGGAGCATTCCCTTCATGGAGGTGTAGCTGCACATGCCCGCATACGAAGGTGGTTAAAGGGAAGCCCCTTTACCAGTTAAGGGTGGTAGGAGGAGAGGCTACCAATTATGGGTGGTTGGAGAGGAGGAACTCCCTCACCAGATAAAGAGGTGGTTCGAGTTACCTCGCCCTCCCCGGCAGCTAGGGTCGACGAAGCCACGCTATCTTATCTTTGTGAACGCATTCCGTTACTTACGAATTTTGGCCATGGTCTAGTTTATAAGGAAAACATCCCCAGTAAAATTGAAGATTAGCTGCTTTTGGCTGCTAATTTATATTAATAGATTATTCGTATATGTGTTTGGTTACTGGAAGCCGGTTTCGAGCCGGGCTATGAGTTACTATATGAGAAGGGGGGGGGGGGGGGGGGGGCGCTTCGCCCCCTCCCGCTTGTACGATACTGGAACAAAGGGTGAAAGCACAATCGTACTTTTTCTTGAGTGCGAGCGGAGCACCTCAACCCCCAATATAGTAACTCTTAGCCCGGCTCGAAACCGGCTTCCAGTAACCAAATACATATACGAATAACCAAAAGCATATACGAATAATCTATAAATATAAATTAGAAGCCGAGCAGCTTATCTTCAATTTTACCAAAAAACATTATAACCTACCAATGCCTTGGCAGGTATAGGAAAATCCCAATATGATCAGAAACATCCAAAATGTCATCATTTATACACGCACACATACACGCGGCCTGCGGAAATGAGCTAAGATGGGCCTTGCCAACCCGATCCGCCGTACTCGGCGACTTTGTCCTTGCACTTTAATCGATAAAGAATGGGACCGGCGTGGCCAGCTCACGTGTGTACTATGAGCGGTGAAGAGACAAGTAACCCAGCACACCCCGCACCTAATACCTAATTTGAAAACTTAAAACATAGGGGGGAAGAACATGAATTATAAAATCGGTACCATTAATATACAGACACTAGCACTGTATAAAAAAAAATGCCTTCGCTAAACGAAATCGCACAATTGCGGGATAAAGTAAAGATAACCCATCTCAATGATGACTAATAAAGATAAACCATCTCTAAGATGATCCAGCAACGATAAGCAACCTATAAACTGAGCTAATACATATTTTCGTCTAAATAAGGGAAAAATAAATTACCCACAACGTGGGATGGGGGTTATCCTTTACCTAATTTCCAGGGGAATCTTTGCCCGGTCAGTATATAAATAGCTTATATTTACTGAGTTATCTTAAAGATGGCTTATCTCTACTAATCTAATTGTCAAAAGCCTAAGTATAATGTATAAGATCAATGAAACACGAGCCATGCCACAAAAAACTAGCTCACTAAAACACTAGTAAAGATAA
Organism: Ceratothoa steindachneri; assembly: GCA_963969495.1. NCBI lineage: Eukaryota > Metazoa > Arthropoda > Malacostraca > Isopoda > Cymothoidae > Ceratothoa > Ceratothoa steindachneri. Next base: position 43,709,266 of record OZ018330.1, on the reverse strand, counting down.
GCTATCTCTGAGTTAACCGAGTAAAAAGGGAACCATTCTTTTCTTTATGACTTATCTTTACTTGATCTTAAATGCGAATCAATAGAAAGCTCTTTCACGCGCTCTCCTCCAGTTTTAGCGACGAAAACTACTGTCGATAATGATAGACTGTGGCAAGCATCCCAAAATAGGCAAGGGCATTTAATAAACATACAAAAAAATGAACGAGTTTGGAGATCAATACGCCCCGCCGCTTTCGAAGCCTTTCTACATTTTTAAAGAAAACTTAAAACTAGATACGGACCCTGGCATAAAGGGTTAAACGAGGTTACGACAGAATGTTCTGGGAATGAAAAAAGGAATAGATGGAAATAGAATTGTCGAGAATATACGAGTGTGTGTGAGGAGGGGAGAGGAAATGGTTGGAAGATCGGGAAAAAGGTAAGTCGATTAGGTGAATGAGTGTTGGGGAGGAGAAAGGTCCAACGAAGAACAATTGAATAATATTGTGTATATGTGTACATAAAGGATGGTTTGTGAGTGAGGAGGAGGGGGCTTTTTGCACAAATATAACCCATGGATTGAACGAGATGCTAGCACAATCAAGGATCAAATTGGCACGGGAGAAAATAGGAATGGGGGTGTAAACTATTTAAGGGTGACGGAAACGAGTTTTTTTTAACATTTTAGGAGCTCATCTGCCGAAGATATAAATAGATAATAAAGGAACACAGACTAAGACAAGTAAGAAAAAGGAACAACAGCAACAAATACAAAAAAACAACAAGATAAGGTAAAAAGAAGGAAGAGCGCTGCGGCGTCGGGGGGAGTATGCCTCCCCGGCGCAGGGACATGACACATAGAGCAAAGATAGTCAAATAAATTAAAGATCAACCCCCTCCAAAAAGTCATAGTCCACAAGTCTGGGGGCACGAACCAGTCCCGAGTACAAGAGACAAGCGATAACGACCCCGAAGGTCCCGGTACCGGGACGGGTAACGTGCGCGAAGATCACCCAGATTGGGACATTCAACGAGAATGTGCTGAAGTCTGGGTGACAATGCAGTCGTCGCAATATTGTGCAGGCGAGCGCTCAATCAAAGGGCGGTGGGTCCTGTGTGTGTGTCCAATTCGGAGACGACAAAAGCAACCTGAAGCCATTGCGGAATTCGGGGGTAGGTCCATAGGAACAGTCGCGGCGCAGTGGCACGTAACTTTAAGTTCCCCTCGACCGTTTCCCATCTTCTTTGCCATGCCGCCCGGAGGGGAGCCCGTATTCCTGCCATGTAATCTGTGCGAGGAAGAGCGAAACGCTTGTCTGGTCGTCCAGTCCTCGCAATTCCTACATGTCCAGGAACCCAGCAGAAGATATGCTCGACATCCGCCCGGTTCGCCGAAACCGTGGCGTCACGGATCTCGCGAACCAAGGGATAGGAGATTCCAATGCCCTGAAAGCACTCGGGGCGCTTTATGAGTCGCTATAAATCACGATCCTGTCACGACGCGTTATCTCCCGTACCGAGCGGTGTATTGCAACCAGCTCGGTCGTGGACTTCAAAAGGAGAGAATACGGGGTGGAAACCGAGCCACTCTTGGGACGTGGAGACCAGTATACAAGCTAGCATGGTTCCAGTTTGAGACGAGGTTTGCTACAAAAAGGCCGAACACAATACTCCGGGCGTTGTACAAGCTTTGGGAGCAGAGGCGTGGCGAAAACTAGTCAAAGGTGGTACCCTCCAGGGTGGCGTCCTGGACAGAACCAGGGGCTCCACCGACCCGAGAGCTATACCGAGCTCTCGAAGAAGTTTCTTAGCCCTAAACCCAAAGGGCTTAGGGTATGACTGGCGTCTCTCGGCGGCATAGGCACCGTCAAGATCAGCTGCGGATACAGTGAGAACTGTTGGCGACTGAGGGAGGCACCGGGCTCGCGCATACAGGCGAATAATGCACTGTGTACGGCACAGAGGAAGTGGCATATCTCCAATATCGACAAGTAGGCTTCAATGTAGAACGTGCAGAAAGCACTGGTCGCCAGGCGAAGGCCGGTGTGGTGGATAGAGTCCACCTTCTGCAATACACGCTCGGCTGCGGATGCATAAAACTCGCATCCGTAGTCGAGCTTCGAACGAACAAAGGATCGATAAAAAAGTAAGGCAGTATCCTTATCAACTCCTCGGGCGCTGAACGTCACGGAACGAAGAATATCCATGGCGCGGGTATGAGACACTAAGGCTGCGAATATGATCCTCCCAGGTTAGGCGTCGGTAAAATACAAGACCAAGGAAACGGTGCGATTCAACCACTTCCAGGCGTACCCCCTTGAGAAACAAGTCTGGGTCAGGGTGGAGCCCTGGATGGCGGCAGAAGTGCACCCCCTTAGTCTTGGCCAAGGAAAACCGAAGCCTGCGCGCTTCGGCATGGCGAGAGGGGTGGTTAAATTCCTGTTGGAGACGACGCTCCAGAGTTGGCCTCTGGGCCGCGCCAAGAGATCGAAAGGTCATCCACGTAGAGCGTAGCGAGGGCATGTTCCGGCAGCACCGAGGCGTACCCTCGCCCCATCGTGTGAAAAGTCTCCATGATACCGCATCACCATGTGGTATTAGGTGACGTTAACTGCAATACGGGACCTCATTAGCCATAGCCACCTTACAAGTCCCGAAATTGCCTTCCCTTACACGCAAGACCTGTACAGCGCAAAGGGGGCTTCACGTTGCCATGCTGCAGCCGACATCTGGATAATTACATTACCACGCCCGGTCCCAATACCAGCAGGAGGATCTGTGGTTATATATCTTGTACATCTTTTCACTTTCTCTTTCTTCACCACTTTCTTAACAGATTTCACCTTACAAACATTGTCGGAGATGCCATCGATGGTTTTTCGCTCAGCTTTAAGCCAGTAGCAACATGCAAATAAGACTCTTACGCGACTTGTATACAAGACTCCCAAGGAAAAATTGCCCAGTAGTCAAGGCTGTGCTTATTAAACTCTGGCCACCCTTTTAGACAAGAGTTGTAGAGTGGTCAGACATTTCCAAATGGATATGGCACCACTATTCCCACCTGAATGCAATCCTAGTGTGGGACCATCCCACAAGGATGGTCCCGCTTCCTGTTACATGGACCGCTAGTACATAGAGGGTGCTATAAAATCCCCACAGCATGCAACAGCCTCTCTTCACTCTAACCTGGTCAATCAGGACAGCTTCATAGAAAGCGCGGCCCCACTTAATTGTGGTAACGTTGGCGGAGAATCTACAACACTGCATGAAGGATCAAAAGGATTTCTCCTCCCAAGGGGTCGGAGGGAGCAAAGATGCCCTCTGCTTCCGGGGAGCTACAAACAACAACAACAACAACAACAACAACATCAAACTCTAAGGAGATAACTATACCGAGATACTCTCAAGAATCCCACCACCCCGAAACCAGGTTCCTATCATCAGCCAAACAATCCACACACATCATAACACAGCATCCCTTCCAATCTTCGAGTACAAACCATCTCCAAAAAGCCATTTCACCGAATATTAACGGAAAAGAAACATTTGCCCGCCACACAGGGAGGGGGTCGCGCTGGCAAGAAACCGAGGCGGTCATTGGAACTCAACAGACATTCACAACTTGCCTCAAAGCAGCCTAGTAAACTTGTATAGACTAGACACAGAGTCCCTTCCCACCATGAGGGATCGCACAGCATTAGCGTCGTTTGACGGGACTGGACGCTCAATGGCGGATGTAGTGCGAATACTCCAAGTAGGGCAAAAACATATCGACTCTCTCCTCTGTTCCGGAACTCTGCAAGCACCCCGGGGTCACAAGGGGTTTCCCAGCACCTTCATGCTGTCATAAACCACAATACTCCCCTAAGGCACTAGCCCTCCTTATTGTTAGGTACGGAGGGGGGGGGGCAGTCTTGTGTTTTGACTCCAACCAGTGATTATACAATCCTTCCTGGTTCTGCGTCCTTCCATAGGGGTGTATGGATGTGAGTACTCCAATGGGGAAAATATCACTCGATCGGGAAGGTTCCAGAACATACAAGTGGGTATTTGGGGGGTGTGAAGACAAAGGGAATGATATCGGTGTCGATTGGCTATGACTGTGATGATGCGTGGGCAATTATCACCGTATCCGCCCAATGGGCGGGCAGCGGTTCATAAAGCCACTCAAAGCTGTATCCGCGCTCGTTCATTAGAATTAAACCTTTGCCTTGACGTCAGAAATCCAACGCTGTATCCACTAGAACCCTGTCGATCAAATACTAATAGCCCCTACGGAGGCAAGCATATTCGCATACTGCAATGTGTAGTAGTACTCTCCTATGGGAGTAATCCCATCCACCTGACGCGGAACCACAAAGGGTTCTATGATCGCTGATTGGTCTGGGGGTTTTTCTTTGTTTTTTTTTTTAGCTCATCTGGTGACCGTCTGCTTGGGCTTAAGTCGCCTTACTCACCACAGCCTACTACTAGACTATATTAAAAAAGGCAAGAAGGAGGGGCACTCCGCGTTGGGGGGTAGGCCCCCCCCCTCCCCCCAGCGGAGGCACATGCGACCTACAAAAACAAACAAAAAACTCCAAAAAGTCATATAGTCCACAAGTCTGTGTGCACGAACCCATCCCGAGTACAAGGGACAAGCGGTAGCGACCCCATAGGTAGCGTGCGCGAAGATCACCCAGATTGTGCCGAAGTTTGGGGGACAACGCAGTCGTCACAGTAAGGCGCAGGCGATTCGGAGACGACAGAAAACAACCTGAAGCCGTCGCGACATTAGGGGGTAGGTCCATGGGAACAGTAGCAGCGCAATGGCACGTAACTTTAGTTCCCATCTTCTTTGCCATGCCGCCCGGAGGGGAGCCCGTATTCCTGCCCTGTAATTGGTGCGAGGAAGAGCGAAACGCTGGTCTGGTCGCCCAGGCCTCGCGGACACTTTGATGCCTTCCGATTGGTCTCAAAACACAATACTTCACCACCAAATCCCTTTCCCAACGAGAACGAGCCACCGCCATCCTAATCTTCATGTGAATTTCATAAACCAGAAGGGGGACCTCGTCCACGGTTCGAGATCAATCGTCATCTTTCCATCACAAGACAAAAACCGATTGAGAGAGAACGGCGAATGTTGCCATGGCAGCCATAACATATCTATCTCCACCAACTAAAAGAGCGACTCAATTCCAGCCAACATTAAGGTATTTTGCCAAACTCAATTAATTTGCAGCTTTGTGCAAAAATATCCTTGAGTGACTTTAAATTAAACCTTTATATGGTACTTTAGGTACCTGATATTCTTTGTAGCGATTAGTTTCCGGAAGAATGATTTAAAGACGGCCTCCTGTGCTTTAGCAAAGGCATCACGGATACTGTGATTCCTGAGCTTTAGCAAAGGCATCACGGATACTGTGATTTCTGGGCTTTAGCAAAGGCATCACGGATACTGTGATTCCTGTGCTTTAGCAAAGGCATCACGGATACTGTGATTCCTGGGCTTTAGCAAAAGCATCACGGATACTGTGATTTCTGGGCTTTAGCAAAGGCATCACGGATACTGTGATCTATGGGGTGGGAAGATTCTAACGCATCAAGGTCAGATTTAAAGTGTTTAGTGAGTCACTACGAATTACTAATCGGTCTCCGAACCGGGCACGAAGCGTAATGAGCACCGTACCTCGTTCGTCCATGAAAACACGTAGCGACCGAAAGAGCACCGCGGGGTGAAAACAGGCGAAGGAAAGTACGGAAATTGGTTCCTTCGGAAATGACGCCATCCGCGTGTACCGTAGGTTGATCAAGTTAACAATAGTGGCCAAAGTTTAGCTTTAACTTACCCCCCCCCCCATCCGCTCGTTTAATCAACTTAAACTCTCCCGATCTAGGAGTTGGAAACTTTTTTTTTCTTTAGATCTCTTTATTTTGACCTTTTCCTCACCTATCTTAATTTGTCCACCTGGTAAGGGGGCGGGAGGGAGGGATACCTAAACGCGCCTGCATTATTCACACCTATTTCCCTTCTACTGGCCCCATCTTTTTTATCACTATGTCCTGCGCAGGATTATCGTGTGCCGCATAGAAACCATGTAGCTGAAATATGGAAGTGTACGTGCCCGAAAAGTCCCAACGCGCACATACATTTCCGGCCACGATGCCTGTAGAAGAAAATGCGACTATAAATCTTCCCCCACGTTTTATTGCTTCATTTTATTTACAGGTCTCTCCTTAAATAGCTTCTACGGCAGAGGGAGATAATCACCCTTTTGACAAGTAGTTCTTTCCAATATTATTTACAACGCTTTGATCGAGCTTATTATAAGGGAAAGGGCGCTCAATAGTTCAAAACGTACTCGTTTTCTTTTTCTTTTTTACTGGCGATTCGTCGTATAGAATAAAGAGTTTAACGAGGGATTCGAAGCCAGGGTCAATAAAGCATAGCAGACAAAACAAAATTTAAAATGAATCAACCCTACAACCAGTGAGAAACTTCCAAATCAAAAGATGGTTAAAAAAATATATCATCCAAATGGCGACTGCCTACTTAGGCACGAGACGCCGTAATTCTTTCAAATCCTGCGGGTAGGATATATTAAAAACAGAAGCGCAGAAGACGCGAAAAAACTGAGGAAGCAAGCTCTGGGGTCGGGGGGATCCCCCCCTCCAACGCAAGAAGATGCGCAACAAAGTGAAATAAAGTGGAGGAGGCAGGACTCCAGAAAATCAGTTCAAAAGCCTTAGTACACGAACCCTCTACGAGTAAGAGGGAAAGCGGTAGCGACCACGCTCACCCCGGTACCAGAAGTAACATGCACGAAGTCACCCAGAGTGGGACATTCAACATTTTTTTAATTTAATTTGAGCACATCTGGCGACTGACTACTTGGGCATAAGTCGCCGTACACAGCACCACTACTACTACTACTAAGCTATATTAAAAAACAAAACAAATAATATATCAATAATAAATAAAGATAAAAAAGTACAGGGGTAAAGAAAGGGTGGAAGGAGTTTCCTAGCCCTAAACGGTATGACTGGCGTCAGAGGGCCAGTCATAAATAAGGATGCATATTTTTTTTTTTACATTTTAAGACCTCATTTGGCGACTGCCTACTTGGGCATTAGTCACCGTATTCAACAATGTATAGTACTAGTCTACTTTAAAATAAGATGCAAAAAACAACAACAACAAAAGGACAAAAGATCCGGCGTCGGCGGGAGGTCCGCCTCCCCCCGGCGCAGGAACGTGCGACATACTAAAATAATAAAATCCAACAAAAAAACAACTAGTTAAATAAAGGGGAGAAAGCCCCCTCCGCCAACCAAAGTCTATGATTCCACCATTGTATGTTAACGAACTCGTCCAGAGTACAATGAACAGGCGGTAGCGACCCCGCCCATCCCGGTACCGGGAGAGGTAACGTGCGCGGAGATCGCCCAGACTGGGGCATTCAACAAGAATAAGCCGAACAGTTTGGGGGACAAGACAGTCTTCACAGTAGAGCGGTGGCGAGCGCCCCATCATGTTTGTGTTTTGTTTTTTACTAGGCTACTTTAAAATAAGAATAACAATGATAAAAATGGGAAAAACGTAACAATTAGGAAGCAATCTCCGGCGTCGGGGGAGGTCCCCCTCACCCCGGCGCAGGAGCGTGCAACCTACAAATAAAACAATAAAAACAAAAAACTCTAATTAAATAAAGGGGAGAAGCCACGCCTCCCCCTAAAAGTTAACAAGTCCACAAGTAAATGTGCACGAACTCGTCCCGAGTACAAGGGACAGGCGGTAGCGACCCCGCCCATCCCGGTACCGGGACAGGTATCGTGCGCGAAGATCACCCAGACTGGGATATTCGACAAGAATGTGCGGAACAGTCTGGGGGACGACGTAGTCGTCACAATAGGGCGCAGGCGAGCGCTCCTTCAGATAGCGATGCGTCACACGAGTGTGCCCGATTCGGAGACGACACAAAGCGACCTGAAGTCGTCGCGGCATTGGGGGATAGGTCCATGGGAACAGTCGCGGCGCAATGACACGCAACTTTAGGTTCCCTTGGACCGTCTCCCATCTTCTTTGCCAAGCAGTCCGAAGAGCTGCCCGTATTCCTGCCATGTAGTCGGTGTAAGGAAAACCGAAACGCTGGTCCGGTCGCAGAGTCCGCGCGACTCTTTGGCGCCCTCATCAGCGCGATAATCCCTGCAATTCCTACATGTCCAGGAACCCAGCAGAAGATGATCTCGACATCCGCCCGGCTCGCCAAAACCGTGGCGTCACGGATATCGCGAACCAGGGAATGTGGAGATTCCAATGCCCGGAGAGCAATCAGGGCGCTTTGTGAGTCGCTATAGATCACTATCCAGTCTCCGAACAGGGCACGTCGCGTAATCTCCCGTACCGAGTGGTGTATTGCCACCAGCTAAGCCGTGAAGACAGAGGCAGCGCCTGGTAGAGCCTCGCTGACTTCAAACAGAGGGGATACGGCGTGGAAGCCGACCCCCTCTTCGGACTTGGAGCCATCCGTATACACTGTCACGGTTCCAGCGTGACACGATGTGTGCTCCAAAAAGGTCGAACGCAATACTCCTGGCGCAGTATAAGCTTTGGGAGCAGAGGCATGGCGACAAATAGCCAAATGTGGTACCCTCCAGGGTGGCGTCCTGGGCAGAACCAAGGGCGCCACCGGCCCGATAGCTATATCTACCTCTCGGCGGCATAGGCACCATCGAGATCATCTGCGGATGCAGTGAGAGCTGTTTGCGACTGAGAGAGGCGCCGGGCTCGCGCGTACAGGCGAGTGATGCACTGCACGCGGCGCAGAGCGAGTGGCATCTCCCCAGCATCGACCAACAGGCTCTCAATGGGGAAAGTGCGGAAGGCACCGGTCGCAAGGCGAAGGCCGATGTGGTGGATCGAATCCACCTTCCGCAATAAACGCTAGGCTGCGGATGCATAAAACTCGCATCCGTAGTCGAGCTTCGAGCGATCAAAGGATCGATAAAAAAGTAAGGCAGTAGCCCTATCAGCGCCCCAAGCGCTGAACGTCACGGAACGGAGAATGTCCATGGCGCGGGTACAAGAGACCCTAAGGCTACGAATATGAGCCTCCCAGGTGAGGCGTCGGTCGGAAACAAGACCAAGTAAACGGTGCGACTCAACCACATCCAGGCGCACCCCATTAAGAAACAAATCTGGGTCGGGGTGAAGCCGTGGATGGCGGTAGAAGTGCACCACCTTAGTCTTGGCCAAAGAAAACCAAAACCTGTGCGCTTCGGCATAGCGAGAGACGCGGTTCAATGCCTGTTGGAGTCGACGCTCCAGAGTTGGCATCTGGGCCGCGCCAAAAGAGATCGAAAGGTCGTCCACGTAGAGCGTAGCGCAAAACAACTTCCGGCAGCACCGAGGTGATGCCGTTGATGCTCAGGGAATAGAGTGTGACACTGAGGACACTTCCCTGCGGGACACTCTCTTCCTGCTCCTTTGGGCCGGAGAAGGCTCCCCCCACCCGTACGCGGAATCAACGATCTCGCAAATATTCAGATATAAACATTGGGAGGCGTCCCCTCACCCCCATCGTGTGGAGAGTCTCAATGATACCGTATCGCCATGCGGTATCATAGGCTTTCTCCAGATCGAAAAACACCGTGGCGTAGTGCTGTCTACGAAGGAAAGCCTCGCAGACGGCATTTTCAAATCGGAGCAGAGCATCCGACGTGGAGTGGAACTTGCGGAAGACAGATGGCCTCCGCTGTCCAGGAAAAAGGCTAATCTAACATTTACCAATTTCTCCATCAACTTGCACACGCAAGAGGTTAGAGAGATTGGGCGGAAACCGGTCGGAGTAGAGTGATATCTCCCCGGTTTGCGAAAGGCAAGCACAGTAGCGATTCGCCAGGAGTCTGGGAGAAGACCCTCCACCCAGATCCTGTTGATCAAATCTAACAGAAAGGCCATGCCTCGCTCACCCAGGTGTCGAGGCATGGCGTACGGGACATCGTCCGAAACATGGGCTGTGTCCGCGCACGAAGCGAGAGCGGAGCGCAACTCACTCACAGTAAACTTGTCGTTGAAGGTTTCTCCGCTTCTGGAGGTAAAGTCCAGCCGGCGGCCTTCCGCGACATCACGACGTGCATTGAATCCTGGCGGAGCAGCATCCCGGCTAGAGAATGCGGAAAAAGCGGTCGCTAAGGATTCCGCCACGGACGCGGGGTCCGAGATTGCGGTCCCATTCTCCTGGGGAACGGGAGGGGGGTCCTGCGAGAACTTGCCCCGAATCCTTTTGACTCGCTTCCACACCTCAGCTAAAGGGGTCTTCCCGTTAAGTGAAGACACGTATGCCCGCCAAGAAGAGCGGCGGGCGTGCTTCGAAATATCCCGGAACCTAGCCCTAGCCCGACGAAATTCAGCGACAGTGAAATCGTTCGGGCGACGCTTATAGCGCATGTAGGCATAACGCTTCTGTTTGAGGGCCGTCTCACACTCGGCCAACCACCATGGGAGTGGTCGGCGTGCAAAACGGCCAGACGTCCTAGGAATAGTAGTCAGGCCCACGGCGATGAGGTTGCCGGAGAAGAACTCAACGGCCTCATCTACCGACCTAAACTCCTCGACTGAGATAGAAAATTCAGTCATTTCCTGAAATGCAGGCCACCGCGCCCGCGCCAAGCACCACCAAGGTGGTCTCTCAGGCGGCAGTTGCCCTGAAAATGATATTTGAATGGGAAAGTGATCACTACCATGGAGGTCATCGACCACCCCCCAATCAAAATCAGGCTGTGCATCCGAAGAGCACAAAGATAGGTCAAGGCAAGAAAATGAAGCGGTTCTCGGACAGTGATGCGTAAACTCATCCACGTTTAGGACACCCATCTCAAGCTCTTCGATCAGATCGGCAAGGACTTGTCCCCTGGGATTTATGGAGTAATCTCCCCAGAGAGGATGCCTGCCGTTCAGATCTCCAAGCAAGATATAGGGCCTCGGCAACCGTGCCACGAAGCGGCGGAAGTCCCCCGCGTCGAAGTCAGCTGACGGTGGAATGTACGCAGAAATTATAGTATACCGCCTCTCCAGGTGCAGCTGCACAGCCACTGCCTGGAAGGGGGTATCTAAAGAGAAAGGAAGAACGGAGACATCATGCCGGGTGTAAACCGCGAAATCTCCCAGCCCGGCTATCCCGCGGTGGTGGGGTCACAAGACCCTGGAAAAAGATAGCTAATGGGGAGCGGGACGAGACGAGCCTCCGCAGCTCCTCCCAGTTAGCCCGGAGTCCACGGCAATTCCATTGAAGGAATATGCCCTCCAGGCCTAGCTCGGAGGAGACGCGGGGGCCCTCCTTGAACTGAAGACCCTCACGGGAATGGCCGTACGCTTCCCGGGGGCAGCACCCCGGGCGCTGTTGGCCGGACAAACGCTGAAGGCGCTGTCGCCTTCGAGGACTTATTGGGCGAGGTTGGGCTCGCCATGCGAGTCTTTTCCTCCCTCCACCTCGAAACTTTAGGCGGGCGTTGCGGCTTCGGAGGTGGGGGGCCCTCTTTTCGAGGAACCACCGTCTCCAAGCCACTCGCCACACCTCGAGGCGTGGGCGAAGGAGCTGAAGCTCCTTTGTTGCTGTCTTCCTTTCAGGGGAACAGCTTTAGGAACCCCAGAAGATGGCATAGCGACCATCTTCAGGGGTGTTGCCTCCTGTGAGTCTAACGACTCGGTGGAGGCGCGTGGCCGGTTCGCCTTACGGGAAACGGTCACGCTGGGGAAAGAGGGGGGAGCCCTGGTTTTAGCCAGAGCTGGGTATAGACCCTTTTTGCCGCCAGCTTTACCAGGGAGCGCCCAGGTTGGGTAGAGCCTGCCTAAGGGCTCCGAATGGGCGCGGAAACAATCGTGCTCGTTTGCCTGGATGGGCCAGGAGCAGAGGGTGCCTTTCTAACTATTGAGGCATATGACGTCCCAGGCAGAGCTGGGCGCGCCAGGACCAAGTCCTTAGCCTCGCGGAATGAGAGTCGATCCTGGGCCTGAACGGCCAGGATTTCTTTCTCAAGGAGATATGCACCACATTGCTTCGAAGAAGCAGGGTGCGGCTCTCCGCAATTGACACACTTGTCCACACACGATTTTGACTTATCGTGTGCGACCTTGGAGCAATTTACACAGACTTAGGGTGACCCCGACTTTGCGCGTCTACATGAGCGATTCGTATGGCCGAAGCGGTGACAGTAATAGCACCGCCGCGGCAGTGGCACGAATGCCTTCACGCGGTAGCGGTACCAACCGGCACAGTCGAACGTGACGAAGAGTGTACGGGTGGGTCTCGAGGCCCCTCCCTGTTTTCTCATCACACGTTCGACCTTGACCGCCCCATGGTCGGCCAGCTCTAGGGTGATGCCCTCAATGGAGTAGTCAACGAGTTCCCTCGCATAAACTACTCCTTTCACAAAGTTCATGGTAGAGTCGGGCGTCACACTCACCGGGGTGCCATGAAGTTCCGAAGAGCACTTATCTTGGCCGCCTCGGCGGGATTCGCCGCATTCGCCAGAAGGCTCCCGCCTGAGAAACGGGTCACCTTCGGCTCTCTACCAATTGCACTAGCTAATCCTCTCCTCTGATGGATCATGTTGCCCTTGGACAACATGGTGCCATCAGTGGAGCGAATAACGAGGAAGCGTTTGAAGCCAGCGGGCTCGAAAACGCCAGGTAACCTCTGAATGAGGGGCCCCGATGTCATCGAGGCTCCGCCCTGTGCACTTTTGGTCTTTGTCATGGTCATGAGCTCCGTACCCGGGGGGGGGAGCAGAAGGGCCGGATGTACCGATCTTGGCTTGGTCGCTTGCCAGAGTGGCAGCAGACCCATCCGTCCCCGCAGCCCCCGCGGATGGAGAGGAGCCCCGAGTCTTTTTAGTCTTTCTTGTCTTCTTTTTCTTTTTAGGAGATGAGGGCGGGGAATGAACCCGCTTCTCACCTCCGCCGGTACAAGCCCCCATGCCAGATGTACCGGCCTCAGCCAGGTCCTTCTCCGAAATGGAGAAGGTCCTGGTGGTCGTAGGGGCATCATCCGGAGGAGATCCCTCCCCTCCTTGTACTGGCTCAGAATCTCACGCCGTTTGAGGAGGACCTTACATAGGGGCTGATTCGGGTTCGGTGTTTGACGCCGAGCCCCGATTCCCCCCCATGGAAGGCCCTACCGTCTGAGGCTGGTTTTCCTAAAGGACCATGTCTATCACAGGAGGGGCCTCCAGTTGGCCATCCGCTCCCAGGACATCGCAGGTCCCCTTGGCAGCGTCATGAGTCTTTTGTGGGGAGGCACAGGCCTTGACCCCAGCAAGGTTTAATATTCTTGCCAGCAGGTCTTTTGAGGGAAGCGACAGAACGGGCCTGGCTTCCCTCTCCCCCCTAAGGGGGTTTGCCCTACCGAGCCACTTACACGAGGGGCGGTCGGCAATGGGCTGCCTGCTGGCTTTCTTGGCAGTCCCCTTAGAAAGAAAAGGAGAGACTGCCGCTTGAAATAGGGGTGGCCGAAAGCACCTCCAGAGAAGGGGGTGAGGGGGAGTCCCCTACAGCCGTAGGCATAGGAGAGGAGGAAGCCTCTTCTCCGGTTAAAGAAGTATGGAGGGTCCCCTGCGCAAGCACAAGGGGAGAGACCTCCATTTTCTCGGTGGAGCTGCCAGAGGGCGGCTCCGTGGATGTTCTTGGGGAAGTTGGGGGTTGTTTTTTTTTTATTTTAATCATTTGGCATGGTGTCCCTATTTGTGCTACGGGACGCAATAGCTACTCACCTATTGCAGTTGCCCTCACTGCAAGAGTTGCTTACAGGCCTGGCAGAGCCAGGCGCCGCCATTTCGGACCACCCCTCCCACCTGGTGGCCTGGCAGTCCATCGGCATGGCGGCTCCACCTTGGACACGGCGTACAATTGATAGAATGTGAAGAGGAGAGGAAAAGGGATGTGAGGAAGGTATGGGTGGGGATGAAGCAGGTTGTTAAAAACCAGCCACCCCAGACCGGAGTTCAGGGGTTAGGGAACATTGTCCCCTCCCCCCTCAGCAGGATGGTTGGCTGAGAGGAAGGTCAGCATCTACCCTGTGAAATTAGAGGCTGACCAGAGAAAGTTGTGGGAGAGGTTGTATGAAAAGCGACGGGGTAGGAGAGAAATGCAGGCTATCTGAAGGAAGGAAGAGAGGCTAAGCTGGGGCCGGACGGAGCGATGTATCCCGTCAGCACGGCGGCCAGGATGGCAAATCGCCGCGCCCCTTACGGGGTCAAACAGAGGGGATACGGCGTGGAAGCCGACCTCCTCTTGGGACTTGGAGCCATCCGTATACACTGGCACGGTTGTAGCGTGACACGAGGTGTGCTCCAAAAAGGTCGAACGCAATACCCTCGGCGCCGTACAAGCTTTGGGAGCAGAGGCATGGCGACAAATAGCCAAATGTGCTACCCTCCAGGGTGGCGTCCTGGGCAGCACTAGTGGTGCCACGGCCCCGAGAGCTATACCTAGCTCTCGAAGAGGTTTCCTGGCCCTAAACCCAAAGGGCTTAGGGTATGACTGGCGTCTCTCGGCGGACTGGCACCGTCGAGATCAGCTGCGGATGTGGTGAAAGCTGTTGGCGACTGACGGAGGCGCCGGGTCGCGCGTACAGGCGAGTGATGCACTGCACGCGGCGTAGAGCGAGTGGCATCTCCCCAGCATCGACCAACAGGCTCACAATGGGGGAAGTTCGGAAGGCACCAGTCACAAGGCGAAGCCCGGTGTGTTAGATCGAGTCCACCTTCCGCAATAAACGCTCGGCTGCGGATGCATAAAACTCGCATCCGAGTCAAGATTCGAACGCACAAAGGATCGATAATAAAGTAAGGGTGTAGCCCTACCAGCACGCCAAGCGCTGAACGTCACGGAACGCAGAATATCCATGGCGCGGGTACAGGAGACCCTAAGGCTGCGAATATGAGCCTCCCAGTTGAGGCGTCGGTCGAATACAAGACCGAGGAAACTGTGCGACTCCACCACATCCAGGCGCACCCCATTAAGAAACAAATCTGGGTCGGGGTGGAGCCGCGAATTGCGGCAGAAGTGCACCACCTTAGTCTTGGCCAAAGAAAACCGAAACCTGTGCGCTTCGGCATAACGAGAGACGCGGTTCAATGCCCGTTGGAGTCGACGCTGCAGAGTTGGCATCTGGGCTGCGCCAAAAGAGATCGAAAGGTCGTCCACGTAGAGCGTAGCGAGAACATCTTCCGACAGCATCGATGTGATGCCGTTGATGCTCAGGGAATAGAGTGCGACACTGAGGACACATCCGTGCGGGACATCCTCTTCCTGCTCCTTTGAGGCCGGAGAGGGCTCCCCCACAAGTACGCGGAATTGACGATCTCGCAAGAATTCAGATATAAACATTTGGAAGCGTCCGCTCGCCCCCATCGTGCGGAGAGTCGCCATGATACCCTATCGCCATGCGGTATCATAGGCCTTCTCCAGATCGAAAAACACCGTGGCGTAGTGCTGTCTACGCAGGAAGGCCTCGCAGACGGCATTTTCCAATCGGAGCAGAGCATCCGACGTGGTGAAACTTGCGGAAGCCGCACTGTGCAGAAGACAGATGGCCTCCGCTGCCCAGGAAAAAGGCTAATCTAACATTTAGCCTATTCTCCATTAAACTTGCACACACAATAGGTTAGAGAGATTGGGCGGAAACCGGCCGGAGTAGAGCGATCTCTCCCCGGTTTGCGAAAGGCGAGCACATTAGCGATTCGCCAGGAATCTGGAAGAAGACCCTCCACCCAGATCCTGTTGAACCAATCTCACAGAAAGGCCATGCCTCGCTCTGCGAAGAGTTCATGGTACGGGGCTGGGAGAGCCAGGTGCCGCCATTTAGGGCCACAACTCCCGCCGTGTAACCTGGCAGCCCTTCGGCATGGCGTAAAAAGGTGTGTGAAGTGAGAAGGAAAGAGGATGTAAGGAAGGTATAGGTGGAGATGAAGCAGGTTGTTAAAAACTTACCATCCCAAACCGGAACTCAGGCGTTAGGGAACATTGTCCACTCCGAACTCAGGCGTTAGGGAACATTGTCCACTCCGTCCTCAGCCCTGATCAGGAATAGTTGGCTGAGAAGGTCAGCATCTACCCTGTGAAAATAGAGGGTGACCAAAGAAAGTTGTGGGAGAGGTTTTAGAGGAAGTGAAGAAGTAGGGGAGAAATACAGGCTGTCTGAAAGAAGAAGAGGCTAAGCTGGGGCCGGACGGGGCGCTGAGTCCCGTCAGTACGGCGGTCAGGAAGGCAAATCGCCGCGCCCCTTACGGGGAGCTGCGGATACAATGAGAGCTTTTGGCGACTGAGGGAGGCGCCTGGTTCACGCTTACACGTGAATAAAACACTGCACGGTGCAGAGCTAGTGGCTTCTCATCAGTATCGAAAAGTAAGCTTTCAATGGGGGACTAGAATAAAGCACTAGTCGCCGGCGAAGGCGGGTGTGGGGAAACGAGTCGAACTTCCGAAATACACGGTCGGCTGTGGATGCATAAAACTCCCATCCGTAGTCAGGCACTGAACGTCACGGAGTGACGAATATCCATGACGAGGGTGCAAAAGATCTTAAATCTGCGAATATCAGGTTCCCAGGGGATGCGTCAGTAAAATACAAGACTGAGGAAACTGCGAGTCCACCACTTCCAGGCGAACCTCATTTAGAAACAAGTCTCGGGCACAGTGGAGCAGTGGATGGGGCAGAAATGCACCACCTTAGTCTTGGCCAGAGAAAACCGAAGCCTGCGCACTTCGGCATAGCGAGATACGCGGTTCAATGCCTTTTGGAGTCGACACCGCTCCATAGATGGCATCAGGGCTGCACCAAAAGGGATCGAAAGGTCGTCCACGAATGGCGTAGCGAGAACATCTTCCGGCAGCATCGAGGTGATGCCGATGATGCTCAGAGCAAATTGTGACTCTGAAGACACTTCCATGCGGGACACCTTATTCCTGCTCCATTGGGCGGAATCGATTTTTTTTTTAATTGTTGTAGCCCATCTGGCAACTGCCTACTTGGGTATAAGTCGTGATAAACAACTACGCGGATTCGACGATCTCGCAAAAATTCAGATATAAAGATTGTGAGGCGTCCCGTTGCCCCCATCGTCCAGTCCCATGATACCGTATCGCCATGCTGTATCATAAGCCATCTCCAGATCAAAAAACACCGTGGCGTAGAGCTGTCAACGAAGGAAGGTCTCGCAGACGGCATTTTCCAGTCGGAGCAGAGCATCCGATGTGGATTGGGACTTGCAAACGTCGCACTGTGCAGATGACTGATGGCCTCCACTGTTCAGTAAAAAAGCTAATATAACATTTAGCAATTTCTCCATCAACTTGCACACGAAAGAGGTGAGAGAGATTGGGCGGAAAGCGGTGTAGAGTGATTGCTCCCCGGTTTGCGAAAAGCGAGCGGACAGGAGTCTGGGAGGATACTCTCTACCAAGATACTGTTGAACAATATAACATAAAGGCTATGCCTCACTCACCCAGGTGTCGAAGCATGGGATACGGTACATCGTCCGGAGAAGGGGCGTTGTCCGCGCACGAAGCGAGAGCGGAACGCAACTCACTCAATGTAAACCACGTTGAAGGGTTCTCCTACTCTGGAGGTAAAATCCAGTCAGCGGCCTTCCGAGAAATCACGACGTGCATTGAATACTGGCGGAGTATCATCCCGGCTAGAGAATGCAGAGAAAATGGTCGCGAAGGATTCAGCCACGGAAAGGGGGTCCGAGTTGCGGTGCCATTGTCCGGGAGAACTGGATGGGGGTCCTGCGAGAATTTGCTCTGAATCCTTTTGACTCGCTTCCACACCTCTACTAGGGTGTTCCCGTTAATTGAAGACACCTATACACGCCAAGCAGAACGGCGGGCGTGCTTCAAAATATACCAGAACCTAGGCCTAGCGAGACGAAATTCACCAACAGTGAAATCGTTCGAGTGGCGCTTATAGCGCATTTGGCGTAATCCTTGAGTTTGAGTGCCGCCTCACACTCGGGTGACTAGGACGGGAGCAGTCGACGTGCAAAACGGCCAGACTTTATAGGAATAGTAGTTAGGCCCACGGCGATGAGGTTGGCGGAAAAGAACACAGCGGCCTCATCTACCGACTTGAACTCCTGGACTGAGAAAATCAACGATTTCCTGAAATACGGACCACCGCGCCAAGCACCACCAATGCGGACTCTCAAGCGGCAGCGGCCTAGAAGATGATATTTGAATTGGAAAGTGATCACTACCATGGAGGTCAGCGACTACCGCCCACCCAAAATCAGGCTGTGAATCTGGAGAGTACAAAGTGATGCATAATCTTATCCACATTTAGGACACCTATCTCCAGCTGCTCGATCAGGTCGGCAAGGACTTGCCCCTTGGGATTAATCGAGTAGTCTCCACATAGGGGGTGCCTACTGTTCAGAACTCCGAGCAAGAGAAATGGCCTAGGCAACCGTGCCACGACGCAGGGTAAGTTTCTGCGTCGAAGTCGGCTGACGGTGGAATGTACGCGGAAAAAAACAATATACCTCCTACCAAGGTGCAACTGCACAGCTACTGCATGAAAAAGCTATATAAAGCAAAAAAAAATAATAACGAGGACAACATGCCGGGTGTAAATCACGCAAGCTTCTGCCTGGCCCCATCCCGTGGTGGTGGGACAAAAAAAAAACCGTTATACCCGGGGAGGGTGGGCAGAGGGCACGCGCTCAACATGGTCTCCAATAAAAAGATAGCTAATAGGGAACGGGAGGAGACGAGTCTCCACATCTCTTCCAAGTTCGCCAGGTCCGCGGCAATTCCGCTAGGTCTGGAGGCCTAGCTCGTAAGAGATGCCGGGGCCCTCTTCGAAATGAAGGCCCTCACGAGAATGGTGGAGGGGAGGTTGGGCTTGCCATGAGTCTTTTTCTCCCTCCACCTCGAAACCTTAGGCGAACGTGTGGGCTTCGGAGGCGAGAGTCCCTCTTTTGGAGGATCCACAGTCTCCAAGTCACCCAGCCCAACACTAGGCGTGGGCAAAGGACGAATGAGCCGAAGCTCCTTTGTTGCTGTCCTCCTTTTGGGAGGGGCAACTTTAGGAACCCCAGTAGATGGCCTCACGACCAACTTTAGTGGTGTTGCCTCCTGTGACTCTAACGACTTGGTGGAGGCGTGCGGCCGTTTCGCCCCATGGGAAACGGTCACGCTGGGGAAAAACTTTACCAGGTGAGTGCCTGGGGTGGGTACAACCCATAGAATGGTTCTGAATGGGCGCGGAAACGAGCGTGCTCGTAGGCTTGGATGGGGCAGGAGCAGAGGGCGTCTTTCTTAACATTAAGGTATAGGACTTCCCAGGCAGCGCCGGGTGCGCCAGGACAAAGTCCTTAGCCTCACAAAATGAGAAGATCCTGAGCCTGAACGGCCAGGATTTCCTTCTCAAGGAGATACGCACCACATTGCTTCGTAGAAGCGGGATGCGGCTCTATTCAATTGAAACACTTGGCCACACAGGATTTGGACTTAACGTGTGCAGCCTTGGAACAGCTTACACAGACTTCGGGTAACCCTGAATTTGCACGCGGATGCTGTCTCAGTAGTAAAAATTCCGCGGTAGCGATACCAAGTGGCCCGCACCGACTGAGGGAGCTCGTCATAGTCAAACGTGACGAAGAGCATAGGGTTGGGTCTCGAAGCACCTCGCCATTTTCAAATCACATGATGGACCTTGACCGCCCCATGGTCGGCCAACTCTAAGGTGATGTCATGTATGGAGTAGTCCCTCGCATAAACCAGTGTTGTCACGAAGTTCATGGTAGACTGCAGCGTCACACCATGATGTCACACCAGCGTGACATCAAGTGTCCGAAAGGCACTAATTATGGCCGCCTTAGAGGGATTCGACGCATTCTTCAGAAGGCTCCCGTCCGAGAAACGAGTCACATTCGACTCTCTACTAATCACGCTTAGCCAACATGCTGCTGTTGTTGGAGCGAATAACGTAGAAGCATTCAAAGCCAGCGGGCTCGAAAAAGACAGGTAAGCTCTGAATGCTGGGGCCAAACGTAATCTAGGCTCCGCTCTGCGGATTTTCACTTTTGGTCTTGATCATAGACTCCCCAGCTGGGGAGGCAGCGGGACAGACGTGCCGATCTTGACTTGGTCGCTTGGCGGCAGGAGCCCCTAGGCCAGATGGACCAGCCTCAACAAAATCCTTATTTGAAATGGAGAAGGTCCTGGCTGTCACAAGTGCAACAGCAGGGAGCATCCCTCCTCTCTTTTTAAGGACTCGGGGGCAGGATCCGTGTGAGGAGGACCTTGTAACGAGGCAGACTCGGGTTACTGCTTGGCACCGAGCCCGGGTTCGACCCCATGGAAGATCCTACCATCTGGGGATGGGTCACTTTAGGAACTAAGTCCATCTCAGAGTGAGGGGGGCTTCCTTTGCCCCCCACGAGATCCTCGATCCCCCTCAAGGTACCTTATTTCTAGTTATCCACCGGCGAACCGGCATCCATCAGGGATGAGAGGGGGATACTAACAGTGACCCAACTGTACTCTTAACGAAAGAGTGCACATTTTCTTGGGAGTCCCCTGTGAAAGAAAAGTTAAGATTGCTGCTAGAAAGAGGTAGTCGCCCAAGGGTGACTCCAGAGAAAGGGGAGAGGGGTGTCCAGTACACCCATACACCTAGGAGAGAAGTAAGCCTCCTCTCTAGTCAAAGAGTTTTAGAGGGTCCCCTGCAAAAGCACAGGGACGGGGACCTCCATTTTTTCAGTGGAGCTGCCTGAAAGGGACTCTGTCGATGGTACAGGGAAAGTATTAGATTGAGAATTTTGATATATTGGCATGGGGACCCTATTATTATCACAGGAAGCAAACGGGAATCATCCCATGCAGTAGCCCACTCTGCGAGAGGGAAATACGGGGCCAGCAAAACCAGCCGTCGCTATTTGAGGTCACTCCTCCGGCCTAGTGACTTGGCAGCCCATCAGCCTGTTGGCTACATTAGGGAAAATACTATGTGCGGAAGGTGTGGGTGGGTATAGAGCAGGTTGTTAAAAAACACCCCAAACCAGAGCTCAGGGGCATTTTTTTTTTTAAGGGGCTATCTGGCGACTGCACACTTAGGCATAAGTCACCATAAACAAAAAGCCTAGTTCTAGGCTACTTTAGAAAATTTGAACAGAAAACAACAATAAAAAGAAATAACAATTAGAAAGCAATAACAATAACAAAACAATACAATAACAAAAACTCAACCTAGTTAAATGAATGGGAGAAGGCCGGCCTCCCACAAAAAGTCAACAAGTACCGGGACAGGCAACGTGCGTGAAGATCACCCAGACTGGGATATTCGAAAGGGAATGTGCCGAACAGTCTGGGGGACGACGCAGTCGTACCAATAGGGCGCAGGCAAGCGCTCCATCAAATAGTGATGCGTCACACGAGTGTGTCCGATTCGGAGACGACAGAAAGCGACCTGAACCCGTCGCGGCATTGGGGGATAGGTCAATGGGAACAATCGCGGCGCAATAAAACGCAACATTAAGATACCTTCGACCGTCTCCCATATTCTTTGACAAGCAGTCTGAAGAGCTGCCCTAATTCCTGCCATGTAGTCGCTGTGAGGAAGAGCAAAACGCTGGTCCGGTCGCAGAGTCCTCGCGGACTCTTTGGCGCCCTCATCGGAGCGCTCATTCCTCGCAATTCCTACATGTCCAGGACCCAAGCAGAAGATAATCTCGACATCTGCCCGGCTCGCCAAAACCGTGGCGTCACGGATAACGCGAACCAAGGGATGCGAAGATTCCAATGCCCCGAGAGCACTCAGGACGCTTTGTGAGTCACTATAGATCAGAATCCGGTCTCCGAACCGGGCACGCCGCGTAATCTCCCGTACCGAGTGGTGTATTGCCACCAGCTTGGCCGTAAGGACAGACGCAGAGTCCCACTGACTTCAAACAGAGGGGATACGGCGTGGAAGCTGACCCCCTCTTCTGACTTGGAGCCATCCGAATACACTAGCGCGGTTCCAGCGTGACACGAGATGTGCTCCAAAAAGATCGAACGCAATACTCCCGGCGCCGTACAAGCTTTGGGAGAAGAGGCGTGGCGACAAAGAGCGCAATGTGCTACCCTCCAGGGTAGGGTCCTGGCAGAACCAGGGGCGCCACCGGCACGAGAGCTATATCTACCTCTCGAAGGAGTTTCCAGGACCTAAACCCAAAGGGCTTAGGGTATGACTGGCGTCTCTCGGCGGCATAGGCACCGTCGACATCAGCTGCAGATAGAGTGAAAGCTGTTGGCGACTAAGGGAGGCACCGGGCTCGCGCGTACAGGCGAGTGATGCACTGCACGCGGGGCAGAGCGAGTGGCATCTCACCAGCATCGACCAACAGGCTCTCAATGGGGAAAGTGCGGAAGGCACCGGTCGCAAGGCGAAGGCGGGTGTGGTGGATCGAATCCACCTTCTGCAATAAACGCTCGGCTGCGGATGCATAAAACTCGCATCCGTAGTCGAGCTTCGAGCGATCAAAGGATCGATAAAAAAGTAAGACAGTAGCCCTATCAGCGCCCCAAGCACTGAACGTCACGGAACGGAGAATGTCCATGGCGCGGGTACAAGAGACCCTAAGGCTGCGAAAATGAGCCTCCCAGGTGAGGCGTCGGTCGGAAACAAGACCAAGGAAACGGTGCGACTCAACCACATCCAGGCGCACCCCATTAAGAAACAAATCTGGGTCGGGGTGGATCCGTGGATAGCGGCAGAAGTGCACCACCTTAGTCTTGGCCAATAAAAACCGAAACGTGTGCGGTTCAAAGCCTGTTGGAGTCGACGCTCCAGAGTTGGCATCTGGGCCGCGCCAAAAGAGATCGAAAGGTCGTCCACGTAAAGCGTAGCGAGAACATCTTCCAGCAGCACCGAGGTGATGCCGTTGATGCTAAGGGCAAAGAAAGCGACACTGAGGACACATCCGTGCGGGACACCCTCTTCCTGCTCCTTTGGTCCGGAGAGAGTTCCGCCCACACGTACACGGAATCGACGATCTCGCAAAAATTCAGATATAAACATTGGGAGGCGTCCCCTCGCCCCGATGGTGTGGAGAGTCTCCATGATACCGTATCGCCATGCGGTATCATAGGCCTTCTCCAGATCGAAAAACACCGTGGCGTAGTGCTGTCTACGAAGGAAAGCCTCGCAGATGGCATTTTCCAATCGGAGCAGAGCATCCGACGTGAGGTGGAACTTGCAGAAACCGCCCTGTGCAGAAGACAGATGGCCTCTGCTGTTCAGGAAAAAGGCTAGTCTAACATTTACCAATTTCTCCATCAACTTGCACACGCAAGAGGTTAGAGAGATTGGGGGGAAACCGGTCGGAGTAGAGTGATCTCGCCCCGGCTTGCGAAAGGCGAGCACAGTAGCGATTCGCCAGGAATCTGGGAGAAGACCCTCCACCCAGATCCTGTTGAACAAATCTAACAGAAAGGCCATGCCTCGCTCACCCAGGTGTCGAAGCATGGCGTACGGAACATCGTCCGGACCATAGGCAGTGTCCGCGCACGAAGCAAGAGCGGAAAGCAACTCACTGACAGTAAACCTGTCTTTGAAGGTTTCTCCGCCTATGGAGGTAAAGTCCAGTCGGCGCCCTTCCGCGACATCACAACACGCACTGAATGCTAGCAGAGCCGCATCCCGGCTAGAGAATGCGGAAAAAGCGGTCGCGAAGGATTCTGCCACAGACGCGGGGTCCGAGATTGCAGTCCCATTCTCCTGGAGAAGGGGAGGGGGGGAACATGCGAGAACTTGCCCCAAATCCTTTTGAATCACTTCCACACCTCTGCTAGAGGGGTTTTTCCGTTAAGTGAAGACACGTATGTCCGCCAAGAAGAGCGGCGAGCGTGTTTCGAAATATACCGGAACCTAGCCCTAGCCTGACGAAATTCACCGACAGAGAAATCGTTCGGGCGACGCTTATAGCGCATGTAGGCATAACGCTTCTGTTTGAGGGCCGTCTCACACTCGGCCGACCACCATGGGAGTGGTCGGCGTGCAAAACGGCCAGACGTCCTAGGAATAGTCAGGCCCACGGCGATGAGGTTGCCGGAGAAGAACTCAACGGCCTCATCTACCGACCTAAACTCCCTGAATGAGATAGAGAATTCAGTAATTTCCTGAAATGCAGGCCACCGCGCCCGCGCCAAGCACCACCAAGGTGGTCTCTCAGGCGGCAGTTGCTCTGAAAATGATAATTGAATGGGAAAGTGATCACTACCATGGAGGTCATCGACCACCCCCCAATCAAAATCAGGCTGTGCACACGAATAGCACAAAGACAGGTCAAGGCCAGAAAATGAAGCGGTTCTCGGACAGTGATGCGTAAACTCATCCACGTTTAAGACACTCATCTCAAGCTCTTCGATCAGATCGGCAAGGACTTGTCCCCTGGGATTTATGGTGTAATCTCCCCAGAGAGGATGCCTGCCGTTTAGATCTCCAAGCAATAGAAAGGGCCTTGACAGCCGTGCCACGACACAGCGGAAGTCCCCCGCGTCGATGTAGCTGACGGTGGAATGTACGCAGAAATGATAGTATACCTCCTATCCAGGTGCAGCTGCACAGCCACTGCCTGAAAGGAGGTATCTAAAGAGAAAGGAAGAACGGAGACATCATGCCGGGTGTAAAACGCGCATCCCCTAGCCCCGTCATCTCGTGGTGGTGGGGTCGTAAGACCCTTATACCCCGGGAGGGCGGGCAGGGGGCACGCACCTAGCATGGTTTCCTGCACAAAGATAGCTAACGGGGAGCGGGACGAGACGAGCCTCCGCAGCTCCTCCCAGTTGGCCCGGAGACCATGGCAATTCCATTGAAGGAATATGCCCACCAGGCCTAGCTCGGAGGAAACGCAGGGGCCATCCTCGAACCCTCGCGGAAATGGCCGTACGCTTCCCGGAGAAAGCGCTGTCTCCTTCGAGGACTTATTCTGGGAGGTTATGCTCGCCATGCGAGTCTTTTCCTCCCCCCGCCTCGAAACCTTAGGCGGGCGTTGCGGCTTCGGAGGCGGGGGCCCCTCTTTTCGAGGAACCCCGGTTTCCGAGCCACTCGCTTCACCACTAGCTGTGGGCGAAGGAGCCGAAGATCCTTTGTTGCTGTCCTCCTTTGAGGGTACAGCTTTAGGAACCCCGGAAGATGACCTAGCGACCAACTTCAGGGGTGTTGCTTCCTGTGAGTCTAACGTCTCGGTGGAGGCGCGTGGCCGTTTCACTTTAGAGGAAACAGTCACGCTGGGGGAAGAGGGGGGAGCCCTGGTTTTAGCCAAGGCTGGGTGTGAACACTTTTTGCCGCCAGCTTTACCAGGGAAGCGCCTGGGTTGAGTAGAGCCCACAGAAGGGCTCCGAATGGGCGCGGAAACAACCGTGCTCGTTGGCCTGGATGGGCCAGGAGCAGAGGGTCCCTTTCTAACTATTGAGACATATGACGTCCCAGGCAGAGCCAGGCGCGTCAGGACCGAGTCTTTAGCCTCACGGAATGAGTCGATCCTGGGCCTGAACGGCCAGGATTTCTTTCTCAAAGAGATATGCACCACATTGCTTCGAAGAAGTGGGGTGCGACTCTCCGCAATTGACACACTTGGCCACGCACGATTTAGACTTATCATGTGCGGCCTTGGAGCAATTCATACAAACTTCAGGGGACTGCGACTTTGAACGTTTAAAAGAACGATTCGTATTGCCGAAGCGGTGACAGTAATAGCACCACCACCGCAGTGGCACGAATGCCTTCACGCGGTAGCGGTACGAACCGGCAAGCACCGACTCAGGGAGCTTGTCACAGTCGAACGTGACGAAGAGTGTAGGGGTGTGTCTCGAGGCCCATCCCTGTTTTCTCATCACACATTCGACCTTGACCGCCCCGTGGTCGGCCAGCTGTAGAGTGATATCTTCTATGGAGTAGTCCACGAGTTCCCTCGCATAAACTACTCCTTTCACAAAGTTCATGGTAGAGTGCGGCGTCACACTCACCGGGGTGCCATCAAGTGTCCGAAGAGCACTTATCTTGCAGCCTCGGCGGGATTCGCCGCATTCGCCAGAAGGCTCCCACCCGAGAAATGGGTCAACTTCGGCTCTCTACCAATTGCACTAGCTAATCCTCTCCTCTGATGGATCATGTCCTTGGTCACATGGTGCCATCAGTGGAGCGAATAACGAGTAAGCGCTTGAAGCCAGCGGGTTCGAAAACACCAGGTAACCTCTGAATCAGGGCTCCTCCCTGTGCACTTTTGGTCTTTGACATGGTCAGGAGCTCCGTACCCAGGGAGGCAGAGGGGCCGGATGTGCCTATCTTAGCTTGGTCGCTTGCCAAAGTGGCAGCAGACCAATCCGTCCACGTAGCCCCCGCGTCTTGTTTGTCTTTTTCTTTTTGGAGAGGCGGGCGGGGAATGAACCCACTTCTCCCCTCCGCCAGAAGGAGCCCCCAGGCCAGATGGACCGGCCTCAGCTAGGTCCTTCTCCGAAATGGAGAAGGTCCTGGTAGTCGTGGGGGCACTGGTCGGAGGAGATCCCTCTCCTACTTGTACTGCCTCGGAAACCCTAGCCGTTCGAGGAGGACCTTACATAGGAACAGATTCGGGTTCGGTACTTAGAACCGAGCCAGGATTACCCCCCATGCAAGGCCCTACTGTCTGAGGTTGGGTTGCCTCAAGGACCATGTCTACCTCAGGGAGGGGGCCTCCAGTTGGCCATCCCCCCACCCCCAAGACATATAAGGTCCCGTTGGCAGTATCGTCACTGGTATTGTGTGGGGAGGCACAGGTTCAATATTCTTGCCAGAAGGTCTTTTGAGGGAAGCAACCGAAGGGGCCTGGCTTTCCTCTCTTCCCTAAGAGGGTTTGCCCTACCGAGCCGCTTTGATGTAGAGCGGCTGGCTAAGGGCTGCCTGCTGGCTTTCTTGGCAGTCCCCTTGGAAAGAACAGAGGGGACTGCCGCTGGAAAAGGGGAGGTGACAGAAAGCACCTCCAGAGAAGGGGGTGAGGGAAAGTCCCCTACACTCATAGGCGAAGGAGATGAGTAAGCCTCCTCTCTGGTTAGAGAGATATGGAGGGTCCCCCTGCGCAAGCACAGGGATGGGGACCTCCATTTTTTCGGTGGAGATGCCCGAGGTCGGCTTCGTTGATGAGCAAGGGGAAGTTGACGGTTGATTTTTTATTTGTTCATCATCAGGCATGGTGACCCTTAATTTTCGGCGGGATGCAATAGCATATCACCTCTCGCAGTAGCCCGCACTGCAAGAGGTGCTTACAGGCCCGGCAGAGCCAGGCGCCGCCATTTCGGACCACCCCTCCCGCCTGGTGGCCTGGCAGTCCATCGGCATGGCAGCTCCACCTTGAACAAGGCATAAAATTGATAGAATGTGAAGAGGAGAGGAAAAGTGATGTGAGGAAGGTATGGGTGGGGATGAAGCAGGTTATTAAAAACCAACCACCCCAGACCAGAGCTCAGGGGTTAGGGAACATTGTCCCCTCCCCCATCAGCCCCGATCCGGGATGGTTGGCTGAGAAGAAGGTCAGCATCTACCCTGTGAAATTAGAGGCTGACCAGAGAAAGTTGTGGGAGAGGTTGTATGAAAAGCGAGGAAACAAGTTTTGAAGGAAGAAGAGGCTAAGCTGGGGTCGGACGAGCTCAGGGGTAAGAGGGCATTGTCCCCACCCCCTTTAACCCCTATCTGGGTTGGTTGGGTGAGATGAAGCTGATCAGCGTCAACCCTGTGAAATTAGAGGCTGACCAGAGAAAGTTGCGGGAGATGTTGTATGGAATGTGAGGATGTAGGGTAAATAGACAAGGTATCAGAGAGAACAAGAGGCTAAGCTGGTGTCGGAGGGACCAGGAAAGCAAATCCCTGCACCCTTAAGGGATGGGGGAATTTAACAAGTGTGGAACAGTCAGGGAGGGGGGGGCAACAAAGTGGTCGCAATAAAGGGCAAGCGAGCACTCAATTAAATGTTTGTGTATCTGATGAGTGTGCAAAATTTGAAGGCATAAAGAGATATGCGATCACAGCACTGGTGTTTTTTTTTATAATTAGCCAATCTGGTAACTACCTTCAAGGGCACAAATCACCGTAATTAGAATTCTAGCATAGTACTAGGTTATTATAAAATTCACAAAAAAAAACAAGAGAGAAGCAAGTTCTCCTCAGCACAGACACATGCGAGATACCAAAGTGCAAGTGAAATAAATTACGGGAGGCGAGCCCACTCCAAAAAGTCTGATAGTCCACAAGTTTGTGTACACGAATCCATCCCGAGTACAGAGGCCAAGTGGTAGCAACCTCGCTCATCCGGATATAGGAAGGGTAGCTGGGGTAAAAACACCCAGAGTGTGACATTCAACAAAAATGTGCAGAACGGATTGGGGGACAACGTAGTCGTAGAAATAAAGTGCAATTTTTTTTATATATTTTTTAAAATTTAATTTTGAGAGCCCATCTGGCGACTGTTTAAGGGCCGTCTCACACTTGGCTGACCGCCACGGGAGTGGTCGGCGTGCAAAACGGCCAGACCTTCTAGGAATAATAGGCAGGCCAAGGCGATGAGTTGCTGCAGAAGAAATCAACGGCCTCAACAACTGACCTAAACTCCTCGACTGAGATAGAGAAATCAGTCATTTCCTGAAATGCAGACCACCGCACCTACGTCAAGCACCACCGGGGCAGGCTCTCAGGCGGCAGTTGCCCTGAAAATGATATTTGAATGGGAAAGTAATCACTACCATGGAGGTCATCAACCACCTCCCCCCAAAAATCAGGTCGTGCATCTGGAGAGCACAAAGATGGATCGAAGCAAGAAAACGAGGCGGTTCTCGGGCAGATGCACAAACTTATCTCCAGCTCATCAATCAGGTTAGCAAGGACTTGACTGCTGGCTGTCTACCGTTCAGATCTCGGAGCAAGAGAAAGGTCCTCAGTAACCGCGCCACGGCGCGGCTGAAGTCCACCGCGTGGAAGTCGGCTGATGGTAGAATGTACACGGAAATAACAGTATACCTTCTATCCAGGTGCAGTTGCACAGCTACTGCCTGAAAGGAGGTAACTAGAGCGATGAGTAGAACGGAGACATAATGCAGGGTGTAAATTGCGCATCCTCCTGCTGCTGAAGTTCCCCACATGGAATTCGGCTGATGGTGGAATGCACGTGGAAATAACAGTATACCCTCTATCCAGGTGCATCTGCACAGCTACTGCCTGAAAGGAGGCATCTAAAGCGAAGAGAAGGGAGACATAATGCAGGGTGTAAATTTCACATCCTCCCGCCCGGCCCCCATCCCGTGGTGGTGGGGTCGTAAAACCCTTATACCCCGGGAGGATGGGCAGGGGGCATGCAGCCAGCATGGTCTCCTGCAAAAAGATAGCTAACAGGGAGCGGGAGGAGACGAGCCTCCGCAGTTCGTCCCAGTTGGCCCGAGGTTCTGTGGCAACTTCATTTAAGGAATATGCCCTCCAGGCTTAGCTCAGAGGAGATGCGGGAAACCTCTCCGAAGAGAAGACCTTCACAGGAAGGGTCGTACAGTTGCGGAGGAAGAAGTACGGGCGTTGTCGGCTGGACAATGCGCTGTCTCCTTCGAGGACTTATCGGGGAAGGTTGGGCTCGCCATGCGTCTTTTCCTCGCTCCACCTCGAAACTTTAGGCGATCATGTGGGGTTCGAGGGCGGGGGTCCCACTTTTGGAGGATCCACTGGATCCACTGTCTCCAAGCCACCCAGCCTACAACTAGGTGTGGGCGAAGGTGCCGAAGCTCCTTCAGTGCTGTCCTCCTTTCGGGGCACAGCTTTAGGAACACCAGAAGATGGCTCACAACCAACTTCAGGGGTGTTGCCCCTTGTGAGTCAAGACTTAGTAAGGCGCCTGGGAAACAGTCAGGCAAGGGGGAAGTGGGATCCCTGGTTTTGGCCTGGGCTGGAAGTGAACCCTTTGTGCCACCAGCTTTACCAGGGGAGCACCCGGGGTGGGTAGAACCTGTAGAAGGGTTCCGAATGGTCGCGGAAACGACCATGCTCTTGGGCCAGGAGTGGCCAGGAGCAGAGGGTGTCTTTCTTAGCATTGAAGCATACAATGTCTCAGACAGAGCCAAATGAGACAATACTGGGCCTGAATGGTCAGGATTTTCTTCTCAAGAAGATGCACACCACATTACTTCGAATATGCGAGGTGCAGCTCTTAGCAATTGACACACTTGGCCACAAAAGTTTGGACTTATCGTGTGTGGCCTTGGAGCAACTTTCACAGACTTTGGGTAACCCTGACTTTGCATGTTGACAGGAGCGATTGGTATGGCCGAAGCAGTGACAGTAGTAGCAGCTCCACAGCAGTGGCCAAAATGCCTTCACATGGTAGCGATACCAACCGGCATGCACGATTCAGGAAGCTCGTCACAGTCGAATGTGATGAAGAGTGTAGGGATGGGTCTCAAGGCCCCTCCCTATTTTCTCATCACACGCTCAACCATGACCGCCCCATGGTCAGCCAGCTGTAAGGTTGATATCATCTATGGAGTAGTTCTCGAGTTTCCTCGCATAAACTACTCCTTTCACAAAGTTCATGGTACAGTGCAGCGTCACACTCACCAGAGTGCCATAAAGTGTCTGAAGGGCACTAATCATGGTCGCCTCAGATGGATTTGGTGCATTCACCAGAAGGCTACCGTCCGAGAAACAGGTCACCTTCGGCTCTCTACCAATCACACTAGCTAAGGCTCTCCTCTGATGGATCATGTTGCCCTTAGCCAACATGCTGCCATCAGTAGAGCGAATAAGAAGGAAGCATTTGAGGCCAGCAGGCTAAAAAAAAGGCCAGGTAGCCTCAGAACGAGGGGCCCCGGCGTAATCAAGACTCCGCTCTACACACTTGCACTATTGGTCAGGGACTCCCCACCCGGGTGAGCACTAGAGCCAGACATGCCAATCTTGGCCACATACTGAAACGGCAGCAACTCTGTGGCTCCCATGGAGGGAGAGGAAGAGGAACCCTGCGTCTTTTTTTACTTTTTCCTATTCTTAGAAGATGAGGGTGAGGAATGAACCCTCTTCTCCCCCCCCCCCTGAGTAGGAGCTCCTAGCCCAGATGGGCCAGCCTCAGCAAGATCCTTCTCCAAAATGGAGGTTTTACCTGTTAAAGAAGCACCAGATGGGGAAGGAGATCCCTCCTGTCTTTGTGAGGCTTCAGGGACCCATGCCCTTTGAGGAGGAGCCTGTATAGGGGGTGGATATGGGTTTGACCCCATAGGATCCTACTATTTGGGGCTGGGTCACCTCAGAGAAGGGGCTCCATGTGCCCCCCCCCCCAATCACAGGTCCCATTTGTTGTCATCTTATCTTTAGCCAGCAAACCGGCATCCTTTGGGAAAATGTCTAAGCTCTTTATGCTCAACCGCAGGTCTTTGGAGCGCATGGACCCTGCATTCCCCCTTAAGGGGGTTGGCCCTATCATCCCGCTCCTGGTCAATAATGGGCCCCTGCCTACCTTCTTGGCAGTCCCCTCGGAAAGCAACGGGAGGACTGCCACTGTGAAGAAGAAGTCACCCAAAGGCAACTCTGGAAAAGGGTGTGAGGGGGAACTCCTTGCACCTGTACGCATAGAAGAGTAAACCTCTACTCTGGTAGTAGTAGTTTGGAGGTTCCCTTGCAAAAGCACAGGTGGAGGGGAAGGACTTACATTTTCCTTGGAGCTGCGTCACTGAAGGGGCAATAAAGGAAGAGATTTTTTTTTTCCATTCTTGGCCATGGTAACCCTGATGTTTTCTCAGGACGCAAACGCTAATCACCCCATGCAGTAGCCCACTCTGCGAGTGGTGAGAATGGGGCCAGCAAAGCCAGCTGCCGCCATTTGAGGCCACTCCTCCCGCCTAGTGGCCTGGCAGCTCAAGATTGAAAGGAGAAAGAAAGGCGATGTGAGGGAGGTGTGGGTGGGGATGAAGCAGGTTGATAAAAACCCACCACCCTAAACCCGAGCTCAGGGGTGAGGGGACACTGTCCCATCACCCCTGTGCTGGATAGATGGGTGGGAGGAAGCTGGTCAGCCTCTACCCTGTGAAACTAGAGTCTGACCAAAGAAAGTTGTGGGAGAGGTTTTAGGGAGAGTGAGTAATTAGGGTAAAAATGCAACCCAGCTCACCATTCAGATTACAATGTACTGGAACTTTAACCATAAAAGATGGTGCTGACATAGCCACTTTATATTATGTCTTCTAGAGAAAGGTGGGCCTAGTCAAAGGCCTAGCACACCCCATACAAAATACTTGCCCTAGCTAGTGGGCTTATATCCCTCACAGCAAGTAAGGACCTCACAGTATACGCTGCTACTCAACTAAGGCTCAAAAGAGGACAAAAATGCTAATTAATACTAATCATCTATATAATAATATGCTTATGTCACATCTGTTTGTTACGCTATGACATCATCACTCCTCAGTCAATATCCTCTTATGATGGATAATGGGTGTTTGAAATTTAATATTCAATGGATATTGGATGTTTGAAATTTAATTTTATGCGTTACAATTAAAAAAATTACTAAAAATACTAAATGTACTAGATGTGCTAAAAATACAAATTTACTAAAAGTACAAAATGTGATAAAGTACATTTACTAAAAGTAATAAATGTGGTAAATAGTATAAACATAATAAATGTACTAAAGTACAACATGTACTAGATTGACAAAAATTAATATACTAAAAGTACTAATGTTCAAAAAGAAAATAAACTAAATGTACTAAATGTGCTAAAAGTAGAAAATGTAATGATATGCACTATCTACTAAAAGTAGTAAATGTAATAAAAATACTAAATGTACAAATAATCCACGGGTCCTGCTAGTAATAAATTATTATACTACATAATAATAATATAAAATCACACTAAATAAAAATAACAATAATGCTAATAATAATAGTAATAAAAAGGTAAAGTAGTGCTGAGTGTGGATGAGTGCAGCAACAATTTTCCAAAGGCCCATCAGTGTTCCAATTAAGCCAGTGACAGGGCTTCCCTAATTTGCACTAAGGCGGGAGAGTACATGTAGCTCCTCTGCACCCAAGTGTAACAGGCTACCACCTTGTAGGGTGTATATGTCATCATCTACAGTGATCTCAACCTTGGCTAACTTGTTCTCCATATTCAGCATGCCAGCATACATCCACTCCGATCAAGGGATGTCCTTTATGCCCTCGGAAGACAGATCTTTCCTTCATGAAATGGGGGTAGCTACAAGTTGCACTATCTCTTACAAACCAACTGGTAATGGACAATGCAACCGCTAAGTAGGCATCATTTGAAAAGCAGCAACTCTTGCATTGAATTCTAGCAAACTCCCCCATTTCAGCCTGGGAATTGGTGCTACTTGAAACTTTGCATTTTATTCACTCTTCTTTGCACTTAGACCAATACCATTCTTCATGAGAGACGATTTTCCTTCCTACCCACAAAGTATGGTGAGTTTGTTTTCTTCTCAGGGTAGAGTTCTCTTTTGCAGGCATATCCATGCAAAGGATGAACCTTTGGTGCAGGATGTGGAGCTCATAGAAGCTAACCCCAGATATGCTCACATTGATTTTCTCCACAGTTGCGAGGATACCGTCACCCTCCATCACCTTGCCCCAGCTGGAGAGAAGGAAGAACAAAGAGTGACGATATGGAGATCTTTCCCCTCAGATGGCCAGCATCCTCAGATCTGCCCACCACATGACGAAACTGAATCCCCCACAGAGCTCCAGCCCCAAAGCCTAGAAAACCTGCAATTTCACTTCCTTCTGTACCGATTGAGCCAATTCCTGAGGTTCCTGACTTTGAAGGCTTTCTGAGTCATTTGGCCATGGTTTGAAGATCCATTGAGTGCTGCTATATGCCACCTTAATGAGAGGGAAAGTGTGTTGTGATTTTCTTACTAACACACTCTCTTATATAGACTTCTGCCTTAAGCTACTTTCATAATTTCAATATGTGAAATAAAGCACACGCTCTAGTTAAAAGCAGGATGTCTGTTATTGTTGTATTGTTATCCTATCTAACCACTTCTTTGCAGAGTACATTCTAAATATAACCACTTCTTTGCAGGGTACATTCTGAATAACCACTTTTTGCAGGGTGCATTCTGAATATTGCCTTGTCAATTAAAGCAAAATGTTGCTTGGAATTTTCTCAACCTTCCGAGTCACAAGAGAGGGGATAGTTGTAG
Organism: Ceratothoa steindachneri; assembly: GCA_963969495.1. Taxonomy (NCBI): domain Eukaryota; kingdom Metazoa; phylum Arthropoda; class Malacostraca; order Isopoda; family Cymothoidae; genus Ceratothoa; species Ceratothoa steindachneri. The sequence continues at coordinate 43,675,085 of OZ018330.1, read as the reverse complement.
AGAAAAAATATATTAAAAAATGTTTTGCTGAGAGGGAGCGAGGGTGAAGTGCACCAGCAACTTTCCCACATCCCATCAGTTTAAATCAACCCAGTAACAGGGGTTCCCTAATTTGCACTCAAGCCTGGAGGATGTGCAGCTTAGAGGAGGGATGAGTCAGAGATTGGAATATATGGTTAAGTAGTGTTTTGGGTTGTATTATTTGACTCACCAAAATACACTACGGCCAAATAAAATTTCCACAGTAGATAAAGACATGCAAAATAAGAGATTCATTCACAGAATTGCTAAGTAAGCAAATGCACTAGAAACTAAGCAAGATTTGACAACAATTAAACTTAAACACTTAATATGAGATATTGAAGCCTTTGTTTTCTATTACTTCAGTGTCACCATGACCACAGGACTTCACCAGTTTCTTGCAAAATTCTGGTGTTAATTTTGTTACATTATGCTCAATTTTCATCCAAAAATCCATCACAGTTGAAGGCTGTTGGTCTTAAACTTTGTTTCCGAAGATGCCTTGGGTTCAGGCCTGGGTTCTGAGCAGGCCATTTCATTAATTTGATATTTTCTTGTTTGAAATAGTATTTTACTTGCTTTGCACTATGGCATGGTGCATTGTCCTGCATAAATACTAATAACTAGTTCAGAGATGCTCAGAGTGAAGGTATAACATGTTGTACAATGTTTAGGTACATATTCACATTTACTGTTCCAATTATTCACACTAGCGGACCAAATCCTTCAGACAAATACATCCCCCATATCATTACACTGCCTCGTCCATGCTTGGCAGAATTTTAAACACATTTAGGGTTAAGTGTCACCTGCAACACGTTTAACAGAGCATCTGCCATCAGATACAACTAAATCTTCATCTCTCTAAGCAGCATGAGCTTCAGCATATTCAACTCTTGCCTTCTGGTTCTTCTTATTGATGATAGGTTTGGTTGCTGGAGAATGAGCATTTAAATCAGATCCATTAAAGAGATGGAAAACTGTGAAATGCTTCACTTCTTTGCCACTATTGGTCTTTTTTTCCTTGTTTTTGAGAGAGAAATTCCTGCTGCAGTTTTGACCAACTTTGCAGGAGATTCATGAGTTTTATTGATAACTTCAGAACATGTAAGATCACACTCTTAGACCATCCTGCCCCTCTTAAATTGCAGAAAGAGTCCTCTGACAGAGCTCAAGAGTCACTTTCGCGTGTGGTGGCATCTCTGCAGAGTAAGTACAACAATGGCAATTGTACAGTTCTTATCTACTGAGCAAAATATTGCCAGATGATTTCACAAGAAACTTATATAATATAGAATGTTCCTAAAAAAATCATTCTTTTATTTTGCATATGTCAATACTTTATTTTGTTAGTTTATTTAGTGTAATATACCATGGAAATTTTATTTATTTAGTTGGCAAACCAAGACACCTTTTTCAATTTAAATTAATGTAAATACAATTAATCTGTTTCAGCCTCAGAAATATGGTATTTTTACATATTTAAGTGGGTTTTTTTTTGTGATGAATATATGTAGAATGAAATTGAAATAGTGCTGCCTCACTATATGGCGGCTTCACTACATCGCATCTTCCACGTCTTCTTTCTGAACCTGAATCCAAGCGCTCAAGGAAGAATCTAATCATCGTCAAAAAGCTGAAAGAAACTACTTGACGTGCTTAAAGAAGGGAGAAGTATGGGGCTGTAGGGCACCATTTTGGCCTCAATGAATCTATGGTACGTTATATTAAGAAGGACGAGAAGAATATAAGATTGACGGCAGCCGTTTCTTTCAATAAAACTGCCAAGTGTTGTAATGTCGCGTAATAAGTTGATGGTTAGTATGGAATCTGCATTGTCTCTCTCTGGATTAGTGATTGCAGAAAAAAGAATATCGTGCTGGATAGCAACACAATTCGCACAAAGGCGAAGTCTCTGTATGATAAGTACACTCAACTTGCTCAAGATCAGGGCGCCGACGAACACGTGGAAGATAAGATAGACATCTAAAGCAAGAGAAGCTGGATGTAAAGCTAGGTATGTATTGGTGGGAATATAGTGTGTGTGGAGGTAGTATATATGTATATAAGGGAGGGGGGATACGTAACCTCCTTAAGGAGCAAGCAGGGGGTAATTTCTTTTCCCCCTTTTCCAGCTTCTAAGGTACTGCCGATTGTTCTCATTTCAGAGTGAAGGAAGGAGTCGGAGAGAGTGGAGCAGAGACCTGTGTGTGGCGTGATTTGGGGAACCCTATTTGCCTTCTGGACCTAGTCAGATGACACCCCCCTCCCCACTCCACACTCAAGGAGAGCGAGGACTCACTTTAAAAGCATGAGAACTTTAAAGAGACCGCCCCAGGGCAAATTAAAGACCGCAAAGACAAGGTGGCTTGTAGTGGTTGGGTCAAAACCACATCCGAGAAGGAGAGTGAGCTCGCAAGGTCGTGTGTAGACCATTCTATATGTATATTTCCTTAATTTGTCACGTATCCTTAATATTTTTACCTTAGTCTGTATTATTTGCGTTTCTTGTTTATTCTGTACATTTTTTTCTGGATATTTTTTTTTTTGGGGGGGGGGATTGTATTGTATGTATTTTTGTGTAATTGTATTGGGTGGTGGGAATATAAATATATATTTAAGTTTTCTGTAATGAAGAAAATTGAGTATTCACATTTCCTTGAGTCTCCTTCCGATCTAATAGGTGTCTCACGAACGAGTGAGCAGACCCTTGTGGCGGGCGGTGTCCAGGACAACATAAGAGATGTTCAGAGAAATTATACAAGAATGTGTGGATGATGTATAATGGTTTAAAATGTGTTTAAATATATTTAAATAATTGAATAAATATGTGGTTTCTATTCGCAGATTTTAACCTCTCGCGGGTGGGTCTGGAATGCATTAACCGTGATAGGAATGAATGAATAAATAGTGCCGAAAATAAATGCTGCAAAGCCCAAACGGACTAGCCCGCAGCCAAATTCAAGGATGGGTAATTTGCATGAGTGTTCTCAATAAGAATATAGACATCTGGAGAATATACAAAAATATAGCTATGAAAGTAAGATCAATAGAATGAAAGTACAGGAATTTAAAACCATCAAGGGGTGTAAAAGGAAATACAAAAAACTATTAAGAACTCGACAAAGGATAAAAACGTAGACTATAGATGGATCAACAATAGATACAAGAACAGAGAATATAAAATCATGAAACTATATTCAATTTGGGCTAAAAGATTAGATTCTTCGAAAAATGTAAAAATTCTATTCACACTAAAAGAAACACGAGCCTCAGACAAGATGCCCCGCAGAACCTGTTGGGGGGGCTATCTGCTCAGTAATGAAAGGGAAGACCCTCCTCCCAAGATTTCTCAAAAGGGGACACTCGGCAAAGATGTGAAGGATGGACAGCTGCACCCCGCACAGGATGCACAAAGGTGGGGGCTGCCCATTCATCAAGTGCCCATAAGTAAGGCGGCAATGGCCTATCCTCAGTTGGCACAAAATAACCTCCAGTCTACGTGGTCTCATGGTACGTGGCCATGGGAGGACTGAAGGTTTTATGGAATGGAGCTTGGTGGGAGGAAGCTCATCCCACATCTTCTGCCATAAGCTGACTACATATTCGGTGATGAGGGGATAGACATCACAAAGTGGGACTGGGGCTGATGGGGGTGTCCCCAATGATGCCGCCTCCTTGGCCGCAGCATCCGCCCTTTCATTACCTGGGATGCCCGTGTGACTTGGCACCTAACAAAAAGAAATCTTATGAATAGGAAAGATAAAAAAGCCACAGCTGGATCTTGGAAACCGAAGGATGGCTCGAACCAAAACCATTCAGTGCCTCCAGAGAACTAAGGAAGTCAGAGAAAATTGTAAGACAACCAAATGGCATAGGAGCAATAACAAAGAGTGCAGCAAGAATGGCAACAAGTTCTGCTGTGAAAACAGAAGCTGCACTTGGTAGGCGAACCAATACTGTCTGAGATGGGAAGACAGCAGCAGCTCCAACTTCCTCCGATGACTTGGACCCGTTGGTGAATACAAAGGTGCTAGGCCGATGGTGGGAGGAGTGTTGATCATACATGGTTCAAGACTACAGGCAAGAAATGATCCATGAGCCTATCAGCAGTAAGCCGCTTGCATACCACTACAGGTGGTATGAGACATGGGGGAATCTTTGGTATTGAAATCGTCCTATGTGCTCGGCCATGCGCAGAGCAAAGGGGGAGAGCCAGGGATGAAAATCTATTGTATGAGGCCACTGTTCGCAAATTGAACGTGCACTCATATACTGCCGACCATGGTAATTGCTCAAGTCTAAAAAGATATTTGAGGTTAGACTTGAGCCTGTGAAAAGGAAGAGCCCCGTTCTCTGCCTAGACTCCACACAGGAAAGGACTTGAAGGCTCCAGAAGCCAGGGGCACACCCTAGTTACGCACAGTATTTAATTTTTCAAAGATGGACAGTGAGGCAGAGGAGTACACCTGTGACCCACAGTCCAGCTTTGACTGGACCAATGCTGAATACAGAAGCCACAGGGTGCGTTGATCACTTCTCCAAGTGTGTGACAGTAATTTCATTATGTCCATTCTCTTCAGACAAGACCTTTCCAAAGCGTCCAAATGAGGCCTCCAAGAAAGCTTTGAATCAAAGATCACCCCTAGAAATCTGAAATGGGGCTCAAAGGTGACAGGGACACCATAGAGTGACAAATGGGGAGGGTCCCATGTCACCGATCTATGATTGTAAAAGTGGACAGCCTTGGTCTTTACTGCGAAAAAGCGGAAGCCCTTGGAAGAAGCATTATCAGCTACGGTATCTTATGGATGACAAATGGAAGTCTAGGCGATGAACAGATAAGCGCTAAGTCATCCACATATAGAGTTGAGGAAATCTCAGCTGGAAGATTTGCGATAATGCTATTGATGGCCACAGAGAAACAGGTGACACTGAGGACACTTCCCTGTGGCACACCCTCAACTTGCTCTACGGGCTCTGATAGGGCATTTGCAAATTTTACAGGTAGTGCGCGCTACATGAGGAATTGCTCAACAAACCTGGGGAGAAAGCCCCGCAGGCCCCAATCATGGAGTTGCTTAAGGATACCACGCCTCCAAGTGGTATCATATGCTTTCTCAATATCTAAGAAAAGAGCAACAGAATGCTGCCTCTTTGAAAAAGCATCTCTTATATAAAACTCCATTCTAACAACTGAACCCTGATTGAGAGGGAGATATAAGATGGTTGGTCTCCAAAAACCAGACGAGTCTTGTATTTATCATCCTCTCAAACAATTTAGATGAACAACTACTAAGGGCAATGGGGCAGTAATGGGTGGGTTCCGTCCAATTCCCTCCTGGTTTTCAGAAAGGTAAAACAACAGCCTCCCTCCACATAGAAGGGAAGCAGCCCCTAATCCAGATGAAGTTATAGATGACCAACAAATGTGACAGGAGGGATGGATGTATATTCCTAATCATATCATAGGAAATGCCATCTGATCCAGTCGCAGTGGATTCACAGTGCTTCAGTCCATTATGGAGCTCCTGGATAGAAAAGAGCCGGTTATAAGGCTCATTATCCATGTTAGGCCCCATAAAGTTGATAGGATGCTGCTCCTGTTCGAGCCTAAAGCGCTGAAATTGGATGGAATAGTTGCCTGGGCTTGAAATATTAGCAAACGATCGAGTCAAAACATCGGAAATATGGGACAAGTCTCCCAGCAGTTCTCTGGCCTGAATAATGTTGGGAGCTGTAGAGCCATTGGATTTCCCCAATAGCTTTTTAACCATCTTTCAGATTTTGTCTACAGGGGTCTGCCAACATACCGATGCGATGTAACCATCCAACAAGGTCTTTTGAGCTCGTCAAAGGGTGCATCGCCATGCTACCCTTGCTCGGTTACGAGCAAGTTTCTTTACCATCGTGGGGCAACGATGGTAATGTCGGCAAGCCTGTTTACATTCAGTGATAACTCTCGAGCATTCAGCAGACCACCACTGCAATTGCGGTCCATGAGCTGTTGAGCCAGAGAGCGGGATGGAGGAATTAGCTGCATGATTGACATGGGCTAGAAGATCATTAATAGCCACTTCAATATCTTCATGAGGGAAGGAACCATCATGGCTCGAGAGGTGCCTGAACTTAGGCCAGTTTGCTTCTTTTTTTTCTTATTCCATCTTTTGCTAGGTGGTGGAGGACGACTACCTGTACATGGTGTTATTGCAATGGGGAAGTGATCCCTGCCTCGCAAGTCAGGATCCACTCAGTGCCCAGTCAAAATCAGCTCTACAGCTTGGTGAACACAGAGACAGGTCCACACATGCAAAGCTGTTCATCTGGATGTGAAATGATGCATGGCTGCCATCATTAGTGCCCAAAAATCTCTCAATCATATTTCCTCTAGCATTGTTATTATGGTCCCCCGAAAAGGGGTGTCAAGCATTAAAGTCGCCAATCAATAAAAAGGGAGGAGGGAGTTGAGAAATTAAATTAGCTAACTTTGTAGCTAAAACAGCTGTATCTCTTTCCTCGCCAGGAGGAAGATACAGCGAACAGACCGAATAATGGCGACTGGAAAACAGGCAGACAGCAATCGCATGCAGGTCTGTGTTAAGAGAGCTGGTTGTGGGGAACCCTAATGTTAACAAAAACAGCAGAACCATGAATTGGTTCTCCGGGGTTCTTATAATATCCCACAAAAACCAAACTGTTGGGTACTCTGCGAGTACCCAAGCAAGTCTCCTGTAAAGCAATACAATCAGGATTGTAATCCTTAAGCAGGAGCTTGAACTAATCCCATTTAGGGAAGAGACCTTGGAGGTTCCAATGAATAATTGGAAACATTGTTACTGTTTAAGCATAACAGTAGATTTCTTCCTATCCTTAGGGGTAGGAGATTTGGGATTTGAACTACCAGTAGAAGTAGTTCGTGTCATACTAGCCTTAGGCTTGGAGTTTGACAAAGGAGGCATTGAAAGCTTGGTTTTTCTTTAAGAGGTGACACATCAGATTTTGATAAGTGGCTGTAAGAGAGAACTGTCTTCACTGGAGAAGCAGAGATGGAAGCAACTCCAGAGGTCAGTCCAGGTGTCGAGGGAACAGACGATGTTGACACAGCTGGTGGTATTGGTAGGGATGGTAGAGGCGATGGTGGTGGCGAGGACATCGGCAAAAGTTGTGAATTTGATGCTGATAGAAAAGGATGTGGAGTCAGTTTTTGAAAGTCCTCCTCAGATGAGGGAGTAACCCCCACAACAGCTGGCTCTTGGGAAGGAGCAAAGGTTGGTTCCTTCTCATTCAGGGATCGAAGGAATTCCAAAGCAGTATCAACAAGGAGGGGTGGAGTAATAACTGGCTTTGGAGCTGAAGAAGAGCTTGGTCCTTTAGAAGCAGGGTGAATGTCCAGAGGTGGAATGAATACCACCTGAGGACCAACATGATCAACATCCACATGTTCTGGAGCGGTAGCAAGGTGCTTAACCACCCTTGGGAAGCAGGAGAGGATGGAAGGTTCCTTTTCTTGTTGGTAACCTCAGAAGCATCTTGTTCATCACAAGATGTACGTTTAGGACGGGGAGGACTTTTTACCTGGTCAGGTACAGGAGAACCAGTAGGAGGTCTCTGGCTTCTCCCTTTCTTTGGCCCGGTAGAACACAGAGCATCAGAAAAGCTCACACCAGGTTGGACATGCATCTCCTTTACTCTTCTTCTGGCCTCTTTAAAACTAACCCTGTTCTTGTTTCTAATGGCAATGACTTCTCTCTCATAGAGAAAGAAAGTGCATTGTTGTGATGTTGCAGGGTGTTCTCCACTACAGTTAGGGCAGCACGACTGTTGAGAACAGGGCGTCCCGTGATAATCTGATCCACAATTCACACACAACCTTGCCTGTTTACAAAACTTGCTTACATGGCCAAAGCGTTGGCAATGGAAGTATCGTCGTGGGTTTTCAACATAAGGCTTGACTGAGATGTTAAGATAGCCAGCCTTAACGTACTTGGGCAGTTCCAATCTGTTGAAGGTCAGGATTATGGTGGCAGTAGGTAACCTAGCGCCATTCACAAACCTGGAAATGCGGTGGGCACTTACAACCTTCTGATTGGTAAGTTTTGATACCAGCCTGTCAACATTGTAATCTATTAACTCTCCCGATCGGATAACACCTTTACTGGTGTTAAATGTCGGGTGTGAAGCAGAAGACATGTCTACAGAAGCTAAAGACTGTAGGGTCTTAATCCGCTGATGCTGCTCGCTTGATTTCGCCTGGACTATCAATGCACCATCATTACGTGGCCACATTTCTCAACAAAATCCTCGTAGACGTCGAAGATGTCAGCCTTACTAAGAGGACTATCGTTTGTTTGAAGACTAAAAATCGGTCGTAATCCAACTCAGGGTCGGCTTCTGACCCAAAAGGATCAAACCGTCTACCGTCAGGGTCCAAGGCACGATGACCAGAGACCGCAGGGTCTTTGAGTTATGTTTGTTAAATTTACCCATATAAGTATATATTTTATTTTGGGCTGCCCATGGAGCCGAGGGCATGCACCAAATCATCATCATGAGTCCAAAGAGCGCCCATACAGCCTAGACGGGGTAACCTGCTCTCCCTGACTCCCACTGTCGTTTTAAAAACAGCGGAGCCGCATAGCAGAGATTCTCTGGACTGCGGTGCTAAGACCTCCCAGAAACAAAATGATGACCCGGGCAACCAAACCTCCTCTAAGGCACGGTCCTGCAAACGATGCCCCCCAGTGGGCGCCTCCGTCGACCCGTACAGCGGCAAAAGTAAGAAAAGGAGAAGAGGCTAAGCTGTGGCCGGACCGGTCGTGAGTGCTGTCAGCATGGCGGCAGGAAGGCAAATCGCCGCACCCCTTACAGGGTAACTGTTTTAGGTAAGGGAGCAGTATACATATCCTTAAATAGAGACAAATAACACTAAATTAAAACAAACAGTACTGTAATTTACCTTCGTAAATTACAGAGATGAACAATTACTGAATGACCAAGAATAAGGATGAGGCAGAAAATGCTTTCGCTGGTGAGCAGCGGTGTGATAATCCGAAAAGGGCACGTTTCACGGATCTAGGACTCTTCAGAATTAGGTAACACAAGCGTGTTCTATGAACACAAATTACAATGTTTATGCCAAGCACACCATCGCACAACTGAGCATGAGGTTCCATGGATTGTGGGTAATGTGCCTTTGTAACCCAATGCATCGATTGTGAACCAAGCTAAAATTGGTTCGCAAAACTAGTTTGTGAACCCATTTGTTCAACCAAGGTTCTACTGTATATGGTCTGAGATTATTGAGAGATTTTGTTTGTTTGAAGTGAGGAGAAGGGTAAATCGAATGTTTCACAATTCAGTGACAAGTTTGAAGGACTAGGTAGTTAAGAATGCCTTTAAAAATGAAGTGGTATGTGCTATCAGTGATTTGATGAAATGGAGAAAGCTGGCAGAATATTATGTGAGGCATCCTGTGTATTAGTTATGTAAATGAATGAGTGGTTGAATGAGAATGAAGATGGAATAATCTATCTTAATGAAAAAAATTTCATTAAGTGCAATTGCAATGAGGCTGTATTATGTAAAGTTTATAAGGCAAGATATGTTGTAGTAGTTTGGTTGTCCGCCTCCCCTCCCCTATGTCTAATCTCTTTCTTCTTTTGCAGAATGTGTGTGGGTGTGGATCGTGTGATCACCGTCTTTACTTTGTGTGGGGGGACTCGATAGATCTCTATCGTGCTCCCCCATTCATCTCCTGTTTTCTTTTTAGGCGGATTCTTTCAGCATATATTTTTCTTTAGAAAGTGTAGGTAAAAGTTTGGGAGTAAAGTTTGTGACTGAGGAAGGAAGAGCCGCCTGGACGGAAGATAGGTGAGTGAAGATTGTGTGAGAGTGGATATGGTTGAATGAGTTAGGAGTAAAGATGTTTGAGTGTGGCAGTGAATAGGTGACTGAATGTGCCTTCTCTTTTCCAGTTCCGTGGTACCGATTGTCGCCGACATCTGGCTTTCGAAGACGGCTGAAGCCAATCTTAACTCTCGTGTGGCAGTAAAGAGACTCATCGATTGGGGCCTGAGCCCTCGCACTTTCCGCTCTGACTGGAACCACAACTTCCTCATCCTTGAGTGTGAATCATTCGCCTTGGCTGAAGTTGAACTTCCAGTCCCTTAAGAAAAAGGAACCTCTCTTCCCTCAAGAAAGCGGGCCCGCCTCCCTTTCCCTCCCCCCCCTTCCATACCGGTAATAGCGCTCCCAGAGCTGAAGAAAGTTGAAAGACTCACATGGTGGCACTGGGCAATCTGGTTGTGAAGCCCTAAACATTTCCTTATTTGCATGTGTGTGGCCAGGGTAAAGTTGTAAGGCCCAATATATATATATATATATATATATTCGGGCGCCAAAAATATGTAGCGGCGGGATCGCGATTTTCTGGCCAAAGATTCCCGCCGCCCTGACAAGGTCCGCTCGGTGCTTCAAGAAGAGGGTATTGAGGAGAGAGAGTATTTTCTAAATTTAATTTACACCAAAAAAAATGGAAATCAACCACAACCCCACAAAACAAAAATGTAAATTTTACCCAATTTCCAAAATATTAACTATCTTTAACCACAACCAAAGATATTTATATATATATATAATATATATATATATATAATATATATATATATATATATATATATATATATATATATATATATATATATATATATTATATATATATAAATATCTTTGGTTCTGGTTAAAGATAGTTAATATTTTGGAAATTGGGTAAAATTTACATTTTTGTTTTGTGGGGTTGTGGTTGATTTCCATTTTTTTTGGTGTAAATTAAATTTAGAAAATACTCTCTCTCCTCAATACCCTCTTCTTGAAGCACCGAGCGGACCTTGTCAGGGCGGCGGGAATCTTTGGCCAGAAAATCGCGATCCCGCCGCTACATATTTTTGGCGCCCGAATAGGGACTACCCGGTGGTTTGAGGAAGGAGAGGAGTGAGAGCCTGTGTCTTTTGTCCCTAATGGAGGAGGAACAGATTGGGACCATGGAGTTGGAGATGAGAAGACTAAATGAGTTAGTGCGGCAGAAAGACAGAGAAAATGCGCATTTGCGAGAAGAGAATGATAGTTTGAAAAGGAAAATGAGGGAGATGGAAGTGAGAATGGAAGAGAGGATTAAAGACAGTGAGGTGCGAATGGAGGAAAGATTGATGCGAATGCTGAATGAGAAAATGGGAGAATCGGGTGCAATTGGTGGGGGTGTGGCCTCGACTCCACTTGGAATGGACATGACTGATAAAAAGGGATTGACAGGCATAAAGGAACCCCCGCAAAAGAAGACCCCAAAGACTAGATGCCCAGACCGACAGGAAAGGACCCGACTGGCTAGTATTGACTCCTTGTATTTCAGCTTGAATGAAGGCATGAGTGAAAGTGGGAGAGAAGTGAGTGATAGTGAAAGTGATGCTGAGGTTCATCGGAGTATACTGATTAGAGAAGTGCCAAAGTTAAGTAAGTTTAGAGTGGACGGAGCAAAAGATGTGAAAGTGTTTTTGAAAGAGTATGAAAATTATTGTAAGGAAAAATTTGGAGAGAATAATAGGTTTGGGGTGAAAGAGTTGTGCGAGTTTCTGGATGGGCGTATGAAGGATTTTTACCGGACGATTATGAGCGTGGGTGAGCCTAAGTGGGAGGTTATGAAAGAGAGAATAATAGAGCACTGTAAGAGGATGAAGACAAGTGTGAAGTATAAGAAAACAAATGGGTTTGAGGACGCGAGAATGGGGAAGAATGAGGATGTGAATTCTTATGCGCATCGCTTAGAGTCCTTGGCACAAATGAGATTTGGAGATGACGGAATAAATGGGAATAAGGAGCTGATGAAGAAGTTTTTAAATACGGTTCCGAATGAAGTGAGTGAGTATGTGACGTATAAGAGGAAAGAGAAGATGAAATGGGCTGGTGAAAGATTGCTATGGAAGGATGTACTGGAGATGTTAGAGGACCGTGAATTTGAGGATTATGGAAGGGAGAAGGCCTCGATTCACACTGTGCGCAACTCGAGTAGAAGTAAGTTGCCCCAGTTCCGGTCATATCGGGACGCATTGACAGAGAACCTAATCGAAGTGATGTCTATATTTTTGGAAAATTATTACAGCGGGCAGAATGAAAAACAGAGTGTGTATGTTGGCCGCGAACCGAGAGGGAGTAAAAGTAGGAGTGAGAGTGGGAATGGGTGGAGTAGGGGTCAGAATGGTCGGAATAGTGGTCGCACAAATGGTAGGAATGACAGTAGATCTAGAGTAAATGAGCCTAGGTGTCTGAGGTGCAAGAAAGTTGGGCATATGAGGGTTGACTGTCGCTGGTCACAAGGAAGTTGCTTTGGCTGTGGACAAATGGGGCACATGATAAAAGATTGTAGTCATGCGAGGAAAAGAGTGTGTTATGGATGTGGAAGAATGGGCCACTTGGTACGAGATTACAGGGAAGGTGGTCAAGTAAATATGAGTGGACCTGGAGTGTGTGGTAATTGTGGGCAGATAGGGCATTATGCCAGGATGTGTGCCAGTCCAAGAGCTACCTGTGGTAAATGTGAAATGGTAGGTCATGCAACAAGGTTGTGTAGGACTGGTGAAAGATGCATGAATGAAAGAATGGATGGGAATGATGCAAGTAATCGAGAGGATACGACTCAGGGAAACTAAGGAATGAGAGGGTTCCTTCTGGGGAATTCTCTAGAGTGCAAGTGATGAATGTGAGAAAAGGATTGTCAAATCGTGGAGTTAATTGGGGTCAGAGAGTGAATAGGTGTATGTGTGTTAAAATTAAGTGTGGAGAATGAGAAGTTAGTGCATTGATTGATACAGGATGTAAGGTGAATGTGGTGTACTATGAAGCATTTGTAGGAATGAAAGTAAGTGAAGTTAAGGATCAGGGATATCATTTGACTAGATTAGGTGAACAGGATGTGCCGATTGTTGCAAGGTTTAGAGAGAGTGATTTGATTGCCGGTGTCCGGATGAATGAAGATGAATTTTGTGTTGTAGAGGGTGCAAACAAGAAGTATGACATGCTATTAGGTTATAAGTTTTTGTAAGCGAATGGTATTGTGATTCACCCTGATTTAGATGATTGAATGTAAGAAGAATGGAAGTATGAAGTTTCAATGGTATGTGAATCCAGATGGAAGTGTGAGAGTGAACATCATGAAAGGTCTGGAGGTATATGCGATTGAGAGTGTGCCTGTCAAGCAGAATGAAACATTGAGTGTAAGGATTGGATGGAATTCGGATGTCGAGATAAATGAGAATGATGGGAATATTTATGTTTTGGATGGTAGTGCTGCGAACTATCGATTAAGGCGAGTGGTGCATGTGTTTGATGGTATAATTGATATGAAAGATCCACGTGTCTGCATACAAGTTTGGCCTGATCTGCGAAGGAAGAGTCTTAGAGGAGTGCAAGTGGGAGATAAATTGGGTGTGTTAAATACAGTGGTGAATATGGAGAATGATATGCATGTGGCGAACGCAAGTGTGTTTTCTGTGAGTGCAACGTCGAATGTTTGGAAGTATGAAGATTTGATTGAGCAAGTGAATGTGAGAAGCAAAAAGTTTACAGGATGTTGTGGAATAGGAGAGGTGCTTTGAGTCAAGGGGATGAGGACTTTGGCAACGCTCGCTTGCCTGAGTTCAAAATAATTTTGAGCGACGATATGCCAATATATCAAAGGCCTCGTCATTTCCCTGCCCCTGTGGCTCAAGAGATTGAGGAACAGTGTGAGGAATTAGAGAGAATTGGCGTGATTGAGCCGAGTGTGAGTGCCTGGAATAGTCTGATTGTACCTGTACGAAAGCCAGATGGACGTTTGCGACTGTGTATTGACTGTGGAAGAGTGAATGAACGAATGTTGAAAGACAAGTTTCCTATGAGTGTTGTGTCTGAGTGTGTGTACAGTATGTATGGAATGAAAGTGTTTTCTAAGATGGATCTGGTACGTGGATACTACCAGATGCCTGTGGCTGAAGAGAGTTGACCTATTACGGCGTTCTCTACCTCAAAGCGCCATTATTAGTTTAGAAACCTGAGCTTTGGGTTGTCGAACGCACCAGCTGCTTTTCAGCGTGCTATGAATGTAGAGTTGAGTGGTTTTCTGTGTAAGAATGTACGAGTGTTTTGGGATGATATTTTGGTGATGAGTGAGAACATGGAAGAACATATGACCTTGGTGAATGATGTTTTAAGAAAGTTGGAAGAGGTTGGTGTGAAAGTGAAGTTGTCTAAATGTGTATGGTTTGCTAGTGAAGTTGAGTTTTTAGGACATAAGGTGAGTGCTGTTGGATTGCGTAAATCGGAGAAGTTCGTGGGAAAGGTTAGGAATTTTCCTAAGCCTACCACAGTGAGAGAGTTGCATGGATTTCTTGGTTTAGTTGAGTTTGAAAGAAAGTTTATGAAAGATTGGTCAGGTGTAATGAAACCGTTGAGTGTATGGACTAGGAAAAAGAAGAGTACTGTGATTAAGTGGAATGACTATGAATGCAGCGTTTGAAAAGTTAAAAGCGGAAGTTGCAAAAGATGTGGAACTTGCGTATCCAGCATATGGAACCAATGCAGGAATGCTTGAAGTGTATACGGATGCAAGTGGTCATTCGATGGGTGGATGTTTGATGCAAGATCAAGTTGTGAATGGGGTTGAAAGAAAGCGAGTAATTGCGTATGTTTCCAAGGCGTTTAGTGTGGCAGAGCGTGCATAGTCAACGATTGAAAGAGAGCTGGCTGCGTTAAGATTCTGTCTCAAGTCGTTACGACCATTTCTGTATGGAGTACAGTTTGTAGTGAGAACAGATCACCAGCCACTAGTGTATTTGCAGCGTATGAGGTTAGTTGATAGTAGGCTTGCAAGGACAATAGAGGATTTGAGTGATTTTAATTTTGTGGTTGAGTATTTGCCAGGTGAAAGGAATGTGATTGCTGATTTGATGTCACGTTTGCCTTGTAGTTTGAATGAGAGTGAGGTTGTAAGCATAAATCCTGAGTATTTGCCAGCAGGTGTAGTTGTTGGAAGAAAATGTAAGGGTGGAGGTGATTCTATGTTCGAAAGTGTGTTGTATGGTTTACGGGACTTGGTGAAAGATGGATTGCTTGAAAAGGTGCCAGAAAGTGTGAATGCATTACGAAAGGTGGTTATGGAAGAAGCGTGTAAGAGACCAGAGCAATTGGGAATGGAAAATTCAAGTAGGTTAAGAAAAGAGTTGAGAAGTATGTGTATGCCAGGAGTGATGTTGTTTCAGGAAGTGTTAGCGATAGTGAGTAAGCTGTTTGGTGTGAGAGTATATGTGCATTATGGTGTGGAGAAGCCAGTGATGTATCGTGGTAAAGGTGTAGACGACCGAGTGAATGGGTGTGAGTTGCATCTGCAATGTTTGAGTGGTGTGCATTATAATTGGCTGATTGAGAAGAAGAATTATGTAAGAAGAGAGATTGACTATGTTTGCGAAGGAATTGTTCCTGTTAGTGAAGATGAAGGTTTGGATGCTGCAGAAGTGTTTGTGGAACAGACCGAAGTGTTGAATATAATGTGTGAACATGGACTTGAAGAGAGAGTGCAAGTTACCTTGACTATGAATGGGAAGAGCTATTGTGGAATGATTGACACAGGTGCGCAAATTTCCTTGGTGAATGCAAAAGTTGTGCGTGATGTTGATAATATGAGTTGGAATGTTTCTAGAAAAGGTGTGACAGTTTTGATAAGTGGACTCGGAAGTGGACGTATTATGGCATGGGAGGAAGTGAGTTTGTCTGTAAGCATGGGGAAGTTGAATGATATATTGCATGAATTTGTTGTGCTAAGTGAGAATGAGTTACCTTATTGTTTTCTGTTTGGGATTGATTTTCTGCGTAAGAATAGGATTTCAGTGGATGTATGTAATGAATGTTTAGTGAAAGATGGTGTAACAGTTGGGAAGTTGCAGAGTGAGCTTGTAGGCTCAACTGGATTTGGAGGAGTGGCAGGTGTCAATTTGAGTGAAGAGCTGTTGACTGCTGAAGATATAGAGAGCATGCAAGAGTCATGTCCGATGGTGCGTGAATTGAAAGATAGCGTGATGACCAGTGTTCCTGTGAATGAATAGAGTTGTATATTAAGAGAGTTTAGAAGGTTTGCTGGAAAGTTTGTAGTGTGCAAGGGTTTAGTGTATTTTGTGCAATGTATAGATGATGAGGATGTATATATTCCGGTGTTTTCCGTGTGTGGCACGATTGGAATGGTGAAGATTGTGCATGATAGGTTTGGACATATGGGTAAGAATAAATTGTGGGAATGTATGAAAGGATGCATATTTAGTCCCTTTTTGAGAAAGATTTGCGTGGATGTAGCGACTACGTGTGAAGTGTGCCAGAAGAGAAAGTATCAGAGTGTATGTCGCCCCACCTGTATTAAAGTTGAGTGTGAATGAACCCTTTGAAATGGTAGCGATCGATTGCGTGTCTTTTCCGAGGACTGCAAGAGGGTATGTAGGGATGATTGTGATGGTGGATCATAAGAGCAAATTTGCGTATGCTGCACCTGTGACAAATAAATCTTCATTGACTGTTGCTAGAGAAGTGAGTGAGAGAATGTTGCCCATGTGCATGTGTAAGCCTGTGCGAATGTTGAGTGACAATGGACCTGAGTTTGTGGGGCGTGCTTTTGAGGAGATGTTGAGTGAATGGGGAATAGATCATGTGCGAACGACGCCGTATATGCCTAGTGCGTATGGTTTGGCTGAAAGAACGATAAGAACTTTGAGTTAGATGTTACAATTGATGGTGAAAGATGGGAAAGAATGGGATGAATGTTTGGGAAGAGTGCTTTGGGCGTATAACATGACAGTGCATAAGGCGATTGGAATGTCACCATGTAAGTATTTGAGGAACTTTGAACGAATGATTAGGCCACATATGGGACTTAGTGAGAAGGATGGTGAGTTGTGGAGAAAAGGGAATGAAAGGTTTGAGTTTTTCTGTGGGTGATAAAGTACTAAAGGAGATTGAGACAAAAGGTAGACTGAATGTGGATAAGTTGAAAGAGAAATTTGAAGGTCAGTTTGTAGTAAGAAAGGTTTGGTCAAATGGGGCAAGTTATGTGATAGTTCGTGAAAGAGAGGATGGAAGTTTGGATGAACGTAGAGCGCATCAAGGTCAGTTGCGAAAGTGGCGTGAACCTCCTCAATATTTGGTGCAACATCCAGTGAATGAATATCTGTCTGAAAGAATGGAAGACTGTGAAATGGTGGATGATATAGCTAATGCTTTAGAGGGGAAGCAGTTAGTGTTAGTTGAACATCGAAGGGGGAAGCGTAAGAGTAAACGGTTGAGAAAGGATGAATGGATGGAACAGTTTGGTGAGAGAGTTTTCTGGGTTTGTGCAGGATCGAGATGGAGTATATGATAGAACGTACAGTATTTGTAAGTTTCCGTTGAATGAGTCTGAGTCTATGCTAGAGAGTATAAATGGGATAAGTGCGAAATTGGAACAAGAGTCGATAAATGCTATGAAAGAATGGGAAGGTTTGATGGATGTAGTAGAGAGGTTAGTTGAGGATTTGAGTGGAATTGGTCAGGGAATGTCGGATGTGTGTGTGGATGAAGTACATAGAGAAGGGGCCATAGACAGACATGAGGAGACATTACGAGAGATGACAGAGACAGTTGATGGACCTGTGACTAGGAGGAGAGGCAGAGTGAAAGAGTATGACTGGGTGATGTCGAAAGCATTGTGAATGAATGAAGATGGGGATTGAGACATGGTGAGGTGAGGCGAATTTAGCTGGGAGGGATGTAGTAGTTTGGTTGTCCGCCTCCCC